>OY998243.1:64277501-65477501 GCA_963922005.1 Cornus suecica
AAAACGTTTCTACATCAACGATGCAGTCACCTTCTACCATGGCCAACTAACTCGGTATCTAGGGTTTTCTAGCAAAACCCTAGCCAAGTAATGTAGTTCTTTTATTGTTTTTAACTGTAAACGAGGGGAAACTATGACCATACTGTGATGATTGTAGTAGTTAAGAGACCGTACTAATTTGTAATTTAAAATTCTATGTTTGTTCTAAATTCTTGTCTTAGATGGAATAAATATATTATTTTGCACAATTATGATTATTCAATATGGGTTGGAACTCGGATGCTTAATCATGATTTTCTACACAATTGTGTTAATGAAACTTGAAACCCTAGGTTGACACAAGTCGTGCTTTGGCGATTTAATATAGACATGTTTTAGTTTATTTTTATGCATTAGGAGTATATTAGATTAATATAATTGGCATGTACTAGTTAGGTCAGTCATGAGACGGGTTATCGCGATCCGGTTGATGGTACTCATTTTTGGGGTCGTATTTAGCTATCTGCGATACGACCTAATTCACAATTATGGATCGCCCTCTTAAAGTTGAAATAGTAGTGAACTATATTATGCGATTAGTGGTGGAGTGATGAAAATCCTAGTTTTCTCTCTTATCTGAATCACAACCAATTTACTTGCTTTCTAGATAATTTGGTCTTTCGACCACCCAAACAAACAAGCTTTCAGAAAATATAATTCGTTGTTTCTAAATTATTAAAGTGAACAATCTCAATCTATGTGGGATCAATATTGTTAGTCACTAATTAACCCTAGAGGGGGGGGGGGTGAATAGGGTGATCAAAATATTTCTACTCCTTTTCAAAATTGGAACAATATATAATCAATACTCAATTTCTTCAATAGTCAAATGAATAAATTCAATTCAATTTATCTAACAACTAATCACAAGACTAATTAGCATACAAGATATTCAAGTAAATATAGCATGCAAATTAATGAAATAAGGAGAGAGAGATAGAGAGATTGACACCGTGATTTTTCGAGGTTCGGTAACTCCTACTACTCGGCTCAAAAACCCCTTCTTGAGACTTTTCCCGATCCTTTGACTATGGCCCTTCCTTCACAGGTGGAATGGCAAACCTTTACAACACAAGCCTCTCGAGTTTGTCTCTCGATCAAGAGAACAACCCTCTCTTGAACAATCGGTGGACTTCACTTGTCCGAGATTACAAATTCGTATGTAATCAATAAAATCACTCAAGAACAAAAGCACTCAAAACCCAAAGGTTTTTATGGAAGATAAATCAATATAAGCTCAAGTGTTTTTGGTGATTTTATAATAGCTATAGAAATGTATTCTCAAAGGATATGATCAATGAATGATATTTGAAGAATAAGAATAGATACTAGAGGTTTTGATTTTCAAAGAAACTTGGAGAAAATCATATTTTCAAAGCTTGGTTTCAATGGCTTTTGTAGAGAAAATTTTTGCAGAATTTTGAGAGTTTTTCTTTCACTTCTTTCTCTTTTATTTTTCAATCTCTTCACTTACAATACACATATCTCATTCTATATATATCAATACATTACGGTTATGAGAGTGAGTATTGATTTAGAGAAGTCAAGAGCCGTTTGAAATCCATTAAACATGATGCACAAAACATGAAAACTGTTTTCTGAAAATTGCAGAATTCGAGGTTCAAACTAGTCGACTACTTTGAGTTTCTAGTTGACTAGATTGATTCTTCTAGTCGACTATCTAGTCGACTACTTCATGTAGTCTAGTCGACTCAAATGGTTTTAGTCGACTGGATGGGTGGTTCTAGTTGACTACTTGAGGGCTTTAGTCGACTACTTCAAAAATGGATGAAAACTTGATGCTACTGATTGTTTTAGTCGACTACTAGAGAATACAAATGATTCTTCTAGTCGACTATAACTTGAAAAACATTTAATAAAAATATTTTTCTTTCCGTTTAAGTTCGGTAAAATTTTTTTCATTCCATTTGAGTTCGGTTCATTTTATACTTGAGCTTATACGATAAAATCGACACATAAAATTACCTTGTTACAATGATCACTCCCCGACCTATCTACCCCAAGTCTTGAGTCTTCAACTTTCGCCTTTGCCATTGAATTTATTGTTTTCCATTTTTGCGTTTCAATTTCTTTCACGGCTTTTTGCTTTAAATCAAGCTTTCTTTCCGAGTTTGCTTTCCGAGTCGTTCACCTGTCTTTTGCTGAAAAATGAACTCGGTAATTCATTAGAATTAAGCACACTTTAAATGTTTTGTTAATATCAAAATAGGATTTATTGTCCGAGAATAAATTTCAAGGCCAACAGATATCCCTTACTCAAGCCATTTTGTTATTCTAGAATTGATACGTGCGCTTGCGTAGGGTAAAACCTAGAGTCATTAAGGTGTTGTTTTTAACCATATATTTTTATACACCTGACGCCACAATAGTAACAGAGGTGTAATGCATGATTTTGAAGAGCTATAAGTCAATAACCCAGTAACACCATTGAAATTAACCTTGTTGTACTTCTGATATTTTTCCTTGTTAACTTAGATGGCTAGATTATTCACAAAATCAACTCGAAACAAAAGTAAGGCCACAACTGAGTCAAGTAAGGTTGTCAAACCATCATGTTCCGAATCTGGTGGTGAGGAATAATAAATTAAGGCCCCAGCTGAAACATTCTTCTATAACAAGTAAGGGCCCTTTAATTTACTGAATTATTATATGTATTATTTCTATTTAATATATTTGGGAATGATGGAAATTGTTTGGATTATTTATATAATTTAATCTACAAGACATCTTACATAAAAACAAATACCGTAAAAAACATAGTATGTTGGGTAAAGTTATCGCGGCGCCCCAGTATGCTGACATTTGCAAGCAGGCTGCAGCGCAATGAAAGAAACTAAAAGATGACAAGAATAAACTCTTCCTAGGTCGACAACGTGCCCAAAAAGAGAAATATGAAGATGCAAAAAAGAAAGGCAAGGTGGTCGACAAGTCTAAGGTGAAGTATCTTAACCGAATAAAATTTATTAGCCTACAAAGTTTTTCTATGAGTCATTTAGTACTAGTTGGTGATATTTTGAATTGTTGTACAGTAAGCATAAGAAGAACTAAGGAGGCGTGGTTGGCGCTGCATTCAAGAAGAACTGCACTTGGCATAGAGGTGCTGCTCAGAAATTTATTCAAGCGGTTGGGAATCTTGGAGCGGAAAAGTGGAAGGTTGTGGAACAGCTGGGTTTTGGAGAGCTTTTGAAGTTAAAATGTGACTTCATCTCTCATGACCTACGCAGCTTCCTTATTAGTAATTTTGAAATGGTTGATCTGTATTTGACTGCACACGATGTGCAATAAATATTTTTGTTACCGGCGGGTAGAAAGACAGTGCCTTTCAACCACCTCTTTAAAGATACCCCTTAGATAGTTGATGGTGGGTTTAGACCCGAGGCTGGTAGGAAAGTGGAATGGCTCTTTGAATTATTGGAGACAGCTGATGGAGATACATTTAAGCGTTTGTTTGTATTATGTGCATGTTCATTTGTGCTTTCTCCAACGGGTCGTGGACATGTGCATTTGGGTTTACTAGCAGTCATTGACCAAGTTGATAAGATCTCGTCTTACAACTGGTGTGCATATGTGCTGAAATTCTTGGTTAATAGAATGTTGCAGCCAGAAGATGGTGTAAAACAATCTTACATCGGTTGTATGTTATTCCTTCAAGTATGAAACATGAGTTAAAATTGTATATGCTTAATGTATGTGTATTGAAACACTTTATGGTTCTTTCACTACTAAATTACATTATTTAATTTGTCCACATATATGTAGATCTTCTATTTGAGAAGGGTATTAGTGAAGTGACCTGATTACCCTAGGATGACCTTCATCAACTGGAATATTGGACTTTCGAAGTTTTACAGGGACGGTTGGAATGGGAGAGCTGCTGCATGGGAGGCTTTGGTGTTGGGAAGGTGCCACCACTTAACTAATATGTTCTCATATGTAACATTTGTTTTGTAATATTTTAGACATTGAAAGTAACTCATTCCACTATTGTTATTTCTTTTTGATCCAGCTTGTACCACTCGGATGTGTACCGCGGTTACCTTATTTCCATGGGACAACTGAGGGACCTAGCAATGCTAAGGATTTACATGTAAGCATTCGCACTCCCATACAGAAATGGAATTATTCTTCTTAATAATGATAACACTTATGTGTGAATGATTTTGAATGATTCACAGGGAAAGAACTTGGTGGAGGATGAGGATGGCCGGGTGAAGCGAAAGAAAACAGGGCATGTTGAGGCAGAGGTTGGGCCTGAGAAATATGATGATAATAGTGGTTATGAGAATAGGTCAGAAGGAGTGCAGCCTGAGGATGAAGTAGAACATGGGGAGGAAAAGATATATGATGTCGAGGAGCATGAAGATGAGCATGAGAATGTCATTATCTCCTTACCAGAACTCACTCCCACCTGTGTTGTTGCGGATAATGATGATGTTCCCGAAGTGCCCATTGAAACTGTGAGACCTAATTATTATCAATATGCTACTAGTGTATACAGAGGGGTTAAAAATGTTCCGTTGAGTTCCAATCAACTTGACTTGTTGGAATTTGCGGCAAAAAAACTAGTTGACAACGGGTAATTAAATTATTAAATTGAGGCTTTAATTTATTGTTTCATTTGAAAAATTTTGGGAATAAAATTCGCCCTACAATTAGGCTCCAACAGATATAATTTTCTATGATGCAGGGATGTGTTGGTCCGTATGTACACGGACTTTTTGAATAAGTCTCACCTCCAGACATTGTTTGAGGGGAATGAAGTTATTAAATCGGTGCGTATTAATATAATCTTTATAAGTTTAGGAAATATCTAAATTAAAACAATATTACTTGTAACTTCACACCATTTATAATTGGTTGCTAAGTGGTCGATCTGTTCATGACTAAACTGAACAGTGAGATCGGAGAGTCGAGGAGAGCTTACTACTTTCCCAGTACCATTATATATTTGATGTCGGAGGTGTACCATGTATTCAGGAAGAAGACTAAAGCATCAATAACTGAGGCCATCAAAAAATCGTACCATGATTTGATGAATAAACTGTCATGTCCTATCCGAGACCATTCCAGGGAAAGAGAATTGGTTAGTATCAGTATTTGTTTACACAATTTTTTTCCAATATATGTTCAATTTCTTATTTCAATATTGGCTAGTTGATGTTTGTTTCCACTTTTGTAACCTAAGATTTTTGACTCGTCTACCTTTGTCATATTTTCTTCCCAACCTGTTTGAACCATCATTGGTTTTTGTTGGTCGTTAACCAAAAATTGTAAAGGGTAGACTATCTTTGTTCTCTCAAAGGCAGTGAATACAAGAAATATGCCAAGTTTGTGGTATGACCATTTATTATCTGGTAAAACATAACATTACTTATTTGTTATTGGCTAGTAATAATATGGTATCCTTTTCTGGCTGCGCAGAAGCAGTTTGTAGAAATTTGGACCGAAAAAAGTTTAGGAAACTACCCGATGAACATCACTGAAAAAATTCCCCATCAATCTAATATGTAAGCCCTCCCTCTAAATAATGACTGAAACGTTACATGCCATGTATCAGTGTTTCTTATATGTACTTTGTGTAATTTATTTGGCCTAGAAATAGTTGCGGAGCCTTTGTAATTAGGTACATACAGGCGTGGACTGGGGATGAACTACCGAAAGATTTCCTCCCTGTAAGTAAACTCCATCATTGCAACTCATTTATATTTGAAAACATAAATTAATGTTTACAACTTATTTCAATCATAAATTAATGCATATAACACCGTAATGCTGTGGTTTTGTGATCGAAACACTTGGTGGAACTGCTTGATTCCCCCAATAATGAAGTTAGGGGGGAAATTAACGAAGCCACCCTAGACCATGCAATTAATCAAGCTCCTGCAAGTGTCGCAACAGAAGCGAACGAAATGCATAAAGGACAAGTGCATAAGAGAGATGAGATGAAGTAATTGGTATGGACTTAAATTAATTTTGATATCATAATATCGTGAAAATACATGTTTTTTGGTATAAAGTTTAAGGGCTCATGGTATAGGCATAAAATATTATGTGGTGTATGTATGTGTTTTCAATATTTATTACATATTCTGAAATTGTAACTTAAATCTCCAATAACTGTAATATAAGTATTGTTTAATAACCATTGGCAAGTAGGAGAAGTATTGTTTGATTCAAGTCTATCTAAAGTCTAATAACCATCCCTTTATTAATTTCAAATAACATAGGCTCAATACAACACTTACCATTGAAAACTTATATTTAAATAACTATAGGCTCAATACAATACTTAAGATGATGAGATTTAGTAGACATAAAATGGTGAGAAGAACAACAATAATAACTGTAGCCCTCAATATCATATTGTATATCTCAATATTGGCATTTACTTGTGCTTGTACTTGGGCTTGGGCTTGTGATTGTGCTTGCGCTTGTGCTTTTACTCTCAGTTTCATGCTCAATATTTCGTGTATATCGACATTTTCGATGGCTTGTGGTTGTGTGGATATCTCAGTTGTGGGTTCTTGTGCATATGCCTGTGTTGGTGCTGGATCTCCTGAATCCCAATCGAAATACCCACAATCACGATAAGGACAACTCCAAAACAGTTTGCCAAGATTTCTCTGTGTAGTTGATTGAAGAAGAACTGCACGGTGGCCGCATATGCACAGCCTGGGAACTGATCAGTGCGTGGCACCATTACTAGAGATGCCAACATGGATTACTGGTATGAAACTCTTGAACTAGTAATGAATTAAGGTGTTTGAACCAAGACCATTACATCAAATAGCACTCAAGCATATACAAGGAAACGGATGATATATATATAGGCAGCACACAACACCAACCATCATATTTTTTAAACGTTGTATAACAGTCAGATTTTTTAAGTTGTTGTATAACGGTCAAATTTGCAAATGTGAACAATTGGGCCAGTTCAACTAAGTTGGGCCACTTTTTAAAATTGACACACTTGGGCCACTTCAACTGAGTTGGGCCTATTCAACTAAATCCAATATTAAAAAATACTTTTTCCAATTTTTTGCAGTTCAATAACTTTGAATATATTGGGTAAATGCAAGGTTGAATATATTGGACATCGGCCTTCGCAATTTGCATAAATTAATGTCTCGTGCTTGAATGATTCTTGTGACATTGTCCATCTCGGTGTTTGGACATTGATTGAAATGCACAAGCAGTCGCTAGCCGAAGTAAGGATTTACAGGCTAATGGTTGAAATGGTATCTTTGATGATGGAGGAGAAAGGGCCAATATTCAATAAGTTTGGTTTACCATTGCTACTATATACTAATGAAGAGCATTTTTTACCGTACGTTGAACCATATATACTCTGTGATGGACAATGTCACAAGTGCTTCATAGATGATCATGTATGGGCATTCACTAGTCGCAATACATATTGGGATTGTTCCGAATTTGAAATCAAGTGTCTATACTATAATTTTTTACAACGTGGTATGTACACTTGTTTGACCGTTGTGATAACAATCCAATCTGTAAAATTTTACCAACCACTCTAACAAAATTAAGCAGAAACACCATTTCCCGCCAAATGTAAAACACCATTCCCGCCTATTATGGAAAATATATATAAATTTCAAATTTCATCAAACATACTTCCCGAGTAATTAAAATTGGCAATTTCAAAAAACACCCTTCCCACCCAAATACAACTCCCTTCGCACCTAACTAAACACAATTCCCCTAATTCATCTAATTATCTAATTTTGTTTATTGTTATACCTTGTAATTTAAAAAATTTAACATAATCTTTTTCATGTTCGGCTATACTTTGTAATTTAAAATTTTTAACATATACTTTTTAAGTTCATCTAAATTCAACAACTTGAACTCAGTCATAAGAAAATATTCACATTCAGGAACAAAATAGAAAAACAAACGAAAAATGTATGGAGACTCAGTTGTAGCTGAAATCATTATCAGTTGTAACATACGTGTAATTCATATTACTGAAAAGTTAAAATACCCTAAAGCCAAAAACACCAAATATTGAAACATATATTTTACAAAATAAAATAAAGACGTGTTTTCAAAATTTCTTTAGGATTTACCCTACAAATAATGGAGACATGTTTTCAAATTTTTGGGCATCACAATCTCCAAGGCCTTTGCCATGGCTGTATCCTGATCGATAAAAATAGTCATCGGCCGTTTATTTTGCATCACCTTCAATAGTGTTCTGAACAGCTAAGCAAATGATTCAACTGTTTCATCATACATGAAGGCGCAACCGAAAACTATTGTTTCCTTATGGCTGTCTATACCAATGAAAACCGCAAATGAACGGTTTTCATACACCAGCTTGTAGGTTGTGTCGAAAGTGACGACATCTCCAAATAGAAAATAATTGTTGATCATCTTAGAGTCCGCCCAAAATACATTTTTAATCCTTTATTCATAATATAGTTGGACGGCATGTGCGAAGAGAGGATCCTCGTATCTCTGGTTATAAAAATAATCTGTCAACCACGCAGCCTCTCCCTTTTCAAGATCAATTTGCCTTCTCGTGCGTAAGTGATTTTGAAAATCCAGTTTTATGAAGTCGACCGATGCTCGACCGCCGGATGCACGGGAAGACAACTTAAAGACTTTTCAGGGTGAAATTCCAGAATCGGCAACCATCTCAACATCGATTGCTTGAGCCGCAATGATCCTCCGCTGCGATGAAAGCATGTGCGATAGCTCCACCTTCACCAGATCGTGGTTGTGATTTTCAAGAAATCTAGAAACAATGTACTTATTCAGCCCATGATCTAAAGTGATAACCATGGTGGCCTTGCACTCCACCCGGGTCTTAGCCCTTGGTTTTTTACAGAGGTGGCCCCGTTTATCCTTTCCTCTCTTACCCTCCTTGGAACACACAAATTGCCTGGAGCATAATTTTCCATCTACCTTGTTATGGTTCCCATTTTGTTTCCAAATACTGAATCCCAACCTCCCAGCATAAGCATTGTAGAAGTTGTATGCGTGGTCTTCAGAATCGAACTCTTGTCAAAGAGAAGGAGTCAAAACGGCTGCCCCGACGCCAAATGAAGATGTTTCCGAATCGGTGTCCAGGCAAATGATGGGAAAATAAGTCATCTTTTAATACCTAACAGATTACTCTACACAAAAAAAAAAAAAAACAAATTGTATAAGAATTAACACTTGTATTTTAATGGAACATATTACTTAGATTATATTATATGGTATATATATATATATAAATATATTTCAGCAATAATATACAAGTATTATATATAAATGTTACATGGTATAGGTTTCTCAAATACAATCCCAAATTAAAAGAGTCTGGCCTATTTATTTAAATATTTGTAACATAACTATAATACACAGTCATTCCTCACATACTCTAACACACATTCATTATAAGGCTTGGTCTCAGTACATGCATGTTCAGAGTTACCATTTTATAATTAACCAATGGGACAAGTAGGTGCTCAAATAATACATGCATATGTTACCAAAAAATAAGAAAAGGGGGAAATGGTGCATGGTATATATAGGTTTCTCAAATCCAATCCCCAATTAGTTGGGCATTGCCTGTTTGTTTAAATATCTGTATCATAACAGTAATACACAATCATTCCTCACATATTATAAAACTCTAACTGAAATCACCAATATATGTAATATAACTATAATACACATTCACTATAAGGCTTGGACCAAGTACAAGTGGTAACAGCTCGGTCATTTATAATTAACCAACTGGATTGAAGGGAAAAATGTTACACAGGTATAGGTTTCTCAAATACAATCCCAAATTAAAAGGGTCTGGCCTGTTTGTTTAAATATATGTAACATAACTATAATGGATAGTCATTTCTCATATACTCTAACACACATTCATTATAATGCTTGGTCCCAGTACATGCATGTTCAGAGTTACCATTTTATAATTAACCAATGGGACAAGTAGGTGCTCAAATAATACAGGAATATATTACCAAAGAAGAAGAAAATGGCAAAATGGTGCATGGTATATATAGGTTTCTCAAATCCAATCCCAAAGTAGTTGGGTCTACCCCAAATGATTACGCCTGACCTGTTCGTTTAAATATTTGTAACATAACAGTAATACACAGTCATTCCAATGGGGACTGGCATGTTTATTGCAATATCTTTAACATAACTATAATACAGGGATTCATATTTCTTATTTGTATGTGTAATGGATGTGTATTATAGTTATGTTACAGATATTAGTGATTTCACTTATAGTATAGCAAATAATAATAATTAGGGATGGCAACGGGTCGGGTTTGTGACGGGTTTGGCTAATACCATTACCATCCTATTTAAAAATTACTAATACCAAATCCGCCCCAAATCCATGACGAGTTGTAATCGATAATACCATTACCACCCCGTCGGTATAAAAGGGTTCCATCGGGTTACCATCGGTTGTACTAAATTATTTTTAATAAATTAGAAGCACAGTTGATTTACTAAATTATTTAATGACAAATTAAGTTATAATGTGTTTGATGACAAATTAAGTTATAAACCAAGTTTCTCTCTCTTATTCTAGGCATATATTTTGCTTTACGTTATAAACCAAATATCCCTCATATTTAGACAAACAAATGTATATATACACATATTGACTGAAATTGTTTCAAAAAATATATATATATATAGATCTCAGCACCAATAATTAGATTAATGAGTTATATATAGACAAAGACGCACACACACACATATATATATATATATATATATATATATATATATATATATAAATTAAAATTAAAATCGTAAACGGGTCGGGGTCGGGTTACCAACGGGTTTTCCAGAAAACCCAAACCCAACCCAAACCCGCTTCGGGTTTTAATTTTGGATACCAAACCCGTCCCAAACCAGTTTATAAGTTTACCAAACCCGCCCCAATCGGGTTGGGACGGGTCGAAACCCAGCCGGGTCGGACCATTTTGCCATCCCTAATAATAATAGTAGAGTTTTCTCAAATCCAATCCTAAAGTAATTGATCTTGGTCTATTTGTTTCAAATCTATTACACTTACGTCAAAATAGATTGGATATTATCCCAAAATAAAGAGCATGATGCCAAAAATAGGGTGGGACCAGGGGTAATTGGAATACTGGTCTGGGACTTAAATACTTATACCTATATAAAACATTCCCCTGGCATAACTAAGTAGCCAATACTTAAAGAAATAATGGTCTGGGATAAGGGTACCATATATATGAAAAGTATAACCACCTAAATGCAAAAAATTCCCCTGACATATTCTCCTTCTTCCTTGTTCTTATCTTATACTGGAAAAGGGCTATGCAACCTATCTTATCCTGTTTGTTAATTATTTATTACATTTATGTCAAAATAGATTTAATGACATAACAAAATAAAGAGCATGATGCCAAAAATGGGGTGGGACCAGGGGTAATTGGAATACTGGTATGGGACTTAAATACTGGCCTGGGACTTAAAGTATAACCACCTAAATGCAAAACATTCCACTGACATATTCCCCTTCTTCCTTGTTATTATACTATACCGGGAAAGGTTATGTAACCTATATGATACTATGTTAATCAAACACTGTAACTTAAATCACCACTATTTGTGATATAACTATAATAAAACTAACATTGTTGAAATATATCTACAATAACCCTAAAAACAGAAGGCAATATAAAATAGGTAAGTATAAACAGAAAGGGCAACCTATATGATACTATGTTAAAAATATAAACCTTGATGTACATCTTTCTTTTGACTGCGCAATAGATTATGTTAAGAATATAAAACATGCCTTTTACACCTAATTCATAATCTATAAACTAAATATTTAGGAAGAACTCATAAATAACAAACAAATATATGGATTCAATAAACGAAATAAATACAATAATGTCTCAAATATTTGAAATCCCACAATGAAGGTTGGGTTCACTACAAATACAAGATTAAAAAACCAATAATCAACATATTCAAATAAATTCTTAGAAACAAGATAACCTAAGCAAAACAGGGGCTCTTTTTCCACAATATCTGATCCACAGCTCTTTCTCTCTCTCTCTCGAAGCTCTGCAATATTGAAAAAAATATATCAAAGTTTGTTGTTGAAGGCTAGACAACCCGTAGAAAATATATCAAAGTTTGTTGTTGAAGGAGAGACAACTCTAAAAAAACAACCCACCGGGTTCGGAGATCTTTCTCTTGTTCTCTGCTCTTTCTCTATTTCTCCTATGCTCCTTGTATCTCTCTATATATCTCAGTTCCAAGAACATATTAGAGCTGATATACAACCAATAGTTTTATTGCAGAGCCGATTCAGACGTCAGCTAGTAGACGACACATATATATGTGTGAGTGGCTAATGACTAATCAATCCATCTTTTTTCATTTATTCACAGTTCCTACCCTTAAGACAATTCTGTCATTTAATTCCAAAGTTATCCTCAGAGTGAAAAAACACACTTTTACCGAATTGGAGAGGTTTTTAGGAGAGAGAAATATTGGAGAGGATATGCGCCCCAGGGTACTCGAGTCAGGAGAGAATTTTGTGGCTACTTTGATGTTAATACCCTTTGATATGTATATTATCAACTTAAAACTAATACCACTAACACAAAGAAAGAAAGAAGTGTTTCAATCCTCCACTTGTATGCAGCTTCCAATATCTTGAGATTTATGGGTTCCTAACCCTAACCCTCTTTTTATTCCCCACACTCTCTTCCAATCGAATATAATCAAACCAGTAGTTAAGTGGGTGCTTCTCAAATGCCACAAACTTCCTATACAAATCCTCTGCTCTCCCTTGGGTATATGATCCAGTACAAACTTATATATACACCTTGCCCTTTCTGTCTCCTTACACCTCTCTTCAAACTCGGCGAATGCCACAAACAGCTCCTCATCGTCCGCCAGCTTCTCCACCGCCCTCTCATATCAATTCCTCGCCCTTCCAACTATTGGGTTTGGCCAATTTTGACTACCAAATTTTGACTTATTGAACACAAATATGATATGGTTTTGTTAAGTCAAAGATTTGGTAGAATTTGGTGAAGCTTGAATTGGTGACTTTGAAAAGGTTAGGTGGCAAGCCAAGTTTGAATTTATGTTTGTGACCACTTTACATGCCTATAAATAGAGGTATTGGAGGTGAAGGAAGATACACCAAAAATGAGAGGAAGATAGAGATGTTAGTAAAGATGTGAGGGTGCGAAGGGCACAGGGTGCAAATAGGCACCGAGTGAAGAGAGAAGAAAGAGAGAGAAAAGAGAGAAGAGAAAGAGAGAAGAAAAGAGAGAAAGAGAAGTGATGGTGTTGTGTGACACCAAAAAAGGAGTGATGGTGTTGTGTGACACCAAGAGAGAAGTGAGGGTGTTGTGTGACACCAAGAGAGAAGTGAAGATGCTATGTGCGTCGATGTAATCCATCTTTATCTATGCAATGAAAATTGTGTGTCCGTGAATGTAAGCCAAAGTTGGGGTTGAACCACGTTAAATATTGTGTGTTATTTGTGTGTTGTGTGTATTGTTGTGTTTGTGGGTAAATACCGGGTGTTGGCGATCTTGGGTGGGATTAATTCCTAAATGTGAGTTGGGAGCTAATTCCTAACACCAACCTCCCCATTCTTCATCTCAAACTTGGCAAACCTAATCCAAGCACTCACTTTCGGGTGGCATTGCACCAACCACTCGAAAATCTCTCTCGCCCTCTCGATTTCGTTATACCGGAGCTCAAATTTGATGTAGGAGCCAACGCTGCTGGTCAGGCTCGCAGCAGCTCATCCATCTTTCAAACATCTGGCGTGCACCGGCGAAGTTGCCTAGCATTTCCTCAATGTGAATGTACTTGTACCAGAGCTGATCAACCCTAGGCAACAAAGTGACGGCCCTATCCCAGACGTTTCGCGCGTGATTAATGAACCTGTTCTTCATCTCAACCTCGGCGTACTTGAGCTAGAGGGTGTACTTGTTGTAATAGACTTACAGGGCTCGTTCCCAAACGGAGCGCGCGTGCAGGAAGTCCTTCTGGGACTCCTCCCACTAGGCGTACTTGACCCAGATTCTGGTGTTCCATCGGACTTGGCGGATTAGGTCTTCGAACTTCTTGCACTTGCGGAGGCGGTAGTCGGCGAGCTCGGTGGGGTCGGTGATCTTCTGCTTCGGCGGTCGGATCTCCACCTCCTGCCCTTCGCGGAGGATTTGCTCGGCGGTGATTTGGATCCGCGCCAGAGTTTTGTTCTTGACTCTGGTTGGACGGTGAAAGTTCACCTCCATCTCTTTTCTAGTTAGGTATCCCAGCGTCGGGTCGGAGTCTCTGCGGCCACCATGGTTGGCTGCTAGAGAGAGAGAGATCTTTTCATTTTTTATAATCAAATTTTCATACGTAATTTTATAATTTAATTTCTAATTGAATTATAACTATAAAATTTTAATCCAATTTCTACTTGAATTATAAGAACAAAATTTAATTAAATTCTATAACTTGAATTCAAATATAGAATCCTATTTTGAAGAACCAACCCTTATTTATATATAAATTAAGTAGGGTTATTCCCACCAACACCCCCTCAAAGAGACCATAATTCTACACGGATCCTCTCGATATTGAGTATTTCCACACAGACCCCTCTGACAGACGGCCGTTAGATTTATTGACGTTTTTATTGTGAAATTACTAATTTGCCCTTCGATATATATTTAAAAAAGGATAAATTGCAGTAGCACCCCCTAAGATTTCACTTATTACATTAGGGTAATATATAAAGTATGAAATTACCCATATGCCCAAACTATATATATATATTACGAAAATATATAAATATATATTACGAAAATATATATAAATTATAAATTTCAAAAATAATATATAAAATTCAAAAAAATTATATAAAATCTGAAAATGCAAAAAAAATATAAAATTTTGAAAAATTATATTAAAATCTGAAAATATATAAAAATTTAGAAAAAAACATATAAAAAGGGGAAACATATATAGATTCAAAAAAATATTTAAATTTCAATAAACATACCTAAATTATAAAGTTCAAAAATAATATATAAAATTTGAAAGAAATATTTAAAATTCAAAAAAAATTGTATTAAATTTTCAAAATATATATAAAATTCGAAAAAATATTTTTTAAAATTTGAAAAATATTATAAATTCGAAAATAAATATAATATTAAATATATATAAATTTCGAGGAAAAAACAAATTTCAAAAAAACATATTAAATTTTGAAAATAAATATAAAAATCGCAAAAAACATAAAAATTTAAAAATATATATTAAATTTCGAAAATAATTATAAAATTCGAAAAAAAACATAAAAATTTATAAAATTTGAAAATAAATATAAAATTGAAAATATATATATATATATTAAATTTAAAAAAAAATACTAAATTCGAAAATAAATATAAAATTAAAAAAATATTTAATTTTTTTTTTTCTCTCTCTCTCTCTCACACACACACACACACACAGACAAAACACCTCCCTGCACACTGACGCACACACATATATATATATAGAGATCTATACATATATATATACGGTTATATATATGTATATACGGGTATATATATGTATATACGAGTATATATATAGCAGTTATATATATATTTATATATGTATATATGGGTATGCAAAATATACAATCTCCATCTTCAATCTCTCTCCCAATTTTCCACTTCCAAACTCTCTATATATATAAATTAGGGTTGGGGTTTTGAGATGCCCAAATTGAAGAAGAAGAAGGATATGCAGGTCATTTTATATCATTTTTGAGGGCAAAATAGACAATTCACAGGGTGATTAATGGCACAGTTTAACGGCGTATATCATTTTGAGGGCAAAATAGACAATTCACAGGGTGATTAATAGCACAGTTTAACGGCGTGGAGACGGAGGAGGTCTTTGTGGGACAAAATTCAATTTTTAGGGGGTTCGAATGGGAATAGTGAATATCGAGGGGGTCTGTGTGGGATTAAGGTATCTTTGAGGGGGTGTCAGTGGTATTTACCCAATTAAGTATTTAACTATCACTAAAATCTAATTGAATTTCAATTGTATTAAATTATATTAAATATATAAATTAAAATTTGGATTGTGATAGAATATTACAAGTTTATATTATTTTTTATGTTTTTTCTATTTAACTATCACCATTGAACATACACATGTCATAAAAGATGAATTTTGATGATGGAATGAAATGATTGAGACGACTAGGTGAAATTGGAAAATTTATACATTGTATTGACTTGATACTTGTATTCATTTATTCATTGATATATAAATGTGTTTTATAAGTGTATTCATTGATTGATGAATAATCGTTGTTCATGCATTACATTATTTTGAATATCCTAAATTGCATGAGAAGGGTGACACATTGGTTTAGAGAGAAATTATTTTGAAAGGGTGACTCTTATGAAAATATCTTTTCATTGTGCTCTCAAATGTTCAAAGAATTTTAAAATGAAAAAGATATGAATCTTCCTATGTGTTAAAGCTTTACAAATATTGAAAAAGGGCATATAATTTATTTTTGCTAATCAGGGGAAGTTATATTAGTTTTCTTGTCAATTCTTGAAAATTGAACATAAATGATGCATTTGGTTATTTACTATGATCCATATATGAAATAGAGTTTCATTTCTATTATTAATTTCATATTGGTTCATTTTCTTATGAAATAACTATGAGCATATTCTATTTTATGAATTGACAAATGCACTTCATGAAAATGTGCTTGAATGATAAATTCAATTGAAGCATTAGTGATTATAGAAAATCACTCATTTTGTGTTAATGTGCTTATTAAAATTATGCTAGTAAATGTGTTAACACTAATGGACCCAATAGCAAATGGGTACCAAAGAAAGCTACTTAAGTGTATTGTAGGTTTGGATTGATTTCTTACTCAAGAACTATTGGTTCCTCAATAGTGATGCTTCAACTCAAAAAGGGAGATTAAATCAAGGTCTCTCACAAAATGAGTGGAGGATGCAAATCATCTAGAAGCAACTCCAAGTAAAATGGGTAGAAGCACCATGGTACACATTTTTTAACCTCCATTACTAGTGTACTTTCATGGATGAGATCAAACATGACATTCATATGCTTATTAAAGTGTGTTGAATATTTATTGATATGTCATGGAACAAATTTGATAATTGGTAATGAGAGTGATTGGCTACTTGGTGCATGCAATTTAATATGATTTGATGATCTATTGATAGTAGCTTGCTTTGAAATGAGACTTGGATATATGATGTCGTAATATTAGTCTTTTGTCTCTTCAAGTACAATTGAGGCAATATTTTTCGAAGACTAGTTTTATAAAGGAAAGTCTTGATCATGCATGAAATTTAAAGAATATAGTCATGTCCACCTCTTAACTCACAAGGATACTTCACTTGATTTTGGTTGATTTCTTGAGTAGATATTTGTCCATGTGATTCTATGATTTTTGTGTTTTATCTAAAGCTTCTTGGTATCACATATTGCACATTATTTTGAGGAATTTGAACTTGAAGAGAAATTATTATGGACTTGAGATAAATGACTAATCAAATAAGTCCACAACTAATAAACCTCAATAGAGCAAAATTTCTTTGAATGATCCATCTAATGCAAATGAGGATAAAGAATATGTGATGAACTTCAATGTGGTTAAATGATTCACCATCCTCTATTATATAACTTCTTGGTGATCATTCTAGAGGTATTTGCATAAAAAAATTCCATAAATGGTATTCATGACGCTTAACCTTTGTTGTTTCAAATTGAAACTTTGGTTGAAGCTATTTAATACATGTTTGGATCTTTATTTTGAAAAGGAACTATATGTCCTTCTTTAAAAGAAGCATGTTGAAAAATGGGAAATATTGTGCTTATATGTGATTATCTTGTCTGTTTGTTGATAAGCATGGATCATGAATCTTATGTGCATATATCATGAAATACATACATTTTTATTATTTTTGTATCTCATATTATTATTATTATTATATAATACTTTTAATCTCATATATCTTATATTTTTATATCATTATTATACATGTTTACTCTTGTATATTTTATAATGCATAATAATGTTGCAATCGAAATCTAATAGTGGTGACCCAAGGTTTTGGCCATTATTATCCCATGATCTTAACCAATAATGATATAGTTAATTCTTTGCACATGAGAATGGAATTGAAATTCCAAGAATGTCACATGCCTCTTTGCATGAAATGTTTTTATCTAATGCATTTTTATATGATTTTACAATGAAACATTTTCATGTAGAAAATCACAATGATTTGAAATGTATAAGTTTTAGACAATGGGTTTTAAAACTATCATAAGCCGTGCTTAACTTGAAAAATATGCTCCAAGAGGGTGTTTTGAATAGCTTTAAGTGATTTTCTTATGAATGAAGGTTATTTTAGAACTTATATTGATAAACATTCTTGTTGTTGTTTGTCATCTATAACTTATCAAATTTGGTTATTGCACTTATATGGAAATATCATGGTTACCAATATTTGATGTGTTGTACAAAGAAGTTTATCACAAACATGCAAACTATTTCAAAATAAGCATGATAGATGAACTTATTTCCTTCTTGGGAAAAGGCTATTTAAGTGTCATGAAAATAATTTCAAATACTTTTTGACACTTTGGTTTGGGGAATTTATGGCTTCCTTGGTTAACTATTCTTGGACTTATAGTAACACAAATGAAAATGCATAACATGTGTTAATTTTTGTATATATATTTACATTCATTATCTTATTCATCTCTTATTATTTTAGATAAGTATTTTTACTATATATATAAGAGATATATTTTATGCACTTGAGAAGGATGCATACAATGCCATCACATTACATTACAAAGACATGTATTTATAAGAGATATTGAGCTCATTTTCATGATTATAAATTTCTTCGTCAATATTCTCACCAATTTTTCTCCAAGGGAACTTATTTTGTAAAATTCATAGAGAAGTGGAAATGTCTTTGAATATTAATGTGTTAGAATATGTCTTGTGTATTTTTCACTTGCTTATCTTAGGATATTCATCTCTTAGTCATCATTATGATTTTCATTAGATATTGCATATGTGTTTATTGATTTTCAAATGGTTGAGATGGAGGTGGTGTCGACTCATTCTTAAATGTGATGTTAAGTGAATATTCATACATGATTATGTGATTTTTAAATGATCTAGTGATTGAGTGTTCCTTGTTTGCATATAGTATGTTGAATACTTATGATTTGAGCTTTCATTCAAATACACACACTTGAACATTAAGTCACTCTCCGTTTGAGTCATTCACTTGATACATGTACTTCGTATATGAAAATCTATTTTGATCATGTATCCTATTTTTCTATGAAAAACAAGCAAATGATTTAGTCATCATTGATTACATGTGCTAGCATGTCCTTGTTGCCATCATGATTGCAAAGTTATGTTTCTAATTTGGTATCATCTTAAGCATATTCATGATATGTATGTACAATATGAGATTGTGTTACTTCAAATGATATATTCTATTATCACAATTCATATATGCAACTTGATCATCTCCTTGTACTTTATTGTATCTATTCTTTTTGATGATGTCAAAGGGGGAGAAAGATTAGTTGATGTGTATATGGTGTATGCACATTCTTAGGGGGAGCTTTGCTCCTTGAAATGATCGCATGCTACTTGTTTAAGTGTAAACATCATTTAAAACATGGTGATAGGGGAAGAAATCCCAAATTTTATGCACATGCCTTATTGTAATATTCATTGATTGCATATTGATAGGGGGGGCATTTATAAAATGCCCTCAATTATTTATTGGCACACATCAATGTTTGTCATCATCAAAAAGGGGGAGATTGTTGACCCAAGGATTTTCATCATGGGTAAAGATGACATTTTGATGATAATAAACCATTGAATGTGGTGAATTTAATGTCTACTTGAGTTATGCTTAATAGGTTGTTGATTCAAGATAAACTCAAGAGAGCTGGTGAATCCATGAGAAGATCAATTAAAGGTGCTTAAAGCTCAAAAGACATTGGAGACAAGGATGGAGACATCAACCCAAAGCTTAAAGAAATTGAAGATCAAAGAATTGGATAAAATAGTCTTGGGTGAGTGCTAGATTAAATGTAAAGTTCTTTTTGAAATGCTTATTTGAAAGCTCAACTATTGACAAATTAGCATATAGGACCATGCATATCATTTACATCATTAATGAGTCTTTGAACCATTAGTATTAGACTATGAACATCATTGATGATAAATTCATATATATAGTCCTTGTTATAGTTGAGTTAGTTCAAGCTTTCATAAGTTATGAAAGAACTCAACAAAGAGGTTGTCCTAGAACCTAAAATAATTTCATATAACTTGAAATGGACTCTAGGCATGTATTAAAGTTTTGAACAAAATTGGTTCAATCATGAAACGTTTTTGTCAAATATTGAGAATTTATTTAAATGAAAATATTATTTTATAATCTCAATATTGTTTTTAGGAATGTCAAGGACCTAAATAAGTCTCTAATATATCTTAGGAATGTCTCTAAGTCATTTCGGAAATATCCCAAAAGATTTCCCGAAAAACCGTTATGTGGTTTAAGTGATTGAAATGAACTGTCATATTCAAACGACTATAAATCACTCAAAACTGGGTTAAATGGAGCGATTTAAAATCCTAAAATCAAGAGCTTGAAGTCATATTTCCAAAAAGCTAAAGAACTCCTCAATCCGACTTACGGAACTCTAGTTATGACCAAAAGAGTAGAACTGGACAGAACAGATCTGAATCAGTCGACCGACACTAAATGGTCAGTCGACCGAACCAACTAGAGGCATTTGTGCAATTTTTTTGACATTTTTCAGTCGACCGAATCGGCCTGGAACGACTTCCAACGGCTATTTTTTGATTCAAACTTCTTCTAAACTACCCAAAACACTCTCAAACGGCTAGAATTATTTCCTACTCTATATATATGCCATATATGAGCCAAAAGAGGGTTGAAGAAGAGAGGGATAGGAGTTGTATTGAAATCTACCATTTGTGCTTCATTTTTTAATTCATATTTAGGTAGAAAAATCTCCTATAGGAATCACATCATTGTGCATCACTCATATCATCTTCTTGTGATTCATTCTTCCACATATTGAGTTGAGTTTTTCATTTTATTATTTCATTTATGACTCTAAGTATGTGAGGAAGTGAGCTTTGAATTTACATATCTATCTATTGAGAGAAAATGTTGTACTCAAATTCCATTCTTATTCTTTGTGAGTGAAAGACCAAGAAGTTGTCTTGGCATGGGATGGGTTTGTTGAAACTTTGTAAATGTTTTTCTCTACCTTAAAAAGAGAGGATTAGGTTGGCTCTCCACCCGCAAGTGTGAGCAAAGGTCGTGTAACACCCACAATTTCCATGTATAGGTTGGCCAGGCCCATACACAAAAACTATGGGTATCTTCAATTGACAAAAATAAGCACAGATGATAAGACATAAAATAGAGATAAGATAATAAGAGTTGATGATACCACTTATACAGGAAAGATCCCACACCCAATACATCTTTGAAATAACTTAAGTTCAAATTTATACAACATGGGAATCCCATAACATGGACCCCTAGACCACACAAACTTATTTTAACCACAACAAGACTGAATTCCTACCCTGTAGTGGAAGGAAACTGCTGGACCGAGAATACAGGAGAGACAAATCCTCAACCCTGCGGATGCAATTGCCGAGGACCTGAAATATCAACAAAGGTGGGTCAAACCCACGAGCAAGTACATCTCTACATGATCCCAAACAGAGTACTAAAAACCATCCACTTTCCCAGTGACACCTATCCCAAAAATATTAATAAATATTAATATACCTTACTATACTTTATATTCCCTAGAATACCACCATGAAAATATAATTAAATTCATTACTTCTATTTATTTATTTATTTTACTAGAATACCACCGTGAAGATATAAAACAAATACCATAAATTCCTTCCATAAGTCAAATTTCCATCATCTCCATTTCCAACCATAACCACGTACCCGGCAACTCAGCCATGCCGTGACAACTCATCCAAATCCCGCGGTACTAGTGAGACTGCGTTTATTAGTCAGCCTACTTGTGGTTCCTTTTTAAATCTCCCGACCATATTCCTTTTAATTAAATCTTATGATTTTACGAATTTATTAATTCACTTGTATTCTTTATTCGGGGATGTATAACAATTGGAAAAGTCGAGCCTGGGGGGTCCAGGGGGCGACGCGACCTTTCCTGAGCGCCCCCCTGGCGGGGTCTGGGGCAGCGCCCCAGCGCCAGGAAATACGGTATATTTATACGGTCAAAACTATTCATTTATACGGTCGAATATACATATTTTAGTATAATTCGTGGTGACTTATAATAACATATAAATTCATACAAGTCTACACAAAATATAATAAATTGCGTATATATTTATGGACATGAACATGGTAAAACAGATCTGTACATATGACTACAAGTAAATGTATATACGTATAAACAGAATATATACTATCATATGTAATCATGAATCAAAACCTACTATAACCGATCTATACATGAGTGGTTATAAATATCACAATTCTATCCATATACACATGATTTATACATATACTTTCGGATCTATACATATATGTATAACAGAATATATATCATCATATATATACGTAAATACCAACATATTATAACAGATCTATACATATGTTTTTAACATAATTACGGATCTATACATATATGCTCATATGGCTACTGATCTATACATATAACCATATAGCTACGGATCTATACATACATGTTCGTATAACTACATATATAGTTACGGATCTACGCATACATGTTCGTATAACTACATATATAGTTACGGATCTACGCATACATGTTCATATAACTACATATCCATACATATAGCTACGGATCTATACATATATGTTCATATAACTACATATATACATATATCGTTACGGATCTACACATACATGTTCGTATAACTACATATATAGTTACGGATCTACGCATACATGTTCGTATAACTACATATATAGTTACGGATCTACGCATACATGTTCATATAACTACATATCCATACATATAGCTACGGATCTATACATATATGTTCATATAACTACATATATACATATATAGTTACGGATCTACACATACACGTTCATATAACTATATATCAATACATAATTGAACATGCTAATACTCATAAGCATACATATACGAAATTAATGTATAACAGTTTATAGGAGTACCAAACAAAGGTTACGAATTCTAGTACAGAGAGGAAGAGTAGAACATATGTCTTGCCTGATTTGGAGAGCTTACTACACCCCGAATCCAGATCTAAACCAAATACTTTCTCTCTCTCTAGATCTCTCTCTATCTATATATATATATATCTGTGTATACGTATATAGGTGAGTGACTAAGAAGAGAGAAGTCTGAATTCTTCATAGTCTTGAGATAATAGGCTGAATATCCTTATGCTTATATAGGGGGAGCTAGGTTATGGCGAATGACCATAATGCCCCTAGATCTGCCACAATAACCATCCTACCACTCGTCTTAATGACTAATATGCCCTTATCAGATCCCATAATAACCAGCTTACCTAATAGTTATAAAATGACTAGAGTACCCTTACTCAATAATTTAAAATACCCACCATGCCATCCAAAATAAATAAAGAAATAACATAATTATTTAAATACGGGGTATTACAGGTCGGCTCTTCACCCGGAAGCAAGAGTGTTCAAAGGTTGGCTCTCCACCCGTAAGAGTGAGCAAGGTTGGCTCTTCACCCGGAAGGAAGATCATGTAAGGATTTGTTTTTCACCCGCAAGAAAAACACGATAGTGGAATCCTTAAGAGGTTTTCTCAAGGCATGGATGTAGACCGAAGCTTTGGTTGAACCATTTAAAAAATTGGTGACTTGGTTTGCATTTTCTCTATCCCTTAACTCCTTACTTTACAAGAAATTTCATTTCAATCTTGAACTTTATTTATTAATGCTTGGAAATTGTGTGTGCTTAAATATTCATGAGGGGATTGGGAAAATGCTTGGTTGTAGTAAATTGTAATGTGAACTTGATTATAGCTTAGATTATAAATTCTCTACTTGCTCATTAGTTTGTCATAATCTAGTTGCACACCAAGTGTTTGATTAATGTATTTTCACCACACCATAACATAAAAGCAATTGTCATTTATAATCTTGAGCCTTATATATATAAATGTTATGAAATTGCTTGTGTTTGTGTATTAACGAAGTGGTTAGAAAATGCATAGTTGAAGTGAATTAAATTGTGAATTTGATTAGATAAGGTGTAGATTATAACTTATCTACTCTCTTATTTATCTACAATATAAGTGATCACCAAGTGTTTGATAAAATGCATCTTCCACAAACAATAGCATTGAAATTCCATATGTACACCAAGTGTTTGACAAAATGCATATTCAACACAACGTTCTCTTTAAGGGTTTATGTGTGCTCTTAATATTTAATCACTTTGTAAAAACTCTACAAATATATTTTTCATGACAAATAGCACTTTATACATTAAATCTATATATGATGAAAGTGTTTTACATGTTTAGTTGAATAACATATTCACTCGGTGCTTGAATTGTTTCATATGCTACTTGAATCCATAATGCATGTATTATCATTATGAGATAAGTGTTTCAACATGTTTGGTCGAATTGTTTACTTGGTTAATAGAACAATTCACCTTTACTTGAATCAATGATGCATGTATTCAATTGTATAAATTACTAATGCATGATTACAAGTATGAAATGTGAAAGTCACTTAAGAGATTATATGAACCACTAAGTGTTTGACTAGAGTCTTGTGATGCTTATATTTTTCTAAATAAATTCAAACCGAAAAAGTCTCAAAGTTTGTCACTGACCCTATTCACCCCCCTCTAGGTGTGAATATGTGGCTAATAGTATGTTCCCCAAAGTTTCGGCTCCGAAAAATGTCGGTTTTGGCCTCCGGAATGCATTTTTTGCTCAAATTTGCTTATTCTTCACTACTTTAAGATTGATTTGAATTTGACGAAACGTGTTGATGCATTTGCTTGACCACTTTAATTTTCCTAAACCTACCCAACCTTAAAAGTCACTCAACATGGTTATTGTCGAGAACATGCCAACAATGAATAATTCTACAAATATTCTTACAGTATTGTAGTACAAATTGGCTTGAGAAAGGAAATATTGATCCCACAGAGACTTGAATTATTCACTCTAGCAATCTAAAAGTATTGAATTATAGTTGAAAAAGGTTTGTTTGGTTTTGAAATCTATATCTAATGACTAACTAAAAACAGTATGTAAATTGTGATTATGATTCAGAGCAGAGAAAAACTAAGGTTTTCATACTCCACGACTAACCTCATGATATAACTATCTACTTGCTCAATTGAAAGAGGGCGATCAATCACCGTGAATCAGACTGTACCGCAAATAGTCGAATACAACCCAAAAAGGATACCGTCTACCAGATTCGCTACAACTTATCTCCGGATAGAGTGTGATTAGTGCATGTTATTTACTTTACTCTAATATAATCATATAATATGAAATTAAACTAAATGGTATCTATATCACCTCGCCGAGGCATGACGTGTGTAAATCTAAGATTTCGGGTGTTAAGCAACATTGTGTATAAAATCATGATATGTTGGAGAACACCGGATAAATATGATTGATTGAGATAATGCATTCATTCAATCTAAGACAAGAATATAATAAATATAAAACCCTTTATCATAAATTACTACGGTCTCAGATCTACACAATCATCACAGGTGTGGTTTTCAATTTTCCCTCGTTACAATTGAAACAAATAAATAAACTACATTACTTGGCTAGGGTTTTGCTAAAAAATCCTAGATACCGAATTAGTTGCTCATGGTGGTGCACTCCGGGTTTTGCTAGTAAACCCACGGGGGAGACTGCATCGTTGATGTAGAAACGCCCTCCGTGATCGTCTACTCCGGATCTCTAGATCTTGAATGACTCCCTTCTTCAAAAGATGTAAATCTCCAGAGATAGTATTTTGAAAATTATGTATTTCTAGTAGTGGGGGCAAGGTTCACCGTAACGGTATCGGTGTAATGAACTCGGGTCAGTAATGGGGTTACGTAACGGGACTCGGTTATCGCAATTGTGAATTTTTTAAAATCTTACACATCTCACCCAAAATGTTCTAATTGGATACTTTTGGCAACATGAATGAATAAAGATGATTTTTTTGTAGATTTAAGTGAATTTTATTTAATTTTTTAAAGAATTTTAATATAAAAAATGAGTTATTAATAAATCTAATGGTGTCGTCGTTATTTTAATATTTATGATATACTTGTTATGATATTATTAAATTAAATTTAAATTTAAATAAATAAATAATTGAAATCACAAAAGATATAATTTATTTCTAACAATGTAAAATAATTTTAAAAAAGGTACATGTTTCACCACCAAGATGAATTTCGTGGTAGATCTTGTTGCTCTGGTTGGGGTTCATGAAAGGATTGTCAATTTTCAGTTGTATCTTCAGTGGACATTTGATTCATCATTAGTAGATCATCTTCTCTTTGTAACTGATAAGGATGATTCTGACCTTGAGCATAAATCAAATTTTTTTATTTTTCTTTACTTTTCAATAATTCAATAATGGAGTAACATTTATCATATCATATACATAACAAAAAACTTTTTAACCCAAATTTTTTAAAAACTTCAATTGTGTTAACCGTTACGGTATTTTCTAAACCGGTGAGAATCAATGTTACGGCCACTGTAACGGCCGGGCCGTTACGGGTGTAGGAATCGGTTAACAACGTTGTAACGGCCCATAACGGTATCGGTCATACAAAAACCCGTTACGTAACAGCCGTTACGGTGAACCATGAGTGAGGGTTATTTGCACAAAATGAACTAGAGGGATTTTTCGCACACTTTTGAAATCGTAGGGGCATTTAGCGTCATTTGCCCATATATATATATATATATATATATATATATATATATATATATATATATTCAATGAATAGTTGAAAAACAAAAAAATATTTTTTTTTTATATAGGAAAATTGGGTTTTTTGTTAATATTTTTTAGTGTTCAAAATAAAACAAAGTCAGTTTAACATGTTTTTCTTGAAAAAAATGTTACCGTATTAAACAAAAAAATCAAACACAAACGCTCCTAAACATGGCCATAGTTGTTACTTTTTAACCAACAGAAACTTTGAAAGTAAAAAGGAAAAACTATGAAAGTAGATCAAATTTTGTGATTGGTGCGTAAGAGGAAAAAAATAAGGACTGCAACGTAAACTTTCAGTGAAAACTTAGTGGTAAATTATAAATTATTACGTAAAATTCTGATCCTAAATGTTTTTTGGGTTATAGTGGTAATAAACAACGTTGTTATATCTTAAATTTTGCAAAGTAAAAAAAAATAACTTTTGTGATATAATGACAGATAATTCTACTCTGGGATTTATAGTGATTTCAATAACTTGGTAATTCATTTTTCAGTGGGACATATCAGAACGTGTATAAAACTCAGTTTTGTTTTTTATTTTATATATAAAACATATGTGAGATGTCGACAAAATTAAATGTGTACAACAAGTATCAATCATGAAAATATAAGAATATAAGTATATAACACTTGCAATCGTGCTTGATATATAGAGGAAAATTTATAGAGAGGAAATAAATTTGTTGATTTATTTTATTATTAGTAGGGAAATAATTATTTACCAAAAATTAATATATATATATATATATATATATATATATAATAAATCAAAACAAGAACAAACTTGTACAAATTTGGATTTGAATGAGGCTAACTCTCTCTTTGCTAGGCCAATAGCCCAAAACACTCATCATTCTCTCCTCAATGGAAACGAGGTTAAGGGTTTAAATGGGTCAAGTCCTAAAACACTTTGGGCTGACCATATCTAGTGGGCTTGGTTTAAAGTCATACAAAAGTCAAGGCTGTGCACTTAAGTGTAGGGCTTATTTAGAGGTTGCAACTTGCATGTAGCTCCAAACTCGGGGTTAATCCGTGGTTGTCAAAATCGCGATCTCAACTCGTAATATTATTTGATTATATAATTCTATCACGACTATATATGATTGTGTATGACTCTGTACGATTTTATTATGATTTTACTCACATGTCTTTTAGGATTTTTTGGGTTGAAATAATGGTTTAAATGTGAGGTACTCCTTATGAAACTTCCAAAATCTTAATGATTTAATCAAATATTCAAATATATGACCCGAACTTATAAGTTTCAGGCCCAAAATTTTAATGATTTAATCAAATATTCAAATATATGACCCGAACTTTGGCCCAAAATCTTGATGTTTTTGTTCATATTTTATGTTTTGAATATATTTTTGTTATGTTATGAATATAATAAAGGTCTAACCCCCAAGGACGACCTCCCTGGACCTAAATTCCAAAGAGATCGTCCTTTGAGGATGTTATACGAACCGGCTCCACAACTCATATAACGTTAAATCGCAGACTTGCGGAGGAGTGGGGATTCGAACCCATACTCGATATACAGGATACAGTTTGTCCAAGCATCGAAAGTTCGTCCTACCAACCAACTCAGCTACGCTCACGGGGGCATGTTATGAATATAGTATTCTTTAATAAATTAAACATAATTATTTATTAATAATTAGATTCTACGACTCCGATTCTACATACCCCAGTTATCCTACTTGACTCCCGAGTTCAATATCCTTGGGCTAATCCTGAGAAGGCAATAGGACCAGGCTTGCGTCTTTTAGGAGCCCATTGGTAAAGTGATTGGCCTGTTGGGCCTCACCTTTTGTGGGCCGTCCTAGGTGGAGCAAAAGGTTTCCAAAGTGAAGTCCACTTTCTAGGTTTTTAGCTTTCATTTGAATGATCTCCAGTGTATTGATCATGAACTTATGAAACCAGCACACCTTTTTTATATGCTCACATCATGATATTGCTATTGAACCCTTGAACCACATAAAATTACTATAGCTTCCCTAAAAATACTTATTTACAACAAAAATTACCTTGTTTAAATTATTTATTTAAATCAATTGCAATAGAACTTAAAGTTTGTGAAATCGAAAGTAAGTCCTTATACATCTGGGCCTCTTTCAGATCCCATAGTAGGAAAAGCCTCCTAAATATATATATATATATGTACAAAAATGATCACTTGCTCACCTGTTAGTAGAAAAAACTCATACAAACCAATTAAAATGATTATTGAATATGCATAGTAAGTTTTTTTATTATTTTAATTGCTTTATTCTCGTCAATCAAATTTAACAATAGGCGAAGATATTGGGTACCCTAGGAATAAATAAATCCGGTACGCCAAACAAATAACAAAAACAAGTGTAATATATGTAGATATTCTATCCCTTGTGCGTAGGGATGACAATTTGCCCCACCCCACCCCACCCCACCCTATTTATAATGATTTTGAGTGTTCCGTTTATATTATATGGGTGGGGATGGGATTGGGGAAAAAAATCCGCGAATATACGGGGCGGGGACGGTTTTATGTGTCACCGCCCCACTCCGTTTAGACATATTATAATATATATATTTATATATTAATAATAAATAAAATATAATGTAACCCACTGGGTTTTTTTTTTTTTGTAGTTGTTTGAATTGAAGTGAATCTATTATGAGACGATCTTATTTTTTGTTATTGTTTTCGGTAGAATGTATTATAATTTGACTGGTTGGATAATTCGGTAATTTATTTAGTTTTTATAATGTTGAATTTGGTGTTTTAAGTATATAATTTTGTGAAATTATATTTAATTTATAGTGACATGTTTGAAATTTTCAATTATTAATGGGGACCCGCGAGCACCCTCTGATTTTTAAAAAATCGATGGGGAGATATCACGTGAGACTTATCCCACTTATATCCAGTAATCTTTATGGTACCCCAAACAAATAACATAAAGATGTGTAATACATATAAATATTATATCCCTTGTGCGTTATATGTACCATTATCCCAATGACAATTTTGGACTGAAATGGGATAGAGTTTTCTTTATTGATTTGGATATCACGTTATACTTATCCAACTTATATCCAGTAATCTTTATGGTACCCCAAACAAATAACATAAAGATGTGTAATACATATAAATATTATATCCCTTGTGCGTTATATGTACCATTATCCCAATGATATCCAATGATGTTTTCTAACCATTCATATGTTTCGTGGGTATAAAGATATCTTTTTTTTATATTAGTGTTCATTGACATGAGTAGAACCCTAACTAAAGTATATATGAATTTTGAAAAGGGGTCTAAGTTGCTATGATTGTTGTCATCAATGTCATAGGAAGCAATAGTAGAATGACAAGTGGCCAACTTTTCCTTTTATCACTTTGGTCCCATTGAATGCATTGCCACTCTCTTATCCCTAGTCATTACGTTATCCCAACATGGTTGGTTTGGGTCTTTAGAAAGTGACCTCTGACCACAACCTCCAATTTAGTGAACCAAACAAAAGTGTTGCAGACAGATGTAAATGAACACACATATAAAGCCCACAATCACACACAGCCTTCCCCACCAATTGTGTGTCTGATTCAGTACCACACATTTAATGTGTTTTTTTAAGAATGCAAATGCAAATAAAGATCTAAATGAACCCCAACAACCCAAGAACCCCCAAAACCTAACCCAAATTTGTACTATTAGAATTGAATTGGGCCACCAAAGTATGAAGGGTCATCAAAGCTTGGGGCCACCATGTTTTGTATATCCTAGTGTGATTTAAAGAAATTTTTCTTCTCCAATTCAATCATGACACGAGAGAGATTATTATGACCATGGGAATGTGAAAAAGAGGTTGTGTTTAGGAAAGGAATGTCAGGACAAAGGGAACTTTGAAACCTAAGTGGAGCAAAGCAAGATAAATATTACAGGTACTCCGAGGATAAATTCACGTGATATCCCAAATTAATAAAAAAAATGAATATAATACACATGATTTCATCACTTACGCGTGATATGCACGAGTTATTTTAATTAATTTAGGATACCAATGAAAACTAAAATTATACTTAAAAGCTAAAATTATAGGACCCTTTCTTATAAGTCCCTCGATGTTCTTTGATTATATTTAACTACCACATGTTGTACATTATTAGGTCTTGACCCTCATTCTCTAAATTGATTTCTTATTTAGTATGTTAACGCTTCTACACCATTGTAAGTACTAAATAGATCTATCAATGAATCGTTTTTAATTCGAAGCGAATCTTCCAAATCAACAATTGTTAAGCGCATCCGAAATCTCAGGATGTTCATTATTCGCCTCAAATGTAACTACAATCTAGCATATGTTATAAAATTCAAATCACATTTCATGCTTATTACATGCGTTATAAAATATGTCTAAGTAAGATATGATAACAAATATGTCTAAAGACTTTAAATTTGATGCCCAAATCTACATTAAATTTTGTAAGATATGATAACGCATGAATGCATAAAAAATAATAATATAAAACAATATCGTATAAGTTAATTTATTTTTGTTCATTATCTATACAAACATGAATAAAATACTAATTTGAAACTGAAGAGGTAGATGTCAGATATTGTTAGGTTTATTGCATTTGGTTCATAGGTTTATTGCATTTGGTTTAGGAACATTTCCATAATATAATTTAGAGTAAAGTGCATTAAATTTTTCTGGACTATTTTCCCTCTCAACTAACCCTCTGAACTATATTTTTTACCCAAAACTCTCTAAATTATCCTAATTTTTACAATTCACTTCATTTCGTTATAACACCGTTAGTTAAATTATGATAGTTTGCACTCAGATTCCCTGAGATTTCTGTCAATTGCACTCGCCCCCTGAGATTTTATTTTCCTTGCAATGACACCTCCTGAAGGGGAGAAATGACTGGAATGCCCTTGTGTTGTCTCCCTTATTTCATGAGACAAATATCTAGGTGGTGAAATTACATCCATGCCCCAATTTGAAAACCCTATAATGTATATATATCTATAACAACTATTTTAAAATGTGAGGGGTTAGAAATATTTCCAAATATTTTCTTCAAAATAAAAATTAATGAATTAATATGTATTAGTTGAAGTGCAACTCTAAGGAGTATGTCAAAACGATATAGAGTAAAAGAAAAGGGGTTGGAAATATTTCAATACTTTTAAAAAATAATAATAATTAATTAATATGCATTACTTGAAGTGTAACTCTAATGAATATTTCAAAAGATATAGAGTAAAGATATACGACAAAGGGTTATAAATATTTTCATATTTTTTAAAAAAAAATTAATTAATTAATATATATTAATTGAAATATAACTCTAATGGATATTTCATAAGATATAGAGTAAAGATATAAGACAGATATATTTCGGCAAGGAAAAATAATATAACTTAAAATACAGAAATATGTATATTTATCTATCTATCTATATACTACTAATAAAAACACAAGGACTGTCTAATATTTCAATTCATTATCATCTTTTACAATGTAAAAAATTATAATAAGTAAAGTTTGACATTATTTAAAGTGTAAGGGCTTAAATTAACTTTACAAAAAAATTAATAAATAATAAACCATTTTTCATATTTTGATAAAAATATAAAAAATTACAATAAGTAAAGTTTGTTATTATTTTATAGTGTAAAAACTTAAATTAATTTTACACAAAGAATAATAAATTATAAATCATTTGTAACATTTTAATACATTTATCACCTCTTATAATACAACAAAAACTATAATTAAAATGTATTACTACTTATTTAAATTGTAGGAGTTGTATATTATTTATTTACAAAATAAATTAAATTATATGAGCACACAAATATTTTATACATGTATCACATTCTAAAATACAAAAAAAAATATATAATCATAAATAAAGTGTATTATTATTATTTAATGTAAAAGGTCACAGTATTAGTTTAAGGGAGAAATTAAAAAATGATAACTTTTGGGGCCTATATTACAAAAATGACAATTTTTAAAAAATAATTTAATGAAATGTGATAATATTTCAAAATCATTGTATTCAAAGTACTTAAATTTTTTTTCAAATTGAGCTTAAGACACAAGGGTGGATTGGTCCATTAATTTAGCCAACATGTTTTTTACACTAAAGTAAGGGCACAAGAGTCATTTCATGGGGTCTTCACCCCTTCAGGGGGTGTCATTGCAAGGAAAATGAAATCTCAGGGGGCAAGTGCAATTGACCGAACCCTCAGGGAATCTGAGTGCAAATTATCCTAATTTAACTAACGGTGTTATAACGGAATGAAGTGAATTGTAAAAGTTAGGATAATTTAGAGAGTTTTGTGTAAAAAATGTAATTCAAGGGGGTTAGTTGAGAGAGCGAAAAATAGTCCAGGGGGATTTAATGCATTTTATCCTATAATTTAAATTCTATTTAAATAATAATAACAATAATTATACAACTAGTTCCTTACGAAGCAAACATGCCTTGGAAAACAGGTCAAATTATTAATGGTAACTTTATTTTTAGAAATAATTAGCATGTTACTAAAATTGACTTTGAATCAAGTTATAAAACATGTTATTCTAAGTTTAAACTTTTTTTATGCTAAAATAAAAATTCTTTTCATAAATTAAACATAGGCAAAAGTGCAAAATACCCCCTTGAAATATCCACAAGTGAGCAAAATACTCCATTGTACTATAAAAGTGATCAAACCAGTCCCTTAAATTCTCAAAATTGAGCAAGATGCTCCCTGGACCCACTTTTTGAATGTCAAATTACCATTGTACCCATATATTAACCTTTCGTAAAATATAAAAATAAGGATTAACTTTATTAATACTTCTAAGATTTGTTTTATCTTCTATTAGACTCCCTCAAATTTAACATTATTATCTAATTAAATAAATTATTTGTTACATATATATATTATTATAAAAGATTCTTTTTTTATGGGAAAATAAAAAATTAATGCCGATTTTTGTTTTTAATTTCTTTATGCCCAAATGGGCTTATTCTCAGTATCTGAAACCACAACTCCGTCGTTTGGCAGTTTGAGTCCTTACCACTGAAACAAGAAATGTGTTTTAAAATCATCAAATTTTAGGTGTCAATTGAAGAAATCTTTTGGTCAATAGACAGAACGAACCTTTTGTTTTTGAATTAACATTAATTTCGGCATTAATGTTTTAGTCAAATTTTGGCCAATAGACATAATCAATCTTTTGGTCAAATTTTGGTATTGATTTTTTATTTCAGCATAAAAAATTATTTATAGTAAAATATATATATATATATATATATATATATATATATATATAATAATTTATATAACTAGATAATAATATTAAAAGAGGGAAAATAATATACCCTAATTGGTAGATTGAAAAAAATATATATTTCGTCATTTTTTTCCCGTCATATATCAAAAAATAAATTCGTTTGTAGTCAAATATATATATATATATATATATATATATATATAATTAATTCTATAACTAGATAATAATGTTAAAGGTGGGAAAATGTTGGATAAAGCTAATAAAAATTGAGGGCAGTATAAAAATTGAATCCTTGTTTCCAAACACCACATATCTCACCATTGAGGGTAGTTTAGGTATTAAGTGGCATTAGGGGGTGTAAATGATGTGGGTTTGGAAAAATGAGAGGTGTAAAAGAAGTTTGTCAAACTTGAGGGAGTCTAATTGAAGATAAAATAGACTTCAAGGGTGTGAATGAAGTTAACCCTTCTTTTTATATTTTACATAAGGTTAATATATGGGTATAATGATAATTTGACATTCAAAAAGTAGGTCCATAGGGGTAACTTGCTCAATTTTGAGGACTTGGGGGACTGATTTGCTCACTTTTATAGTACAAATGGGTATTATGCTTACTTAGGGATAGTTCAGCGGAATATTTTGCATATTAAAAAGAATTGACCAATAACTTGAATAAAAAATACTTTTTTATCATGTGTGTTGAGTATTTACTTAACCATTTATTAAAATTTATATTTAATTGTAAGAACATTTGTATATTGTTCGTTGTTTGGCATGTTTTTGACAAAACATATGTTTAGTGAGTTGTGAGGTCGGGTAAGTCTAGGAAAATTGAAGTGGTCATACAAAGGCATCAACAAGTTTTGTCAAATTCAAATCAAACTTAAAGTAAGTGGAAAATATAAGAGAAATGAAGAAGAAACAAGTTTGAGCGAAAAATGCATTCCGGATGGCGTAAATGACATTTTTCTGAGCCGAAACTTCAAGAAACATTCCAACAGAGTCGATAGGGTTCTAACGGAGCAATATTTAGCAAAAGTGGTTTCTATGAATTTTGTTATGTCTAACATACGCTTACAGTAGCTAAAAGTGGCTAGAAAGTGGCGTTTTAACGCTTGGGCTACACCCAGACATTTTTTACCTACGCCCCAGGCGTAGGGGTCTGGTGTGTAATGTGCTAGAAAATGACAAAAATGACCCTGACTTGTGTTCTTTTGTGACCAATGCGACTTTACACCTCGATATACGTGATATATACATATTGAAAACCAGATCAAAGGGTTTTGCTCAGTTTGATGTGAAATTACGAAAAAGGGTAAACTTAGGATTTCCCTCAACTCTCTCTATAAATAAGAGGAGTCTCTACAAATTTCAGGAGAGTTTTTGGTGAGATTTCTGCAATTCTTCTACAGTTCATATTCTTCTGCAGAGAGAAAATTTTCTTGAGTGATCATATATCTTCTAATTTTCTCTTGTTTAGGGTTTCTCTAATTGTGTTTCCACATCGAAGATCTTTATGTACAATTGGATGACCTAGAGTCTGAAAAATCTACACACCACCTTGTGCAACGTGGTTGCTTAGATTCGTTTGAGAAATAGAGTCGTCTGAGTGCAGGGATCGGAGTAGGAAGCTTCGTGGTTCATTGATCCGTTGAGAAGCGGAACTGCCAGAGTACGGAACGGGGCGAGAGCTTTGTGGAGTGCGAGTGATTTAAGGTTGTCAGACATCGAGTGGAGAAAGGCAGATCTGGAGGGATTTGTAAGTCTAAAACTTCATAAAGTCTGTATATCTCTTGATTCATAGTGCATCGATACCCGAGCGTATTCGTGGTTTTTACTTGGAGTATTTCCAAGGTTTTCCACGTAAACATATCGTGTGTCTCTATCGCTTTATTTTTTGCACTTAGATTGATCTTTGCATGATTTATCTTGTTAGAGAATTAGATTAAAATTGATTTTTCTGTAATTATTTTTAATTTGTCAATAAATCCACGAAAAACCTATTCACCCCCCCTCTAGGTTATTTTCCTTAGTCGCCTAGGTAATTTCAATTGGTATCAGAGTGTGGTTGCCCCATTTTAGGTTAACTGCATGTGGTTTGATTTTGAACTTAGGCGATGGATTTACCTCTTGAAGGAGGGTCCGTATCTAGGTCCCCTTTATTTGATGGCTCGAACTACACCTATTGAAAAACAAGGATGAGAGCATTTTTGAAATCTCTCGATGAGAGAGTTTGGCTTGCCATAGAGGTAGGATATTCACCTCCCACTGTGAAAGACGCTACTACTAATGAATCTAGAGTAAAACTGTCAAGTGAGTGGACTTCTATTAAGTCAAATACTGCTAGTTTGAATTCTAAAGCTTTGAATGCTTTATACAATGTTGTGACCGCGAGTGAGCTTAAGAGAATTACCACATGCGAAATTGCCAAAGAAGCTTGGGATATTCTCCAAGTAACTCATGAAGGGACTTCAAAAGTTAAACAGTCAAAACTCCAAATTCTAAATTCACAATTTGAACAACTTAGGATGGAGGAAGATGAAATTTTTGGTGACTTTGAGGCTAGATTAACTGATATAGTAACTAGTTGTCACAATCTAGGAGAGCCCATTCCCGAGACTACCATAGTTAAAAAAATTCTTAGGTCTCTACCTGAATGTTTTCGGTCTAAGGTTACAGTCATATATGAAATCATGAGTTTCAAAGAGATTAAACTTGAAGAATTGGCAGAGAATCTAAAATCATATGAGATGGAGATGTGTGCTCAATCCTTTAAGAAGTCAAGCGACACAAAAGAGAAAAACATAACTTTTAAAACCACTAAGGAGGATCCTAGTGAGTCTGATAAGGAATGTGAGAGTAGACCAAGATAGATTGACAAGATCATGAAGCAGTTTCATAAGTTTTAAAAATCTTCTTATGGTCAATAATTGATTAAAGGACAAAAATTTGGAGATAAATCATATGATTTTAAAAATAGAAAAGTTCAAAATCGGAATGGCAAGGTTGATCCTAAAAAGAAGAGGCCTTAATGTTTTGAGTGTCAAGGGTTTTGTCACATAGCTGCGGAGTGCGCTAATAAGGTGAAAATGACAAAAGGTCTAGCTATCACTTGGGATGATGGATAAGATGATGGAACAACTAGTGACTCTACTAAATCTGACATGGCTGGTGGGTATAAGGATTTCACTGCGTTGGGAGCATAAAACAAGGAGATTAATGAGGTTACTACAAGTTGGACAATGTCTGGGAATGAATATTCTGAGGATAATGAAGATCGTGGGGACTCATATGAAGATGCATATAATAAATTTTATGAAAAGTCCACACATCTTATCAAAGTCTTCTCAAAATATATAGTTCAATTGTCTGAGAAATTGGTTGAGTCTGAACAAGAAAAGAAACATGCTTTGAAGAGTGTAGATGATCTCAATAAGGAGTTAAACATTCTAAGATTGGAATTGAGTAAGAAATCTACAAGGAATGAGGGTTTGGAAAAGGAATTGAAGGATGTCAAATCAACTGTCTATAAATGGTTTAGTGGAACTCTTAAGCTTGATCATATGTTGAGTATGAAAAAATCTGCAGGAAATACAAAGGGGTTGGGATTTGAAGGAACATTAAGTGATTCTAACATCGTTTTCAAAACAACCTTTATTAGGGCTTCCCAAGTAGCATCTAGTTATTCTCAAGGTAAGTCTGATAGGAATCTTAATGCTCAATCTTATGCCAAAAAACCAGTTGAGAGTAAGTTTTCCTTTACCTCTAGATTCAATAAGGATTCGAACAATGATTTTCAAAGGTTTATCCCAATATGTCATCACTGTGAAGTGAAAGGTCACATTCGACCCGTGTGTTCAAAGTTAAGAGGAGAAACTTTGAAATCAGAGTGAAAACATAGAACTCAAAAATGACCCAATGTTGAAAATCAAATTCGAATGTTGAGTGAAGAGGTGAAGAGGTTGTTTAGGCTAGCAAATAGAGCACTAAAAATTAAACAAGTGTGGGTTAGGAAAGATGAACTACATTTTTTGGTTGCTCATACTGCATGTAGAGCGTGTGACTCTAATTCTGAGAAAGGTCTTAAGTATATATCCACAGATTCTCAGTCGACAAATATCTCTACAAAACCATTAGATTTTCAAAAGCATGTGCATCTTAGAAAATCTAGTGGAATGTTATCATTAGAATAAATATCTTCATATGTATCATGTATTGTTTTTTGCGTTTATATTTTTTATAATTATTATGCATGCATCATGTTTTGTTACTATTAGGATTATTCATGCATGCATCATTATGACAAAAATGATAAAAATTCTTAGCATGTTTAGCTTGACTAAGGGTACAAAGGGTTGTCATATTTTTTTTTATTCTCATATTTACTTATTTTATTATGCTTATGAGAATTGAAGTTGTTAGTTTGACCTGAGGATATGAGTTATTCACTTGACATGTTTAAGTATTATTTTTATAACTCATTAACTTTGAGTGCTTGTTTTTTTCGGAAATGATTGTAATGCTTACTAATTTTTTTAGTCTTTCTCATCTAATCCGAAGTGAAATGTTGGTTCATGAGCTAGGCTAGATTGATCGATGCTTTTGAATACCTATTGCATGCTCATGAATATTGGGTTAATATTGAAATAAGAAAGAGAATGAAATAATGAAGTATATCAATGTTTCTTTAAAACTCCTTAGAACAATGGTTCGTCTGCTGAGGAACCGGGTCTCAGTACCTCAGCAAGCATTGAGTACTTGCGTAAAACAACGTACATGATTATCTCAAATTTTCATTCCATGAAAAATTAAGAAAATATTTGAAGGGGTGAAAAAGATAAAATAGAGACAAAAATAAAATAAATTGCATTCCTCTTAAGTAGTAATCAGGTCCGAGTTAAAGATTTGACTTCTAGCTTAGGTTTTGAACTGAAGTATCATCACATATATGAAAATGTATTTAAAGCTTGCCTTGTGACTGCTTATATCTATAAGGTACGTGTGCTGATTCTTCACTATCATGTGTATAATAGCTAAGTAAAATATTAGAATATGATGTGTTAATGATTAGCTCATTGTCTCTACTGCCCTGCTCACATGTTTCTAAGAAAAAAAATTATTTTTTTGTTGAGCATTTTCCATTCATGCATTAGTCTTAAGTTCATGCATTGTAGAGATTTATGTTACTTGAGAATCTGAATATAATCTTATAAAGAACTTTATTTTAGTATTTAGTGTTTGACTTAGATTCTCTAGAGTCTCCTATGTGATTTTTTCCGATGTATGCATTTTGAGGCTTTCCTTTTATATCTCTCATATGCTTTTATTGTTTTATCTTTGCTTGTCATTTCAGTGACAAAAGGGGGGGGGGGGGGGGGGGATATTTAGTACGGGGGAAAGATTGTTTGGTTAAGGGGGAGAGAGTTTTTAATTCAGGGGGAGTATATTCTCAGAGGGAGAAGGAGTGGTTTTATACCTTGATAATCATTATGCTTGCATTGTTGTTATGTTATTCTATTTTCCACACTTGTTTTTGATGATATGTTGTTTAGTGTTGTGGTTATAAGATTGGAAGATCGTCATGAAATCAATCTGATAGTTTATGTCTATATTTGTTGGTGTGTGTTCATAGGTACATATATTATGTTGTTATTCTTGAGGATATCTTTGTAAAACACGTTTTTGTCTTACAAATGCCAATGGGTAGATTGTAAGAACATTTGTATATTGTTCGTTGTTTGGCATGTTTTCAACAAAAAATATGTCGAGTAAGTTGTGAAGTCGAGTAAGTCTTAGAAAATTGAAGTGGTCATGCAAAGACATCAACAAGTTTTGTCAAATTCAAATCAAGCTTAAATTAAGTGAAAAATACAAGAGAAATGAAGAATAAGCAAGTTTGAGTGAAAAATGCATTTCGGAAGGCGTAAACGACATTTTTCATAGCCGAAACTTTAAGAAACATTCCAACGGAGTCGAGGGGGTTCTAATAGAGCAATATTTATCAAAAGTGGCTTCTATGAATTTTGTTACGCCTGACCTACGCTTACAGTAGCTAAAAGTGGCTAGAAAATGGTGTTTTGATACTTGGGCTACGCCTGGGCATTTTTTACCTACGCCCCAGGCATAGGGGCCTGGTGTGTAATGTGCTGGAAAATGACAAAAATGACCCCGACTTGTGTTCCTTTGTGGCGGTTGTGATTTTACACCTCGATATACGTGATATACACATATTAAAGACCAGATCAAAGGGTTTTGCTCAGTTTGATGTGAAATTACGAAAAATGGTAAACTTAGTGCTTGTTTGGTAGACTGTGTGGTGTTGGTTTTTGGTTTTGGTTTGGTTGGAGTTGGGTTGGTTGGAGTTGGTGTGGTTTTATTTTGGTTCCAAACCATGTTTGGTGCAGATGGTTTTGGTGTGAGAAAAAGTGATGCTGAAAAACCAAACCATGTTTGGTAGAGTTGGTATGAGTTGAAATTCTGAATATTAATATATTAATATATATTAATATTAATATATTAAAATATATTAATATATGGGTTTCACATTTTATTTATTAATAAATATTAATATTAATATATTAATATTAATATTAATATTAATTCTTATGGTACCATTAGTATATAGGACACAACCGTCCTATATAGGACATAATATTAATATTAATATTAATTGTTAATAAAAGTATATTAACATACTTTTATCGTTTGTTATGGTATCAGAGCCATAAAGTTTCGTTGATTATCTAGTAAACTACCCAGATCTGTTAATCTATAGCCTTTTATCTATTCCATTTATATTGTTCTTCATCTTCTCTTTCACTGTTTCTTGGTGCCACCTCCCCATAAACCTTATAACCAAACATTAAGTCCCTTGGTGAGCTTTTAGGCATTTTAGGGCATGAGCGGTGATGTCGTTGGGATAAGGTATGTGTTATGAAATGCAACAAATATTGAAAATAGGATAAAGCACAATTATAATGTTAAGATAATAAGATTATTGATTAATCATGAGTCGTTTATTTAGATATTCCTCCTCTCGACCTAGTCGAACAAACTTACCTTCCATTCCATATAGTAATGACATAATTAATGAAGAAGAACACACCTACACTAATCTTGAATGTCACAATGATTGGAATATCCCAAGGGTACCCATAAATGAAATTTACAAAACCAGTTTCATTAAGTCAACCTTTTTTACAGAATACACAGTCAAAACTGTTGAACAAATATATGCTATAAATAAAGAACACGAAAAATGCCAATTATTTTCTCCAAAAACTATAAAACAATATCGTGAAAGAGGATACAATTTTATCCATATTGGTCTTGTACAAGTTGCAGTTGATCCATTAACTATTTTAGGACAAAATGTATCGATTCTTCTCTGTCTAAGAGATGCTAGGTTCCTCGACTATAATCAAAGCCTAATTAGTGTCATTGAAACCAGCCTATGTAATGGTCCGGTCTACTTTGATTGTTTTCCTAATTTTAAGTTAAGCCTAAGTGACCCTCACATACTAAAAGCTTTAACATTAAACATCAAAACTTCAGGATATGTCATGTTTACAGGTGCCCAGCCTCAAAGCTTAATTTATAGAATTTACTACAAGACTATGAAAACCAATTTAAACGTTCATGCTCTAGTCAAAAGTCCTAAAGATCAAACTTTATTAATTCAAAGCAGTACTTCTAATGCAAATATTCGAATACCAAAAACGATTTCCTGGAAAGATGTTTCCCTCCAAAATGAATGGTTACTTGAAAATGAAAATCACCCAACCAAAATCGAAAATGATGTCCGAAATCTTGAACATGTGCAACAATTCCTAGATGGAACTGTTAAGTTAACATTTGATAGATCTAGACACAGTTTTTCTTCCGTTAGTTCAAACTCTAAAATGTTCACCCCCTTACTAATTAGAGAAAATACTACTAACCATGATACAGAATTTGTAGAATCTCTAGTCCACCGATCCAGACATGATCATAGATTAAAATGAATTCAAAAGGATGAACAATTATCTACTCCTTGTTATGTTCCAAACATAGAGACTGAAGATTCAATCTATAACCACTCTCCTACACAAACTGATTTTGAGACTGACACTATTAAACCCCAACTATGTGTTTTAAGTAAATAATTTTCCTATGACCTTTTAAAGTTAGAAGTTGAATCCAAGTCCAAAGAAAATAAAGCAAGACGACAAATATATAGAACAAGTTACACGCATGAGGAGAGAACAAAAATTACAAAAAAATGGCAAAACTTCATGATAACAAACCAGTTAGAAATTAGTTTATTTGATTATCTTGAAAATTACTACAAAAACATTAATGTTCTTACAAAATATAAATGGACAAAACATGATAAAACAATTGTTTCTTCTAGTCACCCTCCTTTAGAAAACTTAATTGTTAACCACCTGGGAACCGAAATCCCAGCCTCCCCTTTTAAGGTTGTCACATCCGCAATCGATCTTAATACTAAAAAAATTATTGAACAAAACAATTTCATCAATCAATATTTAAGTACGCTAGGTTCTCAATTGGACAAAATAGAATCCAAACTTGACGCTTCCACCCCTGTGACTAAAACTATTGATTCTCCTCTAATCAAGCTTCCTACAAAACGTCAAGGTCTACCTAACAAACCAAGCACAAGTGACTCCTCTGCCCAAATTGATAAATTGTTAAAAGCCTTAGAATCACAACTAATCAAGGACGAAAAATCCTTCACAGTTCTCAATTTAGATTCTCATAATGATACTGATAACTCTGAAACCTCATCTGAAGAAGACACAGATAAAGATATACGCAAGTTAGAAAATGCCTTTGAGATCAATAGGATCACACATCGACCAATTAACCCTACCAGTATTACAAAAAATTGGTATACCCAACTTACACATGTCGATATTCAATATGAAGAAAGAATCTTCCAAAACCAATTTTCTGTGTCATCTAAAAAAATTTATGAATGGAATATTGATGGACTCTCTGAACAAGAAATTTTAAACAAATTAAACCACATTTCTATGACAGCCAATAGTTACCTCACACATCACAATATGCCTCAACCTGATATTGTAGAATTACTAGCCTCTGGATTTTCAAGCATGTTAAGAAATTGGTGGGATAAACATCTTACCCAAGAAGCAAGAGATAATATAACACATGCAGTCCAAAAAACAGAAGATGAAACCCCTATTTTTAATGAAGAAATTGGCCTCGGACTCCCTGATGGAGTCAATACATTAATTTACACAATTATAGATCATTTCATTGGCAAACCAAGTGACATTACTTCTAGAATTCATGATCAACTTAGTAACCTTAGATGTCCTACATTAAGTGATTTTAGATGGTACAAAGATACTTTCTTGTCACGAGTTATGTTACGTGAAAATAGTAATAAACCATTTTGGAAATAAAAATTTATTAATGGATTGCTCAGCCTTTTCTCTCATAATATACGAACAGAACTCAGTAACACAACTGGTGTTATTGAATATGACAGTCTAACCTACGGTAATATTATTAGTCTAATCCAGAAAGAAGGACTCAAAATGTGTATAGATATGAAAATTAATAATCAGCTTAGCCAAGATAAAAAAAAAAAGCTAAATATGAAATTGGCACATTCTGCCAACAATATATGGATTACCCCCAATTGCACCATCTCGGCAAACAAAGAAATCAAAACAAATAAAATCCTTCCCAAAACGATATACTCGCCCTTATAGAAGATATAATAAAAAATTCCAACATAATGAATTCTATGATAAACAAAAGTTTAAAAAGAACGAAAAATATACGAGGAAAACAAAACCTTTTGAGAAGAACAATAAAAATGATCTAACTAAAGTTACATGTTATAAGTGTAGTAAAAAAGGTCATTACGCAAGAAATTGTCCTGTAAAAAATAAAATTAATCAGCTAGAAATCCCTGATGAAACTAAACAACAAATTTACACAATTCTTGAGTTAAAAAACACAAGTGACAGTGATACTGAAATTGAATCTAGTTCCTCTACTGAATCTTCTGCCTCCTGTCCCAGTTCACCTGATATTAGTTTTGGGTGCAAAGATAGTTGTTGTACAAAAACAGTCAATATGCTAAATCGACACCAACATAAAACCCTTAATGTTCTCACCAAGGCAGAAGAACAACAACATCTTCTTCTAGACCTCATAAGTAAAGTTGAAGATCCAGATTTAAAAAATTATTATCTTCAAAAGCTTACTAAATTACTCACCATAAACAAAGATACTTAACTCCCTACCTTAAACAAACCGAATTTTAGTCTTTACAAAACTCTTGAACGTTTTACTCCTAAAAAAGAAGTCACTATACAAGACTGATGTGTTTTAAAATATTACTCGCAAGTGCACAAATCAATTGTAGTTTAGGTTATGCAAGAACGAGGTCGAACCCAAGGGAATGCTTTAAAGAGAACTTAATTAAACTCAAATTAATATAAAACTAACCTAGTTTCTCAAATTTTGTTTGTTGAAGTGATTTTTATACTAAACATGCAATATCGAAATACAAATAATTAAAGCGAGAATAATAGGGAAAAAATACTAAGGTATCGGAATCCACCACCACTAATCCATAAACTTCTAATTATTCCTTTATCAATTCTAATTTTAGAGTAGTAATTTAGAAATCAATCTTATTACTTTTTCAAGATTTAACAATAACGTACTAATGAAATATATTTTCAAGAAATAGATTTTCCTTCGCTTTAAAGTGTAAAATTCTAAGCATCATATGTATGCAATTTAATGGATCACATAAGATCAAAGATTTTTACTTATAAACTCATCAAATCCAAGCTTGATTAATTGTGATAAGAATTATTAACTACTATAAATACATGATATTTATAGTGAAAGGAATTTAAAACAATTAATACTATGAAGCGAAAATCATAAGCATTTAAACCATACACATGGAAATTGATAAAAGACTAAAAGAAATTTATTTCATAAATGGTGGTTTCATCCTCAACCTTAGTTGAGAATTTAGTTACACATGCTTAAAAAGAAAATAATAAAGTAAGAACAATAAAACCCGGAATTGAAGATAAATTCTTCTCCTCTTTGGTGTCCTTCTTGCTCTCCTCCTTCTTCTCTTCTTTTCTTTCTTTCCTCCCTTTTTTCTTATTCAAGATGTATCCATATTTGTAGAGAAATATTGGAATCAAATTACAACTTGTAAAGATAAATCAAATTTTCTTTTCTTTTCTTTTTCATAACTTTCCATCACATTTTATTCTTTTTCCATGTGCATTTGAATCTTCCAACTTTCATCCATGTGCATTTGATTCATCCAACTTTCATCTATGTGCATTTGAATCTTCTCTCACTTTACACCTATAAATGAAAGACATAAATGTAGATGTAATTTAATGACATTGAAAATGATTTATTCAACAATTTTATTATAAAAATTAAGTTTTGTGCACTTATCATTATTATACTTCTAAATTAATTAAAATAAATAGTTTTACCTACTAACAAATATACATTTGGGGATAAAATATGTATGTAAAATGGACTTATCAAAGACCTCCAAGCAGATGTCAACATCGTTAAACAAGAAATCCAAACCCTGAAAAATGAAAACCAAGATATAAAAACCCTCTTTCACACCCAACTCAAATATCTAGTTAAAACTTCACACCAATTTTCAGTTTCTGATTCCTCTTCCTCTGACAGTAATGAAGATGATGACAACACAAATCCTTTTCAAAGTATTGAAGAAGAACCAATGGTTTGAATCTAATTAACCGAACCTCATTTAAAAAATGGAAAATAAAAGTCACCTTAGTTATTAATAAGAAATACCAAAAAACTGTCATTGCTCTAGTTGACTCTGGAGTTGATCTTAACTGTATACAAGAAGGCCTGATTCCTAGCAAATACTATGAAAAAACAAATGAGAAACTTAGTTCTGCTAATGGTAGTGCAATGAAAATCAAGTATGAATTATCTAAAGCTCATATTTGTCAAGATAATGTCTGTTTCAAAACTACATTTGTCCTAGAAAAAATGACTGATACAGTTATCCTTGGCCTTCCATTTTTATATCTTCTTTACCCATTTACCATAAATAACGATGGTCTCTCTACAACACATTTTGGTCAAAATATTACTTTTCCTTTTTTGCAAAAATCTTCTAGTAAAAAACTCGAAAGCATCATTGATCTTTCAGTCTCTAAAAATATTTACATTCTCCATCATAAATAACAACATTTAAATTCTTTAAAAGAAGAAATAATTCACAAACGAAAAGAAACACAATTAAGCAACCCTACCGTTCAAAATCAGATAAAACAATATGAAAATAAACTTATTTAAGAAAAATGTTCGGAACTACCCAATATTTTTTGGCATAGAAAACAACATATTGTTAGTCTTCCTTACATCAAATCCTTCACTAATAAAAATATTCCAACTAAAGCCCGACCAATTCAGATGAATATTGAAGTCTTAGAATTTTGTAAAAAATAAATCCAAGACCTTCTTCAAAATAAAATCATACGTCACAGCAAATCACCTTGGTCTTGCTCAGCTTTTTATGTCCAGAAAAATTCTGAAATAGAATGAGGGGTACCACGTCTAGTCATTAATTACAAACCTCTTAATCAAGTCATTGAATGGATAAGATATCATATCCCTAACAAGAGAGATTTAATTAATCAATTAGGGCAAGCAACCATTTTCTCCAAATTTGACCTTAAGTCCGACTTCTCGCAAATTCAGATTACAGAAAAAGATAAATACAAAACTGCATTCACTACACGTTTTGGCCATTACGAATGGAATGTCATGCCCTTTGGCCTTAAGAATGCCCCAAGTGAATTCCAAAATATTATGAATGATATTTTCAATCCTTTCAGTCATTTTTTCATAGTCTACATTGATGATGTTCTTATCTTTTCCAATAGCATTGAAGCTCATTGGAAACATTTTAATTCTTTCTTCCACACCATCAAAATCAATGGCTTAGTCATCTCTGTTTCTAAGATAAAACTTTTTCAAACCAAAGTCAAATTTCTTGGTTATGATATATCTCAAGGACAATTCCACCCAATCAGTCGTTCCATAGAATTTGCAGGTAAATTACCAGACCAAATTCTTGATAAAACTCAGTTACAACGTTTTCTTGGTTCTTTAAATTACATTGCTGAATTTTACAAAGATCTTAGAAAACAATGTAAACCACTCTTCGATCGTTTACAATCAAAACCCCCTCCATGGACTGATATTCATACCGCTATAGTTAGGGACATTAAAAAATATGTCAAAACTCTTCCTTGCTTAGGAATTCTTTCAGTCAACTCTTTCAAAATTATTGAAACCGATGCCTCCAACATTGGTTACGGAGGAATTTTAAAACAAAAACTTTCCCCTATTTCTCCAGAACAGCTTGTTCGTTACCATTCTGGAGCATGGAACAAAACACAAAGTAATTATAGCACTATTAAACAAGAAATTCTTGCAATTGTTCTATGTATCAGTAAATTCCAAGATGATATTTTAAATCAAAAATTTTTACTTCGAGTTGATTGCAAAAGTGTCAAATATGTTTTAGAAAAAGATGTTAAAAATATAGCTGCTAAGCATATTTTTGCCAGATGGCAATCTATTTTAAGCATTTTTCAATTTGATATCGAATACATTCATGGATGTGACAATTCAATCCCAGATTTTCTTACCAAAGAATTTTTGCAGAACCCTGATGTCAAACAGACAACCACAACCACGTCCCAAATGAGGGATCCCTCCGGTCAGACCTCCTCCCCTAGTAAAAACTGAACCCTCTACTTCCCTCGCTTTAGTAAACAAGTTCACAAGCTTAGGGACTCCCTTAGTTCCTCGTCCTACCTTTAGTTCAGCTCTAACAACTCCACATGATCCTTTCACCATCCATGCCCCAGTCACAAGTACTCCACCTCTCCCCAGATACAACCCTCCAGGAAGATCAGAATATCTTCAAAAAACTTACCATACTCTTTTTTACATCGAACATCATTTTTCTTACATAAATGATCCAATTGCCCTAGTAAAACAGTTTTTCCCCCCAAATTCTCATTGGATACCACACACCCCTAGTCACAACTTGAAATATTACAGAGATATCCTTTACCAAACCAATTCTGTCTTCATCAAACCTGTCCCTAATCGCAATGATCCAACCAAAGTCATTTACCACTCCTTGTACATTTTGAGAGTTGTCTCCCTTAAAGAATGTGGCAAACATCCATCTGAACCCAAAAAGTTAGATAACTCACTCCCATTCACCTACTATGACTACATTGATGCCTGGTTCAAAAATTTTCTTTTTCAAACAGAAACTTTTAGTCATTCTTGGTTCTTAAATTTTGATAGTAAATTTAACAGTCAACTCCCTTCTTGGTTTGTTAAGTGGTGGAATGACCATGGCCCAGACGACGATGTGATCCCTGAAATCCTCTGGGAACAAATCAACTATTTTGAAACCAAGTTCAAAATCCCTTCCTATGATCATCAATTCCCCATACTACTAATTTTTGCCAAAAAAATACAAAATTCCTTGGATCTTCAAATGGCATTACAACCTTAAAGGTGATATTGGCACAGTATGTAGAGTCCATTATACCAAATGGTGGGATCCTTTTAAAATCGAAAAAATCATTCAACAAGTCCAACTGGAATTCCCAAAAGAAGTTTCTCAGCCACTCAAGGCTAGCCCAGTCACACAAGTCATTGAATCAGCACAATCAAGTTCCTCTATAGAAACCGTAGTCAAGAAATCAGCCTCCAAAAAGTCATCTTCCAAAGCAAAGCTCAAAGAAAAAATGGAAAAGCTCCTTGCCCAAATAGAAGGAGATTCAAACAGTAATGAAGAAGATGAATCGTCTACAGAATCCAAATACATGTCATACCAGGATGCCCAAGATCCCTTTGATCTGTCAAAAAATTAAGAGAAAGGAACACAGTCAAGCTCAAGTCAACAGATACAAAAAAGGCACAAAAAGACGGGAATAGTGAATAGTGACTTTTTGCTACAGTAAACCGTCGGCACAAAAAACAAATACAGTGCTCAACAGTACCGACATACTACTATTGCAAACAGTAAAAAGACACAGTTCTCTGCCCCAAAAGTAAAAAAGGCTACAGTGAAAGACAAGAGTTGTCTGCCCCGGAAGTCACGAGATCAACAATGCAAAACCTACAGTAAACTCTGTTATATCCTCTATATAAGCAATTAAATGTAATGGTCTTAGGTCAGGTTTTAGTTTCCCAATTTTCTTTCTACCTTGTAATCCTTATCTTTTTCTCTCCTCTTCTGAAAGCATGTTAAGCCTCCGAACCCAGATGGATTATCATACATCCACTTGTAAGTTCGTCTATCATAGTCAAATGTATTTTTGAATCGTAATAATATTCAGTTAAGATTTTCAGTCAATTGCATTTAATTACTTACTTTGTATTAAATTCTTCTGTAATTAAAACTGAAGAGAGTTACGGTGTATGACAGACTTTGAGTATTGCTCTGCCTAGACCACTTCAATTTATTAAATTGCTTGGACGGTTGTGTCCTATATACTTATACTACCATTATTATTATTAAACTGCCTACATACTTATATAAACTACTTGGACGGTTGTGTCATATATACTAATGGTATCATACTATTAATATTAATATATTAATGGTACCATAACAATAAAAATATATTAATATATAAATATTAAAATATATTATATATTAAAAATGATATATATATATAATATATATATATTTCGGATTGCTACAGTGTTGATACAGTAGCCACACCAAACCAAAACCATCAAAAATGATGGTTCCAAATTCCTTCACAAAGTTGGCACCATGGAGTTGCTACAGTGTTGGTACCAAATTTTCACACCATTTACCAAACATGGTTTGGTGCCATTTTTTCAAACCAAACCCAAAATTTTGGTTCCATTCCCTCTACCAAACATGCACTTAGGGTTTCCCTCAGCTCTCTTTATAAATAGGATGAGTCTCTACAGATTTTAGGAGAGCTTTTGGTGAGATCTCTGCAATTCTTCTACAGTTCATATTCTTCTGCATAGAGAGATAGAGAGAGAAATTTATTGAGTGATCATATATGTTCTAGTTCTCTCTTGTTTAGGGTTTCTCTAATTGTGCTTCTACATCGAAGATCTTTATGCACAATTGGATGACCTAGAGTCTGAAAAATCTACACACCACCTTGTGCAACGTGGTTGCTTAGATCCGTTTGAGAAACAAAGTCGTCTGAGTGCGGAGATCGGAGTAGAAGGCTTCGTGGTTCATTGATCCGTTGAGAAGTGGAGCCGTCAGAGTACGGAGCGAGAGCTTCGTGGAGCGTGAGTGATTCAAGGTTGTCAGACGTCTAGTGGAGAAAGGCAAATCTTAAGGGATTTGTAAGTCTAAAACTTCATAAAGTCTGCATATCTCTTGATTCATAGTGCATCGATACCCGAGCATATCCGTGGTTTTTACTTTGAGTCTTTCCAAGGTTTTCCACGTAAAAATATCGTGTGTCTCTATCGCTTTATTTTCTATACTTAGATTGATTTTTTCGTAATTATTTTTAATTTATCAATAAATCCACGAAAAGCCTATCCCCCCCCCCCCCCCCCCCCCCCCCCCTCCTCTAGACTCTTTTCCTTAGTTGCCTAGGTAATTTCATTAATTTTTTAATTTTTATTTAAAAAACTTAAATGCATTATTTAATTAATTAAAATTAAAAGTTCTGAGCAAATATATGCAACTTTGAATGGGGACTTGCCATTGAATTAATAACAAATATATCCTAATCTATATTAAAGAAAAAAAATGCATTAATCATACTTACATAAGGGCATTGTGGTCATTTATGAAATTTTTTGAAGATAATGGGGGCAATTTGCAACAAAATGTGATAGTTTAGGGGTTAATTGGACAAATTATAGTTCAATGGGGTTATATGCAAATTCGGCCATAATTCAAGGAGTTTATTGCACTTTACCGTAAAAAGTATAAGTGGCATCTATTTTGTAAAATGAGCTTGTTTGTTAATGCGATTGAGTAAGATTTATTTTCTCACATTAATTTTGAGAAGTTCTTTGTTTGCTGACAAAGAAAAATACATGTAATTTTTTTAAAAAAATAATACTTCAGTAATTATAGTACTATATTTCTGGAGTCTAGACTAACTAATTTATATCTGCACACCCAAATCATGTTCCAGCTCAAGTTCTTAATTAAATAATAATAAATAAAAAACTGGAATTGTCTCCAGTTTGGCTCAGTTTATTTGAGTTTGACTCATTTTTATTTTATTTTTTAATTCTAAATTGAATGCGGTTGTGGATTAAAAAGTATCAAAAAATCATTCTATTTGGCAATTAATCTTTTTACTTGTCTACTGTTATTAAATACAACCTAATAACACTGAACTTTTACTAAAACATTGTGAATAAAACCTAACATATTTAAAATAAAATAAAGAATTGAGATATGTTTGGTGGAACTCTATATTTATGAATTTGCAAATTAGACGTGTGGACGATATAAGTTAAAATATTTAAAATTTGAGTTATTTGCATTGACACCCCCTGAGGTTATGATTAATTGCAGATAGTGGCCGGTCAAGGAGGGCGGTGTCCCAACGCCCCCTGAAGTTTCAATTTCGTTGCAATGACACCCGTAAATGAGATTTTGGACCATGAAATTACTCTTATGCCCTTTCTTCATTTTAAAAGCAAGTTTTCTTGTATATATATACTTTAGAGACCAAAGTACCCTTGACAGTTGATGGAAATGATGTCAGTATAAAGTGACTTGGTACAATAATTTTGAACAGTGTAAATGAACAATGAATTTGTACAGTGTTTAAGATGAGTAAAAACAGTGAAATTTCAACTTCATTTGCAATGGGTATTTTTCCTTTGAAATGTAAGCTTGCAGATTGAATAAATATGTTCCCAACTGCTAGAAAATTATTTAGTTGTTGGTGATGACCTATATATAGATTCCAAGTTGACACAAATTTAAACACAAATTATCACACACCATAACCACAAACTACAAATGATCAAGCACTAAAATTATCAACTAATCAGAAGCACATGCAGAATTTTACAAATAATATTAGATCAAACAACTCTTAACACCTACATACAAAATGTAGAAGCATTGATACATGTAAACAAAAATATATTACATATATTCCATTGAAAGTCAAGTACCCTTGTAAAGTCTCATTTATTTTATTTATTTAGTTATTTGTTTATTTTTATTTTTGTGAATTATTTGATGTGTAGACATATATATGTTAATATAATATAATATATATACATACATATATAGGAAACACACACACGCGCGCGTTGCACCCACGTTCCTCTCTCTCCCCGATCTGCTTCAAGCTTCTTCTTCTTCTTCCCTTTTTCTTGTCGCACGAGAGAGAGAGAGAGAGAAACATAGAGTGAGGGTCGGCTGGAAGAGGAGCTCGCTAGTGGGGACTGGCGGTGTCGGCTGGAGACAACATCGGCATCGGGGTTGTGCGCGCGTCTCAAGGCTGAGACTGGTGGGTGGGGCCGCGGCTATAGCAGGGTCGGGGCGGTGGGTAGTTTGCTCGGCCGGAGGTTTTGGCACCGGTTTGGTGTCGATCCGTGCTTCATTTCGCGTGATATTTGGAGGGTAGCTGGGTTTCGGTGGTGTGTGCGTCATATCCGATTTTGGGGATGATCCGTTGAACGGTTTGGCGTTGGTCGCATTTCTAAGAGGTGATTTGACCTTTTTGTTTAAATATTTTTGCGTGCCCTAACGTCCATAGATTTTAATCATCTTTTAGTATATTGTTATAGGCATCGTGGTGGTCGTTTGGGCATATCACGGAGTCTAATCGAGTTAGCGGTGCGAAAAACAACTTTTATGGGTTTGCGGTTCGGAAATCGGTGTTGGTTTGTCGCTGTTTTTGTGCACGCTTCTAGATGTAGGGAAACCAAATGCACTTAAGGGTTTAATTCCGAGAGGATTGTGAGTCGATAACTATTTTCCATGCTTTGAGAAATATAGGAATAAATTCGTAAATTTTTAATTATAGTAAATGGTTGGAAAAGTGCTTTCACGTGATGGATTGAGACGTGTATGTTGTATATATATATATATATATATTATCCTTTCCTGCTAGCATGACTTAAATTACAGGATTATGTGCTATATGTTGTTGAGATGCAAACATGTTTAAATTACTCAGTTTCACTTTAGAATTTTGTTACAAGCTTAGAAGACTATTTATTGCATAATGTTTCTATGCCATGTCATTTCACGAGCATATAGTCAGTAGGGACTGTGAGAGCATGGGTTGCATTGAACACCAGACGTCGGGTATGACTATCTTGGTGTAGGGGTTTCGGAGTTGGGCCACCCCACTGATTGGGACTTTGGAGTTGGACCATCCCACATTACTACAGGGACTTCGGAGTTGGGCCATTCCGCCTGTTCCTAGGACTTCAGAGTTAGGCCATTCTAGATGAGTCATAGTGCATGTGTTTGCTGCATTGGATGACTGCAGGGTAGCAGAGAGAGAGAGCTACGCCTGGTTACGGCTCGACACTGCAGTTGTAGTGAGGGTCGGGGTTGAGAGTGTAGGTAAACATGGGACTGTATCACATTTTCATATCATGTCACGCTACCTGTTGTTAAGATATGTTTATTTGTTCCTTATCTTACTGTGTTCTTAGTTGAGTTGATGATTCCTCAGTATGTCGACTTGTGTGATCTCACGGGTATGTGGACCCAGGTGAGAAGTGGATGTTCCAGCATGGTGCTGGTACTTGTGGGACGAACCAATCTTGTTCCTTTAGTTAGGGCGGAAAGAGATAATGCATCCCTGCTGAGCAAATTTAGCTCATTTTCCTTTGTTTATGATTTCAGGACATGAGCTTGGATAAGATTAGGGATAGTTATTACCTCTATGGGTTGTGGAGAATTTCCTTTTGGATATTTTTTATGTATAGGCCTTGCTAGGGCTAGTTTACATATATCTTGCCCTTTTTGGATTACTGTATATTCTTTTGGCACCTACGGGTGTAGTGGCCTGTATTATGTTGTCATGATGGCATTCACCTCATTACTATTGGATACTGTATTTATATGTTGGTTGTGGACTTGTTGCGGGGCTTGGAGGGATGACGGCATGACTGTGTTGTCGATTCCGATCCTTAGTTTTATACTTTGGTTTAGTTGTGTATATTATTGGTGATATGTATGCCTTTACAGGGTATTTAGGAGTGGACCTTATCCACCGGAGGGTTCCCGTACAAATGGAACTCTGCCCGATTTTTGTTAGATTTGCCAGTAGCGTTCCAGTGATCCTAGACTCCAGTACGGGGGTACCTGCAGATTTTGGGGCCTTACAACCCTACTATCAAGTAATGCAATGATAAGAGTAACACAAGTAACATTGTTGTAGTGCCCAAGTGACTTAAATTACAATATACAAAGCCTAACAATGCTTGTATTTAGATTGTCTATCCAAGATATCACCATAATAACATTGTTTGACTCAATCAAGTGTGTGTGCCTATGTGTGACATATACAAAAAGAATAAAAAAACTATCACTGTCCAAGATTGCAAAATAAAAACAACTTAGTAAAGTATAGTCAATGTCCAAAATATAGAAGAAAAAAAAGTTGAGGATGGGGTTGGTTACCACAAGCCTACAAAAAATTTCACACTTTAAGTTGAATTTTAACCCATATTTCATAAATCCCCAAAACTAAACACATCATTTTTTATAAATTCCCAAAATTTCACATTTCCAGTTCAATTTTAACTATAATTTCATAAATCAACAATTTCAACCAAACACATGCAAGCACAGAAATCCACATGTTGGTCTTCTAGGGTTTTATTTTAGGGATATAAACGACTTTTCACATATATTTTGGTGGACTAATGTAATAAAGGGTAAAGCTAAAGGGCATAAAGGTCCAAAAACCCATTTTGGGGTGTTATTGCAACGAATTTGAAAGTTCAGTGGTTGTTGGGACAACACTCTCCTTGGCCAGCCACTATATGCAATTGACCATAACCTTAAGGGGTATTAGTGCAAATAACCCTTAAAATTTGTAGTGATTAAACATACTAATATCTCTGTAGGGCTGACAGAGGGTAGGTCCATTTATCACTAATGTTTGAAGGAACACATTAACATGGTAATATCTAGGGATAATTACACAAATTTTTCCTGATTGCATAATTGCATGCGATTTTTCTAATATTTCAATAATATCAGAAATCTTCTTTAGTATTATCGGAATATTGGTCCAACAAAAAATAATAGTGAAATGACGTATATACCCTCATATTTTTAGAGATATTTAGAAAACCTTCTAGAGAATTGTGAATTTACTACATTGCCCTCAAATATATTGACAGAAATTATGTGTACCAAACAATTGTTGTTTCATATGAGCCATTTATCTTTCCTAAATCATGACAGAATGCTTGTAGAGAGAGAATGAGTTATTTTTAGAGATAGAGTATATATAAACAACCACTCACATGAGTTTATATATAATACATATGAGAGCATTTTGGTAAAAGAAGTTGGGATATTCTAGTAATTTTGAATGCAAAAGTAAGAGTCCAAATGTAATTGCAAGGATATTAAGGGTAAAATAGTGAGTTTGGTTCATAATATGCCATTATTGATAGTCGGCGTTGACTTTAAACAAAAACGGTTAAATGTTACAACAATTAAAGAAGATTTCTGATATTATTAAAATATTAGAGTAATTGCATGCAATTATACGATAATTTGGAGGAGATTTGTGTAATTATCCCTAATCTCTAAGAAAAGAAAAGACATACATATATATACAGCAAGTGTAAATTGGTACACATGTATATTGCTCTAAAAAAAAGGGCATGGGTTTTAATGCTCCATTTCGCCTCATTTGGGTGGTTTGAACCACTTTGGACAGATGAGGCCCACATATAAAGGAGATGGGCGTCCGTTACATTAGCTCTCTTTGGTAGAATTTTTGTTTTTAATTTTTTTTTTTTTTTTAAAAAAATAGAAGTTATTTTAAAAAATTGGCACCACTAAATTTTTCTAAACGCTCTTCTAATGTCTAAAAGTTCTTTTAATTTTTTTGTCAATTCAAATAATTTTTCTATCCAGGAAACATAAAGCAGTTTCTGAAAAGTCAATCCAAACAATGTCATAATGGTAAACATACAACAATTTTTCAAACTTTTAATTATTATTTATTTTTGGTAATTTTTTATTTTTATTTTTCTAGTTTTGAGTAAATAATGAATCCAGACGTTTTTCTGTCTTAGTTCTGTATGATTAATGCAAAGACACTACAATACAAACAGCTTCGTGATGAAGGTGAAGTGAATGTGAGATACAAAACACAATATATGTAATAGGAAGTTCTTTAAAAATATTTTTGCACTTATAATTATATAATTAACAATATTCCCATATTCTATTGAATATAAAGAAGTAAAAAGGATACACCGTTCATTATGTTACTCCCTCCGTCCATTTTTAATTGTCCATTTTGTCTATTTTACTTGTCCAAAATTAGTTATTCAATTTCAAATTCCAATACAATATTATCATATACATTCCCAAATTATTCATCCTCATTAATTTCAAAAGGCAATGAGTCCAATTAAATATCACAACTATACTACACTATCAAAAGCAAAATAGGAAAGAAAATAATGTAAAAAAGTAATTTACTTTTTAAACATGGACACTAAAAATGGACGGAGAGAGTACTAAGGTCATGTTTGGTAGGCGGTCTGGTGTGGTGTGATATGGCCTGGTCCAGTTTGTTCTGGTCTGGTCTTGTCTAGATCTTGAACTTGAAAGTTTTTTTGGTAAGCGGTCTGGTCTGATGGTCACGGTCTTACAAACATTAAACCTTACCATATTTGGCAAAACATTCTGGTATGATCTTTTCGCTTTAAAAAAATAAAATTATTTTATTTATTATTTATTCATTTATATATTAATTTAGAAATATATTCTATTCATTTATTATTTATTTAATTATTTAATTTATTATTTATTTATATTATTAATTTATTATTATTATGTATTATTTAATTCATTTTGTTTATTATTCATTATTTTTATTTTATTTTTAAATATGTTTTATTAAATTTCTTATTTATATTATTAATTTACTATTATTATTTATTCATTTTAAATAATTTATAAATATATTTTATTAATTTATTATTTATCATTTATTTATTATTATATTATATTAATTTATTATTATTATATTCAATTTTATTATTATTATGTATTATTTAATTCATTTTGTTTAGTATTCATTATTTTTAGGGTTAATTTCAGTAAACCCCCCTATACTATCCAGATTAATCAACTAACCCCTTATGTGTCCACTTTGCTCCCTATACTATTCAATTTCATCAAATTGCCCCCTCACTTCTCAAAATGCCTAAACTACCCTCAATAGTATAAGGGGGTTTAGTGAATTATTTCGGAAAAAATAATATATACTTTTTGCAAAAAAAAAATTTCGAAAAAAAATCATATTTTGTTCCAAAATATGAATTTTTTTTTCGAAAAATATTTTTTTTGCGAAAAAGTATATATTATGTTCCAAAATATGATTTTTTTTTCGAAAAATAATTTTTTTGCAAAAAATATATATTATGTTCCAAAATATGATTTTTTTCTGAAAAATAATTGTTTGTGAAAAATATATATTATGTTCCAAAATATGATTTATTTTCCGAAAAATATTTTTTTTGCGAAAAAGTATATATTATGTTCCAAAATATGATTTTTTTTTCCCCTTATACTATTTAATTTTGCCCCTTATACTATTCAATTTGGCCCCTTACATAGTATATATTATGTTCCAAAATATGAATTTTGTTTTCGAAAAATATTTTTTTTGCGAAAAAATATATATTATGTTCCAAAATATGAATTTTTTTTTCGAAAAATAATTTTTTTGCAAAAAAGTATATATTATTTTTTGAAATAAAAAATCATATTTTGGAACAAAATATGATTTTTTTTCGAATTTTTTTTTTTTTTGCAAAAAGTATATATTATTTTTTCCGAAATAATTCACTAAACCCCCTTATACTATTAATTTCACTAAACCCCCTTATACTATTGAGGGTAGTTTAGGCATTTTGAGAAGTGAGGGGGCAATTTGATGAAATTGAATAGTATAGGGGGCAAAGTGGACACACAAGGGGTTAGTTGATTAATCTGGATAGTATAGGGGGGTTTACTGAAATTAACCATTATTTTTATTTTATTTTAAAATATGTTTTATTTAATTTATTATTATTATTTATTCATTTTTAATTATTTCGAAATATATTTTATTAATTTATTATTATATTCATTTAATATTATTATTATTATATATTATTTAATTCATTTTGTTTATTATTCATTATTATTTATTTTATTATTTATTATTTATTAATTATTTATAAATATATTTTATTCATTTATTATTTATTCATTTTTTTATTTTTTATTTTTTTATTCAATTTTTGTTTTTGGTGGTCTTAATTGTTGGTCTCAAAAATCTGATTTTGGTTACCAAGACCATTCCAGACCATGTGAAACCACCAAAAAAACTATTTCCAAAAACATCATATTTTGTTCAATTTGATCTGATTCTAAATTTTAAAATTAGTCCAAATAAATATGATCTAGTCCTAAAAACTAAAAACTAAGACAAAATCAAACCCGGTGGAACCATAACTACATGGCCTAATATTTTTGATTCCACATCCAATTGGATCAAATCTGTTGGTAGTACAAATTATTGTACCAACCCTTATTACAGTACTATCTCAGCATCAACAGCCGCAACAAACTAGTAATAACATTAAATTGTACCTTTAAAATATACTTGGGATAATTACAAAACCCTCCCCAAACCTATGACATAATTGCATGTTGTTTCCTTAATATTTTAATAATATCAGAAACCTCCCTTAGTATTATAAGAATATTGGTCCGGCAAGAAATAATAGTGAAATAATAGTGAAATAGTATATATACCCTCCTATCTTTAGAGATATTTAGAGAATCTTTTAGAGGATGACGAGTTTACTACCTTGCCCTTAAATATATTGGCGAGAATTATGTGTATCAAGTAGCTGTCATTTCATATGTGCCCATTATTTTTCTCAAGTCATGACTTAAGGTTTGTAAAGAGAAAATTAGTGATTTTTAGAGAGAGATTATGTGTAAACAACCACTCATATAAATTTATATAGAATACATATGAGGGTAAGTTGATAAAGGAGTTGTGATATTCTAGTAGTTTTGAATGCAAAAGTAAATGTTCAAATTTAATTGCAAGGATAACAAGGGTAAAATAGAGAGTTTGTTCCATAATATGTCATTATTGATCAATAAAATAAATTTATGGCATTGACTTCGAACAGAATGGGTTAAATAGTACTACGGAGGTGCAATTAACGAGGATTTTTGATATTATTTAAATATTAAAAGAATCGCGTGCAATTATATCATAGTTTGAGGGAGATTTATATAATTATCCCAATATGCTTTTATACCACTCCATTTTACTGTCAATTATTCTAAAAATTTTAAGTTATTAAAAAGCATTTAATATAGTAATCTCTCACCTCAAGAGAAGTTACAACTCAAAAATTTATGGTTAACTTCATTCTATTTATTTTAATCAGAATAATAAATGTCGTACCAAAACAAAAACACTCTCCACTCAAGTAAGGCCCTATTTATTTTTTGTTTTTGTTTGATACTTTTTATTTTTTGTTTGCTACTATAGTTGTTTTTAAAATAAAATAATGTTTGGCTCTCGTCTTTTATTTTGAATAGTAAAAAATATTTGTGTTTTTCTAATTTTTTTTGCAAAAACAAGAAGGTATTTTTTTGTTTTTTTTTTTACTATTCACTCAATATATATATATATATATATATATATATATGTCACCTCCAACCACCATTATCGTCGTTTCCGATCACCACTTTCCTTTGCCCCGAAATACTACCACCATTTTTTTTTGTCCCAAAACACCACATATACATATGTATATATTTACAGCAAAGACATCAATATTAAACATGTTTTTGTTTTAAACTCCAGCACTCCACAAATACAAACATATTTTTCTAAATTACACAAACATATTTTTCTAAATTACACAACAACACAAACAAAAATCAAAGATAGCCAAGTGTTAAGTTGAGAATATATTACCAAAGAACCAAATGGCCCAATAATATTACCACTCATCTTTTCTACGTGTGAAACTTATAATCCATTTGTCCCATAAGTGTCAACTTTCACTCTTTTCCCCGTCCCAAAATAAGTATCTCATTTGAAAAATCAAAACACTTTATCATACTACTTTACTAATTTACTCTTCATACATTGAAATTATAAATCATCTACACAATAAACCAACATATCATTATGGTGGGACCAAGAATAAAATTAGTATTTCATTCATTACCAATACAACATCTTAAAAAGTTGGATTCCCCAAAAAGGAACTTGTAAAAGAGGTTACTAAACTGGGATAACAAAAATATACTCCCACTTTCCCAAATTAGATATCTAAGTTAAACTTCTTAATTTCAGTAAAACCCCATGTGGTTTAAAAAAAGATCACTTTGCCCCCCTCCTATACAGAAAACCCCCCTGCATTTATCAAATTGTATCAGTTTGTCCCATTCCCTATAATTTTGGACCAAAATACCCTTGAGATTTAATGAAAAATGATTTAAAATTCAAAAAAACATATAAAATTTGAAATATATATATAATTTGTAAAAAATATATAAAATTCGAAATTTTTTTTTTGAAAAAATATATAAAATTTGAAAAATACATATAATTCAAAAATATATATATAAAATTCGAAAAAATGTATAAAATAAGAAACAAAACATATAAAATAAGAAAAAATATATAAAATTCATAAATATATATATAATTTGTAAATATATATATATAATTCGTAAAAATATGTAAAATTCATAAAACAATATATAAAATTCGAATAAACATATAGAATTTTAAAAAACAAGTAAGAAGATGTAAAAATAAGATAATATATTAAGGTTACAAGAGAATACAAGTAAGAATATATAAATTTCGAAATTTATATATTTGTTTCAAATTTTATATTTATTTTACGAATTATATATAGATTTTTATGATTTTTATAGATTTTGTTTTCTAATTTTATATATATATATATATTTTGAATTTTAAATAATTTTTCATTAAATCCCAGTGGTATTTTAAATCATTAAATCATTTTTACAAATTTTATATATATTGTTTTGAATTTTATAAGTTTTTTTTTCAAATTCTATATATGTTTTTTTGAATTTTATATATTGTTTTATGAATTTTTTTTATATTTTTTCCAATTTTATATGTTTTTTTTTTCTAATTTTATATGCTTTTTTTTTAATTATATATATTTTTTCGAATTTTATATTTTTTTTCGAATTTTAAATCATTTTTATTAAATCTCAGGGGTACTTTGGTCCAAAATTATAGGGAATGGGGCAATCTGATATAATTTGATAAATGCAGTGGGGTTTTCTATATATGAGAGGGACAAAGTAATTTTTATTAAACCACACGGAAGTTTACTGAAATTAACCATATTTTATAATAGTGATATTAATGAACTTTATATTTTTACCCTTATTGAATAAAGAAAACACAAAAATTATTAAAGCCCGATACTTGTTTAAAATTAATAAAAAAAAATATTATATTATTATTCAAAACTAGATAAATATATTTGGATGAATAAAGTTATCAAAGTGGACAATTAATATAGGAATATAAGACGGGAGTATAATTATTGGAATTTATAAATCAGCACATATGCTTTAAGAAAAAGAAGTGATTGATTTACGGTACGATGATAAGATTTGTGGCTTCACTGGTGTTGTGGCACTGTCCTTTCCCTCCAACCCTGCCTCCCCGTACTACTAGCGTTGCCGCCCAATCATATTGCATAGGTCACCTAGCTTGGTCCCCATCATGTGGCACAATCTCTGTTTATACATACATATATATATATATATTTATATGTACAGCTTCCATTTCAGATACAAGGTTTCCTTCAACAGTTACCTAGGTGTATACTCTGTGGTCCTTCCAAATGGGAAATTGTTATTATTGCTCGACTTTAGAAACATGTCTATAAGACTATAACCACACAAACAAGCTTTGACAAAGACTAATCTACAAATACACACTTTTACAAGAGTGACTGTGGATCATTTCCCTATATCATACACCAAGAAACTTTTATACCAAAGTGCTCTTTAATCCAAGTCTCAAATGGACTAAAGCCCATCTCCAACCAAAGTTCAACAGAATAGACAAACTAAGCTTTTGATAGTGCTCATCATATAAGAATATATATGCTTGAGCTCTATCTTTTGCTTTTGAATGAGTTTGCCAAGTCTTGGGTACCAAAAGCCAAGTTGTCCATGAACATCTTAGTTAAGCACTTCAATTCCTTCCACATCTTTTGGTGAAAAGTAACTGACGAAGTGATGCAGACAACCCAAATTGGATCCTCCACTCATATCCACTCAGCAATTTTTATTTTTTATTTTTTTTGCAGTAATGCCATATAACCTGAATTGATGCACATGCAATGAGACTCTACACCTTTTTGCCTTTCATTCCAAAAACCAAGATGAGGATCATTGTCCCTCCATTACCCAGACTTTGACATCTTCTGATGGAGATGGGGATCCATCAAGAATATGATGATCTTTCTATCACAAGTAACCTGTGTACTTCCAATTAACCACACCACAAACACAGCACTACGAAGAAAAAAAGAAGAAAAAGAGTGCAAATTTGGTGCAAATTTGACGAAGATCAGCGCGATGCTACGCCATTATAGTATATCCGATTAGCATATTTAGACCCTGGAGACTACAGCTACAATGCAGGTAGTAATCTACCAAAGAAGACACAATCCAGGTCTTGTTGTCAATCAATCAACACTTGGAACATACAAAATGAATTCAAAAAAATCAGTTGGTATGTATTCGTGTATCCAATTTCGATACGGACAAATCATGGTGGTGGTGGCGGTGGCTTCATTTGGTAATAGTATGGGGAGGTGTGGGCGGCATCCATGGGAGATGAAGAAAAACAGAGATTGTAGGCTGTTGGGTTGAGAGCTTTTGATGGATAAATGGCAGCTGGGAGAGCTGTGGCTGCTGGGGATGAGAATCCTGATGATGCTGCTGTAGGGATCAATGTCATTGGGCTATTGTTGACCATACCATGCATTTGCCCCACCCAGTGTAGGAGCCCTGGTGAAGAACCTACTTCAATTCTTTTCTCAGTTGCTCTTTCCTGTTAAACAAACTATAACTTTAATTACTTGATTCAATATGAAGATTTTCAGTACAAATGTTTTTTTAACAAGATGATCTTCTTTTCCATTGCATCTCTTGTGGCCTCTCCTTTCATAAAAGCAGGCATGACTATATTAAAGCAGTTTAAGTATTCACCTAGTATTTCACAACCACCAATATATATATATCATATGATACATACACGGTTTTCAAGAAAGTGAATCAGTTTGTAGTCTGTAAGTGCATTTCTCAGAAGATAGTTTTATGAGAAAATTCAACAGCAAGAAGATGGTCCTTTGGGACGGCAAGCCATGTTTGCCTATTGTGACTACAATACTTGTATTAAAAGAGAGGGAAAAAGAGTTATGACTGCAGAAACATAAGCCAAAAATTTACCTCGTGTCTGGGAAAGAAACTAGGATATGCACCAGTCCTAAAGGGAGAGTGCTCCGATGTCATTTCTAGACCTCTAAGTGGCTGATTACCTGCTGTTGTCATAGGATGGTTTGCCATCTGTAATAGCAGAACACAGATGACATATTTTATCAAGGTGTATTTCAGATTGAAGATGTGCATTACATGTTTCAAATCATGAGCCGTATATATTCTAACGGGAAGGCCAGAGCAAACTAACTGGATTACTGTGAAGTGCTCCCTCAATTTTCGCTTCCTATAGTAGGCTAATGAAATTGCCAGAGTTTCGCAATGCAATTGAAAATGAAATATGAACTTGGCGCGTCTCAAGAAGAGATACATGGGCTATTACTATACAAGATGATTGTTTTCAAATATCACCTTTAATCTCCTTGCGTCGTGCACGTCATAAGGATGGAACGGGACATACCCCGGACTTTCATTTTGCTTCGGACGATCTCCAGAAGAAGGGGTTGAAATGCCCAAGTTAAGATCAAGATTGTGAATGCCACCTGCATAACGGGGTATTGAGAAATTCATTTTGCACATTTCACAAAGAGTAAATCATACGTAGTTCTTAAGATGACAATATCAAAGGAGTCATTTAAGAGATCAAGATCCATTATTACCTCCAATACTAGGCTCAGGAACCATGTCCCCTTCATATGTTCTAGCTTCAAAGTTGGTTATTGCCTCCCTTCCACTGCATTTGATAGCCGCCTTGTCATAAGCCCTGATTTCCAGAAAATCAAAAGGGAGATATGTGTTGGATGACTTCCAATTGAGGTTGAGAATTCAGGGTAATAAATTCACTATCAGGTAGAGTGTAATTCATGATCATTAGGACCTTGCAGCTTCTACTTCGCTGTCGAATAGCCCAAGATATATATACCTGCACGCAAGCATTATAATCCCCACGCAAGCATTATAATCCCCATTATTAATCAAATAGGCATCTTAGACTCGCTTTCCAAACGACAAAACTAACTCCTCGTTGAAAAGCATTCTAAACCAATTACTATTTCACAGTCCACCAACAAGCAAATGAACTTATCTAAACCTAGTAGCTACTTATAAGAATGACACACCGGAAAATTTAAACTACAATGCTGTAAGTGCTCACTTTTTGCCAAGGAACTGCCCCATTCGAGCTTCCCATCTACCGCATTTGTGCAGCGTTACCCCTCTGTATTTTGAACTCCCCCTTGAAAACCCAGTGCTCTGCCGACGAAGTATGTGCACAAATTCTTCTTTGCTCAGATTCTTCATCTGCCAAAGTGTCCCAAAAAAGAAGAATAAAGACCTTATCAAACCCACTTCAAACCACAATCACAAGCATTTTTTTTTCAATTTCACATGATAATCTCTATACCAATAACATATGCATTACCCAACCTGTTTCATATCCTCATCATAATCACTCAGATTGAAATTGATGTCTGCCTCAACACCCCGGAATTTAATTGCAGCTCGATCATAGGCTCTGATGTACAGAAAATTAAAATTAACAAAACATTAAGCTAAACAACACCAAAATCTTCTTCTTAAATAATAAATTAGTTATTACCTAGCCGCAGCATGAGCAGTGTCAAATCCACCTAACACAACAACCCCACATAATAACTCATTAAAATTACCAAATATAGACATATATAACGAATTCAACCCAATATGCCAAATTACAAGAATAATCAAACACACAAATCACACAGTTCGGTGCATACCCAAATACACTTGTTTCCCACAGTCCCTGCACCCAAATATACATACATATACATAAATAAATTTTCAATTCATGCATAAAATCAGAAGTAAAATCAAATCAAATTAAAAAATTCAACTAACCATATATGTGATTCCCATCGTCCAGTTCTTCTGTAGAACGTGACTCCCCGGTACTGCGAGCTCCGAGACCTCGGTCCACGCCTGCTCTTCTTCACCGGCTGTTGCTGTTGCTGTTGCCGTTGTGCGACCGGCACCGTCACTGGCACCTCTTGTACCCCATTAGAACCAGCTCGATTGAACGAGAGATCGACCCAATTAGGCCTCAATAGTGTCGAAGACGACGCAGAGCTCTGCCCCGGAGTCATCAATCCACCATCTCCGTCCACCGGAAACAGCTGCCGAGTCACCATCTGATCCTCGTCGCAATTCTGAGAGCCTCCGACCTTCAAGATGTCGAAATTGAAGGCGAAGACATCGCCGCCGCGAGTGGAGCAGGAGTCGTCGTCGCCGGCATTGCTCGATGCTTCGCCATTCACGATCGACGAATTCGAAGTGCCTGATTCGTCCATTCGGCCTCCGACTCCGAACGGACCTTCACCAAACTTACCGCTCATATTCGAGTCCTCATCAGGAACAACGCTGAGATTCAGATCCAACATAGCTCCCTACTCCTCAAATTTATATAAATACACACACACACTATATATATGTATATATAGTATATTTAATGTATATATTGCTTGACGATTGAGCTTCACAAATGCTTTCGACACTGCATTTTAACACTTATCAACTAAAAATTCTAGGTTAACACGATAGATCGGATCAGAAACTTCGAGATTGAAACTCGAAAATGACCTAACAATCGATAAGCAAGTGATCAGAACTAAATTTCTGCACAGAGAGAGAGACTAAAATGATCAAACAAGTTATTAACAGAGAAGATAGAGAATCATAACATTCAAGAGCTCTCAATACATGTATCTATATACACAAATATATATGTGTATATACACACACATACACATACACACACTATGAGTGAGTGAACTCGTCGGAAAATGGCTGGAGAAAAGGAAGAGGTGTGTGAAGTTGCATTAGAGAAAGAGTTTCATGTGGGAAGTGGAATCATCGGCGAGTGTGAGATTTCATTGCACAGAGAGAGAGAGAGAGAGAAAGGAGAGGAAAGAGGATGGGACGTGTGAAGGAACATTTCAGGGCCTATTTTAAGGGTAAATCAATTTGGTCTGAGAAACCGGTTGCTTCGGTTTTCCCGGTTCTTGTAGATTTTTCTCAATGAAACTATTTGTATAATCTACACAATAACAACCGTACGTTTCATATAATATATAATATTATATTGTGTATATAAGTCATCTGTATCTATGCCAATGATGAGCTTAGTTTAAGTTTTTTCTTGTATTGATAATAGGTAATAATTAATGGACAATATATGCCTTAGGCTTGGTAAGGAGGAAACTCCTACTTACAAAATAAATGACTCAATAAAAAATGGACATTTGTCTATAAAATTAAGAAAAAAAAATTATCTTCAACATGCTTTCTATTCTTTGAGAAGAATTTGCCCCCCTCTCTCATTCTCCTCTTTGCTTTTTTTTATTTATTTATTTCAAAACTCTAACCAACCTCCATAGCTTATTCATTCTCAAACCTCAAAGTTTGAATAACCCGTAACTATCTTCAAAAAAAAAAAAAAACCACAAAACTAAAACAGAGAAAAAAATCATAACCGGCTTCAAAAAATTACCTTGAAACTAAAAGGGCTTATGCAATTTTTCTTTTTTTCCCTTTTCTACTTGCCTTTCCATCTCAAATGCATAGGTTTTGTGACCATAAATTTCAGAAATTTAAAGACATGACTGTTTTGCATCATACCTCAAAGTAAAATTGAATCCTTAAAATTGTATTTTACTTTTTGTTACAAGTCGTAGTAGTTACACCAAGTTTAAGATGAATTATTAGTTATCACATGATGACATGTTATTCTTTTATTGAATCTGCCCAATGTTTTTGAAACTAATTCTTGATCTTTAAAAGCTTGCTATTGGCGTCTAGTAGTTTCAACCTCCAATATTGGTGACGAGAATTTAAGCTTTGAGAAGGGACGACTATGGAGGTAAGTTAGGGTTTTAAAATAGGAAAAGGAGAGAGGAGAAAGACGAAATGAGCGTGTTGTTATAAATGAGAAAATGGTGAGTTGTGTAATATAATTAATTCTTTTTTATTTTATACACACATGTCGATTTTTAATTGGTCTATCTATTTTGTAAGGAGGAAGTTCTACTTATCTACCCTAAGACAAGTATTGCCCATAATTAATAGCCCCAAGACAAAGAAAAAATGGATTAAAAATTAATTTAGAATATGTTTGTTTTGAATGATTACTAATTACTTTTGTTTTGAGCTAAGGTAAATAAAATTGTTTTTGATCAGTCACTATCCTAAAACGTTTTTCTTTACGGAAATTATTTCTCAGTTAAGTGCATGTTTGGCAACCGGAGCGGTACGGTGTTGGTTTTTTATTTTGGTTTGAGTTGGATTGGGTTGGGTTTGATGATGTTTTATTTTGAACTGAAATCATGTTTTATGCAAATGATTTTGGTATGAGAAAAAGTAAAGCTAAAAAACCAAACCATATTTGGTTGAGTTGGTATAGACTGAAATTCTGTAACCAAATCATATTTGGTAATTTGGAATAGTTTGACATTTTATTTATTTATAATAACTTTTTGTAAATATATATGTTTTAAAAAATAAAACATATAGATAAAAATACATTTCAAAAATATATATATAATTAAATATATATATAAATTTCAAATATATAAATAATTCAAAATATATATAATTCAAAAAATATATAAAATTCAAAAATATATATATTTTGAAATATATATAACATTCGAAAAAATATATAAAATTTCAAATATATATAAAATTCTAAAAATATATAAAAATTTAAATATATATTGTTTATATATTATTTTTCGAATTTTATATATTCTTTTCGAATTTTATATATTTGTTCCGAAAGTTTACCCTAGTTTGACATAATTATACAACTATAATTGAGTAAACAATATTCAATTTTGGAGCCATTTATCTTTTAGCCGAATAGTCATAAATATGGTGTCTAAGAGCATATAAATGTAAATTATAATCATCCATGTTTTAAAATTGATATTCAAATTAATATTTATTTATAATATTTTTATTATTATTTATTTTGTTTACTTTATTTATTATTTTTAAATATTTATTACTCAATTTTATTTATTATTAATTATATTATATTATTTGATAACTTTTATTTAGTTATTTAATATAATTAAATAATTTTTTAATTAAATAAATATATATGTATATGGTTTGGAGAATTAGAGTTGATTTGCTTGCATAGTACCACACCATCCCAAAACCATGTCTAGAGATGGTATGAAAAATACATCATTTGGTACCAATTTGGCACACCATTTTTTGGTACCATTCAACCATCCCACACCAACCAAACATGGTTTCGGTTGTAATTCACATTCCACACCAATTTTTTTGCACCAACTCCATCTACCAAACATGCACTAAATAAATTTAAAGTTGGAGTGACTATGTTGTACTCATCTTCCTCCTTTATGTTTTTCTACATTTGTTTGATATTTCTTTTTTTTTCTTTTCTTTTTTTCTTGGTGTTTTGTTTTCAATTTGGAGATATACATATTTTGTATTTCGGACTCGAATTGTTAAAAATTCGGTTTGGACTCGGTTTATTTGTTGAGCTACAGAGTTGGTATCGGTGAATTCGTGAAAATGCTCGTTTAAGTAAATGAGTAAAATTATCTTATAATAATCAATAAAATATATCAAAATTGATAAAACTACAAAGAAATCTGTTGAGAATTATAACAATGATAAGACTACTTCATATAAATCACTTTAAAAAGAACAATATGTTATATTTTGTGACTCTTTTCTTAAGAGGGAATATAATTTAACCACCAAGCAATCCTTATTATGGTAGGATATCAATTAGAAGACTTCTAATTGGAATTGGTTTGTGAAACCAATTGGCTTCTTCTCCACTCCATCATCTCCTATAAATACAGGGGTCAACCTTATTGTATTGTGTGCACAAATAGAGAAAGAGAATAGGGAGATATACAATTTAGTATTCTTCTTGGTGTGAGTGAAACACCGGTGAGGGTAAACGATACACGTGTGAGTTTTGTAATCTTCTCATTGATCAATAGTGAAATGGTGCTCTCCGTGGATGTAGGCTGATTTGGCTGAACCACGTATATATCTTTGTGTCGATTGTTTGGTGTGTGTTTGTGTGCGTTTTCTGATTTACAGGTATACACGGCTTCGAACAAAATTTGTGTAAACCCCTATCAAGTGGTATCAAAGCCCTAGGTTGGAGCAATTCCTGAAGCCGTACGTTCTGGTAATCCATATTCGAAGGTTTAACTTGCCCGAAATCATAAATCAACCATACCAGGAGCTTCACGTCAACGAGACGAAGCAAACTCCGTTGGCCAAGCCGGAATCGGAGATCCCTCGTTCCCTCACGCGCCACCGAAAGTTTCGGTTGGAGATTCCATGCACTGGTTGCCGGAAAAACCACTCTAGCGACGTGCCTCGCCGGAGAAAAAGGCTGACGTCAACAAATGACGTCATCGGGTGACGTTATCAAGCCACGTCAACAGTGACACATTAACGCGTCATGTCAGCACCTGCCATGTTAGCAGTCAACTGCCACGTCCGTAGGATTGCAACGTCATCACCAATTTTGTCCTTTTGTGGTGATTTTTTTTTGTCTTGTTTGAAGTCATTGTTTACCCGTTTTTGACGTGGTCAGGGGCGTTCGTAAGGTTTTGGACCGTTCCGGATGCAGCCTTACGATTGATTTTGCGTGATTCGACTCCAAACACCTCGAATAATTTGTATTTACCATTGAAGAGAAGCCATAATCGATGAAAGTAGAGAATTGGATAATCCTGGATCGAAAGGCTCTCGGTACGATCAGACTGACGTTGTCAAAGTCCGTTGCAAGACAACAAGGTCTCTCATGGATGCTCTTTCGAACATGTACAAACAGCCGTCTGCAGCAAACCAGGTACATCTCATCAAAAGATTGGTCAATCTGAAAATGTCCGAGAATGGAAAGGTCAGTGAACATCTTAATATTCTCAATGATATTGTTGGGCAGTTGGAATCAATTGATATGCCAATCACTGGCGCAATGAAAATGGCTTTAGTCCTAAGCCAATTATTAGAGAGTTGGAGCAGTACAGTGGTTGTGATCAGTAGCTCTTCAGGGAAAGAAAAGTTACAATTTGATTTCGTAGTGAGTATGGTACTCACAAAAGAGATTAGAAGACAGACGTCAAACTTTTCTAATAATGGCTCGGCATTGAATGTTGATAGTAGAGGCAGAGGTTCGAACAGAAAGAAGGGCAGAAGTCAAAGGCGTGGCCGTTTTAAGTCGAGATAGGGAAGATCACAGTCTCGAGGTCCCTGAAATTCCAAAGAGATCGAGTGTTGGAATTGCGGCAAAACTGGTAACTTGAAGAACCAGTGCAGATCCTTGCAGAATGTAGCGGAGAACAAGACTGAGGCAAATATTGTCTTAGAAGAAGTAGATGATGCACTGATACGCTTTTTGGAGAGTAAAGCAGAGTTTTGGGTCTTGGACTCTGGAGCATCATTCTATGCCCCCTCAAATCGAGAACTATTTGAGAGCTATGCACTTGAAAACCTCGGAAAGGTTTATCTAGGTGACGATCAACCCTGCAGTGTTGTTGGCAAGGGGGAAGTACATATTAGACTGAACGGATCAATATGGAAGCTGATGGATATGAGACACATTCCAGACTTGAAGAAGAACCTGATCTCAGTAGGCAGTTGGTGAGTGAATGTCATATAACCACCTTCAAAGATGATGAGTGGAAAGTTTCCAGGGGGGGCTATGACTATAGCACGAGGAAAGAAGATTAGTACGCTCTACACTACCACCAAGGCTAACACGTTGATAGCAGTTGCAGAAAGCAAAGATGATCACAACTTGTGGCACTAGAGGTTAGGTCACATGAGTGAAAAGGGACTCAAAGTTATGCTCTCGAAGGGAAAACTACTAGGCTTGAAACCGATTGACATCGACTTCTATGAGGATTGCATATTCCGTAAGCAGAAGAGGGTTAGTTTCCATAGTAACAAAATAATTCTTAGAAAGGAAAAGCTTGAGCTAGTTCACACTAATGTCTGGGGGCCAGCAAATGTCTCATCTCATGGTGGAAATTCCTATTTCGTCACCTTCATTGACGACCATTCCAAAAAGGTATGGGTTTACTTCTTGAAACATAAATCTAAGGTGTACGATGTGTTCAAGAATTGGAAGGCTATAGTAGAGAATGAGACGAGTTGGAAGATAAAGAAATTAAGATCCGACAATGGTGGAGAGTATCAGGACACCAGGTTCAAGAATTTTTGCTATGAGAACGATATCAGATTAGAGAAGACTGTTCCACGTACACCACGGCAGAATGGCGTAGCAGAACATATGAACCGGACATTGACTGAGAGAGCCATAAGCATGTGTATTCAGGCATGGTTGCCGAAACAGTTTTGGGCTGAAGCAGTCAGTACAACAACGTATTTAATCAATCAAAATCCATCAGTACAATTGGAGCACAAAATACCATAGGAGGTATGGAGTGGTAAAGAGGCAACACTTTTGATGGGTGTCAAATTTTGTTCATTTTAGGTACCTAACTCACTATTGTTATGTCTTATCATTCCATTATTTGGTATTTTTATGCGGTTTGTGTGTTAAAGCGTGTTTCAAGAGCTGAAAGAAGAAACGAGCTAATTTTGGTGAATTAACCAAAGACATGCTTATATCTATCCACAAAGAGAACAAAATAGGAGTTTTCAAACAAAAAGTCTCCCGGAGGGCAAAAATGACATTTTCGGAGTCGTAACTTTGGGAAACATACCAAAGGAGTCGAGGGGGTTCTAATGGAACAATAATAAAGAAAAGTAATTTTCAAGTATTTTGTTACACTTGATCTATGCTTACAGTAGCTAAAAGTGGTCAGAAACATCTAAAACTACGCTTATGGAAATTGGTCTACGCTTAAGCGTAGGTCAAAACATATCCAAACGGAATGATTCTTGAACCTAAACTCAAGAGCTTGAAGTCAGATTTCCAAAAAAAAAAAAATGTATGCCTCAATCTGAGTTGTGTAGCTCTAGTTATGATAAAAAAAAGAGTGAGACGTGTCTGCAGAAAAAGCTAAAAATTTCAGATTCGGCCAGAAATCCTAGTTTTGACCCGGATGACTTTGTATTCAACTCCAACACCTTTAAAAACATGTATATGACATATTATACATCAGATTGAAGGGTTTGATTCAGAATTGAGGAGAAACACATTAAAGAGTAATCCTACTCTAAGTGGGACAAGTCTAATACAAAAATGACTTTTCTCAATCACTTCTATAAATACCAAGGTCTGCTACAGATCTAAGGAGCTTCAATTTACATAATTTCCATAGCACTATCTCTGGAGATTCATATATTTCAAAGAAGGGATCCATTCAAGACCTAGAGATCCGGATAAGAAGATCATGAAGTCACCCACCGTCATGAGCAACTAATTCGGTATCTAGGGTTTTCCAGCAAAACCCTAACCAAGTAATGTAGTTTATTTATTTGTTTCAATTGTACCGAGGAGAAACTGTGACCACACTATGATGATTGTGTAGATCCGTGACCGTATTTATTCGTGACATGGGATATTATATTTATTCTAATTCTTGTCTTAGATTGAATGAATGCATTATCTCAACTAATCGTGTTATATTAAACATAGCGTGATTTTCTACACAATGGTGCTTAACACTTGAAACCCTAGGTTTACACAGGCTATGCCTCGGCGAGGTGATATAGACATGCTTTAGTTTAATTTTATATTATAGGAGTAGATTAAAGTAAAGTAGATGACATGTACTAGTCACACTCTATCCGGAGATGGGTTGTAGCGAATCCAGTGGATAGTATCCTTTTTGGGACGTATTCGACTATTTGCGGTACGATTTGATTCATGGTGATGGATTTCCCTCTTGCAATTGAGCAAGTAGATAACTATATTATGCAGTTAGTGGTGGATCATGAAAACCCTAGTTTTTCTCTACCTTGAATCACAAACTCATTTAAATACTATTTTTAGTTAATTAGTTATAAATATTAAAACAAATCAAAACCTTTTTCAAACATAATTCAATACTTTTAGATTGTTAGAATGAATAATTCAAATCTCTGTGGGATCGATAACCTTTCTCAAGCTGAACTATACTACAAAATAATTCGTGCACTTGCGATAGGTAAAACCTTGTCATTGTAAGGGGCCGTTCTTAAACATTATTTTTAACCCCATCCGACGCGCATCAACTTTCACATTTAAAAGTTTTTGGTTATGTTGATATGTGCATGTTAGTGATAATGTCAGGGGTAAGCTTGATCCCAAATCATAGAAGTGTACTTTCATTGGATACGACGGTGATGAGTATGGTTGCCACATGTGGGATGATTAGAACCGAAAGGTGATCCGAAATAGAGATGTAGTGTTCAATGAAAAGGTGATGCACAATGATAGGCACACAACAACTTCAGATCCTACGGCACAGAGATCCTATGTGTATTGAGTTAGATGATGTTCAAGACAGTGAGAGTACTCAATCAGAAGAACAGATTGCAGACGGCAATGCTCAACAGGATGATACACCGCAGTCTCCGACTCCTATTCTTGTACCTAGGAGGACTCCACGACCGCATGTGCCGAACAGGAGATACATAAATTACTTGTTGCTCACAGATGGAGGTAAACCAGAATACTATGATGAAACATGTAGTGTAGCAGACGCGAGCCAGTGGGAGCTTGCAATGGAAGATGAGATGAAGACTCTTATCTCCAACAAGATATGGAAGCTAACCGAGCTGTCGATAGGAAAGAAAGCTCTTCATAACAAATGGGCATACAAGGTCAAATAGTATGATGATGGTTCCAAGAGATATAAGGTGAGACTTGTAATTAAAGGCTTTCAGCAGAAAACAGGAATCGACTACACTAACATCTTTTCTCCGGTTGTGAAACTGACTACCATTCGTTCAGTTGTTAGCATTCTTGTAGTAGAGGGTTTGCACCTAGAACAATTAGATGTCAAAATTGTTTTCCTCCATGGTGACCTAAAGTAAGAGATTTATATGCAGTAACCGAAAGGTTTCTCAGTCAAAGGGAAAGAGAAACATGTGTGTAAGTTGGAAAAGAGCTTGTATGGTTTGAAACAAGCTCCGAGACAGTAGTACAAAAAATTCGATGGATTTATGCAGAGACATGGTTACAACAAGTGCAACGCTGACTATTGTTGCTACTTTAAGAGGTTTGACATGAGTTACATCATCCTCCTATTTTATGTTGACGACATGTTAGTAGCTGGGTCTGATTTTGCAGAAATCAGTAAGTTGAAGAAGTAGTTGACAAATGAGTTTGAGATGAAGGACTTGGGAACAACGAAGCAGATTCTTGGTATGAGAATTAAAAGAGACAAGCAGAAGGGTATTTTGCAGTTGTCTCAAGCTGATTACGTTGAACGGGTTCTGAAGCGATTCAACATGTGTGATGTTAAGCCAGTTAACACACTTGTGGCTAGTCACTTCTGATTATCTAAAGAGCAGTCTCCCAAGTCAGAAGCATAGAGGAACAACATGACCAGTGTTCCATACACTTTAGCTGTTGGTAGCTTGATGTATGTGATGGTTTGTACGAGACCAGATATTGCATATGCAGTGGGAACAGTCAATAAGTTCATGTCCAATTTAGGGAAAACTCACTAGGAAACAGTGAAGTGGATATTGCGATATCTACGAGGTACCACAGATAAATGCCTTTGTTTTAGAAAAGGTAAACTGGATTTACATGGCTATATAGATTTAGATTTTACTGGTGAGATAGACCGCAGAAGAAGTACCACTGGCTATATCTTTACAGTAGGTACTACAGCAGTTAATTGGGTTTTGCAGTTATAGAAAATTGTTATAGAAAATTGTAGCGTTATCTACTACAGAGGCTGAGTATGTAACCGTGATAGAGGCTAGCAAAGAGACGATTTGGTTACAGGGATTTTTGGCAGAGTTGGGATTTAAGTAAGGGAAAAGTGTTTTGTACAGTGATAGTTAGAGTGCTATATATATGGCAAAGAATTCAGCATTTCATTCAAGGACCAAACATATAGATCTTCTTTATCACTTTATCAGATCTCTACCGGAGGATGAAGTTTTGACACTTGAGAAGATTCAAGGAAGTAAGAATCTGGCCGACATGTTGACCAAAGTGGTGACAACAAAATGGGTCTTCAAGCTTGAAGACAAAAATGAGGGTACCGTAATGCACTGATCATTGATGGAGTTAATTGTTGGATGGATATTAGTCAAGTGAGAGATTGTTATATTTGGTGACTTATTTCTTAAGGAGGAATATAACTTAGCCACCAAACAATCCTTATTATGGTAGGAGATCAATTAGAAGACTCCTAATTGGAATTGGTTTGTGAAACCAAATGGCTTCTTTTCCACTCCATCCTCTCCTATAAATACAGGGGTCAGTCTTATTGTATTGTGTGCACAAATAGAAAGAGAGAATATGGAGATATATAGTTTAGTATTCTTCTTAGTGTGAGTGAAACACCGGTGAGGGTGAGCAATACACGTGTGAGTGAAACACTGTGTGAGTTTTATAATCCTCTCATTGATCGATAGTGAAACGGTGCTCTCCATGGACGTAAGTTGATTTGGCCGAACCACGTATATATCTTTATGTCAATTGTTTGGTGTGTGTTTGTATGCGTTTTCTGATTTGCAAGTATACACGGCTTCGAATAGAGGGTGTGGAAACCCTATCACAGTGCAGCTGTGTCAGACAAAAAATTATGAATAAAAGAAAATAACAAAATCAATTTACATGATATTCGAAAAATAGAAACATGTTAAAAAAACCATCCTACAAAGCTCAATTTAGGAGACTAAAAGTAATATTTATATACGATGTATATGAACCGAGAAGTTCATGAGTATGGTCTTATTTGGATTGAATTTTCAAACACTGTTTTTGGCTTCATAGAGAGGAAAATTGTTTTGAACGGTGTTTGACAAAATTTTTAGAAGAGTTTTTGGGCCTTGTAAGAGCGTTTTAAAAAGAATGGGGGTATCAACTTCTCAAAAACAGCTTTTGCTTCTCTTTTTCTTTTGTGGGAAGCCAGAAACAAAAACTATGCCAAACAGGGGTTAAGTTTGCTAAATTAAGCTCATTCGTTTTAGCTAATGAACTAAACCTCGACAAAAAATTTAAACTCATTTAATCATTGAACCGATATTAGATATTTCAAAACACGATTTGATTCATGTGCAACCCTGGTGTTAAGTCCGTCAAGTTTGATGTACGGTGTGAATAGAATCAATACATGGTTCATCTTGTCATGAATTATAATTCGTTAATGGTTAAAATTCGGTAATCTACCTAAATTTATCAAATATGAATAATAAATTTACAAATTGATAATTTGTGAATTGGAATCTCATCAAATATTTCTCTTTATCAATTTATAGAACTATCCCCTATATTTTGTTTTCTTCAATCTATTCCTAGAACCCATTTCATGAAAAAACATTATTCCACATCATAATTTATAGAACTATCCCCTATGTTTTGTTTTCTTCAATCAAAATAGTGATGCGATTATTTTTATTACGTAGAGAAACACTTGAAGGGATCCATTCCCATAGTTTATTAGATTATGAAGGGATCCATTCTCATATATAGTTTATTGGATTATGCCATTATGGGGCGGGATCCAATCAGATACATTTTTCGTGTCTATTTTAGTATATATATATATACACGCACATCTCCTAGTTTTCCAAAAGTCACAGTCCAAGTTTACACTAATACTACGAATTGGCTTTATTCAACCTAAGACTTTGTCACCCGTACAAACTACAAAGTTTTCGTAATTAAGACATGTTGAATGGTTATGATATATTTCGTGTTTGATCGGTCCCACTATTTAATCCGTTGAACAAAGTCTAGTGAGAGAAGAATATTTTTTTTTTATCATTAAGAATGCATTGAAAGTGTTGGAGGATTTTAGTGATTATTGTGATGTCAATAAAAATGCTCACTCTTTCCTTAATTGGTACTAATATGTTTTGTTCGACCATGTCCTCAAATTTCATAATAGGATTGGTAATAAATAAACATAAATTGAAGTTCGGTTTACATTTATAATAATTGCATTTCAAACACTAAAGAAACATCAGTATCAAAATAAATCACATTCAAATTCATTAATTGTGAGATTATATATGTGAATTATTATTTTAAAGAGTTTATTAATGTTTATCAAATTCAAATTTAGCTTAACAACCAAGTGAAATTGATATGTGTCTGTAAATTTGCTAAATTTTTAGTGACATGCAACCATAAGTGGTAAATAAAAAAATATAATAAAAATAATAGAAGGTTGTTGAATTTGGTATGTAGTATATACTACATACAGATATATATATATACAATACGATATATATATATATATATATATAAACACAACCAACTTGATATTCACATTGAAGTGGTGAGTACCACATGACTGACTATAGTAAGTAGCAAGTACAAACCATGTTGAATGGCAGATTTCGGGGGATGAAGATGTTGATTTTAGGGATGGAAATTAAAATGGACCATTTGTTCATGGGACCATTACATTACATATTGTGAGGACAATGTCAATTTCGATTTAATACCATGGATGTGATATCCAAGGTTGGGGATTTAACCCAAGTCCCATTCACTAGTACTATCTTTATTTAGTGTCATCCTATAATTCATTGTCAATTTCATATTTGTCTCCTGCAACACTAGGAGACTTTAATTTGGGCTGTTGAGCACATAAAGTTAAAATGCATAGAATTTTTAACAATACAACATTAATATATATATAATTATAGTGACAAAAATTGAGTTGCAGAAAAAATTGAGTGGCAGAAAAACACAAAGATAGATTATTCTATTTAGGAGGTCTGAGGTGTAATAATAAATTTTACTGCCACTACACCATTTTATTTTTATGTCGGAATTTTAGGTGATAACTTAGGCCCTGTTTGGTTCGCGGCTCGGTTCCATGTGATCCGGTCTCATAATAATTTTTTTTTGGATCGGACACTATTTGGCAACACGGTTTCAAAAAAACAAGGATCACTTGGGACCAAAAGGGGTAATTTGAGATAACCAAAAATGATGGTCTCAAGTGGTCTTATATACAATTATCTTAACACATGAGACCATAAAATTTGAAAAAATATATATAAAATTAAAATATATATATAATTTGAAAATAATATATAAAATTAAAAACATAATATAAAAAAATTGAAATAATGTATAAATTTTGAAATATATATATAAAATTCAAAATTAATATATAAAATGCAAAAAATATATTTAAAATTTGGTAAAATAAAAAAATTCCAAAATAATAGAAAAAATAAAAAATAATGTATAAAATTCGAAAATAATATAAAATTTGAAAAATAATATAATTTTTTTAAAATAATGTTTTAAATTCGAAATATATATATAAAAATCAAAATTAATATATAAAATTTTAAATATATATATAATTTAAAAAATAATATATAAGTTTTGAAAAATAATATAAAAAATTTGAAATAATGTATAAAATTTGAAAAAAATATAAAATTCAAAAATAATATACAAAATTAGATATATATATATATATATATTTAAGAAAATATAAAAAATTTGAAAATAATATAAAAAATAAAAAATAATATATAAAATTCAAAAAATAATATAAAAATTTGAAATAATTTATAAAATTTGAAAAATATATTATTTTTGAATTTCTTATATTATTTTCAATTTTTTTTATATTTTTTCAAAATTTTTATATTTTTCATACTTAATATATTTTTTGAATTTTATATATTATTTTTTTCTTTTTTGTATTATTTTCCAAACATAAGACCAAACAGCTTGAATAAGACCATAAGACCAGACAGTTTTACCAAACAGACTTTTAGAACACCACCCAGATAAGACCAGACGAGACCGGACCGCCTACCAAACGGGCCCTTAGAACTGTTTTTGCAGGTTAGTTCTTCAAACAATGACACTACAAATTTAAGATTCACTAGTAAAAGTTGTTATTGCAAGCTTAATGCTGCAATTAGAGTTACTGAAAATGAGAGGAATAAAGGAAAGCTATATTATGTGTGTCCAAAAGAAACTAATACATGTCGCTTTTGGGATTGGTGCAGACCTAGATCAAGTTCAAGTGTTGATGGATTAAAGGAGAAAATTTCAAGATTGGAGCAAGATGTTGAAGAACTTAAATGTTCTAATGCAGAGGTTCTTTCAAGTATAAAAATACTTAATGCAAGTTATGGTGTATTGAAGATGTTGGCAATTGTGACTTTATCTCTGAGTGTGTTTTCCTTTGTAGTATTGGTTACTTGTTTAGGGAAGTGAGTGACTATAATTTATATTCAATTTGTGACTTCAGTTTGTAGTATTGTGGCTTTATTTTGGACAGTTTGACAAGAGAATGCAATGTAGTATTCTGACTTTCATTTTGGACAGTTTGTCAACACACTAGAATGTAGTATTGTGATTTTCATTTTGGACAGTTTGGTAAGCATTGTGACTTTATTTATTGCATTCTTCTATTGTTACTTGTTTTAGTGCATTTGGCAGTTGTGACTTGTTTTTTGGACAGTTTGTGCATTCTTCTATTGTTACTGGCAATTGCTCATTTACTGCATTTTGCTATTGTATACACAAAATAGTACTAAAAATACACAAAACAGTACCAAATCAACCATTCCATAGAAATGTCACAAAAAATTGAACATTGAATAGAAGATGTCATTAAAACCATGCTTGAATAATGTCATTACAACCATTACAATTGAACTATGAATATCACAAAATCATACCTCATATGATATTAATGAAATTACAAGCATTAGTTGTCACAAAAAATGCCTTTATAATCATATACCCATTGTCAACTGTCCAAAAAATGCCACTTGTGTTAGTTACCATATATCCATTCCATTGGTATACCCTTTACAAAAAGAAATGAAGTCCTATGCAAGATGTCAATACACACAAGATTCACAAAAAGTAACCACCATGTGTTTGTTAGCAAGATTCACAAAAAAAAAAACCACTATTCCTACTCCAAAACCACCACCATTCCTTTACTGCACCTTTCCACTTCCTCTTTGAATTGGAAATTTATCAACCCTAATATTCCTTCTAACATTTCTTGGGTCTCCTCTTCCAGTTGGTTGACTACACCCTTCTCTTCCATAGCTGGAATCTCTAATTGGACCAGTAGAAACTGTTGGTTGACTGCAGCTCATGTTGCCTCTTCCATTTGAGCCATTACTATCATTGTTGACAGGATTCTTTGCCTTTTAAGACATTACAAACATAAAACAAACAAATCATATATTAATTCACAGATTAATTCACATTTCAACCTCAATTATTCAATTCATACATGTTGTTGTGAAGATGTAGGCTGACTTGCAGTACCTGAACCACTCCCATTATGTGGGGCATTGTTTTTCTTAAAAAAAAAAGCATGTATTAAATAACATTTTAATTCACATTTGAACTTGAACCCAAAAAAAAAAACAAAGTTTACTCACCTGTTTGTTTGTTGGCTTCTTCTTTTGTTGAATTCCTCTTTCACAAGACCTCCTATTATGCCTAGGCACCCCACATTTTGTGTATTTCACTGACAATGCTCTTCTAAGTTTGCTTGTTCCAGCTGTTAGCTCATTTTCTTCCCTTACTATGTTCTTCTTAGGCTTGCCAGGTAACCTTTTTTGGTTATAGGGCATATATTTTCTCAGTTGGTGGCTCCCACAATGACTGATCTGGAATTGGACGAATCATGCCATTGTGGGCCTTCATGTACATCTGATCTGTGTTAAACCCATCACAAAACCTTTCCAGATTGAACCTGTTATAGCTAATAGTTGCAGCTGCATGCTTACATGGAACCCCTGCTATTTCCCAAGCCTTACAAGCACATGTCCTCATACCCAAGTGAATTGTAACCTTAGCACATTGTTTCCCACTACCTCATATTCCTCCCCCCCCAACAAATATAACATTACATCTTCTAGAGTCTTCCATAACTTCATTTAACCTCTTCTTGGTGTTAGGAGTCACCATTCCAGTCCATCAAGCACCCTTTGAATATCTTACTTGAATCCTCTCCATTATTTTGAGCATAATTCCCTCCAACAATGAAAGTATTGACTTATCCCTAAGCAAACCAACCCAATGGTTAAAGCTTTCTGTCATATTATTTGTAACATGGTCAGATTTAATTATTGGGTTAAACCCATGCACGTTCCACTGCTCTGTTGGTGCATTGTTCACAAGCAAAGTGTGGGCATCATTGCTTATCTCCCTAATACCCTGTATAGCCATTGTAAACTCTACCAATGTGTATGCCCTTGCAGCTTTCCAAAACATGTTTTTCAATAATAATCCAGGGTGTTTCTTCCTGAAGTGTTGTAAATATGCCTACAAACACTTTATATGCATTGCCCCAGGGAATATGTCTGCCATAGCCCTCTCCAGCCCCTTTTGTTTGTCTAACATAAAGGTCCAAGGCCTCTCAGCACACTCTCCACCAACGACAGTGTGTAGGTGTTTAAGAAAGAAACCCCAGCTTTCACTACATTCAATCTCAACAACTCCATAAGCAATGGGGAACAACCCATTATTTACATCAAGCCCTATTGTTGCCAACAATATGCCACCATGAGACCCCATCAAATGGAAACCATCAAAGCCTATAAAGGGCTTACAACCATTCCTAAACCCACTCATCATTGCTTCAAATGAAATAAATATCCTATGGAAAGTTGGCAAGTGATCTGGTTTGGGAAAAGTACATTTAAAGTCAACAACACTACCTATATTAGACTTTCTAATTTCATTTTGGTATGTCGGGATATAGCTGTAAGATTGTCCATGGTTCCCCTCAATGCTCTGTAAAGCCTTTCTTTTTGCTCTCCACAGTTGCATCCTAGAAGCTTCAACTCCTAAATCCTCATGAACCATTGAATGCAAACCAGAAATACTTATATCTAGGGTCTATCTCAACCTATTTTGAAATTTTTTAGAGATCCAGTATGAGGTAACCTCTTTGTTGTGTTTAATTCTTACACAAGTGTGTGGTTCTATAAGTGACTTAACCTGGAATGTGATTTTATCTAACAATGGTGAAGCATACACCCTCCAGGGATAACCCTCAGCTGCACATAAAGTTATGACTATAGTTCTCTCATTCTTGTCTCTTTTCAATCTAATCCCTTCTTGGACAACATAGTCTTTTAAGACCTCCCTGAATTTATCAGCATTTTGAAACAACTGACCTGTTTGGAGTACCACCTTTCCTGTTGGGTCTGGTTTGTACACTACCCCAAATTTGGTATGTTTGTGTCTTTTTAACTGGGTCAGCTTAGCTTTTGTTTCATTGTTCATATACCTAGGGTGACCCCTAAACTCCTCATCCCCACTGTCAGATTCATCATTAGACTTATAATCACTCAACCCAGCATCTTTGTTGTAGTTTCCTAACACTTCCTCCCTAACACTACAATCAGAATCGGAATCAGCATCTGAATTTGAGGACTCTTTGTCTCCTTCATCAGCCTTCCAGTCCTCATATTCAGACTGGAATCCATATATACCATCATCTAAATCCACCTCATTGTCTTCATTCCTATAATCCTCACTCTTTTATTCTGAATCCACCTCATCACCCTCATCAACCACATCTTCATTACTCATTTGCCCTCCAGAACCTACATTTTCAGACCTTATTTACTCCCCAGAACCTAAGCTTTCAGATCCCATTTGCTCACCAAACCCCATATTATTAGTTCTGACTTCTTATCTCATTTCTTCTATTACTTCTTTACTAGACAAAATATCATTCTGAAATGTATTGAACACATCACCAACACTACATAAAGGCCCATCTAAAAACTCAATATCCACATAAATGTGTATTTCCTTAGAACCCTCGTTGAATTTAAACATATTTAACACATCTTTGTCATTGTATATTTCAATATTTAAAGTACTATTAGGTACCCCATGAGATATATTGATCCCTACCCTTACATCTGATGGTATGTGAGATAACAAATGAGCATTCACATCATGTGTTAAATCTATATAGGAGTACCTATCTGGATCAATATCTTTCATCGTACAGTACCATAATGCATTATAAAATCACGTTATATGTCCATTTTGACTGTAAACAAACATGTAAGACAGTATAAGTATGGGCCCTAAATTAATATAATACAATAATTTCAACAACATTAATTTAACAAGCAAAGCAATAATTTAGATATGTTTCAAGATTGAAATATACAATGACAAAGATGTGTTAGACATGTTTAACAAGCAAAACAATAATTTAAACAACATTTATTTAATATACATTAATTTAATTTCAAACTATTAACCCTAATTGAACATGCAACCAAGTTAATTGAAAACCCCCAAATTTAATTTATACCCAGTAAAACCCTAAATGGTAAATTTGAAACCCTAATCTATCTAACATACAATCAAACAATAAACATGTCTAATTTAACATGCAACCAAGTTAATTGAAAACTCCTAAATTCAATTCATACCTAGTCAAACCCTAAAAATGTAAATTTTGAAACCCTAATCTATTTAACATGCAATCGAACAATAAATCAAGTCTCTAACTATTTATTGTGCTAAATAGTGTTAGATCTATAACATGCATTAGAACCCTAAAAAATTAACAAGGATTGCATTAAAACCTGATTTGTGGATAAACCCTTCTGAGAAGAAGACCACCGAAGAATATAGAGAAGAAGACCAAAGCAAATCGTATATGGAGAAGAAGCCCAAACAAAACCATCTGAGAAGAAGACCACCGAACCAAACTCTTCTTTCACGAACGAATATGTCAGATCTAGTAGTATAGGGTTGATTTGCTTGATTATAGAGAACAAAATAACGAGAGAATGAATCAAACACAGAAGAAATCAAGAGAGAATGAATATATATATACATATCTCAAAGTAAGTCTAGGGTTGAATGAGAAAGACTTGATTAGTTTTAGGGTTATGATTGTAGGGTATAGAGTCATTTCATATTTCTAGATTTAAATTATTAAAGTCAAATTTTTTAATCATTAAAAATGAATAAAATGGCATGGGCAATTATGTAATTTACTATTCTCGGTGACCGCAAATGGGTTTGAGGGGGTGCGGGTGTAATTATCCAATCTAGAAGGGGTCAGGTTGTAATATGTCCTATCTAGAGGGGTGAAACTGTAATTTACCCTTATAATATTCATAAGTGGATGTAAGTATTATTCCAGACTAACACTACAAGAAAAATGAGTTTTTATGATTTTATATTTACGAGAAATTGACATTTTAGCTCATAAAATGTACCTTTTACAAGGTTGATATAAAACTCCCCATAATAAATTTATAAATTAATTTTTTATATGAGAAACTAATAACATAGTCGTAAAAGCAAGTATTTACGAACAGCTAAAAATCTCGTTAATATTTTTATTATTAACGAGGTAATTTTTTGTTATAACAAGAAGTTTATCTCGTAAATAATTGGTTGACAATTTTATTTAGTTTTATTGGTAATTAAGTACTTATAATAATGAGTGTTTTTTTGCCCTAGTGGTTAAGTGCCCCAATGTGCTCTGTTATAACTTGAGTTCGACTCGCCGCGCTCCCTAATCTAACAAGCAGAAATATTTTTTTGTTATTTAAATGTATTAACAAAAAGTCACACCTCCTATAAATAAATTATTGACGAGAAAAATATATGACGCAAAACCCTTTATCCGAGGGACATTTAATTTTATACGAATTACGTTGTTGCCCGTAAAAACTAAGTTTATTTATGGGGAGTCCATAAACGAGAGTGTTATGTTAATCGTGGTATCCGAGTCAACTTATGCACACTTCAACTAATCTCCGGGACCCTGAAGTTAACGATTGAGTAAACCTTTTGTTGAGCCAAGGTTTTCCACCATGGGTAAACATGACATTTTGATGATAACAAACTATTGAATGTGGTGAATTTAATGTCTACTTGAGTTATGCTTAATAGGTTATTGATTCAAGATAAACTCAAGAGAGCTAGTGAATCTATGAGAAGATCAAGCAAAGGTGCTTAGAGCTTAAAAGTCATTGAAGACAAGGATGAAGATATCAACCCAAAAGCTTAAAAAAATTGAAGATAAAAGAAATGGGTAAAGTAGGCTTGGTGAGTGCTAGATTTAATGTAAAGTTATTTTTGAAATAACTTACTTGAAAGCTTAAATCTTGACCATATAGCATATAGGACCATGCATATCATTAATGAGTTCTTGCATCATTAACATTAGACTATGAATATCATTTAGTCTTTGCTAAAGTTGAGTTAGTTCAAGCTTTCATAAGCTATGGAAGAACTCAACAAAAATGTTGTCCTAGAACCATTAACTTAACTTATATCACTTGAAATGGATTCTAGATATATATTAAAGATTTAAACAAAATTGTTAAACCATGAAAAACTTTTGTCTAATATTGAGAATTTGTTTAAATTGGAAAAATATTTTATGATATCAATATTTACTTTAGGCATGTCAAGGACCTTATTAAGTCTCTAAGACATCTTAGGTGTATGTCTAAGTCATTTCGGAAAAATCCCAAAAGATTTCACAAAAAATTGTCAAGTGGGTTAGAAATTCGAAATGAAGCGTCACATTCAAATGAGTATATCGGACTCAAAATGGGTTAAATGAAGCAATTCAAAAGCCTGAAATCAAGATCTTGAAGTCCTCTTTCCAAAAAGCTAAAGAACGTCTCCATCAGAGTTACGAAACTCTAGTTATGACCAAAAGCGTAAACTGGGTCGAAGGTAAATGAGTTTGAGTCTGTGTTTGGGCAGCCGACTTCTCATGGTTCGGCAGCCAAATGTTGGTGCATTAAGAGCCGAATTCTGGTGCATTGAGAGCAGACTTCTTGAGTACGAAAGAAACCAAGTTTGAGTCATTCTTTGGGAAATTGACTCTTGGTGTTTGGGAAACCGACTTCTTTAAGACGAAAGAAACCAAGTTTGAGTCTCTATTGGGCATCCGACTACTCAAAATGGGAAGCCGACTTCCGGCTTCGGATATTGAACTCTAACGGCTATATTGATTCCTACACTATATATATGTCATATATAAGCCAAAAATGGGTTGGAGAAGAGGGAGATAAATGCATGAGTAAAATCTACCATTTGGCCTTCAATCTTGAATTTATTTTTGGGTAGAAAATCTCCAAATATGGAATCATTGAGCATCATTCATATCATTCATTATGATTCATATTTTCATACTTGAGTTGAGCTTTTCATTTGATTATTTCATCTATAACTCTAAGTATATGAGGAAGTGAGCTTTGATTTCTTCATCTATCTATTGAGAGATAATGTTATACCACTCTATCTTAAATTCTTATCCTTTGTGAGTGAAAGACCAAGAAGTTATATTGGCATGTGAATGACTTATATTGAAGCTTTGTAGAGGTTTTTCTCTACCTTAAAAAGAGAGGATTAGGTTGGCTCTCCACCCGCAAGAGTGAGCAAATGGTGGTTTTTCACCCGCAAGCAAGAGCAAGGAAGGTTGGCTCTCCACCCGCAAAAGTGAGCAAGGTTGGCTCTTTACCCGGAAGAAGAAGCATGTAAGGGTTTGTTTTTCACCCGCAAGAAAAACACGATTGTGGAATCCTTGAGAGGTTTTCTCAAGGCATGGACGTGGACCAAAGCTTTGGTTAAACCATGTAAAATCTCGGTGTCTTTGGTTTGCATTTTCTCTATCCATTAACTTTTTACTTTGCAAGCAATTGTCATTTACATTCTTGAGTTTTATATATCATTGCTATGAAATTGCTTGTGTTTGTGTATTAATGAAGATGTTAGGAAAATGCATAGTTGAAGTGAATTGTGAACTTGGTTAGATATGTTGTAGATGATAATTTATCTACTTCCTTACCTATCTATAATCTATATGCACACCAAGTGTTTGATAAAATTCATATTCAACACACCTTAGTATAAAATGATTATATGCACCCCAAGTGTTTGACTAAATGCATATTCGATATAAGTTTCTAATTTAGAGTTTATGTGTGAATTCAATGTTTGATAACTTTTCATAAACTCTACAAGTCGTTCTTCATGACAAATAGTACCTTGCATTAGGTTTCTATAAATAAATAAAGTGCTATTACATGTTTAATTGAATTGCATACTTGGGTGAATGAATTATTTCATATTATACTTGAAGTGATTAGATATTTAAATGGTGTAACTCATTTATCATGATTCAATGTGTGAATTGAGATAAGCACTTAGAAAATCAATCTATCCACTATGTGTTTGACAAGAGCCTAATGAAATATAATTTTAATAAATTAAAGTTAAACCGAGAAAGTCTCAAAGTTTGTCATTGACTCTATTCACCCCCCTCTAGGTATCAATATGTGGTCAGCACCTTTACTGGCCCAAACGGATTGTAGTCAGCGGGAATTGAACATGATACCTATTGCTTTTTGAGGCACTAGATCCCTTCCTTTTCCCAAATTGTGACACCCGTTCAAATTTTTTTACAACATGTTTGACCTCTCGTAAATAGTCTTTTTTCTTATAATGTAACATAATCCACAATAATTATATTAAAGTTATATATATTAAACACATAAAAGTATGTAGAAAAATACATAATTAATTTAAGAGAGGTGTCGCAAACAAAATATAAACACATAAAATCTTTTTTTTTTCTCACCTAAACTATAGCAATATTGTACAAATTAGGATAATATCTCTGAAATTTCCCAGCAATAGTAATAACATTTCACTTTTAAGTGTGTTGAAATTCATATGATAAAAGAATATCATGCATGTTATTAAGTAAGTGATACACAACATTTTGTATACCGGTTGATTTAAGTGCAGTAATATATTTCCTAACATAGTACAAGATAAAAGAAGACGGGTCACGTGAGCCTTTAGATATATATATATATATATCCATATAAATATGCGTGTCTTTTACTAGTATAAACAAGGGTAAATAGCTTAAACCCCCCTCAATTTTACTCTCTTTTCCTATTATACCCCCTCAACTATGAAATGAGCTTAGAACCCCCTAAAGTTTCATAAAATGTTACACCATGGGCTTTCCCTCAATTGTTTTTACCCTTTTACCCTCCAAACTTTTTGTATTTCTACCTTACCTTTAATTATATCCTTACTATTATATTTCTTAATTCTTTAAATTACAAAAATATTATTTCTTTTAGTTAGAATATTAATTATGCCATTTACCTTTAATGTATTAGACTAAATATACTCTCAAATGCTAAATTTTTTTTTTTGTAAGTTTTAATTATTTTATTTGTAAATCAATTAACTTGTTATTAAATTTTAGATTGATTTAAATCATAAAACTCAATTCTAATTAATATATTCATAAATAAATTACAATTTATGAATATATTTTTATGAATAGAAAGTTTCATTTGACAAAAAAAAAAATTAATTAGGATAATGAGTTTTATGATTTAAATGAAATTAAGTTTTATTGGAAAATGATATATATTTTGGAATATATATATATATATAATTCGTCAAAAATATATATTTTTCGAATTGTTTTAAAAAAATATGAATTTTTTTCAAAAAATAAAATTTTTGGGAAAAATATATATTATGTTCCAAAATATGATTTTTTTTTCCGAAAAATAATTTTTTTGAGAAAAATATATATTATTTTCCAAAATATGATTTTTTTTCCCGAAATAATATAATTTTTTTCCGAAATATATATTTTTTATATTTTAGAAAATAATGTATATTTTTCATAAAAAATTCATATTTTTTAAAACAATTCAAAAAATATATACTTTTGACGAATCATATATATATATATATATATATTCCGAAATATATATCATTTTACAATATATATATATATTCCAAAATATACATATTTTTTCGAAAAATAATTTTTTTGAAGGTTTGATTTCACTAAACCCTTTTATACTATTGATGGTAGTTTAGGTATTATGACTCAAAATCATATTTTGGAACATAATATATATTTTTGAAAATAATATATATTTTTCTCAATAAAAATTATTTTTCGTAAAAAATCATATTTTAGAACATAATATATATTTTTCAGAAAAAATCATATTTTTTAAAAAAAATCGGAAAATATATATTTTTAACGAATTATATATATATTCCAAAATATATATCATTTTCCAATATATATATATATATATTCCGAAATATATATATTAATATGTTTTGTTCAAAATATATATATTGTTTTCATAAATTGTGATTTATTTATGAATAAATTAATTAGGATTGAGTTTTATGATTTAAATCAAACTAAAATTTAATACCAAGTTAATTGATTTACAAATAAAATAATTAGAACTTATAAAAAAAATTAACATTTGAGAGTATATTTAGTCTAATACATTAAAGGTAAATGACATAATTAATATTATAACTAAAAGAAATAATATTTTTGTAATTTAAAGAATTAAGAAATATAATAGTAAGGATATGATTAAAGGTAAGATGGAAATACAAAAAGTTTGGAGGGTAAAAGGGTAAAAAAAATTGAGAACAAGCCCATGGTGCAAGAAAATGAAAGTTGAGGGGGGTATAATTAATTGAAGGGATATAGTAAAGAAAGAGAGTAAAATTGAGGGGGTCTTAAGTTACTTACCCTATAAACAACTACCTTATATTCTTCTGATTGTTGCAGTATTTTTTAATAATTTAAAAACGTTACTGTTTAATTATTTGAAAAGAATAAGAAAGAGACGAAATAACGGACAATGAGATGCGATTATGTTATGAGCGAGTCCAGCACAATCACTCAACATGCGCAATATATATATATATATATAATCATATATGTATCCCTATGAACATGCACACACAGTTAGCATGTATGGATCCAGTAATTTTGAGGGTTCGAAATTGCTACAAAACGAAGAGCACGTGCTTTTCTTCCATTTATGGCTGTTAGTTACGATTCTCTCTCTATATATAGAGATTCTACTTTCTCTCTCTACAATTACAGATTACAGCATCCTTCTGTTTATGGTAAATTAATGTACCATCAATATGCTTCAAAGTCGTTAAAAAAATATATATATATGCTTCAAAGGGTGGAACACGATGTACGTTTCCACCATATGTATATTTATGTACATATATATATATTTCGATATTTGATTCGATTTTATTCCAAGGTGGTTACAACTTTCAAGACATTATGACATGCAATTTGTGAGAACCAAATTTCATTTTCTTATGTGTTGCATTGCAAGTATATATTTCATGAAATTAGTTTCATGACATGATAATCATGAATGATGTATATATGCATGATCCGGCACGTGTCCTAAATAAGACTAATAAATAGTAATAAAGAAAAGTATAAAAAGTATTTTTTTATCAATGTGAAAATTTAAATTCAATTAATTAACAATAGAATGAAAATTAATTAATATCACAACTATACCATTTCTTGATTCATTAAATAATTCTAAAATTATTTTCAAAAAGTCCTTTAATTATTGTAGTTGAATTAAAAAAAACAAAATTCTATTTAACGAAAAAATAAATAAACAAAATGCTTTTAATTATTTATCTACAGTATTTTTGTAGCACGAAAATGTATTTCAACTCATAAAATTTGACAAATAAAATAAAATAAAAACCATAACAGGCACAAGTATTTTTATATGATTTCAGTTAAATATAGTTCTCCGTAAGTCAAAACATCTTCATCCAAAATTTGCCAGCCTCTGGTCTACATGAGTGCGCTACGATATTTTGATTAAACCATAACAGGCACAAGTATACAAGAATTAATATTACTATAGGCTAGGGTAAATTTTGGTACAATCACAAATCCAATTTTTTTTTTTTAAAAAACAAAATCCATTTATATACAAAGGAAAAAATCTTACACATAAAATTTTTCCTACTCGAGAACAACTAAGCGCCTACTTAATTTGCATTTATGAAAATAATTTTTTGTTTTATATATTTTTTGAAAATTGAAAATTAAAAAATTATACAAAAAATCTGTTTGATTCAGTTTTCATAAAATAATTTTAAAAAAATTCAATTATAAAAATATATGTTTTCAGAAAATTTATTTCTATTATTCTCATAAAATTATTTTCTATTCTAAAAACTCTCAAAAATAATTTCAAAAGACCCAGGCATATCCTAAATTTTGATGATAAATCTGGTCTATTTCAAACCCAAGGTGAATTACACAAATATATGATGCCATTAACAAACAACCTCCTATGGTTTTAGATTCTTAACAAACACCCCCTGAGGTGTCAAATAACCCCCTGTATTTTTTTCCGTTAACAAACAGCCTCCACTCCGTTAACAAATACTCCTCTGTCATTAAAAATAGATATTTTATGCCCAAAATACCCCTAAAATAAATTGGTAACTAAATTAAGATTTTTTAGTAAATTACAAATTATTATTCTTTTAACTAAATTAAGATTTTTGAGTAAATTATAAATTATTTTTTTGTTTTTTGTTTAAGTTTAATTATTTATTTAAATTCAAATATGAAAAAATATATTATTCCCCCGTCTCAAATTATAAGTCCCTTTTGGGGAATTCAATTTTTTTAAGAGGATGACTTTTTATTGTAGTGTTAGTGAATAGAATACCAACTTTACCAGTGGTCCACTATAGTGATGTGATCGTTTATAAAATATATATTTTATAACTTTAATGCTTGAAAGTTAAGGTCCTGTTTTGTTTTGGCCTTTTTGTTGCAGCACAGAAAACGAAGTAAAAAAGTGAGTTGGAACATGTTTGGAGTGGTTCATTCTATTTTACACATTGATAAAACATTTCAGATAAATGGGCCAAAACCTGAAATGGGTTTTTCATGTTTTATGTTGTTTCAGTCACTGTAGCCTTAAAAAAATCACTGTAGCGCTGAAGACATTTCCATGTTTTACCCAAAATCAGCACAGAAACGTTTTAGGGTCATTTATATCCAACCTTTCTCTATCCTCATTGAACCCTAGTACCTCTGGCGATTCACAAGGCGATTAGCTCAACCCAAGACCGCAAGTTATCAATCTGTAAGTCTTTCTATGATTTGCTCCTATATTTGAAGCTTTATCTATATGTATACTCAATTTCTCTTGTGTATGTGCTGATTCTGTATATGTATCCATTTGAAGCAACTAATCTGCAAGTCAGCATATGTATACTCCATTTTTCCCTACCAGCCGACCAATTCATCTTGTTTTCTCTCCTTCACCGGTATTTCTAAGGTCGATTAGGGTTTGGCAATCTCAGTTTTTTAAGAGTGCACTTCGCATCTCATTCACCACCACTCCTATTCTATTTCGAAACGCCAGGCCATACTCGGCAAAATTACACCCTCCCAATAAACGCCATTTCTAGGGTTTCAATCCAAGGCGAGTTGTCCTCAATTTTGCTTCAACTTTTGCCTTGATTTTTATGTTTATGTGATTGCAATGGCTATTAATTTTGATTGATTGTTTTGTTTAGTCTTGATTTGATCCATTTGTCTTATTTGATGTGTGTGTGCCCGTGTGTGGAACTTGTTACAACAATTGAATCTGCATTGTGGGTTTTGTAGTTTTGAGAATTTTCTTCTTAATCAATTTGTTATTTGGGGTATTTTTTTTAGGAATATGTTTGTCTTTGTATTACAATGGGAAGTTTGTTTGAGTTGAATATTTCCATCTGCTATAAGGGAATTGTCTGGTATGATTGAGTTCTTGATGAGCTTAGTCTACTGCCATTAATGTACAGCCACAAAGACCACAAACTTAACATGTTGGATAATTGGGGAAAAAAAAAAGAATATTGTGGATGACTCTGTATCTCATCTAATCCCATTGCGTATTCTACATTCCATCCAAGAATATTCTATCTATCAATGCTTTTACTGAATTCACTGTTGCAATGCATACAATAGTCATGCTGTGTTGAGCTCTCAAATTGTCTTGTTGTTGATAATTACTTGCTTAGGTTGAACTGTTATAGATGTGATTGCTCTGATTTTTGCAATTAGTATTAATGTTGTCCTGATTGTTAAAAGTCATCGCTGATGCTATTGAAATATATTCTCTATCTCTATATATATATGTATGTTCTATCAGTTTGAATATATGGATATATGTGTGTGTGTGTGTGTGTGTATTGATAGATATTATTTTCCTATTTTTAAGTAGAGACCAGAGCCAATTGGGGAATTCCTAATTCTTTTTTTTTTCAAAAAAAAATTTAGATGGACATCAATATTGAGAATGTGGATGACCATTTTAATGATACTCCATTACAAGAAGATGAGTTGACAGACAATACTAATGATAGAAATTTGGTATAGGATAAGTCTCATATCGATATTTTTATCTTGCGTATGGAGGATGAAGTTAAGGTTGGCAATCGTACTACTTCCACATTTAACACAACAGGGTGAAATAATTTAGTAGAATGAATGAAGGTTCAAACATGAAAGGCATATACAAAAGATCAACTTCTGAGAAAATTCAACCAGTTAAGGACGAAATATAGAAATTTTAGAAACCTGTTAGGATAGACTGGTGTGGGATTTGATGCAACTACATGGATGACTATAGTTGAGAACGAAAGATGGACTAGGTTCTATAAGGTTCGTAATTTTAAATTAATACTTTTACTATTTTTTAAATATTTGTAGTTTATTAATTTGAAATATATAAAATGTAGGTGATAAAATTTGCAAGAGTTTCGGAAAAAAGGATGTAAGCATTATGACAAGATGATCACCATTTTTGAAGACACATATGCTACAGGTTCACATGTCCACCCCTCTACTAGAGCACCTACCACAACCCAAATGCCCCCACACATGTCTTTGCGGATAGTGATGGTGATGATTTACCTGACATAGCCGGCCAGGAGAGCGGTCCCTCGACTCAACGTAAGGCTAAAAAACCAAAAAGAGTTACATTCTCCACCACAATAGTTGATTTGAAGGCAACCCTAGTTAGTAATGCTTTAATGAGAGCTGATATAATGGATATTGGCCTAGCTAAAGTTTCATCTACTAAGGTTGCATCTTGTGATGGTGATGAAGTTAATTCTTCCTTAAACCAAACTACTAAAGAACATTTCAACAAATGTCGTACGATTCTAAATCAAATGCAGGGGATTGATGATTCACATTACACTAAGGCCTCTTTGTTGCTACATGATTCTGAAATGTGGCGGGATTTCTTTATAGATATCCCCGATGAGAGGAAAGTTGGTTGGGTGATGAATCTTTGATAGTTTATGTTGGATAACTGTACCAATAACTGCTATTTTTACTTGGTGTGCTTCGAATGATTGTAATAATTGTGTTATAGCATGTTACATTGCTTATGTGTTTATTCGTTAATTAAGGATTAATTGTTGCTCTTTATTTTGTATACTCCAATAATTTGTATTTTATTATATTTTTTCGCATAGGTGCTAATGAATTGGGATTATATCAAAGCTATAATTGAGATGGATAACGATGACGATGATGATGAGAGTGTTGTCATTATTGCATATATCTACGAATACTATAAGAAGTATTTTGATAAAAAACGTTGTAGGGATTTTACTTTACAGGGTGAAGCATATATATTGGAGCTACTAAATGGAAACCCCAATAGATGTTTTGAAAGTTTTAGAATGTACCCTAACGTGTTTAGGAAACTTTGTAATGAGTTGAAAGCTCTAGGATTGAAAGATTCTAGATATTTAACTGTTTCTAAACAAGTTGCAATTTTCTTGCTTACTTTAGCACACAATGAAAGGAACCGTATGGTAGCCGAAAGATTCCAACACTCAACTTGGACAATTTCCACACACTTTCACCAAGTCTTGCATAAAGTGTGTGAGTTAGGCATAATGATTATTACTCCACCCAATTTGAATGTGACTCCTGATGAGATAAAATGGACTACAAAATATTTCCCTTTCTTTAAAGATTGTATAGGTGCTATAGATGGAACTCATATCCATGTTGTTGTGCCATCAAATATGTAAATCCCATTCCGTGGTAGGAAAGGTGGTACCACCCAAAATGTTATAGCTACTTGCTCATTTGATATGATGTTCACATACGTTTTAGCCGGGTGGGAGGGCTCTGTAAATGATTCAAGGATTTTGAATGAATGCGTTAATTAGGAGGAATTGCAATTTCCTGCTCCACCACCAGGTAAAATTAGTACTGCAATGTTTGTTCATGTTATTTATAGATATGACACTTTATTTCTAATTTGTAAATATGGCAGGTAAGTTTTATTTGGTTGACTCCGGGTATGCCAATCAGCCCGGATACTTGGCCCCATTCCGGGGTCACACTTATCACTTTCAAGAATATCGTAGAACTAGAGCACCCCATGGTTGAGAGGAAGTATTCAATCATAGGCATTTGTTTTTAAGAAATGTGATTGAGCGATGTTTTGGGATGGTAAAGATGAGATTTCCTATCTTGAAGCAAATGTCTCCTTTTAAATTTGAAACTCAAGTACTAATTGTGCATGCGTGTTGTACCCTTCACAATTTTATACGGATTGAAGGCCGAGCTGATACTATATTTAATGAGCAAAACTTTGAATCAACTCCTTCGGACCCCAATCCCGGTGAAAATAGTGGTATTAATCACAATAATACTACATCTCAAGTACGAGAAATGGATCACACGCGTGATGATATTGCCAATAAAATTTGGCAGAGCATCCCACATTATTGATCATGTTGGCAACTATCTTGTTTTTGCTTTTTTGGATGACTAATAACTATGGGAGTTATTATGTCTAATGATTACATCCACTTTTTGTTCAAATTGCTGGAGTTTTTGACAATCAATGGGCTGTCCATTCAAAAGAGTGAGAAGCTGAATCCATCTTTGTTAGCATCCATTGTCTTGATTTTATAATTCTCAATTTGAATCAGGTGATAACACGTTCCTATTTTTGGCTGAACTAAAATGCTCCTTTGATCAGATGGAATAGACTAGAAAACTTTCTTGTTCAGGGGAGAAAAGATAGAGACTTGTCAGCAAACTGTTCTGAAGCTGTTGCTGGGAGCAGAGGGTGAAGAGCTCAGGGTTTTAGTTAATCCTGCACTTCTGCAGCCCATTTTGCAAGTGAGAATCAACATTTTAGTCATTGTTGTTTTATTCATTCAAGGAAACAGGTTGAACTTTTTTTGATTCAGTGATGTTAGTGATGGAAGAACAAATATAGTCATTGTTGATTTTGCAGCCCATTTTCGATGTTTAGTGACAAGGTGCTCCTCTTGACCACCTCATCAATCACCAGAATATTGGAGAAACAGAGCCCATTTTGCAGGTAAGATAGTTGATGATTGGAGGTTTCCGGAATCAATTTTGCTATGATTTTCACTTCGTCTAGTTGTGGTACTTCATTGCATTCTTGCTTTGATAAACAGTTCTGTCATGCCTGGATGGCTAGGTTGTTATGTTTTTGGTTATGCAATGCTGGATGGTTTTCTGGTTTTCATTGGTATATTTCTTCCAAGTTTGTTGTTCTCTCCTTGATTTCCGGATGGTTTTCAGTTCCTTTTTGTTACGGCATTTCCAAAGCTGCTACTTTCTTCATGTTTTCTGGTCCTATGTCGGTTCAGATTGTTGTTGCTGCTTGGTTCCGTAGCTGTTATGGTTGTTTGGAATGGTTTGTTATGTTTTTGGTTGTGCAATGTTGGATGGTTTTTTTATTTTCATTGGTATATTTCTTCCAAGTTTGTTGCTCTCTCCTTGATTTCTGGATGATTTTTAGTTCCTTTTTGTTACGGCATTTCCAAAGCTGTTACTTTCTTCATGTTTTCTGGTCCTATGTCGGTTTAGATTGTTGTTGCTGCTTGGTTCCGTAGCTGTTATGGGAGTAGGTCCACTACTTGGAATACTTCAGTGCTACTTATTAGGAATGGTTATGGAGGTTCTTGGTCTATTGCGGTTCTACTAATTAAGTTATGGATGCATCTCTGCTTGCTTTTATTTCCTCATCTTTCAAAGACTGCTATCGAAACAAGGAGTTGCAGAATATGGTGGCCTTACAATTTTCTATGTAATTTTCATTTTTACTCTCATAGTCATAGATCTTGTTTTGTTTGGTTTTTTATTCGGTGGAAGTATGGTTTTCACATCTTTATCAGGGGTATGCCCCCTCAGCTCTTGTAATGCTTAAGGCATTTGCCTTCTTTATCTAATACACATTATCTTACCATTCAAAAAAAAAAAATTTGATAATATTGTCGAGCTGACAATAATTCTTGCTACAATTATGGTCCGAATTTCAATGTTTGTATAATCTGATAAGGGCTTCAAGTATGTGTGTGTAACTTTTCTTGCCCTTTCAATCACTTTCAAGGATTAATTCGTTAATTAAGTTTGAATGGCAAAAGTTTTTCCATCTCAGAATTGGCCAAGTCTGTGTTGGTTTTTTGAGGAATTTAAGAATATGATGGTGATGAGAGTTTGGGTGCAGATTTGGCTAAGTCTGAGTTAGGGTTTTCTGGAACTCGAGAATTTGATGGAATCCATGAGAGTTTCGGTGTAAATTTGGCCAAGTCTGAGTTGGGTTTTTCTGCAACTCAAGAATTTAATGGAAGCCAAGAGAGTCTAAGTTATTAGTATAATTTGATGGAAGCCAACATTTTCTAGGGTCTCTATTAGTATAATTTATCAAGGTGAGATACCCTTCCCATATTTGTAAATCAAAATATCCACCAAACATGTATTATTTCTGCTTTAATAGAATTCTGCAACAGTTTTATGTTACCAAACATGTTTCTAGTGTTTTGTGCAATTTTTTTTTTGAAACACATTGATGTTACCAAACATGTTTCATATGTTTTCATTTTTTCATTTTATAAAATAAATTTACGTTACCAAACATGATTCCGTTTTTAACTAAAAGCACCCTGCAACAAAAACATATATTTTGTTTTATCCCAAAACAAAACGTCAAAAACAAAACGGTTTCCAAACGGGCTCTAAACTGGTAAATTGATCAAATAAAATGTTTTGATTTTTCAAAGTAGATACTTATTTTGGGACGGGGGATTACAAATTATTAAAAAAAACATTATTGATAATAATACATTTTAAATAATATTTTTTTTATTTTTTTGAAGAGAATAAATGCATAGAAATTTTAAAAGGGCTTTACCCTTATAGATGCATTAAAGTTATAAAATATATATTTTATAAACGATCACATCATTATAGTGGGATCATGAGTAAAGTTGATATTTTATTCACTAACACTACAATAAAAGTCATCATCTTATAAAATTGAATTCCCCAAAAGGGACTTATAATTTGAGACGGAGGGAGTAATATATTTTTTCAGATTTGAATTTAAATAAGTAAACTTAAACAAAAAAAGATTTTATAATTTACTCAAAAATCTTAATTTAGTTAAAAGAATAATAATTATAATTTACTAAAAAAATCTTAATTTAGTTACTAATTTATTTTAGGAGTATTTTGGATATAAAATATTTATTTTTAATGGCAGAAGGTATTTGTTAAAAGACTGAAAATTGTTTGTTAACAGATAAAAATGCAATGTGCTATTTGACACCTAAATGAGGTGGTCGTCAAAAATCTAAAATCAAATGAGGTTGTTTGTTAATCACCCATATTATATATATATATATATATATATATAATTGTACCACATGAATTCCGTGTAGGAAGCACTTTACCGACTTTTGATGCTGGTGCAATCAGAAGACATGCTATTAGAATAAAAAATTGTACATTTCCTAGGATATAAAGGTACCACGTTACCTGAACAAATTGTTTATTGTTTATTATTTTCAATCACCGCAAGTTTTGACTTAAAAAAGATTTCTTCCCACCAATACAATCTATATGTATCAACATTTGTTCAATCTTTCTTTAGAATTCATCAATTCTAGAATTTTTCAAAATCGTCTAAAGTGGTCTAACTAATTAATTATTTAGTTGGGTTCCATAACTAAGACGATATTGTTGCTTTCAGTTTTTTCCAAGTTCCTACTAAATGTGAATATCAAAAGATTTTGAGAATATAAAATTAAGATTCATTCAGGAACATCTGGAAGACGATTTAGGCAGCCTGATAGAAAGGTTCTAAAATTTTGGGTGTTATATATATAATTTTTTAAAAGGTTATTTGTAGTTACACCCCTTGAACTTTGGTTTTATTGCAGCCAGATGAAAGGTTTATCTTTTTCGGTTCCATAGCCCCCTGAGGTTTCAATTTCGTTGCAATGACACCCCCTTAGGCTAGTGAAATGACTATAATACCCTTTTAATTGTTTCACTTATTACATTAGGGTAATATATAAAGTGTAAAATTACCCATATGCCCAAACATTTCACCCCTTCGAAATTACTAATTACACTTCCACCCCTTATTACAAAATATATATATATATATATATATATATATATTACGAAAATTACAATTTAATTTTTTTTCTTTATAATATAATTTGTATATATAATTACGAAAATTAAAATTATGAAAATATATATATATAATTTGTAAAAAATATATAAAATTCAAAAAAAATATATAAAATTTGAAAAAACATATAAAATTCAAAAAATATATATAAAATTCAAAACAAATATATAAAATTGGTAAACAATATATAAAATTCTAAAAAATATATAAAATTCAAATATATATATATATAAAGTGTGACTGAAGTTTAAATGAACAAGCCTTGGAGTCATTAGCCAAGGTAACGGATCATCTTCAGCCATTTGCAAAGTTATTTCAATTGTCATGATGGCGACACATATCCCACGATGGTGACCGAAATCGGAATCGAACCAATACTTTATTAAAATATTTTAATCAAAATTAAATATATTAATATTTGGATCAAAATTAACGATTCGGTTCCGATTCTCATTTTTAAAGAACCAAAGTAAATTTTTATTTGGATCAAAATTAATATTTAGATCAAAATTAACGGTTCGGTTCCGATACTTTCGGTTCTTTAAAAATGAGAACCGGAACTGAATCATTAATTTTGATTTAAATATTAATATATTCACGATGCGGTTTGCTTTTGATTCCGACTGAAACCGGAATCGAACAGATACTTTCGGTTCTTTAAAAATGAGAATCAGAACCGAACCGTTAATTTTGATCCAAATATTAATATATTTAATTTTGATTAAAATATTTTAATAAAGTATCGGTTCGATTCCGATTTCGGTCACCATCGTGGGGCATGTGTCGCCATCGTGGCCATTGAAATAGCTTTGCAGAGAGCTGGGGACGATCCGTTACCTTAGTTAATGACTCCGAGGTTTGTCCACTTAAACTTCAGTAACACTTTATATATATATATATATATATATATATTTGAATTATATATATATTTTAAAATTTTATATATTGTTTACGAATTTTATATATTTGTTTCGAATTTTATATGTTTTTTTTTAATTTTATATATTGTTTCAAATTTTATATATATTTTTAAATTTTATATGTTTTTTCAAATTTTATATATTTTTTACAAATTATATATATATATATATATATATATATATATTCGTAATTTTAATTTTCGTAATTATATATACAAATTATATTATAAAGAAAAAAAATTAAATTGTAATTTTCATAATAGATATATATATATATATATATATTGTAATAAGGGGTGGAAGTGTAATTAGTAATTTCGGAGGGGTGAAGTATTTGGGTATATGAGTAATTTCACACTTTATATATTACCCTAATGTAATAAGTGAAACAATTAAAGGGGCATTATAGTCATTTCACAGCTCCAGGGGGTGTCATTGCAACGAAAATCAAAGTTGAGGGGGCAAGTGGCCAACACTCGCGTTTACCACTTTCTGAGTGGCATTGACTCATAATTCAGGGGGTCTCAATGCAAATAACCCTTTTTAAAAATATATTATATATATTTCTTTTTTAAAACATGTCTTAATAAATTTTTAGAATGAGTCTCCTTATAATGTTTGTAAAAGATAAACTTTTAGAATGACTCCTTATAAATGTTGTAAAAGATAAATTTTTAGAATGTGTCTTCTTATAATATTGTAAAAGATCAAACTTTTAGAATATGTCTCCTTATAAATGTTGTAAAAGATAAATATTTATAATAGATCTAAACAACCCCATTTTAAAAATTAGATTTTTAGTACATACTTTCAACGATGGTGTATACTGTATATTTTACAAAATGATTTTACATTAAAAGGTTAGATTATTTTCTAAATGCATGCATTGTTTACTGAATATTATTGACAATATCGGTAACCGTTGCTGCAACAACAAAAAGGAGTTTTTCAAAATTAAAATTGATAAAATCATACCAAAGATAAACAATGTCGCAAGAAAGATTAAATGTATTGGCTATATTATCTATTGAGAAAAAAAATATATAGCCAATTCATTTAATAAATTCATGATAATGTCACGAAACAAGAAAATGATAAGTTGTGATATTAATTAATTTTCATTTTATTCCTTAAATTCTAATTTTAAGATCAATTCAATATTTATCTACCAAAAAATTACTATTCCTTTTCACTTTCCTTTATATTATTTAATTTTAAACTTTTACAATAGACACGTGTGAATTCATTTATGCATCCACACATCATTCATGATATTACCATTAATTTATTTTCATGATTTTTAGCATTACAAATTTCTCTTATTCCATAGGTTTTCAATTTGATCCATTCATATTACAACACGTCAATGACTTCTATCCAATGAGAACCACGTACTTGTATTGTAATATAAAGTCCAAATACCCATCTCACCATCATGTTGCTTTTGAATACAAAACATGGGCATATGACTCTTTGACACCTCATTAGACATTAACGATTACATTTTCTTAATGGGTGTGAAATATATATATATATATATATATATATATATGTGTGTGTGTGTAGATATATGGATGGAGAAGGGGGGAAGAGAATGCTTTTTGTAAAGTGACCAAGTTACGACATAGGACCTTCCCCATACAGTAATCATCCAACCTAACACCTTTTGCTAAACTTATTTTCCAAATCTGGTAACCTCAACCCCACCCACCCTCCACTACCACCACTTTGATAGTTGATTATGACTCCTTTCCTTTCACCGGCTATACCCGGTTTCGGTTCCTACAACCCCAACCGTATCACCAACGCTATCTTCTGAGCTCCAACTTCCACCAATCTTCACCTGACACGTAGCCCTTTCTACCCTACCCCTACCATCAACCTACTTCTTTTATATCAAAGTATCAGTCCCATCGAACAGCTAGTGTTTGGTTTCATTTTGATAAATAATATTTTCATTTTTTCACAGCCTAGGTTAGGACATTTTTCTTCATTTTAATAGGTTAGGAAAATAATAACAGTTACGTCTCAACATATCCTGCAATTATTTCAATTAAATATATTTGATAAAAAAATTATATATCACTTGAAATATTATATTGAGTAATCACCATTTAATATTTAAAATTAAAAATTTACAAAAATATTATTCCCTCTCATCATTTTTAGTTGTCCAGGTTTGAAAAGTTAACAATTTAGGTAAATATCACTTACACCCCTTCTGATTTGTCTATATTCCAGTTACATCCCCTCTACTATGGTATATCCCAGTTACACCCCCTGACGACCGTTAGTTAACCTAACGGAATTGAGTGCAATGTCTTTTTTGCCCTTCAATATTTTATTAATCCCATTTATACCCTCCCCCTCTCCCCCTCTCTCTCACACACACACAACACACTACCCGCACATATATATATATATACACACACATATATATATATATAGATCTATACATGTATATATATGTGTGTGTTGTGTGGCGGGGGCCGAAAATAGGGGAGGCGGTAGATATATATATATATATATATGTGTGTGTATATATATATATATGTGTGTGTGTGCTGTGTGTGTGTGAGAGAGAGAGAGATTTGTTTTTTTTTTAAAAATTCAAAATTTATATATATTTTTTATTTTATATTTATTTTCGATTATATAATTTTTTTCGGAATTAAATATATATTTTTGAATTTTATATGTTTTGTTTTAATTTTATATATTTGTTTCAAATTTTTTATGTTTTTTGTGATTTTTATATTTATTTTCGAAATTTAATATGTTTTTTTGAAAAAAAAAATAATTTCGAAATTTATATATTTTTAAAATTTATATTTATTTTCGAATTTATGATATTTTTCAAATTTTAATATATATATTTTTGAATTTTATATATATTTTGAAAATTTAATACAAATTAAATTATTAAATGATGGGAGGGGGTTAAATAAGTCATTTGACTACAAGGGGTAAAATAGATCATTTATCACCTTTTTCGTAATGACATCATCACATAACGGTCAATAACTAACGGTTGACTAACGGAGGGGGGTGTTCGATACACGGAATCAAAACTGAGAGGGTGTAACTGAGATATACCATAGTATAGGGGGTGTAAATGGTATTTACCCAAACAATTTTTTGATATTATTTTATTTCCTATTTTACCCTTGATGTAATATAGTTGTGGTTTTTAGTATGACCTATTATTTTTTGAAGTTAATGAAAAATGATAATTTAAGAAAATATATAATAATATTGTATTGGAATAAATTAGGCGAAACGGACAATTATAAATGGACGAAGGAGTATAAAACTTTTATAAGAACCACTTAATTTTTACATCTTAATTTTTCAAAATTTTAACAAATAACACCTTACTCGTTAACGTTTCATTATATATATATGTGTGTGTAAATTATGTAATATACTATTTTGTATCTATATAATTAAATAATGTAATATCTGGTACAAGAATCTTCACAAATGTTTCATATGATATTGTAACACATTGAAGCATCTAAATGGGCCATGCGTGTTTATAATAAGAAAAGAAAGTGGGGGTATAACTGTACATGGAAAATATCTCCTTCCACTATCAACATAGTCTAGAAAAATAATGGAGATACATGATATAAGGTACCACATGACAATGATTATTTTATTCTCTTAATCAACTTAGCTTATAAATTCTAGGAAAGCTAGCAAATCACAGATTACCAATGCAATTAGATTCTATTTTTTTTTTATTAATTTAGTTCAAACTTTAACTAAGCAAAGTTTATATATGCCAGTGGAGGAGACCCAAATTAGAATAGCATAATAAGACTTCCAATTATATTTCATCATAAAAAAAAAACCTTACACCAACTTTCTTTTAAATTAGATAAAAATACAATGCTTATTTATTTTTTCTATTTCAGAACTTAAAGTCATATAATACTTTCTTTTGTGAAAATTTTAACTCTCAATCCTTCCGTTTTTTTTAAAAACCAACTGTTTGAACTAATAATTTTCGTAACATGCATTGATTATTGTACATCACACTATGATTCCGATTAGGACTGACAATTTGTGTCAACGGGTCGACCCACGGATCAACAGGGCAATCTAATATTAGTTTACACGAAAATTAAATATTTTAAATATGATACAAACGAAAAATAAAAAATAAAAAATAAAAATAAAATTGAAATTAAATTTGACACGATTCAGTAATAGTTTATTAATGTATTTCAATTTATGACCAATTAAAGAATAAAAAAAATAAACAAATAAATATAATCGTGTCAAATGAATCCATTCGTGTCAGAAATTACCAGCTCTAATTCCGATAAATCACTCATCTACTGGACAACTGTGTATGTGTACCTGTGGCATATATATATATAATATAGAAACATATACAGTATATACAAAAACCCTAGCTAGTAGTATTATATATATATATACTATATATGTACATAGACATGGGAGGCAAAGTACAACGAGGGCTGCCTTTTTTGGTGGGTATATTGTCGGCAGTGAATGTACGAGGTTTGGCCTATGGAAACGTGGACACTTCATCTCCGTTCATGGAAAAGTACCCCCTATCGTATCTCCTCCTGTCGTTTAGTCAAACTTTCCACTTTTATATTATTATTCTTAAACACTTATTCATTTTTTAATACATTTCTTTATATTTTCTCTCTCTTCAACTACAATAATGGCTTTGTTTAAAAATAGGGTTAATTTCATTTACACCCCTCATATTTATCTTTATTTTAATCACACCCTTTTAACAATGAAATCATCCTAAATTTTCTTCTAAATACCTAAATTACCCTCAATGGGATAACCTAGTATGTTTCAAAACAAGGATAAATTATTTTATCAATTTGACCCCCTCCAATAATTTAATCATTTAATTTGTATTAATTTTTAAATATATATATATAATTCAAAAATATATATATTAAAATTTGAAAAACATTATAAAATTCGAAAATAAATATCAAATTAAAAATATATATATAATTCGAAAAAAGTATATAAATTTAAAAATATATATAAAATTCAAAACAAATATATAAAATTAAAAAAAAACATATAAATTCGAAAATAAATATAAAATTCACAAAAAACATATAATTTTTTTAAAAATTATATAAAATTCGAAATAAATATATAAAAACTAATAAAAATATATTAAAATAATACAAGAAATTTGAAAAATTAAAAATAGTAAATTTTTATATATATAATGATGTATTTATTCGATACAGAAAAAAAAAAAAACAAATCTACAATGGTTAAAAAAATAAAAATCAAAGATAAACACTTAAAAAATAATTTAAATGTACATATATTTATGAGATATTTATTGAAACTAATATACTATATTGGCGTGTATAAACTAATCTTTTAAACTAGCAAATATTTTTGGAAAAATTAGCAAAATTCCTAGCAATTTTTTATTCAAGTTTCCGTTTGTTTGGAGGGTTTGTTGGGTAGGGTTCTATCTTTTCACCAAAACTCCTATCTATTCCATGCATGCATACATATATGTATTTTAATTAAAGCTGAAAAATAAAATTGAAAAATAAGAAATTAAAATGGCAGATGTGTTATATATATATATGTGTGTGCGCGCGTGTGCAGGTGTGTTGGGGGGGGGGGGGGGTTTGAGGTGGAAGCGGCGGCAGACTGTGGTGGCGCGGGGGGTGGAGGCGGCGGTGGCGGTGACAGTGGTGGTGGTGGGGTGGGGAGTGTTTAAATATAGGATTTAGGGTTTGGATATAGGGTTAACACTATTCTATGATTAAATTGATTAAAGGGGTGTTTGGATCAAGGGTATTTTAGATATTTCATACAATGAGGGGGTGTAAATGAAATTAACCCTTAAAAATTTAAATTTAAATTGTATGTTAGATAGATTAGGGGGTATTTCTAAATTTAAATTTCTAAAGTTGATATTATTTTATAATTCATTTTAGTTTGTATGCTCTATTACTTAGATAAGAGGAAATTATATTTATGCTATCCAGGTAGTAATTTTGTTTATTGTTTCGAAACAGATGTTGAAAAAATTTGAATTAATGAGGCGGGTCGAGTAAGGGTTTAATAAAGTTTTAATGAGACGGGTATGGATTAGAAAAAGGCAACCCGTGAAGGGTATAGTATTTTAAAAAAATTAATGGGACGGGAATGAATATAGGCAAATCTGTTTCGTACCCGCCTCATTGTCATCCATGCTAATAATAAGGGTTAATTAAATTATATTTTGATACATAATTGTCCTTCTCTAAAATAAAATATAATATACTTTATTGACATAATTATTATTTAAAATCACATTTTGAGAGAAATTTATATGAGCTCAAACACAAATGCATTCATCCACATATACTTTATCCAAATATTAGAGAAAGTGTGTAATTAACTAGATAATAAAAATGTACCCACAATGTCATATTCTTATCAGTCTTATCGTAGTTTTGTGTTACTATAATAGTAGTATTACAGTGAAGTAGAAAAAGGGAAAATATGGAATGAAATAGATAATGCCTGTTTGATTTTTATTTCTGAAAATAATTTTATATTTTTTGAAAATTAAAAATAAAAAAATCGTACAAAAACGGTTTGATTCAATTTAATTTTCAGGAAACTTAGTTATAATAATACATATTTTCAGATAACTCATTTTTATTGTTCTTTGAACACTATTTTCTATTCTCAAAATTCTCCAAAATAATTGTTAGAGATACAAATCAAGCAAACCCTAATGTTGCTCAAGGAAGAATCAACTCACCCGCTATAAATTCTTAAATAATGCAAATTCATATTATTTAAATTCTGAGCATTTTAAGCCTGATCAGCATCGAATCCAAAATGTCTAAGTTCACCTCAGAAGACCTCTGCCAAAGATAGAGCATACAAAAATTTAAAAACAAAATGAAAAAACAGGAACTTATTTGATAAAAAATCAGGAAAAAGAAGACACAAACTATTTTTATCATTTATTTGTAAATTTCAATTTTGGGACCATCACTCTTTTCCCCTCAATCCAAATACATGCATCTTAATGAAAATTTGGAATATAAATAAGAGTCAAGTCATATAGTAATATATTTGAAACTGCAAACCACCTTATATTATTCAGCAAAAATAATCCTACATTTTTATTCTGCAAATATAAAATAGGACTTCTACATTTTCCCACAAAGAATATATCTCTGCAATTGATTCTACTTCCAGAAAATAATGAGTTGTGAATATAGGGACTGCTTGATTTGTATCTCTGAAAACTATTCTTGAGAATTCTAAGAACAGAGAACAATTTTCTGAGAAAAAAATGAATTATCTGAAAATAACCATTTTTATAACTGAATTTCCAGAAAACTGAATCAAGCAAATTTTTTTACAGTTCTAATTTTCAATTTTCAAAAAATTATTTTCAAAAATACAAATCAAGCCCGCCTCTCTCCACTTTTCCTTTAACCCTTTCACCAGAAAAAAAGTGTCAACTCACAAAAATCACACCAAACATGTACCCATCAGAAGCAGTGTGTCAAAACAATTAAAACCCACTCTGTCCAACAAAAAATAAGAAAAAAAAAAAAGGATCACCATCAACCTAAAGCTTATTATAACAAAATATATTTATTTAGTGAAAGAAGACGATGTCCTAACTTCAAAGCCACCTCTTGTAAAAAAGCATCTTCAGTTTTGGGGGTATGTAAGGGTCACAAGTGGACCATATAGGGCAACTATATTAAATACAATCATAGTTGGATATAAATAAAATATGTAACCTTCAAAAATTGAAACAAAAGGTCCCTCCACAGATGAAATATTGCATCTTAGAAGTTTCGAAAGTGTGCGAAAATTCCCTATTATTATTTAAAAAACGTGCACTTTGACTCTTTAACACTGTTCTGTTCATTTTTTTGGCCGGAATCCAGTCACGTAATGAGCGCAAAACACCCCTATGATTTCAGAAATGTGCATAAAACCCCATCTCAGTCACCAGAAAAGGGCTTGGAGGGCGTTATTTGCACTCTTTGCAAAATATAGGGGTGTTTAGAAATTATGAGAGGGACTTTCCACACACTTTTAAAATTATAAGGGTGTTTAGCGCCATTTGCCCTTAAATATATATACAACAGAGAGGAAGTAAACACTAAATAATACCAAAGTGCTGATTATGGCCAAACAAGTTGCCCGATTATCATATTATATTGAGTAATTATATCAAGTATAAAAACTTCGAGGAGATTAAGATGCGAAAACTATATATAATAAACAAAAGCACGCCAATTCACGACAAGTTGAATCGGAACATAGTCGATATTAGTTTATTCGATAAGGGTCTGGATGTACTTGGGCTCAAAAGCTAACACGATCACAGACGACGATATAAAACATGATAATATTATTTATTGTGTTGTTTTATGTGCTAAAGTCAGAGTCAGTGGAGATTCACATAACACGTATTACACACACATAGATTATACTAATTAAAAACAAAAGCTAAAGAGAGAGAGGAAAGAAACCTTAAAAATCAGAAAAGGTTATTTTAATTAAACCATGTTAGAAGGTTGTAGAATACTTTATGTCTTGTTCAGCAAAGAACAAGGAGGACAGTTCACAGTTCTTTATATTTAATCATATAAATTAAAATCTCTTTCCCTCGGTTTTAACAAAGTATAAACAAGAACCAATTGTCATGAATCTTGATGGAGTTCATGTTAAGGTATTCTTGTTCCAAGGGTTTGAGTCCAACCACATTTCCCCAAATGACATTGATGCCATTAGAATAAGGGCACAATAAAGGTTATGCAACCATAACCCAGCTTACATACAATTAGAAATCACACACACACACACATATATATATATATATATAACTCTGATCATCTAGATTTTCTGGTTACCCAAAAAAATAGGAACAACAAGGAATATAAGTTTGAAAATTTTGTCAAAGGATGGTCATAATGCGGGGAAAAAGGGAAAAAAATACTAAATCAGGTAATGATTTTCCGAATATTAACTTTTTAAGTTGCAAGGTTACCTGATTTGTACGGGACGTTTGTTATTAGACCTTGTTCCACAATATCTGGAATAAAGAGTGAGTCAGCCAAAGCATTTAGAGAAGACCAATTCCATCAGCTCAGATCAGCTCAAAGCTCCAATTCTAAATTGCAACAGGCAACACAATAATCAAAACGGTTAGATCAAGTCCAAAACAAATCGAACTCAACACCAAATTTTTAGTGTACTGTAGATTATAAATATTAAGCAGTGCAAAACCCCTTAAAGTTTCAAACTCTGCACGCTAAAACCCAACTTCAACTTAAAGAAAAGCCATTTTGCGTATCTTAGAAACAAGTTGCCGACAGTATTCATATGAATACAAATTCAATTTCCACTAAACTCGACGATCTGTGTGGGCTAGGGAGAGACTTACAATATTTCTATTTAGTCAAAAGAAGCCAACATCGAACCATCTTAGTGGTTTCTAATTCCGTTAATTTGGTAAACAGAAATCTCAACTCGCAAGCCCTACATGATCGATAGTTACAAAACTGAAGCATGTACACTTGAGCCACTGGAAGACTACCCAGTATAGAACTTCTAATTGTACCTGTCTTTGCTTGAAACAAACAACATGTTCAGTAGGTGCCAATTAATATAGTCTGAAATATAAACAAAAGATTATTTGTTAGTGACGCCTTGGCAATGAGAATAAATATGCCCTCTCAGAATAGTTTGGGTCTAACCCAAACAACACTAGAAGGCAAATAACGCTATTCTCCTCAGCAGGTCTCTGATCTACATACTTCCTTTTCATCCACACATGCTGAACCAACTTCAGCTCAATTATGCCAATCTCGTACATCACAATGCACTTCTGCTCCACCGTATTATTTTCTTACATACATCTCACCTTGTTCCAGCCTATGTTGCTAGACGTGTGCGCGTGTAGCTCTCAGGTCCTTCTAACTGTCGAAAGTTGGGATAAAACGTGATTGAAATAATTGTTTGTGTATTGTACAACTAAAATAAAGGATTAACTGAAAAACAACAGAAAATATTAGGCAATTTTAAGAATACAAGTATGTATATTTCTTAGGTATTTTTGAAAGAAATATAAAAATGGGTGCAAAACTACCATTATAACTTTATGAACTCGTTATATTACGATTTATTCTTCCTCTCTATTTGTTAACAATGTTCCAGTGTAGAGGGTTAAAAGCCTAGCTCTAGCAGCTTAATCGGGACTTGAAAGGCATTCCCATGGCCATTTTCAACTCCAGAGAGTGATGAAATGTGTTAAGGACCTACAAGAATGTCAACAAAGCATGTTTTGGCTCCAGTGAATATCCAGCTTAACAAATAGGTGTGTTTCTTCAGTTCTTTAACTTCCTTCCTCCTTCGGTATCATAGGGCAAAATGCGGATTCCATATAACAGAGGCCTCAGGTACAAGGAATCCATTATCAAAATTGCGCGTTTCCACCATTCCCCATTAGATTTCCAAATCGACCACAGTTCAAACTAGTGTCACATGGACTCTTCAAAAGTAATGTAGTAGCAACATTAGACACATATCTGCACAGACATGGATATGAAATATGTCTCCTAAACTTTTGGTTGGACCTGTACTTAAAGAGAATATCCAATCACTTAAACTGTTATATATATGTACTTTGAGAGTTAACTGTCTATGTTGAACACTATGTTGCATACTTTACTCCACAAAATTAATTTAACTAATTAAATAGAATAATATTTAGCAGTGACCATGTGTAATTCTGTTTGTAGTTCGAGATGGACTATGCATGAATACATACCCAGCACATGTATGCGAGTCAATGTAACATAAGTTCAAAAAAGACATCAATCTTCAAACCTGCTCCTAGGGCTGGCACTTCGGGTTATCTGGTCGTGTTCGTGTCGAGCCGAACACAAAATGCCTCGACCCGAACATGACACGATTAATATTCGTGTCAAAAATATTAAATACTAACACGACCTGTTATTTAAATAGGTAACACGACCCGTTTAAAAATTTGGGCCGTGTCGGGTTGACCCGACACGAAATTTTTGACCGGTTTAAAAAAAAAAAATCTAATTAACTTTGACATGTAACAAAGATAAATTTTTGTAAGATTTTGCCCATAACCATTTAGATAAGCCAAAAATATAAATACAAATAATATAACATTACAAATCACTTCAATAAAATATAAGTCAGGTTTTCTTTTGATTATACACAAAAGAGAAAAAAAATGATCTTCTGTTTCCTTCTCCAAGCTTGTCACAGAACAAAACCAACTGGCACTACATAAAAAAAAGATGGGTTCCTAGGTTTTAATCAAATGACATTTTTACTCTTCCATAATATTATAATTTACCATTTTAATTTTTAAACGGGTTGGGTTCAAGTCAACGTATCAACCCGACCTGTTTGACACGATTAATTAATTTCGGGTCGTGTTCGGGATTACACGGGTTTGACCCGAACACGATCCAAAAAATTTCGTGTCGTGTTCGGGTCGACCCTTTTTACCCCTTGACCCTTTTATGCTCAACCTCAACCCTTTTAAATGGGGTCGTGTTCGTGTCGTATCCAATTTTGCCAACTTTTCTTGTTCCCAATGAGTTGGGCCTTTTCGTACGATGTTTTCCAAACATGTTTACCTGTGTCTAGTTTGTTATCAAATTCTCTTTTCTTTACTGAAACATATTTAAATGTCCTAAGAAAATCAAGGAACTAAAGGAGTACAAAAGGTAAAGAAAACTATGCAAACATTCATTCATCAGAAACAAAGAGTATTAAGGCTGATAAGGATGAGGATTCCTTCGAGCTGAAAATGGAAAAACGTCAACAGGAATACGTCCTGGAAACCCCACAAACAACCACAGATATCCGAACACCTAACAGCCAATGAGGAAACTCGAGGATAAAAATAAAGCCTACATGACATTGTCTAGGATGTTCAACTCTTAGAAAAGAAACCAGCCTGTTTATTTTGATAGACCATGGAATCCAGCAAATATTTGCACACCAAGGCTATAATCATTGTATAAATGAGGCATACAATATTATTGTTACTATTTTAAGAACATAACAGGATTCATGAAGATTATGGGTTATCTTCTTCTATAATTGAATAATATACCGAGAAAGAAAGATATGTAATACATTGAATGATATCTGATAAGTGAAATTGCACAAAGATAATTGATTTGGTCTCCATATATTAATTGACCAAACCTAGTCATCAACGATAAGTTCATGTATGAAGGTTATAGAAACAGAGAACACTAGGAACACATCTAATTCCACACTAAAATTAAAAATTACAGCACTTGGCTGGATGAGTGTTGAACAAGATTCCAATTGTCATAAACCCTGTAATAAGGCAGAGCTAACTTCTGGACGAAAGTTTCAAAGACAACTAGCCACTAAGTATGTTAAAAACTAATATTATATGATACATTTGATATACTTTGTAACAAAACTTAATTATTCCAAGATGCTATTTTGAATCACAAGGGGCATAAAATTTAAATATACATGAAATAAAATTGTTAACTACCCAATTGCCCTTACGCTTTTAGAGAGGGTGTAACTTTAATACTTAATCCTTCAACACACTCCCTCACATGTGGCCTACTTTTTGGTCCAACATATGAAACAACTCTTTTAATTGGGTGATGGTGAAGTTCAAACACATGACTTCCTCCTCTAATACCATGTTAATCACCCATCTACTCTAAAAGCAGTTGGGTAGTTAACATAGTATCAAAGACAAATGTCTCATATTCAAACCTCACCGTCACCCAATTAAAAAAAAAGTTGTTTCACGTGTTGAACCAAAAAGTAGGCCACACGTGAGGGGCGTGTTGAAAGATTAAATATTAAAGTTACACCATCTCTAACAGCTTAAGCTTTTAGAGCAGTTGGGTAGATAACAGGTATCAGAACAGGAAATCCTGTGTCCGAACCTCACCGTCATCCAATCAAAAAGTAGGTCAAGCGTGAGGGGGCGTGTTGAAGGATTAAATACTGAAGTTACACCATCTCTAACAACTTAAGCTTTTAGAGTAGTTGGGTAGCCAACAAAAATATTTTAAGCAGAAATTGCTAAAATATAATCCCTATTTATGCAAGTAAAAATTGAAATGTGAAAAATGGAATTTGAACTCAGGATGCAATGTCACAAACTACGCTCACTAGCCACAAAACATTTAAAAGATTAATGAAAATTAGCATGTATATGTAATCTGGCTGTTCTTCCAATTATAGCAAGTACCAAAAGACATTTCAAAATAGTACTAAAATTTACTGAATAAGTGGTCATGAAGCATGCCTTCTTCATAAGTTCATATGGATAATGCAGCTTTCATCCTGATTGATCACCGAAACTTATCACTATCAAAATTGATGATGTTGTTGTGGCCTGCATTCAAATAAAAAATAAATAAATAAATTGTAAGTCTTTTAAATACCTCTATTTCAGGGAAAAAGTGAAATATGTTTTTGTTCTCCAACCATGAGCACTGTTGACTTCGAGCAGAGCAATAAGAATATCATTAATTCAAGAGATGGTAACTGCTACTAAATGAGCAGTATCAAGTATTGCCAGAGACATTGAGGTAAAAAGCAGTGGAAATAATCATGCCGTGGCAAACTAATTGATAGCATGTATCAATTACAAGGATTTATTTTTTTATGTGAGACTATATAAACAAACACCATTAAGTATGTTCCTCCATGTGTGCTCTACCTGAAGAGTTTATCATTGGTATATTTCGCACTGTTAACTAAACTGATTTTCCAACTTTCAGCCAAAGAAGTTTCAGCAAGAAACCTTCAAAATGTATGGAATTCATTTGTGGCCCCGTCATTTCTATCCCATCATCGCCGAGCAACAAAATCCCTGACGAAGTTATTTTGAAAGGGAATGAGAGAGATGGAGATATTGGAGACTTTGCAATCTTAATAAACCTCTGACCTGCGAGACAAAAAAGAAATCCAATTATTCCTATCTACTAGAGACATAAAGCAAAATCTCCGATTCATATGTTGTTGAAACTCTCTTTTAATGATATCTCCGTCAGTACTTTGGAGAATTTTGAACAGTCAATTTCCAAATATTATTTCTTTACACAAACTCTGAAATAGACTGAAACATGTCTGCTATTATGATTGTACTGTTTGTACAAGTGAAAAGAGTAAGGAAATTCCTAAAAAGCACTTACATTAACAATATTATAGATTTGAAGATATCTTTGGAGGTAAAAGACCTCAAAATCAGGAAAATAAATTGTCGACATATCTTAAAGCATATTCTTTTTTCAAATATATAGACAAGTGTGTGTGCAGGTGTGTGTACAAATATATAGGGAGAGAGAGGGAGAGAGAAGTTGAAATGCCGGTTTGCATAGCATGGCAGATCAGTGTCAGTCTAAATCAAGGCAAGTGGCAAACTGACCTGACTTAGATTCGAGCACAAGACGAATAGCAACAGCATGAGCCCAGTTAATTCCTAAAGCAGCAACAAGACGAGAATCAAACCTTCCAGGGTCATTCATACTGTCATCCTTGCTTGGCACTGCGTAGTATGAACTATATTGTGTTAAGGAGTCGGGCCAGGAAGTTCCACAAACACCCACACACCAATATACCTTGGAAATGGTATTTGGAAGCTTCATCGCTTTGAGATCTCACTTGGTTAGTCACCACTATAGGAATTCGCGAGAATTCTGCAAGTGACCTAGAAATGTTGAAGAATCATCAGTTAATCAGCAAAGATGATAGTCAACATGAAGCATTTCCAAAGAATTTAGGTATAGAAAATTCTCACTTAATAAATGAAATATGCCAACCCAGTGCATGTTGTCTAGGGGGTCCCTGCTCATATTCCCTGACGAAATTATGATGAAAATATTGCTTAAATAACAGCACAAGCCAGAGAAACATGGTGCATGGACATACATGTTAAAGAAATTTCACAATATTTCAGGTTCTGATGGTTATATGGTATGGTAAAATGGCCTCTATACATCAAAGTATAACATGAGTAATATTATCAATACTATTTGCCTCCTATCTCTACATAAGTAAATGGATGATTTTTCTTTGATTAGCTTGCTAATAAAGATCCACTGTAGAAGCACTAACTTCTGATCAACGGAGATGATTATAACAACTTGACAATTCGAGGCTACCATTTTTAATATGCAAAGACAAGGGGACAATGAGTTATAAATCTTGTCCTATTACAGTAACAACTACACGTGAAATTGCATAGCACATAGGTTAAAGGACATAAAATACATCCATTTAATAAGCTTACCCTGAAATAAGAGCTGCCATGCTATCAATGACAAGCAACTTCACTTTCTGCTGAAGCAGCGAAACCTTGATTTGCTGTAAGCTGGGAATAAAGGGTGTGAGATATAATATACAGATCAATTCCGGTGTTCTCATAATCAACAAATCCAACAGATGCAAGAAAGGCCAAATGATCATCTTTTATTTGCTAAACAACAGATTCGTATTTTTCCTCTGTATCACAATAAATTTCTTGTTTCAGGATTCATATAAAAGTCTATCATCGTCCCAAATGGTCCAATCCTAATCTTCTGTGCACGTGACCAACCCATCTCAGCAGGCACTACATTTTGTAGCCCATTCATGCTCCTCTTTATTCTTACAAAGGCCAAATGATCTTATTCTGTCCACTATTATGTCAAGGGGCAAGAAAATTGACTCTAGTTCACACCTCTCAGTGAATTCAGAAAGTGATGTAGGCCGCAAAACAAGGATCCTACCAGCCATCTGCAATATAAGTGAAAAATATTCTTTGAGATGTTGAACATTTTGTTATAAAGTAACAAAAAGAAGACATTAATTAACGGGCATGTTGCACACCTCCTGAGCCATTCCTTCTGTGTGAAATATTTCCGGGAAACTATTAGCTCCAATTTCTATCATCCTAAGAAAAGCAGTTTTCACAATTTGAAATATTCTGCATATCTAACTAACTCGAAGAAATGAAATTATTATCAGAAACCTAAAAGAACTGATATCATAATGGTATGCCTGGGTTACCTTCTTGAACTAAATTTGGATTCTACGTCTATATATATTACACAGCCATCTAGACCTCCACACTTAGCAGGCAGTGAAGCTAGTAAGGAAAGCTTCAGGCAAAACTGCAATTTCAGGCACAGAAAAAAGACACAGAATCAGATTACCAGGTCATACATATCCCACTATACAAAGGATGGTATACATTACTAGGTTATTTTATGCTTCAATATGTAAACATTATTTATTGGACAACGCATCATTAATAATTTGCAAATGAATTGAAAGCTTTCTGAAATGGCGATCCGACGCTTTAGTCCACACAGCCATCTCTCCCAATTGAAAAAAAAAAAAGATAATTAATGCTAGAAATATGCACAAAAAGTGAAATTTTTATCAAGCGAATCCCTGACACCATGTCTCTATTTTACAAGCCCTTGTGTACATACGTGTCTATGCATTCAATATATCAAATATTTAAGGACATGGAGACATCTCTAATAGTATTATCTTGTACCCTTCTTAATTTCCTATGATACTTTTATACGTTGATATCTTTTTTAGGAAATTTTTCCTTGCCAGAGTTTAAGACCATCATTTGGAGAGTTAACCTTCCATCCAATGATCCAAAACAGAACAAATTAAGGATGATTGTTGAACTAAGTCCACAAAATAAATGGAACTAACAGTTTGGGAGTTTCACAAAGATATCTAATAAAATGAATAAAAATAAGGGAGAATTATCAGCTAAAAGTAACCTAAAATATAAGGTTTTATCAAATAGTGAAATATCTTTTTCAAAGGTTATCATACTTGTGTTTTGCCAATTCCTGCAGGACCAACCAACTCAGTCAAAACACCAAATGGTATTCCACCACTTAAGGCCTCATCTAATCCTTTCAGCTGTGTGGGAAGATGCCCAGCAAAGTACTCATTTTGTAGGCGCTGCTCCAGCAGCGATAGTGCCTAGAAGCGCAACCAAAACAAAAATTTATAAGGAAAAAGAACAAATTTAATCTGCTACACAGATAAGCATATCAAAGTAAAACAAGCGATTCAACAATACAGTTACCATAATATGCTTACAGTTTGAAAAGGTGGGCATGCAATTTCACTTATGTAGGCTACAGCAGATGTAACTTCTGCCAACCCAACATCCAACAACTCCATCAACTCGAATTCAGTTAAGGACAACGCATCCTGAAAGGAGAAAAATATATGTCAGTCTCCACCAGTTACCAAAGGATCACTTGGCCCAATGGTATGACCTCTCCTCCCCAATGGGGAAGCTGAGGGGTTCGAGTCTTCTTAGAGACAAAAGGGTGTGCGTGTGCCATAACAGACACACCCTGTCAAATAGCCGCAACCATAACAGACACTAAAAAATCAGCAATAGTAATTACCAAATTAAATTCTAACAGAGCCCTTGAACTAAAATGAAGGGGGAAAAGAAAAAGGTTAAAAGACCTGTTCCTCAATTAAAAAGAAACACAAATTGTTAATATATTTCAATCATTATAAAAAGGGGGTTCTCTATAAAGCCGATTTTAGACTAGTTGATTTGAAATTAAAATCCCTAACTAGTTGAATTATGGCCAAAGACGATTCTTCAATTTATGATTCTCAAAATGTTTCATATATAGATATACATGCAAGTATGCAACCTCCACCACACTAATTTGATTACTGATTAAAGTGACTGCACAATACTCCTTGTTGCGTGTTAGACAATGAGAGTTTCTTCCATATATGCAATTATACATACAGGAACATGTATATATGTATATATGTATATACATATATACATCCATACATGATACATATATATATATATGGAGCATTGCGATGGAGCGTGAATTTAACAAGTCAACCAGTTTGTGAGAACAAATCAAGACATGTACTCATTCAATTAACGATTGAAATAGAAATTCATTGGTAATTCAAGCTGTTGGCGAAAACCCTAATTTCAAAAAAGATGAAGATGAAAAATGGTTGGGTGTGGTTGAATACCTTGGCGGTTGTGATGTTACGAGCTGCGAGTATGTTTGCCATTGATTTGGGTAGACCCATCTCACTTATCAGCTTGTTCGCCATCTCTCAGCTCTCTCCTAGAATCGATTATGCCCTCTTTTAGTTCATGTTGTCGAGGCTTCTGGCTTTCCCGCCATATCTAAACCCTAGGTTTAGTATACATTTTCTAATTTGTAACAATGAAAAAACAAAAACTACTTCCAATTATTACCATTTTCCACATTTTCTAAGGTTTCGTTTTGATTTGAAAGGATTTGGTAAGAAAAGAAAATAAAGGATAGTATTGTCCATTTGGATACCCTGAAAACTGTATTTTCTTTTTTTGACTGTTCACCCATTTTAAAAATAAAAATATGTTTTGCAAACGTGTTTACTGTTCATATTTTTTTTGCCCAAAAAACTTTTTTATGTGAATAGTGGATAAAAGTGATGAAAATACCAAATACAATTTTTAGTTGTTTTTTGAATTTTTTCACTGTTTAGAATACCACATCCGCCATCGCCCCCAACCACCACCACCCCCCGTCATCGGTCGCCACCGCTGGCTCCCATCACCTCCGGGCGCCGCGGGGCGCCGCCGCCAGTCCCCCACCACCACCGGTCACCGCCGGCCACCAATACCATTTTATTTTTCAATACAAATTTTGATCCAAGCGCTTTTTTGTTTTTAGTTTTTTGCTGAAAAAAACAAAGACAAATACAAAAACAGTTTTTGTATTTGAAGACAGAAAACAAATACAAAAAACAGGCTTTTTAAACGCACCCACCCATTTCAAAAATAAAAATACGTTTGGCAAACGCGTTTACTGTTCATTTTTTTTTTTGCCCAAAAACTGTTTTCTATGAATAGTGGATAAAAGTGGTGAAAACACCAAATACAACTTTTAGTTTTTTTTGAGTTTTTTCACTGTTTAGAGTACCACCTCCACCACCGCCCCCACCACCAACCACCACCACCCCTCGCCACCGGTCGCCGCCACCGGCCACCACCACCGCCCCCCGCCACCGCCGGTCACCAACGCCCACCAATACCATTTTATTTTTCAATACAAATTTTGATCCAAACGTTTTTTTGTTTTTAGTTTTTTGCTGAAAAAAACAAAGATAAATACAAAAACAGTTTTTATATTTGAAAACATAAAACAATTACAAAAAACAGGCTTTCCAAAACACACCCATATAGGCAACCGATTTGTTTTGAGCTAGAACAAAACAAATGTTTTTGTTGTAATATGTTTTTAGTTTAAATCAAAATCATGGTAACGTATATTTGTTGTATAAATTTTAAAAATAGAAATATGTAAAACATGTTTGGTAACATCTAACTATTACTAAATTTTATTGAAATTGAAAAATAAAAATATTTGATTGACAATAATTTTGATTTTGATTTTATATTTAAATTATTAAAAATATCTTAAATTTATTTGTGATTAAAAGTCATGTGTACCCTAATTTGAAAAAAATTACAATACCACATTTATATTTCCTAAAATTTATTAAGCATTGATAATTTAACAAAATTTTAGTAATTTTTTTCTATAACTAAACCACAGAGACACACATTCACACATACTCAAATACACACACGCACATACTTTCATATATATATATATATATACACATACAGAATGTGTGTATACAAAAAATTGAAATTGTACAGAAATCCTACAAAGCACATATATTCACACATACATAAATATGTTGATATACATATGAATGCGGGTATACAAAAAATTAGGGAAGATATATATATATATAAATATATATACAAATGTATGTATGTATGTATGTATGTCTGGGTGTTTATGTGTGTTTGAAATGAGAGGATTTGGAGAGAGGACTCATCATAGTAGTCGGAGTAAGGAGGAAGACGATGTTTGAAAACCAATTCTCAATCAATACTTATCAAAAAAAAAAAATTCTCAATCGATTAATGGTTTCTAAGTTTGAGTCACGTTGAATCGCCACAGCTAAGGCCACACAGAAGAGAGAGAAAGCAACGGCTAAAATGAGAAAAAAAGAATTTATACCTGGACTTGAGTGTTGTGAGGATAACCAATTCTACACACAAATATACACACACATGACACAAGATATTATAGTGGTTCCCCAAAAACGGGTACGTCCACTTTGAGAGTCGTTTCAATAATTTCGGTTGAAAACAAATGGTGTTCGGGAGGAGGATACGAAACCGGTATCGACTCGACTCAACCATACACACACTCTCACTCACACAGAAACTCACAAGGTTTCTATACTTTCAAACTCTCGTGTATCACTCACATATATCTCACACATATACTCTCTCTGTATATTTTTTTCTCTCTCACTCTCAACTACAACAGGCTGCCATTTATATAGGCAAGGCAACTGAAAGAGGAAACAAAGTTGATAACATTCATGTGCTTGAAGCTGGCAGAGAATAGAGAGTGAGCAACTTGACCACTTCTTCAATGTACGTCATGGATGATGGTTTGTTGATGTTGAGAGCTAGCCCACAGTTTGAGCAAAGGTGGCATGCAGCAGTGAGTGGTTTCATGCATGCCTTGCATGTATGGAATCTGTCAATTCTCCCACTTCCATACAAATCGGAGGAGAACGTTTCCCGTTGCGCTTCAGTTGATGTCCATCCGAGCTATGTCTCTGCATAACTCCAGCTTAAATCGAGTAACAACTTTAGTCAACATATCAGCAGGGTTCTTGTATGTATGGATCTTAACAATCTTCAGTAATTGTTGTTCCATCACTTCGCGTATCCAGTGATAGCGAATGTCAATATGCTTCGTACGGGAATGGTACATTGCATTATTGCTCAAGTCTAGAGCACTCTGACTGTCACAATGTACTCTGTATTCTTTCTGAATAATACCCAGTTCTTGGAGAAACCGCTTCACCCATAACATTTCCTTTCCAGCTTCCGCTGCAGCAATGTATTCTGCTTCTGTTGTAGATAAGGCAACACACTTTTGCAATTTGGATTGCCATGACACGGCTCCCCCTGCAAAAGTAAAGAGAAATCCCGAAGTAGATTTCCTGCTGTCAATGTCGCCGGCCATATCTGAATCTGTATAGCCTTCCAAGATTGGTTCTGCTCCCCCATAGCACAAGCATAGTTTTGAAGTACTCTTTAGGTATCTCAGAATCCATTTGACTGCTTCCCAATGGTTTTTGCCTGGATTCGAGAGAAATCTGCTCACAACGCCTACATCGTGAGCTATATCTGGTCTGGTGCAGACCATTGCATACATCAAACTTCCAACCACTGAAGAGTAAGGAATTGATTCCATCTCTTCTTTTTCTTTCATAGAAGAGGGACACGATCTCTTGCTCAGATTGAAGTGATTAGCCAGCGGAGTACTGACTGGCTTGACATTTCCCATGTTGAACTTTGCAATCACCTGTTCAACATACTTCTCTTGTGACAACCACAGTTTATTGGCTTTCCTGTCACGAACAATCTTCATGCCCAATATCTGTTGAGATGGGCCTAGGTCCTTCATATCAAAGGACTTGGACAAATCTTGCTTCAGCTTGCTAATCATATTAGCATCCTGTCCAACTATCAACATGTCGTCAACATACAACAATAGAATAACGAAATTACCATCCGGGAATTTCTGAATGTAGACGCATTGATCTGCAGAAGTTCTCTTGTACCCATGACCCACCATGAATGAGTCGAACTTGATGTACCATTGCCTCGGAGCTTGCTTGAGGCCGTAGAGACTCTTCTTCAGTTTGCAGACCATATGTTCTTTGCTTGTAGCATGAAAACCTTCTGCCTGGTCCATGTATATTTCCTCATGTAGATCTCCATGGAGGAATGTTGTCTTGACGTCCATCTGTTCAAGCTCAAGATTCAGACTAGCTGTCAATCCGAGTATCACTCGAATTGAGGTCATTTTCACAACTGGTGAAAAGATCTCGTCAAAGTCAATGCCTTTCTTTTGCTGGAATCCTTTGACTACCAATCGGGCTTTGTGCTTTATCGCCTTTCTGTTGGAGTCTTTCTTTAGCTTGAACACCCATCTATTCTTCAATGTTTTCTTGCCTTTCGGAAGTCTCACCAAATCATACGTTTGGTTCTTCTGCAAGGAACTCATCTCTTCTTGCATAGCTTCTACCCATTTACCTTTGTCTGTATGGGTAGTTACTTCCTGAAAGCATTCTGGCTCTCCTTCATCAGTAAGCAAAATGTAGTCTGACTCCGGATATCTCGTCGACGGAATCAGAGGTCGGCCTCTTTCAGATCTTCTTGTCTGAGGCTCTGGAGGAGCTACTTCTGGTTCTGTAGCTTCTGGTGGAGGGGTTAGTGGCTCCCCCTGCTCAACACCTTCAGGTTCCTCCTCTGCTTCTGGAATATCATCCAGCAGTTCTTCATTTTCGGGGATGAACTGTACTGGTACAGGATCTGGGATGATATCTGTAACACTGGAACTTGCACCACTGGACTCTGTGGTTTCTTCAGTGTCTTCGTATGTCTTGTTTTCTTGGAACACAACATCCCTGTTTCTGATGACTTTCTTCGCTTCTGGATCCCATAGTCTGTATCCGAATTCTTCGTCTCCATATCCGATGAAGATGCATGGAGTTGATTTTAGATCAAGCTTCTGTCTTTGCTCCTTGGATACATGTGCAAATGCCTTGCACCAAAATACTCTCAGGTGAGAATATGAGGGATCTCTTCCAGTCCATACCTTTTCTGGTACTTCGAACTGGAGCGGTACATATGGTGATCTGTTGATCAGGTAAACGGCGCCTCTAACGGCTTCACCCCAGAATGGCTTTGATAATTTAGCCATACTGATCATGCTTCTGGCTCTGTCCATAATGGTCCGATTCATTCTTTCGGCTACACCATTGTGTTGCGGGGTACGTGGGACCGTCTTCTCATGTCGGATACCGCGTTCAACGCAGTATGCTCGGAACTCATTGGAAGTGTACTCGCCTCCATTGTCTGATCGAAGACACTTCAGCTTCTTTCCAGTTCCCTGCTCAACCATGGCGTGGAATGCTTTGAAGTAATCGAGTACCTGGTCTTTTGTTTTCAGAAAATATACCCACACCTTTCGTGAAGCATCATCAATGAAGGTGAGAAAATATTTGCTACCGCCTAAAGAATCCACTTCTAAAGGACCACACACATCAGTGTGAATCAAACTCAACAACTCTGATCTTCTGTTGGCAGTTGAGTTGAAAGAGACTCTATGTTGCTTTCCAAATAAACAGTGATCACAAGGGTTTAATTGAATACCTTTTGATACTGTGATTAGCTTCTTTCGAGCTAATGTAAGCAACCCTTTCTCTCCCATGTGACCGAGTCTTTTGTGCCACAAATTTGGTGAAGTCGCATCTTCAACTGCATTGAGACTGTCTGAAATCACCTTCACATGGGTAGTGTATAAAGTACCGTGTATCTTTCCTCGAGCAACAATCATGGCTCCTTTCGTCAGCTTCCAGATGCCATTGCTGAAGTAGTTGTTGTAACCTTCACGGTCTAAGGTTGTACCGGAAATAAGATTGAGACGCAGATCTGGCACATGTCTCACATCTTTTAAGACCATACTGCAGCCAATACAAGTCATGATCTGGATATCGCCGATACCCACGATCTTCGAGAAACTTGTATTTCCCATTCGCACTGTACCAAAGTCTCCTGCTTTGTACGTGGTGAAGTAATCACTGTGGGGAGTGGCGTGATAAGATGTTGCAGTGTCAATCACCCACTCGGCTTCATTGCTTCCAGCGTGAAGGCATACCTCTTCATCGACTGAGCATATAGTGATATCTCCTGCAACAGTGACCAGTGTGTTGCCATCTTCATTCTGTGACTGATGGCTGCTTTGACCTTGCTCCCTTTGGAGTTTGCGGCAATTCTTTTTCAAATGTCCCGCAATACCACAATGATAACAAACATAGTTATTCTTTTCTGGATTTTTGTTGTTGCTGGGTCGGCCGCGGTTTTGGGACCTTCCTCTACTTCTGCCTCTGTTTTTGCCTCTACCATTTCCGTAAGATCGTCCGTGACCTTCGGTGACAAACGCATGTGTTTGATTCATGCCGGTTTCCTTTCTTCGGGCTTCTTCACTGAATATGGCATCCTTGACTGTCGCCATAGAGAGTTTGGGGGCTGAGTTACAGAGGGAAACCACCAGTGTCTCCCAATTGGGAGGTAAGGAACTGAGCAGAAGTAGTGCCTGAGTTTCATCGCCAATATTTAACTCTACAGATGCAAACTGGTTCACCAGGCTTTGAAACTCGCTGGTATGTTCTGCTGCAGAAGCTCCGTTCTTCAGCTTCAAATTTACAAGTCGCATCATAAGAAGTGTTTTGTTTCGAGCTGTCTTGGCCTGATACATATCCTCGAGCTTTTTCCAGAGCTCGTAGGCGTTGGTCTCTTGAGCAACATGGTGAAAGACACTGTGGTCAATCCACTGTTTGATTTGGCTAATCGTCTTTCTGTGCATCTTGGTCCAATCTCTCTCTGCAATTAACGTAGGCCTTTCGCCTTCGTTTTCTAACGGGTCTGCCAAATCCTTGCAATTTAGCAGATCCTTCATACGGGGTTTCCATATGGAGTAGTTCGACGCCGATAATTTAATCATGGCACCGGATCCTGAATCTTCCATCGAACCAAATCAAATGTAAGCTCTCCTTGGCTTGTTTGATATGTTCGGAGTAGAAACACGCAAAACGGAGTGTACCGTTGCCTCCGGAACAGTCGAAAACCTTAAGATCGCCTCTAACTGCGCTCAAATCCGAGTTCGGATGAGTCCGGAACAGTCGAAACACTAAAGAGGGGCAAAACTGTAATTTTGCAAAGCTACGGGGCAAAACTATAATTTGGCAAAGCTGTGGGGGCAAAACTGTAATTTTGCAAAGATTCGAGGCAAAACTGTAATTTTGCAAAGATGTGGGGCAAAACTGTAATTTTGAAAATATGTGGGGCAAAAATATAATTTGACAAAGCTGAGGGGCCAAATTGTAATTTTTGCAAACTTTCGCGCTTGAAAGCGCGTGCTGCGCGTGGGGTTCACGCGAGTTGCAGAGTGGCGGCGCGTGAAGCGCGTGGTGAGCGTGGTCCTCACGCGCTCTGGAGGTTGAAGGCGCGTGGGGCGCGTGACACCGAGACCTGACACGCGCGGACCTTCAGGTGGCGCGTGAAGGGGCGTCCGGCGGTGTTTCGGGGTGTTCTCGACGGGGATGTGATCCTCCGGAGATGGGTCAGCCAAATATGTGGGTGGTGTGATGAGTTGCGTGGAATTGTGGTTCGAAATAGAGGATGAAGAATCGACTCTGTTTTTCGAAGAACGGCTCTGATACCACTTTTGTTGTGCGGATAGCCAATTCTACACACAAATATACACACACATGACACAAGATATTATAGTGGTTCCCCAAAAACGGGTACGTCCACTTTGAGAGTCGTTTCAATAATTTCGGTTGAAAACAAATGGTGTTCGGGAGGAGGATACGAAACTGGTATCGACTCGACTCAACCGTACACACACTCTCACTCACACAGAAACTCACAAGGTTTCTATACTTTCAAACTCTCGTGTATCACTCACATATATCTCACACATATACTCTCTCTGTATATTTTTTTCTCTCTCACTCTCAACTACAACAGGCTGCCATTTATATAGGCAAGGCAACTGAAAGAGGAAGCAAAGTTGATAACATTCATGTGCTTGAAGCTGGCAGAGAATAGAGAGTGAGCAACTTGACCACTTCTTCAATGTACGTCATGGATGATGGTTTGTTGATGTTGAGAGCTAGCCCACAGTTTGAGCAAAGGTGGCATGCAGCAGTGAGTGGTTTCATGCATGTCTTGCATGTATGGAATCTGTCATTGAGGGCTGAAACATTTCAAGCCCTACAGTGGGGTTTTTAAGTGCTACAGTTCTCAAAACAACAAAAAACGTCAATTTCTTGTTTTGGGTTTTAGCCCATTTTTTTGAAATATTTTAGCATTGTTTAAAACATAACAAGTTAAACCAAACGTGTTACACTCCTCTTTTGTGCTTCGGTTTCTGAGCCGCAACAAAAATACCCAAAGCAAAACACATTCCAAACAACCCCTAAGCCTATAACTAAAAAATTCTTTGGTGTTATCTCGCCAAAAATGAGAAAAGAAAGGATAACAACTTTAAGTATTAAAATGACAAAATTATCTTCTATAATTAAAATAACAATTTTATTAACTAAATGATATCCTAGTAATTTAATTATTATCTTTTTATTTTATTTGGCTTATCCAAACAAGAATTATATCATTTTTTTTTCTTTTATAATCTATCCAAACATAAATTTAAAATATTGTTATCATTTTTTTTTCTTTTATTTACCTTCATAACTAATATTATCCTTTCTTTTATTTTCTCTCTTGTTCATCTAAACGAACCCTTAGGTTGCGTTTGGTAACGGTTTGGTGCGGTGTTAGTTTTTAGTTTTGGTTTGGGTTGAGTTGGATTTGGTTTGGTGTGGTTTTATTTTGGTGCAGATGGTTTTGGTGTGAGAAAAAGTGATGCTGAAAAACCAAACTATGTTTGGTAGAGTTGGTATGAGTTAAAATATATTAACATTAATATTAAAATAAAAATATATTAATATACTAATATATTAATATTAAAATATATTAATATATTTTTATTATATTAATATTAAAATATATTAATATTAAAATTTATAATATTAAAATATAAATATTATATTCGGTGCTACAGTGCGTGCTACAGTGGTTTGCTACAGTATCCGCACCATCCAAAACCATCAAAAAGATGGTTCCAAAATCTTTCACAAATTTGGCACCATGGTTTGCTACAGTAATGATACCATTTTTTGGCACCATTTTACCAAACATGGTTTCGTACCATTTTTTGGCACCAAAATCATATTTTTGACACAAAACCTGTTTACAAAACAGGCCCTTAAAGTATGTTTGGTTCACATTTTTGTTTTTTATTTTGTATTTTTTTACCATTTTCACGACCAAAATCATGTGTGACACTCAATGTTTTATTTTCTATAGCAAAAAAAATATAAAGCAAATAATGTCATTTTTAGAAGTACCAAAATGACTTTTTTTGTTTTTGTATTGTTAAAAAAAAATACCAATAATGGAGGAAATAAGTTATCAAAACAAAAGCAAAAGCATCGATACAAACGTCCTTTCAGTTTTTAACACACAACACTTCACAATAAAAACATATACTTCTACTTTGTAAATTACACAACACAACACAACACAAAAGCAAAAGCACGAACCCAATAGGCAACGGATAATACTTGGGTCATCTCAGTGAGGAGGATGAAATTCATTTGTCGGTTATTGTGGTCCAATAATATTTGAACGTGTAATTAAAAAATATCAAAAAATGTAGTTGCACTTAAAATTCATAAATTGAGGAATTAGTCTCAATTCTTTTTTTAAAATTCTTTTAACAAATTGTACCACATCAGTGGGAGGACGGAATTCATTATTTCAAAAAAAACTCGAATATTCTCCGTTTAATTTGAAAGTATTTTTTACTTTATGTTATCAACTCCAAAAAAAATAAAAATAGAAATACAATATGTTTACTAACTTATATAATTTCACTTTACCAGTTGGATGAAGTATTTTTTGACTTCATGAAGAAAGTACCAAAAATGTTTGCATTGTAGAAGAAAAATATTTCCTCCATTGTGGCAACACTAACTTTACAATAGGCTCACCCACATCATAAAACACTCTTGTGATGGAATGGGAGAAAAATTCAAAAAGAAATCACCAGCTTAGCAAAACGTTCGCTCCAAATATAAACGGTTGATTCTCCTTTTTCGTGAGATGCGGGCGTGTCAGAACTAGTGACGGAGTTCAACCGATTCAAAATGAACAAATCTTCATCTCTTTTGAACGAAATGGATAAAATTAGGCGATTTACGAGAGAGAACTCTCGTGAAGGATTCTGACTGCTTCAACAAAAATGACTTTCGGTAACCGAAAAGAATAAGAAGAGAAAGATAATAGAATTGAAAATGCAATTGCAAGAAATTAAAGAAATGATAATTGAAAGTGCGGAACAAGAAAATTAAAGGAACGATACTGAAAGTGCAATAACTGAAACATAATGAAAGTAAAAACTATTAGTGCTTGTTTGGTAGAGAGAGTGGTGCCTTTTTTTTTGGATTTGGTTTGAAAATTGTGCTCCACTCCATGTTTGGCAATCATGGTGTTGGAGCAATAGTGTTTGAATAGTGTCACTCTATTACACTCAAATCCATCATTTTTCACATCATCTCAATAGATTGTTGGGTTGGTTTTCTCACATCAAAAATATTCTTTAACCCAAACCAATTCAATTTGGTGTACCATTGTTTAACCCAAACCAATTCATTTATAATATTATATATATATAAATTCGAAAAATAAAATATTTATGAAAAAATAAAATATTTCAAAAAAATCAAACGAAAAAATATATTTCATAAAAAATAAAATATTTCGGGAAAACAAATATTTCTAGAAAAAATAAAATATAATAAAAATATATTTATTATTTTTTAAAAAATATACAAATTATATGTATTTTACTGAAATCTTTTATTTTTTCAAAATATTTTATTTTTTTGAAATATCTTATATAAAATATTTTATCTATAAATATTTCGAAAAAATAAAATATTTATGAAAAATTAAATATTTATATATTTTATTTTTTAAAACATATATATTTATAAAATGTTATTTTAAATAAATAAAATGTCAAACTATTCCAACTCTCCAAACATGTTTGGTTCATAATTTCAGCTTATACCAACTCTAGCAAATATGGTTTGGTTTTTCAGTTTCACTTTTTCTCACACCAAAATCATCTGTACCAAACCTAGAGATAAATAACCTAAATTAAAATGATAAATCCTAACTAGTTATTCTTATCTAAAAGACTAACTAAAAAGATGGATACAAATTAAAAAGTCTAATTTTTAACTTCTTCTTCAAGTAATCATTTTTTTTTTTGGATTCTTCATCCATCTCTTTGTTGGGTTTTCTTCTGTGTGGGCCAATTCAAATGGGTATCACCTACTCCAGCTCGGTTTCGGCCCGGTGCTAATGATGGCTCATTTTGGGTGTCAACATAAAAATTTCAATGCAATAAACCCTAAATCGACTTAAACAAGATATATCAAATTAATGTAATTATTTTTTACTTTTTTATAAAGTTTCAACTATTTATTTTACAAGACAAATAATTTGAAACAGTTTTTTTAAAAAAAATGTTTTAACTATTTACAAAACAAATAGACTGCGTACCAAATAAACACGCCTTCAGTACATAAAGTGCATATATTTTCATCCAAAAACAAAAACAAAAACAAAAATCATGTCCTGGATAAAGTGCTTTCTGGATAAAAATAGCACAACACCAAACAGTCCCCCTAAAAGAAGTGTCAAACCTTGAAGCTACCCCTAATCCCAATTACACCAATTTACGTGCTTATATATATATATATATATTAATATAATTTTCCAACCTTTCTGAGAAAAACGATACAGAAGATGAATTTATTGAGAAGCCTAACGAAGGCTTCCAAGAGCCGAAGAAACACACCACCATTTCTACTACTAACTTCACGTTCCTTCTCGCAGCTTCACTCTCACTCCCAACCGTTCGTCTTCAACCCCCAACGCATATACAATATATATACAGTATACATATATGTTTATCTACTTGTATTTGTAAAATCTAAAAGTATATAAATCAGTGTTTGTGATCGTTGGAGTGTTGATTTACGTTTGATTCGCAGGTCCTCTTTCGGCATTGCCTTCGACATTGACGGCGTCCTTCTTCGAGGCTCCACTCCAATCGGAGGCTCTCCCCAAGCTCTCCAAAGATTATACAATCAATCCGGTATTCAATTATATTCACCATTGCTTCAATTCATCAGTTTTCGTGAGAAATTATTTTATTTAATGTTTTTTAGAAAAAATTCTGGAATGTTTTTGTTTAGGATGAAGTCGAAATTCGAAATATATTGGCGTAGAAATTTATATGTCATCATGAAAAATTGTAGTATGATCGTCCCCTTGTGTATCCGAGAAAGTGCGAGAAAATGAGGGAAAATTTGGGGGATGAGATGGGAATGGGAGAAAGATGGTGTGGGAGGATTTATTTTTGTTTTGTTTTGATTTGTTGGTTTCCTTATATGGTACTAGTGGATTGAATGTGTTTATGGTACTAGTGGATTAATAAGTGTGTTTTCATATTTGAAGTAAAATGATTATATCATAGCGAAAAAAATACAAATTCACTGGTTTTTACTGTTGTGATAGCTTGAATATTGTTTAGGGAAAAATAAACATGTTACAGGACAAGCTTTAATTTCTCTTTTTGTATTGTTCATTTTTCTTTGGGACTGCTATTTCTGTTGTGAAATTTAGAGTAACCCAAACCAAATTTTACTCGCAAGTATACGAATTATAGTAGTAAAGAGTACAAGTATTGCGAGGTCATTCCCACGAAGATTGATTAAGACAAATTAAATCTAAAAACTACTATCTAACTAATTCAACAAATTATTGATGATTGTGAAAAACAAATATATATAAATACAATAATACAAAAGAAATACCAAGGCTTTGATTCTACCACTAATCATCACAAATCCGATTTTCAATTGTAAACTCATTAAATATCCAATTAATTTCCACACATCTAAATAATAATAATTATTATGTTCATAGATGGTCTATCCGGGTTAGGGCATAGGTTCAACTCAATATTTTATTATCTTGGCCAAAAATAATAAATAAATCATTGAAGGAAAATATAAATCACAATTATCTATCCATGGTCAGGCATAAACAATTATAATTTATTATATTCTTCTTAAATTGCCAAGTAGATTACATGTTCGTGGTCAGACACAAGTAACCTATATGCTAGGAATGAAATACGTTCAATTTTAGTCTCAGTTAAAACACATAAAATCGAAAGCATTAACATATATATAATAATAAGAAGAAGAACTCATTAACCAAAATATTCAATAATGTCTACAATTGAAAACTATAATATTGAACATGACTAGGGTTTCCTCTCGGCCTTGGCCGAGCGAATTAACTATACAAGAAAAATAAAACAAGAACGACCAAACCCGCAATCATAAGTGGAAGACATCTTGGATTTCTTCGTTGATCGCACAGGTCTTCCCCTTCTATTTCTTGGCCGTCCCCCTTTTATGCATCCACATATGCCCTATTTATAGGGGTCCTCAAGGTTTCATCTAGGAAAGTAAATAAGAGAATACAATATTCCTATATTTCTTTTCCTAATTGGTGATATCTTGCAGCCCACTTTTGATCAATTTGGAGAGTAAATTTGGAAGATATTGATGAGATACTCGTTTCTTGTTAATCAAGTCGTCTTCCCACAGTCCTTGATTTCATTCCATTCTGATCGTTCCTTCAAAATCTGTGATTATATTACCAAGCTGATGCTGATTTTCGCACAAAATAGTATGCCAGATTTAAAATGTCTTTTTCGCCCTCTAAACTTCAGAATTAGGGTTTCTATGTGAAATACCAATATTCTTTAAATTGAATCAGCTTTCTAGGAACACTGGGCTCACACCAATCCGAAAAATGGGCTGAAATATATGGCCCAAATACTAAGACATGGTCTAAACAGATTTTGGGCTTGTTTAGATGGATTTAACCCATTTGTACCAGAAATCACCAATAACCTATAAAAATATAAAAACACACATATTAATTAAAATAATTTAAAATAAATGACTAAAAAAATATATTTTTGGAGGTTAATCGTGTATGAATTATGCACTTATCAATTTTCTCCGGGAATACGGCTAACGAGTTCTTTTTCTGTTGTACGAAGTCAAAATGGAAGATAAATCTATGGAAGATTTGACGACTTCATCAAACACTTTTTGTTGCATTTCATTGTGATTACATATAGTATTGTTATGTCACTATATTTGACCTGATAATGTCTTATTGTGAGCAGGTACACTGAAAATACCCTACGTTTTCTTGACAAATGGTGAGTTATTTATATAAGTTTATTCTGTTTCACTAATGTACACCGTTACTTCTTCATTTGGTTACTTTTAGACGACACTTTTTCTTTTTGAACTATCTTTGTGTTGAATGATGCTTGCAATTGAGATTTAACATTTTTCTAATTAAGTGTGTTTGAGAGTTGAAAAGGGATACCATCTAAAAAATATATATATATATAGTGCCTTTTAGAATAGTGATTCTTTAAGTGGAGACTACATTTATCTCAACACAAAGTTTTAAAAGGGTAAAAAAGAATCTCAATTTATAATTTGCAAAGAAATTTAGCTCTTAAAATACTGAATACCTAATTTTTCAATTCTATCGTACGACCCGAAGCATTGGGAAGGTTAGGGGTTAATGGTGTAGGTAGTGAGGTAGTACAAGTCTGATATAGATTATGACCTTGGTGGCAATGGGTATTCGGGTGGTTTAGCGTGACACTGGTGGCTAGGGAGATTGTGTTTGTGATGAAACAACACCCTGGCAGGAAAACTGAGTTGTTGAAGATTTTATTTGTACGATGCAGCATTTATGTAGGCGTGTCTAACATGTTCATGTACTCGTACCTAAATTCTGGACTCACTTTAGGCTAGCCACTGTAGAAAAGTTTAACACTCTTGTCGATATATTTTTTGTTCCTGATATTGATATTCGAATCCAAGAAACATAGGAAAAGAAACCAGTTGTGTTGTTTTCAGTATGCTAAACACACATTTGATTTGTTGCTAAGATGTTGTCCACTTTGTTTTGTCTCTGTGGAAGGATTAAAATATTAAAGTTAAACCCTCTTTAAAAGCCTATGAAGCATGGACATGGACCTGGTACAACATGACACAACAACATCCAGAAAAGTAGGACATGACACGGTGGAGATATTTTCAGGAAATAATTTATATATATATGTGTATTCAAAATTCACAATTTCCTACATGTAACTCAAAGAAAAATATTACTTTACACAACCTCAATTTATCCTTTCAAAGAAACTGATGAAGGAAAATAGACAAATAGGTTAAAATAAAATTTTAACATGTTCAACATTTTTCACTCATCAAATAAAAGTCCAAAGTTCAATAGCCAAAAAGCTACAGCATGTTAATCTTTCTTCCCAGATCACATAGTCATAAATTTAATAACCAAAATCTCACTTTTTATCTTTCTTACTTGATTACATAAAAGTCAAAAGCTCAAAACTAAATGGCTACAACATTTTCATATTTTTCACACAAGTTCAATAACATAAGCACAAGAAGAAGCCAAAGAAAAAATGAAATCCATAATCCTCTTCATTGAGTTGGATCTTTCATAAATTCATCATCATTTTCATCACCGTTATCGATACGACTGCTGTCCACGACAGGACAAATGTACAAACTAGTAAATTTTCTGCTGATTCTAGTTTACTCTACAAGTACAATTCATCCAGTTGCTTCAAATAGTATGTATGCACTATAAAGCACCTACTTGTAATTGCAAAATTTTATCAGTAAATTAGAATGAACAATTTTCTTGTATGATCATGCAATAAATTATTTGTATAAAAAACTTTTGATATGCTTATCAGATGGTTCTGGAGAATTATACCTGAGATAATCGTAGGTGATTCTTATCATGGTCATTTCTGCAGACTAATTGGTGAGCGTGTATATAAATTTTGCTTACTTCTGTATTAACTTTAACAGGAGGCGGTTTCTGTGAATCAAAAAGGGCCCTTGAGTTAAGCATGCACTTGGGCGTTAATGTTTTACCTTCACAGGTACTGTTATGAAGATTTTTAGGACTCTTCAGTAAGCTGTTTCAAATTATTTTCTAGGTTTTATCTTTTACGGTAATAATTTTCTTACATGCTAAACTCCTGGGCATCTGTTTTCTTGAAAGTGCATAAGTTTTTCTTTTCTTAAGATTATTATTAGAACTTATGATCTTTTGGCCTTTTGACTGAAATTGGGGTGGAAATGAGTTGCAGGTTATACAGGGGCACTCACCTTTTAAACAACTTGTAAGCAGGTACGCATTTTATTGAGTTGTGATCATTGGCAGAAAACCAATGCAATTATGGATTTAAAATATAAACTGACCTACAATGTATAAATGGATTTTAATCTTGATTGAGTTAGGTTTGCATGATTTTTTGCTTAGGGTGAAAGAGTTACAGAGTTTAACTCGAAGTACTCCATTCATTGGCAAATATTTTTTATCGAGGAAAAAGAAAAGATTGAAGTGGCAACAACATTCATGAAATAGTTAAAAATTCTTCAAAAATATGACAAAATTGTAAGTGCTTTTCAACACAAATATCCATCGATTTACTCATATTTTGGAGATGGATCATCATACCTGTATGAATGGGGTCGACATCTAAATGTATAGATGGGTATCTCTCTCTCCCAATTGTAGAATGGAAGCAAATGTTTATTAACACTTGTCAACACAAAAAATAACATAAGATGAGTTTACTAAAATATTTGACCTAAAAAGTTCAGTATACTTGGTGAAATTGTGTGAAATATAAAAGATTGGAGGCGATCTCATTCCTATGGATAGGCAAGGATGATGATGACCTCCATATTGTGGATGTATTGACAATAACTGCCCATTGACATGTCCAAACAGCTATCAGTACTACCATCCATGTTTTTCTCTATGTTATATGGCTTGAAGGGTCATTACCCCGAGTGTGTTAGGACATGTCACGGTGAACTAGATACAAACTTAACATATGGCATCACTTGTACACAATGACTATTTTTCAATATTCTAATCCGTGTTTTCAAGCATAGCAGCCAGAGCGTTTCACTGTTGCACCAAGCAATGCCCCCTCTTCGTTATATGGTCTTCTATGCAAATTACAATATCAAATATTCTTTTAAAAGGTTGATTGCTTCCTGACGTGTCTATGTAAACAGGAAATTCTGTAACTGGTAAAGTTAGCAATTGTCACTACATATTCTTTCTGGTTTCTGAATGAATAAGCATTGGAATTTTTTAAAATTTGTAGTTTTGATTCAATTTTTTTAGATGAATAATTACCTTTTTCCATTTTTTATAATGTGATAGAGAAGTAATGTGTTTTGATAAATATTAAATCGATAAAAGAGAGAAGCTTTTATATTGCTAGATTGATGGAGTCTATATCTTCTATAACCAGTTTGTCAATTATGACGTTGGTCTTTACCAGATTTGAGAACGAGCTTGTTATTGCTGTGGGCAAGGGAGAACCTGCTGCAGTGATGTCTGATTATGGCTTTAAGTAAGGATTTAACTCTCCAGTTGCAGTTTGATTTTAACTGAACATGTTAAAATTTGTCACTGCTGGTGAATACGCTCTCTGATTCGATCCAACCTTTGTATTGTTAATTTGCTTGTGCACTTCCTGTAATTATTTTCAGAAATGTTCTTTCTATAGATGAGTACTCATCTTACTTTGACAACATTGATCCCCTGGCACAATATAAGAAGTGGACAACGAAAGTGGCAGATAACACCACCTTTAAGGAGCTGTCCCCAAGCAAGGATGCTTGCCCAGAAAGAGTGCATGCAGCATTTATTGTTAGTGATCCTGTTGACTGGAGCAGGGACATTCAGGTTTATAGTCAATCTTTGGTTTCATCTGCTCATCCAAGTTTCTAATTCTAATATCGTGATTATTGCTATCTTGTGGAAAAGTTTAAGAAACATTGTACTGAATATCGAACAAATTGTACTCATGCACTAGGGGCCTCCCGCTTCTTCAGTGAGGAATTTGGTGAGAACTAACGGGCTCTATATTTTGCTGGCTTTCCTTGGCCATAGTTTATGGATGAAATGTTGTCACCTCCATTTGATCATCTGTTTTTGTATATTAGGTGATAAGAGTTTACGAACACTCTCTACAATAAAAATTATTAAATAAACAAAAAGAAAGTATCAACTTCAACACGAGAATTCTAAGTAGCATGGACGCGTAAGAAAAGAGGCATGTTCATGTCGGTTATATACATCAGTTCATATGCTCATTGCATTTGCATATATGTATATGTTTCATGTACTGTGTAGTTATGTATTTATGTTTATTGATTCCTAAAACATGGCACACATGGTGTGTGGATATACAGCAGACAGTCAGGATGAAGCCTTTGTTTTGTTTAAAAAATAATGTTAAGAGGGATTCAATATGAGGATGAGATTTCTACCATAAGATCCTACCTGAGAAGTGCTCCAGATTTCTTACCTTGCAATCACAAGTTAAGCATAGCATAAACCTACGTTTTGTTGTTTCTCTCTTACTTGTGGGCTCTCGTGTGAAGCTACCCGAGTCTTTCATCCTGTTAACTCGCTTTCTAATCCTGTCTTGACTATTTCAAACGTATTGAAACTCAACTTTGGCTGACTGAAGGTCGTTTTAGGTTCTCTGTGATGTTTTGAGAACTGGAGGTCTTCCTGGAAGGGAAATTGCACACCAGCCACCACTGTATTTTGCGAATGATGACCTTGAATACCAGGTTTGTTACATTGTGTACTCTAGAGGTCATATCTAGCTTCCACTTCTTACATTTTAATTTCTTATATCATCTCATAATGTATTGATGAAGTGTCATCAAACTTAGGCACTATTCCCGAACGAACGCCTTGGTATGGCAGCTTTCAGAATTGCATTAGAAGCCATCTTCAACAGGTAAGGCCAGGGAATGTGCTCGCTAAAGTTCAATTACGGTTGCTGCCAGACTGTATTACTGGTGGCTCCTTTGTAGCCATACCCTAAAAAATGGCATGAATGAAGCGATATTTATAGAATGAGATTCAAGATTTAGTCCATTCAGGAGATGGAAATTCAGTTAAAAGTACGAGTTTAACAATAACAAATGAAAACTACATGGTGTATGATGCAGCTTGTGACTTGATTGATGAAAGAAATCATGTTTTTTCCGATCTTAGCTCTGATGGCTGATTTAATGGTTTGTTATGTAGGATTCACCCTACTGCTTTGGAGTATACATCTTTTGGGAAACCTAATCTGTCTGCATATAAGACTGCTGAAACTGTATTAATGCAACTTGCTCCGTCATTTAATCAGAACCTTCAGGGTCTGAATCAAACAAATGGTGGGGATAACACTTTTAAAACTCTATATATGATAGGAGATAATCCTTCGGTTGATATCAAGGGTGCACGGCAGGTTAGTGGTTCCGAAAGTTTAAGTCTGGTTGTTAGCTGCATCATCCACATTTAAAATTTTTGAGGTTTGATTCTATATTTCCCATTTCAGGCAGGATATCCATGGTTTTCTATTCTGACAAGGACTGGAGTTTTTAAGGGGAAGGAGAATCATCCTGAATATCCAGCAGATCTGGTTGGTGAAAAAATTATTGTTGCAGTTTATTTTCAAATTTTGTTATTATTCTGTATATGTCTGTTTGTGTAGCATCTCTCTCCTGGAATGGAAATGGGTCAAGAGGGTATCTAAATTTTTTTTTTCTACCAAGTGATTTTCCCCCCCTTTAAATTAGTTTCGTAACTTATTATTATTTTTTTTTAAAAAAAATGTTCTTTGTTTTTCAAGTCATAATTTGGATTTATATTTTGTTCGAACCAAAAATTATAAGTAATTTTCTGTGCTCTGGTCCCATGAGAAACCGTTTGGTGGGCATGAAGACAAGTCGGTCATTGACAACACAAAAACCATATTATCAACATATTGCTTGTAAAGAATGCAAATTTTGGTTGGAAAAATCCTTTTAAAAAGAATGTTGTGAGCAATTAATACCGGTATGTTTCTTGTGCGTGCAGGTTGTTGACACTGTGCAAGATGCAGTGGACTATATTTTGACAAAGGAGCATGTTTCATGATGCTTACATGCCAAATTCATTTCAATGGTATTATTTTGCTGTAATGTTCCATTAGATACTCTTTTTGACAGTTGAAAAAAATATGAGTTATTCCTAAAAAAATGCTTTCTTTTCCTCGAAAAAATTGGTTGGCTTGCTGAGTATTTGAGTGTATGATGCTTTTACGTCCAGCGATAATATAAATATACAATTCATCAACTGTTCTGCATTTAGCTCCCCGGCGTCTAAGATAGGAATTTATGTAGGTTTTTGCAGTAGAATTAAGCAATAGATGAACTTCATTAGTGTACCGTTCTTGGAATAAAAAAAGAGATGATATTTGTCAAAATTGCAGAAAGCTTACAGCTGTACACGGCATTTACTGTCTTGTTCCGAATATCCATTCAATAAAAAGTTTATTTGCTGTTTTGCAATTTATTACCTAATCCTAAAAGGGATTGGATGACGTGCATGATTACAAATTATTCACATATTGTGGTGCCAAAAACCAGCTAAAAGATTGAATTTATCTTCGTTCTACTCTTTTAGTCCTTGGATGATACAGTGACACCAAATGCTCATGTGAGGGTGTTGATGCACCGTTCGTAATACAATGAGGATTATGTTCCGCAAGCTTAGGTCCTTGAAAATAAACAGAAAGGAGTGGAGATTAGGGCAAATGCAGGAGAATAATCTTCAGTTCATATTAAAAGGAAAAAGAGGCAAAGCGATCCGGCGTTCCACTTCGAGGGTCCTTCTAAGTCCTTCGTTATCTTTCTTAGTTCTTCTTCATTTTATGTTTCAGGTGGTAGTTGTCTCTAAATGAGACATAAAGTCATTATTTATACTAGTTCAAGAAAGGTTAATGCCCTATGGTCTCTTGTTGGCGCTCGCACTTGCCCATCGGGTGTTCCCTAATCCCTAGGCGAGAGTGACCCTTCGGACCGGTGGTCCTATGGGTCATCCCCGCCAACCTCTCCAGGAAGCTCGTAGAGCATTAAATGTGAGCCCCACCAATCATTCCAATTAATGTGGTCCCTCGAAGCCATCCCCTATCCATCAGACCGCACTTTCCCCTCTTGCATTAGGCTCTTCGAGAGGACATCCTTTCTCCTTTCGAGCTAAACCAACTAGTCTCAGCCCCCATTCCACTTGATACTCAAGATCCCATTAAGAGAAGTTAAAAAGATAGGGTCTGGCGCCCAAAGCATGCCTCCCTCACTTTGGTCAGCGCGACCTTTCTCTCATTTCATTCGGCGACTCAGGCGTTTGATCAGGATATGTGCGCACAATCAGGTGTTGGTACCATTCCAGGGTGCCCCTCTAAGCTTTCCCATCCAACTGGAGAGGGGCGAGCTTCAAGTAGGGCCTTATGCAGTAGAGCCGAGAGGGAGGGGTGACAACACTACCCCTCGAACCCTCTCATTAGGTGATTCTAGGAGTCGGAGTTGAGTGGGAGGGGTGACAACACTACCCCTTGAACCCTCTCATCAAGTGGCTCTATCTGTCAGCACCTTGTCATCACAATGAGAGGAGAGGATTAAAATAATCATGATTAATCTTAATCTTTTTGCTGTCTACATTTAGCCTCGTTGCTCGGGGGGGTGTTCGGAAGGCGAAACCACTCTTCGAGCAGCCACGATGAATCCCTGGCGAAATGTCATACTTATTTTTTTCTTTAAGTCCTTCAAGACTAAAGCGGGGGTCCTTCGAGACGGAAGTGGGGGGCCTTCGAGAAACAAGTAGGGGTCTTTCGAGATGCAAGTGGGGGTCTTTCGAGAAACAAATGGGAGTCCTTTGAGACACAAGTGGGCAAAATGTCACCTCTCTTCAATGAAGAGACATTTCTTTATCCCTAACCGTCCCATCATAACTCATCACGGTAAATGAAACGCCATTTCTTCCCTTTGAATAGTTGCAGGGTACTCACACTTGTCATTTGCCTTCCTTCCAACATTTCTTCCCCTCTCAAACACTCCCTTGAATACCACTCGAGCGTTTTAAATACCCTTCGCCTCCTTGAGTGGCCTTTAATTCTCCAAGCGCCCTTCGGTTGAGGCTGTTCACCATGTCTGCTCCCACAAAGAAAAATAGTCCCCCGATCCCCTCTCTTTTCGAGTGGCGCCTCGCACCGTATTTCGGATCCGACGATACCTTTTAGGCCAACTCCGACTTATTTCACGATGCTCCCCCTCCCGAAGAACCGGTTCTCCCCCTCGATGGTGCTTTCTTGCTTGCAACAGTGGAAAAAATAAGAAAAGGGATGGTTCGTCTATTCTTTCCAGAAGAAGGAACATACAGGAGAATCGTCCTCGCAAAAGTGAAGCATTTAATCAGGGTGTGCTTGTGACAAAAGATCCAAAAGTGCGACCAAGTAAGAGGGTCTCTCGAGTCCCTTTAGGCGCAATACTTCTTTAGCCACCAAGCATTAATCAGGCCCATCGTCTTCTCACTTCCAAGGCGCCCGATCTCATAGTATCCGCTTGGGTTCGCTCTCGTGACCTCGAAGGGTCCATCCCATTTAAGCGTGAATTTTGGTGCAGACATACCCTTTAGGAGGGGGCTCATACTCCATTTCCTAGAGCATTCCTCCCTTATCAACTCTCAACATCGTCTGGACATCCGCCATTGTGACATAAGGGGAATGCGGAGGCTCCTCTTCTCTGTTGTGGTGGGAGGACCCTTCCTCTTGACGGGGTCGCCTCCCTCAAAGGTTCCCTGCTAGCTGGGAGCCTTCCCTTTCAGGGCGCTGCCCTGCGACCATTCGTAAAACCTTTAGATTCTCCCGTTGGGCTATCTCCGAAGTTCCCAACCGAGACGACATATGATTGTGCACCTCAATCAAGACGATGGGTACCACCGCCTCATGCTCGTATCCCTCTCCTTTGGGCAAGCTACTCGCTACTCTTTCATTACTGTCCCTCGGTCCTGGCTCGGGTCCATTGATCGAAGGGGGACTCATCTCTCTCGACCTTGGCATTTGTGAAACACTCCTCCCCAGCAAAGTCGCCAAAATGTTGATGCACCGTTCGTAATACAATGAGGATTATGTTCTGTAAGCTTGGGTCCTTGAAAATAAGCAGAAAGGAGTGGAGATTAGAGCTAATGCAAGAGAATAATCTTCAGTTCATATTAAAAGGAAAAAGAGGCAAAGCGATCCGACGTTCTACTTCAAGGGTCAAGTCCTTCGTTATCTTTCTTAGTTATTCTTCATATTATGTTTCAGGTGGTAGTTGTCTCTAAATGAGACATAAAGTCATTATTTATACTAGTTCAAGAAGGGTTAATGCCCTATGGTCTCTTGCTGGCTCTCGCACTTGCCCACTGGGCGTTCCCTGATCCCTAGGCGAGAGTGACCATTCAGACCGGTGGTCCTATGGGTTATCCCCGCCAACCTCTCTGGGAAGCCCGTAGAGCATTAAATGTGAGTCCCATCAATCATTCTAATTAATGTGGTCCCTCGAAGTCATCCCCTATTCGTCAAACCGCACTTTCCCCTCTTGCATTAGGCTTTTCGAGAGGACATTCCCCCTCCCTTCGAGCTAAACCAACTAGTCTCAGCCCCCATTCCACTTGATATTCAAGATCCCGTTAAGAGAAGTTAAGAAGATAGGGTCTGGCGCCCAAAGCATGCCTCCCTCACTTTGGTCGGCGCGGCATTTCTCTCCTTTCATTCGGCGACTCAGGTGTTGGTACCATTCCAGGGTGCCCCTCTAAGTTTTTCCATCCGATTGGAGAGGGACGAGCTTCGAGTAGGGCCTTATGCAGTAGAGCCGAGAGAGAGGGGTGACAACACTACCCATCGAACCTCTCACCAGGTGGCTCTAATTGTTGGAGCCGAGAGGGAGGGGTGACAACACAACCCGTCGAACCCTCTCATCAGGTGGCTCTAGGAGTCGGAGCTGAGCGGGAGGGGTGACAACACTATCCCTCGAACCCTCTCATCAGGTGGCTATATCTTTCAACACCTTGTCATTACGTTAAGAGGAGAGGATTAAAATAATTATGATTAATCTTAATCTTTTTGCCGTTTACATAGGGATATCGTGTTCTCATGAATCCCTTGCCTCTTCCTTGCAACTTTATATATACACGTATTCAATTATATAGTTTTTCTGATTCCCCTAAATCTGCATCCTTGAATTTTTTTGTACTACTATACAAAGGTTTAATGTTCACCACATCGTTCTTCATGTGGATGGAGGTCCGTGCAAAATTCACAGGAATGGTCTAGTACCAGTACCACCACAAGCAATACAGGTAGTGTAATATGTAAATGGTCCCCTCTTTTAAAAGAATAAAATTGAAAAATGAAAACTTAGGCCTTGTTTGGTAACGTTTTGATTTTGAGTTTTCTGTTTTAGTTTTTTAAAAAATAAAATCAAAACTTAAAAGTTGTTTGGTAACGTAAGTTTTGTTTTTCTAGATTTTAAAAAGTAAAAATTAATTTTCAAAATATGCCAAGTTTTGAAATTTTGTGAACAAATTTTGGAAGCTTCAATTGAAGCTTTCGTTTTGAGTTTTTATTTTGAAAACCCCAAATCACAGATACAATAAAATAAAATAAAAAAATAAATAATTAGTAATAAATAATTAAATATGATAAATATAATAACAAAATAAATAACAAACAAAAATGAATAAATAAATATTAAATAAACTTAAATAAAAATACATAAATAAATAAAAATGATAAATAAATAAAATAAAATGAATAAATAATTAAATAAAAATTGAGTAATAAATAATTAAAAATAATAAATAAACAAAAAATAAATAATAAACAAAAAATGAATAAATAAAAAATAAAAATAATTTAAAGAAATGAATTAATAATTAATAATAAATAAATAAATAAAAATATTTTATAAAATATTTAAATATAAAATAAATTTGTACACAAATTAATAAATAAATATTTAAATTAGTTCATAATTTATTAATTCTTAATTTTTTTTCGTTACCAAACACATTTTCAGTTTTATGCTTTCAAAAATTCCACAACACATTAATTTTACCAAACATGTTTTACTTTCAATCAAAATAACAACAAAGCAAATCACAGCTTTAATTTTGTAAAAAAAAAAAAATCACAAAAAAAAAAAAAAACACAACATTACCAAACAGGGCCTAAGTACGCGTTGCACACATCTATGAAATGGGTCTTAAAACATCAGTTATTATGCGGGTAAATCATCTTAAACCATCATATATGTTGAGCTACCATGTTACATAATTTTATATGGATCTATACAAATAATATTGATGATTCAAAGCCTGCACATGAAAATACTTGAGATTTGGTACCTCAAGAAGCATGATACCTCATATTCATTCCTACTAGGCCCAATTCGGATTGGGGGGGGTGCACGGATACTGTGGATTAGTCGAAATGCACGTAAGCCGGACATCATGGTTATCAAAAAATATATATAAAGATAGAAATAATAGAAGCCTCATTGGAACAGTTAAATGGAGACTCTCAGACGACATTGTTCATAGTAAAAGATATATACAAGAGGGATGTTTAGAAGAATGGTTGTCCGGTCCAGATTTAAAATGTTACATTTGTTATATATCATATCCCAACTACTCGACTAGTATAACAAAAGGAAGATATATGATAACAAAATTACACTCAAAACTTGAGGACTTGTTTAGGTTGGCTTCCTAGCTTTCCAAGTGCCTTGTCCAGTGCAGTGTGAAAATCATTAAAAGGAACCAGCTCCATCCTGCAAAGAGCATTCATTATTTGAAGGTGGTAATTATAAAGAATAAAAAGATATGAGAACAACGAAAATAGGGTTTGCACTAAAATAAAGGTTGCAGCTACAAGAAACACAGTGATACTCTCCACAAAGCCTCAATGACTAGAGATATTTGAATAACCGTGTGTATGGACAGGTATGGTATAAAGAAGTCAGATCATCCCTGGGATTAACTCCGCTTTGTATATTGACCATAGTCAATAGTTTTCTTCGAAATTATAATGCAATTTGAGCACACTTTTAGTCTCAGACCAGACGCTGCAACTTAATAGTAACTTCAAAGTTGCTATCGGTAGCAATTATCAGGACATGTGATGTTGGGGTTTGAGGTATTATCACAAATGTAAGAAAATATTCACGAAATTCACTGAAGAGATCCAAACTGCTTACAACTGACCGTGCCAGCACTTAAGAAATTTGGCATCAACAAGCTCCAGAATGCAAGCAGCTCTTTCCTTTCTTTGTTAAACAATAAAATAATAAAGTTGAGAACATACTCATATGCTAATTTTCCTTCGCGCACAACACCCAAAATGTAATCTATCATTCTTCTGCACTCTCCTGCTTTATCTGAACTCATCCATTTCTGCAACCAGAATCCCCTTAAAGAAAGGTCCTGCAAACACATATTAGAATACACAATTTATTTGGTTGCAGCAAGTGTGATGCTTTAGCAATATATTGAGATCCAAAGGTATAGAAACTATCAACATGATGCCAATTCCTTGGCTAATAACCAAACATTATAACCCACTATAGCAATCAGTTCCTTTGCTCTTCAATTCTGACCCCAAATAATTGTTAAACAATATAGGGAGTTTTAAATATCACAAGGTTTTAGAGACTTGGGCATCCGGTCTCCATTTGGATACGAAAATCAATGCTGCTCTTTTGCTAAATCAGTTGTGAATCTATCGGATATTTCTAAAATCTATGCATATCTTTTTTGTGAATCTATCTGATATTTCTTCTTTATGTAATTCTAATGAAAATTTGTACCACATTAATAAATGCTGTTCTTTTGCTAAATCAGTTGCTACATTTTACCCAAAATTCACCAAACTCAAGTTTCTATTTCTCAACACAGCATTTTACTCTATTATGCTTCAGCAGTAGTTATACCAACACTTTACTCTGATAAATGCTGTTCTATAAGAATGGCTCTTGAGGGCATCTAGGTTCAATGCTCAGGTAATTTCAAGCTGATGCTCAATTTTAATGTGGTGCTAGCTTGTGATTAAGATTCAATGGCTCATTCTACCATAATGATTTCCTAAGTCTAGGCTTGTTTGTTGAACTCTTCTTTCCCTCTATTACTTTCGATCAAGTGTGAGTTTGGGAAATACAGCCCTTTCTATTCTACTCTTTCACAGCCTCTCTAATCAATTCTTCCCATCCAGATATAAATAAATAAGCATTTACATAAAAGTATGAGCATTAACGTCTTATTTATCGTTAAAGAATATTGACAAAGAAAACAGCATTTCCCCGTCAAGCTTGTCCAGGGCCAAATCTTCAGATTGCAGATATAATGTCACTAATTGTATAATTCTCATTTCGACTTTAAACCAGGTGGTCATTTGGAACAATCATTTACAATTTGAACTTGTCCCCGCCACATAATTTTGGAGATGGCGTATCTTATGGACTTAGCATATTGTAGCAAATACAGTCCCTTACATGTTACTGCTGTTTCACTGCCCAAAATACAGTCAGTTACTCTGGGTTTCCTGTTCTAAACTCACCCCAATATTCTCAAATCAGCTACACATACATTATGAACACAGTCTTGATAGCCAAAAAATTTCTCAAAAGCAACACAACAATGGAAATTTCATGGCTTACCTTAAATATGAATGCTGAAGTGGGTACCGTAATAGGTTTCTTAGACATTCCACCGTATGTAACCATAGTTCCTCCCTGCCTGAAATCAAGAATGTTACAGCCTTCAAGGATGAAGCTAGACTTGGAACACAACACTTCTGCAGAATTAAGCATCGCATATCTCACCTCAAGAATTTGAGAACCAAAGAAGCAGAATTGCCACCAACACAGTTATATCCCACAATGGGTTCAGGTACACTAGCCTTGCACATTCATGAGATGTAAATTAATGATTCACATAGATAACAAAAATACACACGCACACACAGACACACACACGAGCGCAATGATCTTTTATACAAAATATTTGAAGACACCGAGTACATATGAGACAGCATAAACAACTCTGTAATTGAGATAGTATAATGATATGATACCAGTAGACCTTTCACATTTTTCGCTTCTAGTTGGCTCTCTGTATATATTTCATCTGCACCAAGTTTCTTGAGTTTTTCTTTTACCTCATCTGATCCAGCTCTGTAACAAGCAGAATAAAATAAATACATATAAGATATTTCTTCTGCTGAGAGCAATTGCATGCCAAATCATAAGGGGCTGCTCAATGAATATACAGGTTCTTGAGGTTCAACACTAAACTAATGCATGAATTGCATACAAGGCAGCTGTGTGGAACAAACATTAGTTTTGCGAGAATAGAAAACCTTGCAGAATACGATTACAGCTTCACAGGTTAGAGAATTAGATGTCAACATCACTATTTTTTCGGTCATCAAGCTGTTCTCCTTCCCTGATCTGATGCTAATGTTGCTTGTTTTGGTTGTCTAAACTACATTACAAAACCAGACAGGACTAGCTAGTTGGACCGATCAGACTGGCCCTTTGACAAGATCTTAAAACCTCCTGGTCTACCCTAAAAACAGTCCAACCTAATTAACAAAAAAAAAAAAAAACCCTGTAATGCAGACCAAACTGGTCAGAAGTAAAGACCAATTCCTGGTTTGGTTAAAACAGTAAGGTTAAGAACACTCTAATTCAGAAAAAAATATCAAGGCCCCATCAGACTCCTCAAGCACTACTTGTGCATTAGACTAGCTTCTAATCCGGGCGTCATGCTTGAAACCTGCATCTGGCAACCACTTTTGAGGCAAAGCTGAAGCCAGTCCATTTGAAAAGTAAAAGGTTCCTCTTTCTCTCTCTATATAATATATATATATATATGTATGTATGTATGCTACAGCTTTGGCTTCCTGTTTCTACACCTCCTGATACCCTAAAAGAGTTTAATTCAATCACGTCAAAATTGTTTACTTTTTACAGCTACCTTTCACATAGAGATAATTAAGTTTATTTGTTGGTAACACTGTTATCGTCTTGTAGACTACACTAAAGTGCTGTTGATGACACATATATGTTGTTTCAAAACACGCATTAGTGTTGCTCGCAAAACAATCGGAGACTGTCAAAAAATTATAATTATTAGTTTTTTTTTCCAGCTTCATGTAATGATTTCTCAGTTCTATGGATCTGGGTGAAGTGTTGTATTATCCTTTATGCTATAACTGAAGGCCCAAATATTGGATGGAGGTTACTGTGATGCTATTTCTTCCAGGTATCAGTAAAATATTACTCCTATTTTCATAAGTTCAACAGACTACAATGTTGCACTAGAGACTACTCAAGCTAGCAACTTACATTTATCTTGAAATTTACACCAAGTATGTGAGAAAATTTTGACAATCGTTAAACAAAGGTTATGATATATAATTATGACATCACGGCATTATTCTGGTTCACTCAGTAGTTTACCATTGACCCTAAACCTTGTGCCCCTTTACAGTAGGAAACTTGGCCCAATGGTACAGGTTTCATAACTACCAATAAAAGAAATTCCATTTTTATTCTCAAACACCTGAAGTAAAAAGGACATCAAACATGCACAATGCACACATAAGGAGAAATTACTAACTAAGCACTAATTTATTGAACATGCATTGACGAACTTCAAGGAACACAAGCTCAAAATATTGGGGGAAACGATATAATTAGCACCTGTCCCTGATAATATTAATACTATGGATGCCTTGAGTATGAGCAAGCTGAATGATGCACTGCCCCACGATGCTTGTAGCCCCATTTTGCACAATAGAATCTCCTGTTTGTGGAGAGTTTTTTTAATCAGGAAAAAGTGGGCAAACGATAATGAATTGCACTTTCAATAATTGGAAGTACCTGCTTTTAGATTGCCAAAGTCCTCAAGCATTCTTAGAGCAGACAAAGGATTGACAGTAACTGTAGCAGCATATTCCATTGGCGTACTTTTATCTATCTTGTGCCACGCACCCTGCTCTTTCACAATGTATGTCTGCCATGTCCCTAAGCATAATGGATTTTGTTATATTCTAAAAATTATATTAGAAAGTTTCATTGTTTCAATGAAAACTTTTTGTTATTTTTTATTTTCTGTCACGGGAAAATGCGGCATCGCAAATTCCTTTAATACGTCCACTTCCTTACTATTTCAGAGTCAATAACAAAATAATTATGGTAAGAAAAATTCTTCAGCTATTAATTATTCTTGGGCTTTAACCAGAAATGCTCTCTTCAACTTGACTATTGATGGGGGGTCACCAGGTCAGTGGTAGAATTTTATGGTCCTCTCTTGAACTTCCCCCATGTGGGTTTAAAATGCAGTTATAAAATGCAATACTAGATTGCTTAGTTGCTATAATAACAATTAGCAACTTATGAAAAGTTCAAAATTGTTATGGATAAGAACAGCTTCAATGATGAGGAAGCAAAAAAATTATACTAAACAACATGACAAATAAACTACTAAAACGCGTACCAAATGAAGGTGGAGATGGAATGACCCAATCACCAGGTGCGAGGCCTGTAACTGCAGAGCCCAAGGAGTGTACTTCTCCGACACCCTCGTATCCTCCAACTGCTGGCACTTGTGGCCTCACAGGATACACACCTAAAATAACATTTACAAAGGAGTTAAAAAAGTCATAAAAATCACACTCTTGATATATGAAAACGCATGATTTTATGCATCAGCAAACTTATCTAATTGCCCACTCAGAAAATGGAGTAGAAACAAAGAAAACAACCCCTCTGGCTTCCTTTCTTCTGTTTTTTTATTTTTTCTGTATAAAAATAAATAAAAATAACACAGATATACAAAACAACTTTGCTTTGGGGCCTGTTTGGATGCGTTTTGTGTTGAGCTGAAACAAATCCCACGGTTTTGTTATAGCGTGTTTTTAGTTAAAATCGGAATCATAGTTGGTAAAGTCAACAAAAACATCTGTTTTAAGTTTGGCCCAAAACTACTATTCCTGTCAGTGTGCAAAACAAAACATATCACACCAAACATGCTGGCCAAACAGTGCATTAATTTCCGGCACAAAACAGAAACACCAAAAGCAAAGCGCATGCCAATTGGGGCCTAAGGCAAATGCTAGATACGAGCTCAGAAGTAAACACTTTGTGTATCCCCGCATCAGACAATGCATTTTCTCAGCAACAAAAGAGCTAGAGTTTAAACAAACTACAAGCAAGTAGAAATAATATCCATCCATATATATATATATATATATATATATATATATGTATAGACTAATACATAAGAGACGATATAGGATTAAAATGAGAATGAACAAAATATACCTTCTATTCTATTAATATCAGAGGGATTGATAGGAGCAGCGAGCATTTTGACACAGACGTCGTTTTCTTTGATTTCCACTAGTGGAACTTCAATTACTCTGCAAAGTGGTTGAGAGTGAAGCTATAACTAGGTGAAATTTACAAATCAGATAGAGATAGAGATGGACCTAACGACGGTGTCGGGAGGTCCTTGCTGGTGGTAGACGACCGCCGTGGACGGCGGCGACATGGTGGCGGAGAAAGCTCGGACGGTGGAGAAGCGAGTGCGAGGGCGGAGGGATTGGGTGAGGCTGAAGAGCGACGACGACGATCCATGGAGGGATTTTAGGGTTTGTAACCTCACTGACGCCATTAATCACAATGCTCTCTCTCTAGCTGATCTGCTGTATCTATCTCCTTCGAACACTTTCACTGAAGTGAGTTCACTATAAAGCGGTGTCGTTTTATAGAATAATTCTAACAATAAAAGAAATTGGAGAAGTTTTTTTTTAATTATTTTTGTAATATTGCAATTACAAATATTTGTACTGGTTTATGCATACGAAAAAATATATATATATATCCTCTCGATTGCTCCTCTCACAAAATGCCGTGAAGTTTCGACGATCGTGTCATTGTTAAAAATAAGCCTAAACAGTTAAAAATAAAAATTAAAAAGTTGTTAATGTGGTGATAACTTAATAATGAAGAGGATGTTTGCAAATCAGAACCCTCGAGCTATGAACAACATATAAAATTATAAAGGGTCACGAACGATTAATCCACATATGGTATCGATATAGTGTGTATAAACTCCTGTTATTGTTTGGACCACAATATTTTAAATGGTGTGCGTATTGTATTTTTTTGGCATTTTTCGGTGACTAGAGGTGTAAAATTTCCAAATACTCATAATATAATTTTATTTTATTTTTTAGAAGGTCGCAAGTGATTAACTCCAGTATCGATATAGTGCATAAGACCCCCATGTAATATCGATATAGTGTGTATGCCCTTAAATATTAAAAATGACTAATACTTTTATTCGTAATATAGATAGATAATTATTTAGTGTAAAATAATAATTATTTTTACCTTGTCCCTTCATTCTTAATTTTTTTTGTCATTCCCAATATTCCTAATTGGATACAAAGCCAAGGTTTATTCAGATTTGGAGTAGGAAGTCTTCGTAAGAGCAAAGAGAATTGGAGTAGTAGGTTTGAGTTGAGACACACACCTATATCTATATTATTAAATGTATGAGGGCTTTTTATTTTTTCCAAACAATTTTTTTAAAAAAATTTAAATCTAAATCTAAAATAGCAAAAAAATGATACGTGTGTCTTTTTGGTTATTTCAATAATTGTGTCTTTTACGAAGGATTTTTTTATTTCTGACACAACGTTTACTCTTCGTCGTTTCCTTGTTTTCAATTTATATTTATTCCTTACAGTCACGTTGTTTCATTTTCAATAGACACCTCTCAAACCCCTCCAAATCACACTCCTTCATCACTATATATATATATATATATTCTTATTCTGCCGGTCATGATAGATATGTAAGTTTTTTTATTTTTTTTGGCTTTTAGTTCTGAAAACTTCATATCTGTATGAATATATTTGTTGAATACTTTGTGAAGTCTGTTTAAGTTATATATATATATATATATATGTTTTGCATCTACAAACAATGTTCCATGTGTAAAGATAATTAGGGTTTCTCTCAAATGGGAGGATGTGACCAATAATTAAGTAATGTTTCACATCTACTTACAATCTTCCATGGGTGAAGATAATTATTGATTCCTCTCAAATAGTAGGATGTGATCAATCTTTCTAAACATATTTTTATCGTATTTAATTATATTTTATTCTATTTCTTTTTTTTGATATATTTGATTGCGTTTTATTTATTTTATTTTTTAAAAAACTTTCTTTTAACTATATATTAGTTTTATTTATTTGTTTTTCTGACAAATCTTTATAATTTTCAAAGAAAGTTCAACTAAGAAGTAAACTACAAATTGAATTATTTATTGTGTGTTTATCAAACTCTAAAAGTTATAAACTTTATCACTTTTTATACTAAAGTATGTTTCTCTTTTTCTAGGATGTTCATTAACTATACAAATTGGACAATTTTCTTGGATTTTTGAACATCATTATCAAGGGAGACTTTTTTGATATACAGTTTGTCTCTTTTTTATTTCCCCTTATTTTGTGAACAAACATATTGCTACTTCTGGCTGTAAGTTTGAATTTACAATATTTGTTTTTCTTGGTGGTATCAGTAATAATACAGTATTAATATTGAAATTATAATCCTCTTTGCATACCTATTCAGAGTACAAAGAACTTCTGCTTCTTCTTTTTTTCCTATTGTAATTCTTTGTTATATTTTAATAAATCAACATTAACCGCTTTTTAAAATTTACTTTTTATCTAACTTTTTTCCAAGTGATTTACCTGTATTCCTTTTTTTCCCTTGATAGTAGCCTAAATAATTATTTTAGGAGGTACTACTCATAAAAGGAAATGAATTTTGATTCAAACTTTTAAATGATATGTTATTCTGTTTGTTTCTCTATTCTTAAAATTCTCATTCATGACTTCGAATTAAAATAATTGTTTTTCTCAATTTTAATTTTATTGAAATCTGATAATGTAAAATATACTTTATTTACATATTTTTCTCTGTATACAATTCCTTTTTGCATTGACATAATTTTTCTTAATATATTTTCTTTCTTTAATATCTATGATTCTATACTGAAAATTTCAAATCATAACACCATAAGAATAGATGATCACTATTTAGGAGAAAATTAAAATTTGCCATTTTCTTTTTTAGTATGCAATAAATAATTCTATCTTGCGTATGATAATATAAAATATTTATTTATTATTTTCTAAAAACAATACTTAATTTTTTTAAATATTAATATAGAAAGATGATCATTTTTAAATAAAGAGGATCTAGCTATGTGTTTTTTTTATACCTCAATTGTCTATTTCTTCATTGTTTCTTCTATTTATGAAAATACACCACAAATATATAAGTGTCTAGCACAATGATTTATGTCTTTTTTTTTAGATTGTAAGAGTTGTTTAGTTCCCCCTACAATACTTTTAGAAAAAATGGATAATAGTTTTTTGTTACAAAATTTGATAAATACTTTTTCTTTAAGTAGAATCCAAATAAATCCAATCTTTTTTTTTAAAGGAATATGAGGTCTTTTCTTACGTAGTATAGATTTCTAAAAAAAAAAAAAATTCACAAGCTACAAGAAAGTAAAAACTAAAACACTAAACAATAGAAGACTTCTCCGCAGATAGAAGATTAAGGAGCCATACATATCTGATTATTTTAGAAAAGATAAGGAATAAACATGTTGATACGTACATTATACATTTTCTCTTTCTATCATTTCATTTTTTTTAAGTTTAATTTCTTTTTTCAGGTATTTGAATTGGTTGTTTAATAAAAAAAAAATTGTGAGATAAAGAATGACCTATAAAATATTAAATGTTTATTCCTTCCATTTTCCAATCAATTATATATGATTTTAATATTATGTTTTATTTATTTTTTTCTATTTTCTCTTATATATATATATATATTTAATTTATTCCATCACGTGCATGGCACGTGCTTTTACCTAGTCTATACTATTCTAAAAGTGTAAGCCTCTTAGATTATTTCTCTCCACTTTAATATAATATTTTAAATAAAAACAATATTTGTTTTATTATTTATTAAATCTATTTCATTAAAGAAGTGTATTAAATTTGTTTCATTAAAGAAGTGTGACCCTTAGATTATTTCTCCCCACTTTAATATAATATTTTAAATAAAAAAAATATTTGTTTTATCTATATACTATTAGAAAAGTATAAGGGGTGTTGGGATTCTTGTTCAAAGTGATTTAGAAATAGTATCTACACACTCTAATATCGAAAATCTTCCTCCTGCGGGGGATATTACTGAAGATCTTTCACTTATTCACTTTGACGGTGAGGCCCCGTTAGTTACCATTCTGCCATCTTCTCTATCACGATTACTTATTGAAAGAGGAGACATTATCTTTTTTTTTGTTGAATATGAAGGTCACGTGGCCCCCATTACAGACTAAAAATGTGGTTTAGTCATATCTTAAGCCAAGATAGACATCACGACACTCTTCGTGAGGCAGGCCTATTGGATTCAATAGAATTGTTCTCTGATCTGTCTATTCATCGCGACGCCGATGCTCTTACTCTTTTGGCATCACGCTGGAGTTCTGCCTCTCATTCCTTTATAGCTGCTTGGGGAGAGTTTACTCCTACTTTGGAGGATGTCTATGTTTTGTTTAGACTCCTAGTGTTTGACTCGCGCCAATCAGATGCTCGTCCATTCGATGATGAAGATCAACGTATTCACCTCCATTTCCAAGCTTGCGCAGTTTACGCCTCTAAGCACGGGAGTCGTTTTAAGCAATGCGTCATACTTGATGAAGCCCCCATCATTAAAAGTGCCAAACTCAAGTACTCGAATTGGTGTCATCACTTCTTTGTGGAGTATGAACCAAAACTTCCTCTTCTCTGCGGTCAAGATCACAGATATGTACCTGGCCCAGAATTCAACGGTGATTTCGAATTAGCAGGATTTTTAGCTTACTAGTTAGACATATATATTTTCCAGGGGCGTCTTAAGGATAGCCCAAACAAGTTAGTTTTTTTAATGGTCTTCATTCTGTCGCGAGGTATCCGTCTACCCCTGGCCCCCCTTTTTCTAGGCACTCTTTATTTTCAACTAGATACCTTAGCCAATAATTTTTCTAGATCATTAGGCAGATATGATATCAGTACCCATGTCCCATGCCTTTTTCTGATGCTGTTTTTATTTGAAAGATTCCCCAAGTATGCCCCCAAACCTTTAGACTTTTTTGCGACTGTGGCCGATCCTCAATCCGCGGATGCTACTCTTCTAAAATCTCGCGTTGCCCGTTGGTCAGGTTTTTTTTCCACTAAAAGGCTTGAATATTTCATAGACAACAGCCGCAATTTTTTGTGGAGACCATACTCAACACCTTTGAAGGTTCCCTTCTTTTTATCCTGAGGATGATATAGCTTCATATAGTTATACATCTCATAAAGATCTTATTTTCACTGTTGCTGCCTTTGAATGTCATCTGCTTGTTTTTTATGAATCATTTTCACGGGTTGCAGTCTATAATCCTTCACGGGTTGCCCATCAACTAGGTTTTGATCAGGCAGTCCCTGTCTACGTTGCCCCTTTTGATAGAAGTTCGCCTGATGCTTATGATGACGCTTTGGTATGTTTTCGTGAAGAGTATGAAAGAACAAATCAACACTTCTCTTTTGCAATATTCATTCCCTCAATATTGCGGGCAGGAGGTCGAACCGCGGCTTATGTGGATTTCTGGCTCCAAGTCATTACAGATTTTCAAACCTACATGATGGGGCCTCCTAGACCAGTTGAGCCCATTCTAATACTCTCAGGGGATTCTTCTCTTAAACTTCATAAAGCTCATGGTTCTCGTGGGTTTTATAGTAAGTTGACACTTAGGTATTTTAATCATCGTGGAGAACACCATGAAGCACCATCATACTCAAATCCACTCCCTAAGAAACAGAAGAAAGGCACAAAAATTCTTTCAAAAAGTAAAACAAAACTTCCCATTCTTGCGCCCAAACGAAGACGCTCAGAACGTGTTGAAGTCCTTGTTGCTTTACCTATCCGCGAAGAACCTATTTCCAAAAGATTGGTATGTCATCATTTTTTTTATTGCTTCCCTCATTCATTATTTCTTTTTAACTCATTTTCTTTTCAGCGATCTGCAAGTACCTCTGCGCTAGCTATGCAGGGTGATCAATATTTGGTCAATGATGACATAATCGATATTCCTCTGATTCAGAGAAGGGATAATGTTGTTGCTCTGGATTGCATCCCCCTTTCTCAAATGAGGGATGCTCAAAAAACTAAAATTTCGGCCTCTGCCACATAGTCTTCAGATGATGAGGTAGACGAAATGCCTTTAACTCGTAGAAACAAATTGGACATTCGTGCTCTAGACCCCTCTATCCATAATACAACTGAAGCTGACAATGACATTTCTCAGGAAGACAATTATGCTTATAGTGATGTTATGGAAAACATTTTTTCTCAAAGGGATGAGTATCCGCTGCCTAGACAAGATCCGCTAGAAGGAAGTTTGGTCCGTACCACAACCTTGTCGTCAACCCAGAAAAGACCATTACTGGATACTGTTGCACAAGTACTAAAAGACATCCAATCCTCAGACCCTCTATTTTCAAGTATAGAGCTACAACTTTTAAATAATCCATAGATCTATACCCTTTCATTTTTATTGTTAAATTTTTCTCTTAATACTTCAGGTCGCGAAATTATTGAAGGTACAATTTTGCAAACTCAATCCGCGAACCAAGAGGTCTTTGCGGACAATGATCCCTCTATTGATGCCTCGGATCGTGAAGTCGTTGATATTCTCTCTGACTTCCCTGACCATGAAATAGAGAAATCCCAAAATCCTCCCAGGATCGCTAGAAAAGTTATTCTAACCGATTCAGATGAAGAGGACAATCTCCCCATTTCTACTTTGCATAGTAACCAACCACAGAATACCGAATTAAATGCAGAGGTTTCCAGTATTCATACTCCAGACCACACTGTTATTCGTGATGTTCAGCCTCTGAGTACTCAATCCATCGGTGGTGCAATCCGCAAAGGCCAGATAGACTTCCTTTGAGTTGCTGGGAGTGTGACTAATCGTGACAGCCTTATAGGAAATTTTTATCCCGCGGGGGTTACAACTTCAGACAAGGGTCATAGAGGTACTCAATATCGGTGGTGCAATACTAGTTTTTTTTTTTTACTAGTATTAGTACATAAGATACTCAACCTGTTCAATATTGACCATTACATTTTTACAAGAATTGCACAATCCGCGGGAGTTACTAACATACAAGACAATCCCAATCCTATCATCCTACCACCATCCGCGGAAGGTCCTTTCCTGACAAATTCTTTGGTTTCCCACCTTTCTTTGGAAGAAGATAATACAGAAGAGGTGTAAAATAGTGGAAGCTCAGATACCTGCCATATGCAACCTCTTGGAGGTAATCTTGAAATGGAGATAACAGCTACCCTAGAAGATGGTCCGCGAACCCAAAGATCACTTTTTGGGGGTGTTGTTGTTGACATTGATACTGATACTAGTGATATTGATATTACTGCTGAAGATCCTTCTATTGGCACAAATCCCAATAATGCTCGAGAGCCTGAAGACACAGATACAGACCACATCCCCCATTATTGTGTTATTGATACTGAGTCCACTCATCCCACGAAGCCTGCTCATGTCGCAGGATCCTATCATGTCGCAGGTATTGTTGTTCATGGTCCTTTGTTCTCGGAATCTGTACTTCAGGATCCTGAGTCTTTACTTAATGAGGGGGCTTTTGATGATTTTCCTTCTCCATAGAATACCTTACAGAATCTTTCCTTTCCTAACTCTGAATCCTTTTTCCTTCTTATTCACCTACAAAAACCTCATTTTTAAACTCCCCAACCAACCCGAACTCGTTAACTCCAACCAACCCGAACTCGTCAACTCCAACCAACCCTTTCAAGTCATCCCTTACAAGAACACATTCCTTCAAGCCACCCTCCTCAGAGTTCAGTTGCAGGGCCATCATTAATACTAGTGATATCAAATCCTTCCAACCAGGGTTTTGCGTATTGGCATGATTGCTTGTGTTATCCATAAGATATGGCTATTTTGGATTGCGTCCATAGTCATCATTAAGAAACATTTGCACATATAGAGCTTCATGACCCTCTTCTTCAACCAACATTCTTGCATATTATTGCAGATACTTTTACATCCCTTATGACCACTTCTATCTGAGTTCTTTCCTCAGAATCCTTATCTAATTGATGTGCTCGGATTAAAGATTGGAAGAACTTGAAGATTAATATATCTTGGTAGGAGGCTCGTTTAGAGCAAGTGCAGCGCATCCATGTCAAACTTTATGCTGAGGTCAAAGCTCATGCAGAATTACTATTATCATACATAATTTCAATTATTTTATACTTATCTACATAAATATAAATGTATATCAACTTTTTACCGATTTTTGTCAAAAAAAATTTAACAACATTTATCCTTCCATTTTTTTTAAAAAAAAAATCTATATATTCAAACTACTATAATTGCAAACTCTAATTGCAGAATAAGAAAAGTTACAAAACTATTCATGCATAAGTTCCTCTTAAGTTACCGATCTTCTTTTCTCTCATTAATTCAAATTTAATGTAGATCTTACAATAATTAAAATTTCAAAGAAATATAAAAGAACGTGTATATATATATATATATATATATATATATATATATATATATAGTGTATGAACAATTCTTAACACCATCCGTGACAATGAAATTAAAAATAAGCTCTAGAGGCAACACCACCTTCGACAGAGACAACGAGGGATTGAATAAGAAGATAAAGGCAGAAGACCACTTCTCTTTTTCTAATGAGGAATAAACTATGTTGGTAAGATTTTTATTTTTTTTAATTTATTTTGTTGAACATTGAATTTTTGTCTTATTTTTTTGGTTATTTATACACAAATACTTTTTACATTCTTGTCGATTGTTGGTTCTTTTACAGATAATATAAGGAGAGAGAAATTATGTTTAAGACTAATATCTATTAATTCATACATCTTATGAAATAATATTTATCTTATATTGATGGAGAAATAATTATATATTCCTATATATTTTTATAAATAATTATCAATATAATATGACGAGTCTTGTAAAATTTATATTTTTCATGTTTGTCGTATACATCAAAATAACTATAATTTTTCATTTTATTCTTCTAACTTCTGAATTCAAAAGATAGATATTCATGCTTAACACAAAGGGTCTTTGATAATCATATCAGATAAATTAATACACATTTCTTTGATATAAAAAATTATCTTTTGTATTAATTATTTTGTTATTTAAATAATTAATATTATACTATTTATTAATTGTTAATGTTTTTTCTCGCACGTGATCTTTTTGCTAGATATAAAAAAATCAATTAATGAACTCTAATTTATATCTATATCTATAAATCTGTACCTATAACTATTCTAAAAGTGTAAAACCTGTTTACTAATTTTATACATTTTTATAATTTGAATTATTATATTCTTATAATATGATTAGTTTAAAGCTTGTTTATTATTTCTATACGTTTTCATAATTTGAATTTTAAAAAGGGAATGCAAAAGTTAAAGAGACACACCAAGTGACCTTCATTTTTTATTTAATATTTCAGTTTCATAACCTAAATAAGTTTTATTTTAATTTTATATATTTTGGAGAAGTGATTAAAGTTACATGAATTTCCAATGTAATAGTTTCAGACACCAATATTTTTTTTTTTTCCGGAAGGACAGACACCAATATTATTATAACATATTCTTGTATTTTTTATTTTGAAAAGAAGATAGAAGTTAAAGAGACACATCAATTGGCCTTATTTCCTATGAAACGTTTCAGTTTCATTCATTAAACGAAATTGTAATATTTTTAAATACTCTATATATCACAATTTCTCTACCTATACATACTTCATGCATTTGCATTCTTTTCGTTCAATTGAAATCAATTTTTAAGTTTTTACATCTTTCCACTCCTTTACAGTCTTCCCTCATATTTATTACTAATTTGTTAAACTTTTTGAAAATCACATTTCTCTCATAAATTTGATTTATTTAATACTAATTATTATATAAGTTTTATATTGCTCTTATTTATTAGTTTGACGGTTACAATTCTTCAATTGCAATCTCTATATATATTTAGTGATTCATTCTATTTTTATTATTAAGTTTTACTCTCTTTTATTCAAATTGGAGAACTCAATTGAGAAGTTTTTCAAAAAATTGTTTCAAAGTTTATACTTTGTCTACCTCATGATTTTCTTTCAAAATGATTTTGTTATGTTGATTATGATTGTTCTTAAGTTTGTAATCTCTATATATTATTTGGTTTCAAGATGAAAAACCATATCCTAAAATATCTTAAGTTGAACACTTCTTTATGTGTCTTTGTTAATTTAATTTGTTTTATATACAGGGAAAGGAGTAACAAAGACTTTGACTGCTTCTCTTTGCTTCTCTTTACTACCCAGATATTGGAGGTTTGTTTGTAATTTATTTGTTGAAGTATTATTTTTCATCCTTATCTTACATTTGATAATAAGTTCACTTTAATTACTAATTTTGATTTAATTTATAATTTTCTAAACTTAAAGTTTTAATTTCACCAAAACTCTTCAATCCATGGCACGTGCTCTTTGCTAGCCCCTTGACTTTTAAATTTCACCAAAATTTTAAATTTACGTTTGTTTCTAAATTTAAAGTTTTTTGAAGTATTATTCTAAAAGTGTAAGCCCCTTGGATTATTTCTTCCCACTTTAATATAATATTTTATATAAAAAAATATTTGTTTTATTATTTATTAAATCTATTTCATTAAAGAAGTGTATTAAATCTGTTTCATTAAAAAAGTGCGATCCTTGGATTATTTCTCCCCACTTTAATACAATATTTTAAATAAAAAAATATTTATTTTATATAAATTTACATGCATGTATAGAAGGCCAAAAGTTTTTCACACCCCATTGATTCTGGACTAAATACATTATTTTCTCTATATAAATTTTAAATCAAATTAAGATACATGTAAGATATATACAATCTTTCATTATAAGGGGATTAATGCAACATATTTAACCTCTTACCATTATTGACAGTTACAATTAATTGAACAATTTTAATTGTAAGGGCTTTGGAATATTTCCAAACATTTTTTTTCTTTATTTAAAATAAACATAATATATTTTGAATATTAAATGCATGGTGATGTTCAATGAATAATGCTTTTGAGCTTCCCATTAGGATATTATTATCATAATTATTATCTATATCTATATATATATACACTATTACAAAAGTGTGAAGGATTTTGATTATTTTTATACATTATTTATTTATTTAGTAAAAAAAACCTACCAGCATTAAATGATTCTAATAATGTAACATGTAATGCATTAAAAGTAATTTATTTTGCTTGTGTCATTATTATCATTTTAATTCTATTTTAGTGTGTTAATGTTAAGAAGTGCAAAAGTTTCATCTACAATGTTCAATATCAATACCCATTAAATTCTATTTAGTATTGGAATAACATAATGTTTTTTAAAAAGCCAAACCAACTAAAAAAATTGCATCAAAAGTGCCTTTTATTACATGTTTCATACTCAAAATAATAATACTCAAAGTTTGGTAGAATACTTACCCTTTTTTTTAGAGATAAATGGTAGGACCATTCACCCATTTATATATGAATCTTTTATTGTAAGGGGATTAATTACCATCTTTAACCTCTTTATTGTAACGCCCCGCGTTTTCCTTTCTCTTTTCTGAAATTCTTTTCCAAGTGTTAATTTTTTGTGACATCACTTATTCATGACGTATTGTGTATTCTCGGTGTGTGTAAATTTTCCGCATTTAAGTTTCGGACTTAGCGAGACGACTTCGTGAACTTTCGTTTCCGGCTTCGAGATTTATTGTTCGTTGACAACTACGTGGGTTCGTGCAACGTTTTCTCGTTGGAGCTTCGACAATCGTGTTGCATTCCCAAAAGTTCTAACCTAGTTTAGTGTAGACGTTCGGTGTAGCACTTACATGGATTTCTTGTTATATTTTCATGTTGGAAGTAATGAGAATAATTAGAAATGATTTCGGGAAAGAAATGACCTAGGGGTAAATGAGTATTTTCATATTTGGAGCACTTAGTGAAAAGTGTAGAGATTTGGCTAAATGTTAGGGTATGAATGACGTGTTGGTAATTAAAGAAGATGACAAGGGGTATAAGGGTAATTAAGAAGCTTGATGACACTCTTGTAATTAACCCTAAGTTGAGAATAATTTGGTCCTTTTCCCATTTCAAGTGGTGTCTCATTCCTAGCCCTTGATCTCATTCTCTCATCTTTGTTCTAGACCCTTGGATCATAAGACCTTGTTTTGTTGGCACTTAAATACAAAAATCCATTATTGTTGGTCTTTCACTTGGCAAGACTTTTTATCAACCATTGGATGCTTAATTCATTCCCATATTCATTCTAAGCCCTTGGATGATTAGGCCTTGTTTGACAAATTAATGGGTTTTGTGAGTGGTGTGTTTAGTCTTCCATTGCAAGACTTATTTCTAGCCCTTGAATTCATTTATTTTCCCCCCATATTTGTTTTGGGCCTTTGGATGTTGAGAGGTGTGAGTGGGAAATCTCTACACATTACAAATCTTCCACTTTGCAAGACTTCACCTATTCTTCTCCATTTTCTCTCATCTTTCTCCCTTTTTGTTCTTCTCCACTTATGGGTGGAATTGATCACCCTAAGTTAGGAGTTTGGTGTGACCATCAACATGGAAGATGTTCAATGTGTTCTTGTCTTTGGTTTGAGCCAATGATTGGTAAGTGTTCTTCCTTCCTTGTGTATTTTCCATTCAAATCCTAGTTTAGGGTTTCTTGATAAATGGTGTGTTTTAAAATATTACTCGCAAGTGCACGAATCAATTGTAATTTAGGTTATGCAAGAACGAGGTCGAACCCAAGGGAATGCTTTAAAGAGAACTTAATTAAACTCAAATTAATCTAAAACTAACCTAGTTTCTCAAATTTTGTTTGTTGAAGCGATTTTTATACTAAACATGCAATATAGAAATACAAATAATTAAAGTGAGAATAATAGGGAGAAAATACTAAGGTATCGGAATCCACCACCACTAATCCATAAACTTCTAATTATTCCTTTATCAATTCCAATTTTAGAGTAGTAATTTAGAAATCAATCTTATTACTTTCTCAATATTTAACAATAACGCACTAATGAAATATATTTTCAAGAAATAGATTTTCCTTCGCTTTAAAGTGTAAAATTCTAAGCATCCTATGTATGCAATTTAATGGATCACATAAGATCAAAGATTTTTACTTATAAACTCATCAAATCCAAGCTTGATTAATTGTGATAAGAATTCTTAACTACTATAAATACATGATATTTATAGTGAAAGGAATTTAAAACAATTAATACTATGAAACGAAAATCATAAGCATTTAAACCATACACATGGAAATTGATAAAAGACTAAAAGGAATTTATTTCATAAATGGTGGTTTCATCCTCAACCTTAGTTGAGGATTTAGTTACACATGCTTAAAAAGAAAATAACAAAGTAAGAACAATAAAACCCGGAATTGAAGATGAATTCTTCTCCTCTTTGGTGTCCTTCTTGCTCTCCTCCTTCTTCTTCTTCCTCTTTCCTTTTCCTTCCTCTTCAAGATGTATCCATATTTATAGAGAAATATTGGAATCAAATTACAACTTGTAAAGATAAATGAAATATTCTTTTCTTTTCCTTTTCATCACTTTCCATCACATTTTGTTCTTTTTCCATGTGCATTTGAATCATCCAACTTTCATCCATGTGCATTTGATTCATCCAACTTTCATCCATGTGCATTTGATTCATTTCTCACTTTACACCTATAAATGAAAGACATAAATGTAGATGTAATTTAATGACATTGAAAATGATTTATTCAACAATTTTATTATATAAATTAAGTTTTATGCATTTATCATTATTACACTTCTAAATTAATTAAAATAAATAGTTTTACATACTAACAAATATACATTTGGGGATAAAATATGTATGTAAAATGGACTTATCAATAAACCACTTGGTAATTCTTGTTTCCCTCTTGTGTTGGAGTTGGATTCATGGTTAGGAGACTATGGTGAAGCTTTCCACCGGTTTGCTCCTTGGATTTCGGTTGTGGAAGATATAGGGTTTCATGGGTCTTGCTTGGTAGTTGTTGTGCATTGCTCTTCAAGAGGTAGGGGAAAACTTCCTAACTAGTCATCTTATGATTATGTGAGTATGAGCTTGATTCTAGGATTCCTAAACCTAGATATATTTTTGCTAAGTGTATACTTGAAAAATATGAATATGGGGTTTTATGTATTAATGTGTTATAATTCATATTATGTTGTACTTGAGATAGATATGATGTATGCTAGATGGGTTATGAGTTTTGGAGATGGAAGTATGCTTGTATTACTATATGTATATATATGGTATTGATGTATATATGTATAAAAGTAAGTATACATGTAGGGTTTTGAGTATAGGTAGTGTAGCCTTGATAATGTATATAGGTTAGCTACTTTGTTGATGGAGTTGGAATGTGGAACTTAGAGCGTTATTCTAGTTTTCCCCATTCTTGTGAATTTGGAGATTTCTATATTAAACATTAAACTTATGTATGAAAATGAGTTAATGTGTTGATTAAATTGTTTTAATGAGAATAAAATCATGTTAAATGGAAGGTAAAGTTATCTTTGTGTATTAAAGAATAATTTGATGATTTGTGATTATGAGTGGTGCATGAAAAAGTACATTTGTTAATAGTTGCTTTAAATGAAATTTAAAGGCATATTGAATGGTGAAAAAAATTCATGTGGACATTTTGGGAATGTTGTTATAAATATGATGTGATACATATTTTTATGGTGCATGGGTCATTGAGGACATAATGCATAGGTTCTCCTTTTGTATTGAGAACTCAATTAGTGTTGGGTTACGCCCAGTTATGTAACCATGGGTGAGTAGTTTTGTGTCGAATCGTCGCAACAACTGGCCAGTAAAATATGACTCCCACCTACGGATTAATAAGCCGGAAAATGGGGATATAGGGTTGATTGTTTCCCCATCATGGTGGAAAATGTCACTCTCAAATCTTTAGGGCATGGGAGTTGCAAGCAGGGCTCTCGTGCAACTGTCTTCTTTGTTAAAAGTGAGAAGTGTCAAAATCACTTGGGAAGAATCGGTGCGGTACTCTTTTTCTCATTGTGAATGGGTAGGGTACGTATTCGTTAACTTGTATTGGGGTAAAGTGTGTAATATGAGGGGTGTTGAGTCATATTGCACTTGAACTATCATATATGCGTAATTATGATATTGATACTAAAACATGCTATAATTGTGAATATTTATGATGCAAGCATGTTTAATGTGAATTTTGATGTATACAATTCATATGTTGTTAAAATGCTCAAGTGAAATGAAAAGATATGAAAATATGTTTTGCATACCTTGTTTAAAGTATAATATGAGATAAATTATTATACTTGTTGTTATGTGCTTATATACCTTAGGAGGGGTGATATAAGTTGGTTTAAAGACTTTCTTATGATAAGTAAAGTTGGTTGTGGCTATTGAGTTGAATGTGGGTTGAAACCTTGAGAAGGCAGTTGATACTCTTGTGGTATAGTTAGCATTGGTGTAGCAACGTGGCGTAAATAGTGATATTGATGTTTCGGTTGTGATAGATGAGGTTATGAATAAACTGAGTCAATTGTGTATTGATGGTTAATGGATTTTATTAGAAACCTAGGTGATGTGGTTTCGAATGTGAAATTGAGGTTTGAAATAATCGGAAGGGGTTCTTGATTTGAAACTAGTTGGTTCTGAGGCAACGGTCACTAGGTTCCCTTTAGCGGTTTTAAGGAATGGAATGTCATCGGAGTTGTGGTCATTCTCGGTTAAGTCATTATAGGGTTTGTGAGTTTGAATGTGGAGCGAAGTGTGGTTGAGTTAGAGTTAGTGCCTTGTGTTACCCGGTGAAGGCTTGAAGTAGGCTGTAGCATGCCAGTGTGACATGGAAGGATGGCACAGTGACAAATTTGGTAAATAAGTCCAACTTTGGAAGTTGGGCTTAGGAGCATTAGAAAATTATGGGAATTTAATTGGAGATGCTCTATATCATAAGAAGATGACCTGTCAAAGAAAATTCGAATTTGGAATTCGGGAGATTCGTAAAAGGCCTTTATGACTCCTAAAGCAGGGTTGATATTTGTTCTGGTCAGAGTTGTAGTTGTGAATTCTGCATTTATAGGGAGGGGTGGGTCTCTGACCCAAGTAGGCATTCAACCAATTAGCAAGGCCATGGGCAATCCTTGGCTAAGGCATGTATAGGGAAGCTTGTTGACTTGTAAAGACATGGTTTGACATGGTTCTTTGGCACGGTTGGCAAAGACGGCTCGGTTAGACACTGTGGGTTGTGCTGGAGCACACATGGCTTGGCCAGCTATGTGTGCATGCCCACGAGTGTGTCAACTTGCCTTTGGCAAGGTGATGCCTTAGATTGACATGCATTGGTGTGCATGCAATGTACTTGGCTCGGCAAGCCACGTGTACACCAAGCTTTGGCTGGGCCAACTTGCCCTTTGGGTAAAGCTGTAACACTAAGACAAGCAATGGTTGGTGCAAGCTGGTTCAAGACATGGGCATGGAGAGGCATGTTTATGGTGTCAAGGAATTGACATAACCAAGACATAGGCGTGACTAGGTGCTGGCTCGATGGTGAAGGCATTGGTTCAGGCTTGGTAATGCTCTCAAGTGTGGTAGGCTTGAAAGGAGTTGGGACAAGACATTTGGCTTAGCAAAGGCAAACATTATGCAGTGTTGGCATATGTTTGGCACAGATGGCTCGTGATGGTGCAGCATGACTTAGACATATGGAAGGATGGTCAAGGCTAGGTGTGGCTTAGACATGCAGTTGGGCAGTTTGATGACACACAACCACCAAGGGGTATGTGGCATTGCAGGAGGATGCCACAACATGATGCAGTTGACGAGTGCAACTGTGTGACAAGTGTTGGCAGCCTCTAATTGGTGTCAACATAGCCTAAGTGGATGGGGTTGTCATCCACACAGATAAACAGTTTTGTGTGTTTTCCTATATAGGCACATATGTATAACATTTGTATAGAGACGAATTTCAGAGAGAGATAGTGCTTGTAAATAATGTAGTATGGCTTGAGTGAGAGAGATTCCTTGTACTATTTGTGTTTAATAGTGAAGGTTGGGAAACCATTGATTTTGGTTGCCTGTAAATTTATGGGTGTTGTTTATATTGCATTTCATATACAGTGTGTGTGTGTGTGTGTGTTTGTGCAAGACTTGATTGGTGTCAAGTGCCATCATAGGGTAAAAATTTTGTGTTGAAAGATAACCCCTATGACAGTTAGTATCAGAGCCCCTTTGAATCTCAGAATGGCTGGTGGAAATATTACAGAAGCACTACGAGAAAGAGTTGCTCGGTTGGAAACCTTGATGGGTGGTCCATTCTCTAGAAGTGCTATCATAGGGTAAAAATTTCGTGTTGAAAGATAAACCCTGGGACACCTTGTGTATAGTCACTTGCCCTTTCCTTCGAGTCGCTTTTGAACTTCGGCTGAGTGTCTACAAATACGCTTTGGTTTTTCCGTTGGTTTCGGTTTGTTTTTCCGAGAATGGATTTTTCATAAGACTTGTATTTGAGTTCATTCGGTCTTTAAGTGAAAAACTTATTTTCGCCTAACCCCGTGATGCCGACAAAAACTTTGAGTTTTGAAATGGTTTTAAAATCATGAAATAAAATATTTTGGCCTTTGGAGGTCGGTGGTGTCCAAAACGGAGACCAGGGACAAGACGGTTAGTTTAATGGATTTTCAAGAAAATGTCTTTGATAAAACTAAATCGAGATAAATGATATTTTTATCATTTCAAAAGTTCCCTAATAGTTTTGAGGCTATCCTTTTGTGTTTCATACGGGTTTAAAGTGGTTTCGGGTCAATTTTTCAACTTTTAGGACCCATGTAGTCGACTAAGCCTTCAAATCTTCATTTCTGGAACATTTTGGCAATCTTCGTCCTTGTGTAGTCGACTATAGGCCTGGTGTAGTTGACTGAAGCCTTCAGTGTAGTTGACTAAAGCCTCTTGTGTAGTCGACTCTCGGAAATTCAACATGTTTTGACTAGTTTTCGGAAATTCATTTCTCTCACCTCTAACTCGGATTGAGATCCTATTTGTTCCTATGGCTTGTTCTAGGTACAAAATTTGTAGATAAAATTTAAAATAATTTATTGACACTTGAAATGACTGTTTTACCCTTGGTGAAAGAGGGGTACTTCAGCTTTTCGTTTATATCAGCGTTGTCCGATACCGTTTTCAAAAATGTATATCTCTCGCCTCGTGGCTTTGATTGAGGTCCCGTTTATGTTTAGGGTCTGACCTATGTCCAAATATTTGATATAAATTTAAAATCATTTATTTGCATTTGAAATGACTGTTTTACCCTTGGTGAAATATGGGTACTTTAACTTGCTGTTTGAGTTGGAGTTGTCCGATGTCATTTTCAAAAATTCATATCTCTTGCGTCAGGACTTTGAATTTGGTTTCGTTTTTTTCTATGGTTCAACCTATGTCCAAATAGGTGGGTGACCTTTGAAAGTACATTGTTTTCCCTTGAATTGACCATTTTACCCTTAGGCAAAGATGTGACCTTTGAGTGGTCGGTGTAATGGATTATTCAATCATTTTCACTTCCTTTTGTTGTTCGGAAAACTTTGTGACTTCCCCTTAGGCTGAAGTGACTATTTTAACCCTGTATTGGGTTTAAGAATATCGGTAGTGACATGTGAGGTGATTGATAGTATGAGTTGATACTAATTTGAGATTTTGGAGCTCGGTATGCTCGTGGCCTAGGAAGTGTGAGTGTTATCCATCCTGGAGTGTTATGAATATGAGTGTTTCTCCCATGATTTGGTGATAGTGTTGTGGGGATAGTGTTGTGTCGATTGTCAATGTGGGACTAACGAGTACGAGTCGTAGTGATCTATGAGGGGGTTTGTACTACGTATCTTGTATTGGTTGTATATCTCTATATGTATATATATATATGTGCATATATATATATATAGGTGTGAGTTATTACATGTTGTGATATAGTTTCACTATGTGCTAGTTGCCCTATTTGTTGATTCATGGTAGGGGACTAGGGGGATGTATTTCCGGGGTCTCATATTGGCATGATTGCCATATGGGATGTTTGACTAACCTAGGGTAGATGCATGTACACGGGTTGGTTTGCACTCGACTTGAACGGTCATTGGATGTGATAGTTACGATTCCTTTCTCCTACGAGGCTCAATGAGCTCACCCCGGCAGTGGTATGCCTGGTGGTTTACACCACCAGTTTGCAGGAAATGTTTCGGCTATGGACAACTTGGAGTGCAGGATGGCTCGTGGCACTGATGTTGTTGCGGGATTTGGGACGTTAATATGTAGAGTTGGTCATTTTGTTTCATTTTCTTATTCCCTATATTGGGACCGTAGATGTTGTATCTCTTGGGAGCCAGTCTGTTGGTCTATCCCTTCATTTTATTTAGTATTGTTGCATCATTATAGAGATGTATTCTTTCGGCATCTAGACGTGTCTTGTGTATCATTTGGTTTAGCTTCCACTTTGTTGTGTATGGAATTATTATTGTTAATAAGATTCCATTCGGTTTATGGTTGTTTAAGATGTTAATTGGTCGCTCATTTTATGGATCACGATTCGGATTCCTTAGATGTCCCGGTTCGGGAATCTTTGAAAATTTGGGGCATGACATTTACATTCTTGAGGGTTACAATTATTAAGGGAATTAATCAACCATTTCAACCGTTACATCTCTTGATATCCCTCATAAAGTTATTATCATTAAAATTCTCTTTAAAAGGAATAGATCTTAAGGAAAACTATTGTTCGGAGGTTTCTTTTAAGTGGTCTTAAACCGGGATACAACACCCTACAAATGTTACATCTCTTATATTATCAATTTTCTTAAATTCTAATTTCAATTATCAACTTTTTATTCCTTTTTAGGTTGGAGGCATGACTATTGGAATGATTTTTAAATAGATAAGTAACTAAAGATACAGAAGGAGAAAGTGTCACTTGTATCTCATTATTAAGGTATACTTTCTTACTATTGTTATATATATATATATATATATATATATATATTTATGTTTTATTCTTAGTTTGTTGATTAAAATCATTTAGGAAATTTAGATTTTTTTTAGATGGGTTGTAATTTGATTACGAGATACACGAATGAAGTACTATTATTTTGGTTTTTACAGAAAAAGATTTATAGGTCTGTAAATGCAGAAAAGTTACACAATAGATATTTGGTTAAAACTTTGGATCCCTTCTCATTAATCAAAGTCCTCTATTTATACAAGTTGTGATAAATGGGTCAAGCCCATGTACCCAGGTTTATCAACCCCTTAAATCAAGGGATTTGATAAACCCCAACCTTATTTGGACTCTTCATACTATAATTGGATTACTTCTTACCTTGTGGATCACACTTTAGCTTCTAGAATTTTCCATGGGCCCATTGTTGTTTTCGGCCTGCTTGTTTTCAGCCCATCCGCCTTCCGGCCCATCGGTCTCTGGCCCATCCGTCGTCGGCCCATCAGCCCAGTGGCCCATCTATAATTGGGCCAAATATTTCAACCATTACACAGGCCCCTGAGGTTATGGGCTTGACATTCTTTCTAAAGCCCATGACCTAATAAATATAAATACCTATGTATATATACACTAATAGCTTTTATGGGAAATGAAGATGATGAGTTGTCATGTCATCATTGTCTATTTAATGATATGCCAAAACGTGAGGCCATTACTCCCTTAAATCTCGTACCATGACGGCTTTGGCGTGCCTTTCGGACTTCGTGCAGCCTTTTTGGCTTCCTTCTCTCCTTCTATAAAAACCCCCTCTTTCTTCACTTCTCATCACATTTCATACTTTGTAACTCTATATTCTTGTCTCTGCCTTCTTTAGCTCTTCATTACTGGGATTCGTTTCTTTGTCATTGCCGCCGTTCATTCCGTTGCTCATCTCAGATACCATAGAAACCTGTTGTTACTCAGAGCTTTTGTAACTCTTCCTTCGCCAACTAAGTAAGTCGATCGGTTTTCTTCCTTTCTTCTTTCTTTAATTTATCACCTTTACCTCCTTCTGTCTCTTCTACATTTCTTAACGTTATGTCCGATAGTGACGATACCCGGTCAGTAGAGGAAGTAGCTTTACCTTCTGCCTCAGGTACCGATTCTACTAGCAGTGACAGTCCCCAGCCTGTTCCTAAAGGAACCAGAAAGACCACTCTCAAAAGTACTAACCTTCCGGGTTCCTCAACGACCGGTCCTGCAAAATCCAAGCCTTCTGAACCATTCGTAGTGGCCCCACTTAAGAGGACCCGACCTGAAGTGGATGTCAAACACCTTCGGGCTGAGACCCACGTTCCCTAAGACGTTGATGTGTCCCCCTATCCTGGTTACCTAGACTTTACCCAGAGCCAGGGCCTAGCCCCCGGTAGCATTCTGCTATCGACATCTCATCTTAGGGTTCTAAGGTTTCCTCTTCATCCCTTTTTTCACTATATATTTTTCATGCTTGGGTTGCACCCTCTTCAACTGAACCCGAACAGCATTAGGATCATATCCATGCTACTGTTGTACAATAGGGATATGGATCTGAACTTAGGGCTGGCCGACCTCCTCCTTTGTTATTTTTTCCAAAATGCCAGAGCGAGTAGAGGTAGATACAACCTTTTCCCCTTTCACGGCCGCAGCATCTGTACCGATACTGAAAAATCGGACAAGGGATGGAAAGAACGAATGGTAGTAGTGAGTGGCAAGTGGTCGTACCCTTTTTCTCGTATTTTCCCGATCCCCAACAAGTTCCGTCCCATTCGCCTGCCTGTCTACCGCCCCCTTCATAAGGCTTCTTGCCTCTGTGACCATTGTGACCTTCACCGGGGGGACTATGCCTTCAAATTTTTAGGTTATGAGGACAAGGATCTTCCCCTTACCTTTATAAAATAGCGGATATGCCTCTTGAAAACCCATGTTTGGGGCAAGACCCGATCGGCTACTGACCTGCTGACCCTGGACAATCTTAAATCGATCTCTAACTTGGGCGCTGGTGTTTACAGGATGGACTTGCCTGACAAACCTATGTCCGCCAGAATCCCTCAAGTTCCCGAAGGGATTACGCTTGTTGATGCTGTGCCGTTGTCAACAACACCGCCTTCGACTTCGGTGCCTCCTCCTGTTCAGAGCCCGCCAACCCCACTAGCGCAGAACCCATCGGTTCCTCCTCCGCCTCCTGTCAATGCTCCGACTGTGAGGACCCGATCCAGTACAACTGGTGGAGTGGGTACTAAAAGGGCCAGGGCACAAGCTGAGAATGCTTCTTCAAGCAAGGCTCCTGCTGCCCCTGAATCATCCCAAGCTCTGATCCCTTGGGAGCCTAAGTTTCTGCTACCAGATGGAACTCCAGTTTGTGCTGATCAAATCACCTTTAACCATCCGGAAGCTCTTCGGGCTATGGCCAAAGGGATCTGGACACCAGCTGATAGGGCGGCTCAGTCAAAAATCACCAGGACTGATCTGGCTAAGAAGACTTCGATAATGGTTATGGAGGTAAAAGACTTCAATCATCAGTTTGTGTTTTCTATTTCGTTTGTTGACTGCTATTTGTGTAATAATCCAATTTTTATTGTGCAGCTTCTCTACGGCGTTCAGGCCTACAACAGCCTCCTTGAGACTGATGTCAGAGAGATGGCCGGTATGAAGGCCCAAATAAAGCAGAATGAGATCCACCGGGTTTCTCTGGTCAAGGAGGCGGATGGTCTTTGCCAGACCGTTTCTGAACAGAAGACTCTTCTGGAAACCGGTGAGGCGGAAAAACAAACCCTGATTGCCAAAAAGCTGGTTCTGGCTGCCGAGTTGGAAAAAGCGAAAGAGGTTGCTAGGCAGATGGCAGCTGAAAAAGCTGAATCTGATAAACTCTTGGCAAAATCAGAAAGGCTTCTTTCCCTGGAGCGGGAAAAGGTAGAGGTGTGCCGTTTGGGAGGGCTTGACATGTTCGAAAGATACAGTGTCATATGTGACCTCCGAGCGGTCAGGGCCTGGAGATGTAGGCATGAAATGGAGCATATCCCTCTGGAATCCCGGGAATTCAAGACCGCAGAGGCATTCGATGCCCATATGGGAATACCCTTTCCTTATGAAAACCCTCCTGCCTCTGAGAACGATGAGCGCTTTGCTGCCATCCTGAAGGGGAAAGAATACCATCCTCCCGAACAGTAGCCAGGGCAATTTTATATGTTTTTGTTTCCCCCAATGGGCTAATTTCTTGTAACTTCCTTCATTTTTAATGAACAAGAACTTTTATCTCTTTTTTCCAGTAATTATTCGTCCTTTGTGTGGGTTTTTATCGTTTCGTACTTAGCTTTTATGAAACAATCGAGTCTTCGGACATATGGCTCCTGAGGCTATTTATTATTTGTTCTAAATTCACACATTTAGGAATTTTCAATGAGTCACAACGCCTTCGGGCAATGAACCCCTGAGACTTGATTTCATCCTCTGGTTAGTTCAAATCAAGTTTGAACTCAAACACTTAGGAAATTTTTAGCAAATTGTGAAGCCTTCGGGCATTTGGCCCCTGAGGCTTGGTTTCATCCTCTGGTTTGTTCAAATCAGGTTTAAACTCAAACACTTAGGAAATTTTAGCAAATTGTGAAGCCTTCGGGCATTTGGCCCCTGAGGCTTGGTTTCATCCTCTGGTTTGTTCAAATCAGGTTTGAACTCAAACACTTAGGAAATTTTAGCAAATTGTGAAGCCTTCGGGCATTTGGCCCCTGAGGCTTGGTTTCATCATCTGGTTTGTTCAAATCAGGTTTGAACTCAAACACTTAGGAAATTTTATAATCCTAGGGCCTTGCACAAAAGTTGAATTTATTTTTATTGAGATGAATTTGAAAATCATGAAGCAGAGGTACCGATATCGGGCACAGATGCTTCGTAACAAAGGTGTCATAGAAAGACACAGTTTTATTTCTTAACAAGAAAAACAACTATCTAAGGATAATACCTCTTTAACCGATAAGAATTCTGAGAGTTGGACTCGAGGCGGCCTGTTTCGTTCTTCCGAACCCGATAAGCACCGCGTCCGATAACCTCAACCACTGTGTAAGGTCCTTCCCATGTCTCTCGTAATTTTCCTACAATACCAATCTTCCTTCTGAGCACCATATCGCCTACTTGGAACTCTCTTCTTTTGACTTTCTGATTGAAACGTGCTCTGACCTGCTGCTGATAGGCAGCCAGTCTTATCCCGGCGGCTTCTCGTTTTTCTTCCAGGAGATCTAGATCATGGGCTAGGTGCTGATTGTTTGGACCTTCTTCCCAGGCTTGACTCCTTAAAGTAGGTACTTTTAGCTCGGTCGGGATAACTGTTTCGGCCCCATAAGCCATGGCGAAAGGGGTTTCTCTAGTTCGTTGTCTCGGAGTAGTCCGATAGGACCACAACACCTCTGGCAATTTCTCCAACCAAGCCCCTTTTGCGTCTTCAAGTTTTTTTCTCAGTGTGTCAAAAATTGTTCTATTCGTCCTTTCGGCTTGCCCATTTCCCTGCGGGTAGCCGACGGAAGAAGTGTTTTGATTGATCCCATGCTTTGATAAGAATGCTTGAACCCTTCTGTTGTCCAGGTTGGTGCCATTGTCCATCATTATGGTTCGGGGTAGGCCGAACCTACAGATGATGTGGCTCCATATGAATTTTATAACATGGCTGCCTGTTATGGTGGGGTATGCCTCCGCTTCCACCCATTTGGTAAAATAATCGGTGGCCAGGAGAACATGTGTGGTACATCGTATTGCCTGAGGGATAAGACCTACGATGTCCATGCCCCATCGGGCGAAAGGGTGAAGAACAATAGTTGGGTTTAAGAACTCCGGCGGTGGGTGAATGGCATCTCCATGAAACTGACATTTTTTGCAGTGTCTGACATAAATTTCAGCGTCCCTTGCCAGGTAGGGCCAGAAATACCCCTGGGTGAGGATTTTATGAGCTAGGGACCTTCTTCCGGAGTGATTGCCACAAGCTCCTGCATGGATCTCTTCCATGACTGCCGATGCCTCTGAGGGGGTCAGACATCTCAAGTATGGTCCGGAAAAAGACTTTCGGTATAGTTGGCCGTTGTATAGGGCATATCTGGCTGCCTTCATTCTTATCTTCCGGGATTCTGATTTTGATTCAGGCAATGTACCAAATCTCAGATAATCTACTATCGGATCCGTCCAACTTGGTTCCCATGGGATAACCATTACTTCCTCGGGGGGTTCCAAGCTGGATCGGGCAATGAAGTCCATTGGTACAGTGCGAGTCATACTTTCTTTTGTGGCGGAGGCTTGGTTAGCCAGATGATCTGCTGCAGAATTATCCCCTCTGGGAATCTGTTCAAAGTTTATTTGCTGGAACTCTTCAGCCTCTCTTAGAACTAGATTCTTGTAGGCTTCCATCTTCGGCTCTCGGGTTTCATACTCCCCATTTAACTGTCGCACGACTAGCTGGGAGTCACTTCGCACCTCTGCTTTTTGGACCTGAAGGCTTCGGGCTAACCGAATTCCTGCAAGGATGGCTTCATACTCTGCTTCGTTGTTAGAAGCTGGAAATTCCAGTCTAACGGATTGTTGGATTTTAGTACCATCCGGTGTTACGAGTACTACCCCGACCCCTGCTCCGTTGATGTTAGATGATCTGTCTACGAACACGAACCATAATCCAGGTTCACCTTCTTCTGTGGAATCAGTAGTTTCTGTTTCTAACAGGAAATCAGCTACTGCTTGTCCTTTGATGGCCGTTCGGGGGACATAGGTTATGTCAAAAATCCCCAATTCAATCGGCCATTTTGATACTCTCCCAGATAACTCAGGTTTCGCCATTATGGATCTGATCGGAGTTACAGTAGGTACTATGATCGGGTGTGCTTTAAAATAATGCCGTAGAAGTCGCTTAGCATTGATCAGCGATAGTACCAGCTTCTCATGCTTTGAATAACGGGTTTCTGCATCAGCAAGGGATTTGCTGGTGTAGAAAACTGGTGTCTGGTACCCTTTGCCCTCCTTGACCAGGGCGGCGCTAGTAGATGTTACTGAAATGGCCAAATACAGGTGCAGCGGCTCATCGGCTTCGGGGGTTGCCAGAATCGGAGGCTTTGCCATGTAACTTTTGAGTTTGTGTAGGGCCTCCGCTTGCTCTGGCCCCCAGACTTCTCCTTGTGCCGCTTTTATTGCCTGAAAGAACGAACTACACCGATCGGTTAGCCGAGAGATGAAACGACTTAGGGCTGCTATTCTGCCGGTTAGCACCTGGATTTCTTTCCGGGACTTTGACTCAGCTGTTTCTACGAGAGCTTTGACTTGCGCAGGGCTAGCTTGTATTCCCGTCCGATCAACTATGTGTCCCAAAAACTGGCCTGAGGATACTCCGAAGGAACATTTGGCTGGATTGAGCTTCATATTGTACTTCCGGAGGGTATTGAATACCTGCTGTAGGTCGGCTAGATGGTCTCTTTTTACCTTGCTTTTGACCACTGTGTCATCGATGTAGGCTTCGATGGTGGATCCCATCATCCCTTGGAACACCCTTCTGACCAACCTCTGATAGGTAGCACCTGCATTCTTTAGTCCGAAAGGCATAACTGTATAACAAAATGTACCTGACTCAGTGATGAAGGCAGTCTTTTCCTGGTCCTCCGGATCCATTCGGATCTGGTTATAGCCAGAGTATGCGTCCAGAAAACTCAGGCGTTCGAATCCTGCGGTGGCATCTACCATCTGGTCGATCTTTGGTAAAGGGAAACAGTCTTTTGGGCATGCTTTATTCAGATCAGTGAAGTCAACACATACCCTCCACTTGCCGTTTTTCTTCTGGACCACCACCACGTTTGCCAACCAGGAAGGATACTGAACCTCCTTAATGAATCCTACTTGCAGAAGCCGATCGACTTCTTCAGCTATGATCTGATTTCGATGGGCCCCCATTCGTCTCTGTTTCTGTCTAATGGGCTTTGCGCTGGGATCCACATTGAGAGAATGCAGGGCTACTGATGGATCAATACCGGTCATGTCCATATGGCTCCACGCAAATATGTCAGCATTGGATTGGAGAAGGGATTCCATTTCCTCTTTTTCCTGTGGATTGAGGCCTGAACCAACATAGGTAAACCTTTCAGAGCGATCGTGACAAATTTGAACTTCCAGTAGTGGTTCAACTGCTACCGGTGATCCCGAACCGCCCTCCTGTAATTGCTATTTGGCATCAAGTATTGTCTTGGACTGCGACTTTTGTTCCGGCTCCGTACTCCTTTTTAGACTTTTCATCGTGACTGCGTAACACTCCTTTGCTGCTACCTGATCTCCCCTGATATCGATTACGTCAACTCCGTTCGGGTCGATACACCGCATGACCTGATGCATGGTAGAAGGGACTCCGTGCATACGATGGATCCATCCTCTTCCCATGAGGAGATTATAGGAAGGTTTGACATCCACCACCACGAAAGTCTCTCGGAGTGTGCGCCTTGCTGCCGTTACTGGTAGCTGGATTTCCCCTATCGGTTCCACTCTCTTTCCATCGAATCCTGCTATCGGGCTTTTGGATGGGACTATTTCCTGGGGGCTTATTTCCAATTTCTCAAAAGCCCATTTGGTGATAATGTTGGCGCTGCTTCCTGGATCGACCATTACCCTCTTGATCAGGCAGTTGGAGACCATGATGGAGATAACCAGGGGGTCGTCGTGAGGTGTCTGAATATTATGCATATCCGCAGAGGTGAAAATAATCCGGGCATCATCCTTCGGGCTTCGAAACTTGGTGACTTCTCCAACCCTTCGTAACTTCTGGGCTTGCCGCATCTGTGATCTACGAGTTTCTTCCGCTTCTGACCGACTGGGCCCTCCATGGACCATGTGAATGACCCGCACGGGTTGTCCCAAAGCCCCCTTGGTAGGGGCATGCGTCGCTTGATCTGATCGGGCTCCTTCCTTGGCAACATACTCAGTCAATTCTCCTTTTGCAATCATGGCTTCCACCTGTCTCCTGAGGCTTCTGCACTCATTAGCATGGTGCCCGTATTCGCCATGGAAGGCGCAGTGCCTCGACATATCCCTTTGGTCCATCGGCTGTCTGATGGGAGGTGGTGACCGGTAGATTCCTTTGCTCTTTGTTTCCTGGTACAGCTTTGCCAAGGTTACTTTTAAGGGGGTAACCTTCTCCTCAAACCTTGGTCGTTTCTCTGGGGCCGGGGAAGGAGCAGGAGGTGCGCTCGGTCTCTTCCGGTCTGGTGCCCGATCCTTTATCCTGGAAGGTTCGGACGCTCTGGCCTCTACTGTTGCAAATGCGGTCCTTCTTTGTCGTATGGCCAACTCCTCTTCTATTTGGAGGTGCCCCTGTGCCCTAGAGTTGAGCTCTCCAATATCGGCCGGCGGCCTCTTGACTAGGGACTGATGGAACTTGGTTCCAGGGATCAGGGCCATTCTGAAAGCTTCGACGGCTGAATGTTGATCGCAATTGTCAATTGAAGACATCTCCACATTGAACCATGAGACAAAACTTTTCAGGGATTCGCCCTTTTCTTGGATCATGGTGAACAGACTGGAGATAGTCTTCTTCTGCCTTTTATTGCCAAAGTACTATGCGATAAATAACTCGCAGAGTCTGAGCCAACTATCGATCGATCGGGGCGGTTGCTTTCTGAACCACAGGAGGGCTGCTTCGGTCAGGCTGGTGGGGAAAACTTTGCAGAGTAAGGCCTCGTTTTCGTTGTAAACATTCATCTTGGTATGGACGTGATAGATGTGTTCGGTTGGATCTTTTGTACCATCGAACAGGGTGAACTTCGGTAATCTGAACCTTTCCGGATAGGGCACGCTGGTGATCGAGACGGTGAATGGTGTCTGAACGGCGTCTATGGATGCCTCGGATGCCAGATCGATTGGGGTCTGTACTTTCAGGTCCTTGAGCACGTCTCGCTGGAATCTTGACATGATTTCCTCCAGTTTTTTCATGGTCAGGACCTCCTCGGGATTGTGTACCCCAAGAACCTGTAAGGATGACTCGGCCTGTTCTTCACGACCGTCGTGGGCTCTAGCGGGTAGGTCTTCTTTGTCTGTCTGGCGGCCCACGGATCGTTCGTGCTGGTCAGATTGTTCGTCATCATGGGTCTCCTGTAGGTTCTGCAGTTGAGCCAGTTTTGCTGCCAGTTCGGCGTTCTGTCTTTCTAACTCGGCGGTTCTTTCCTCAAGGGCTCTTCTGATCGGATCTTCTGGTTGTTGGCCTCCGTTTGGAGGCAAATCGGTCTGTTGTGATCGTGTAATCGCCATTTGTGGTATGAATCTTAGCTTTTTGTAGAGGGTGGGAAACTTATTGAAAAAAAAGATTTCAATAATAGGGTTTCCCACAGACGGCGCCAATTGTGTAAATGCAGAAAAGTTACACAATAGATATTTGGTTAAAACTTTGGATCCCTTCTCATTAATCAAAGTCCTCTATTTATACAAGTTGTGATAAATGGGTCAAGCCCATTTATCCAGGTTTATCAACCCCTTAAATCAAGGGATTTGATAAACCCCAACCTTATTTGGACTCTTCATACTATAATTGAATTACTTCTTGCCTTGTGGATCACACTTTAGCTTCTAGAATTTTCCATGGGCCCATTGTTGTTTTCGGCCTGCTTGTTTTCAGCCCATCCGCCTTCCGGCCCATCGGTCTCTGGCCCATCCGTCGTCGGCCCATCAGCCCAGTGGCCCATCTATAATTGGGCCAAATATTTCAACCATTACAAGGTCTTAAAGAAGGTGAGTTAGATAAATTATGTTACTTAGCATGGTAGTTGCAAGAATTTTGAACGACTTCAATAATGTTCAATTCATTTTACAGTCATTTGATTTTTTATTTCTTTGTTGATATATATTGTTGATTTAAACTATTTTTTTTAGAAGAATATTAAATATTTAGAAGAAAAATTCTACATTTAGTCTTCTATGTTGTTCACTAGAATTAAGGTAAACACTTTACAATATCTATTTGTTAATCTTATTGTTTTTATATTGTTTAAATCTAGGCTCTGTGTAATTTTATTTTCAATCTATCATCTTTATTATCTTATATTATTTATTGCTACTATGCTTATTAAATCTTTAATTAGTAGTTTGTATTTATATATGAAATTTAACTATTTTTTTAACAAACTCTTTACCCAGGTACAACTTCCACATGCTCTTATTTGTATATACCATCTATCTATCTATCTATCTCTTATTATACTATCTACTATAATTTTTTTAAAAAAACTACTTATATATATATATTTCTATATCTATTATAAAAATGTGAATGCTCTTATTATTCTATACGTTTTTAATATTTTTTTATCAAATAACATTACTCTAAACTAAATTTATCAAAATAAATTAAATCGTCACGTGCAACGCACATGCTCCTATGCTAGTTATTCTAAAAGTGTAAGCACCTTGAATGATTTCTCCCCACTTTAATATAATATTTTAAATAAAAAAAATATTTATTTTATTATTTATTAAATCTATCTATACTATTCTAAAAGTGTGAGACTCTAGGAATATTTCTATACATTTTTTTTTTATTTTCTTAAATTAAAAATTACACATATTATTAATTGCTCAAGTGTTGTAATAATTAGTAGGTATTTAAGGATGATAATAGTTATGAAGTATAACCCTTTAGTTTCTCATCCCTCTTGATAAATGTATTATATATATACAATCACATATCATTTTTAAAATTTATAACTCTTTAGTTTCCCAACACCAGTATTGTATACGGAAATATGCATATTACTATTTATTGAAGTGTGATAATGATTATTAGTAATTTGAGGATTATAGTGATTATAAATTATGACCTTTTACTTTCTCATCCTATTAAAATATGTGTTGTATATGTCCTATGTATATTACATCAAAAAGTATTGCTGTAAACTAAACTTGTAAACATAAAAATAAAATCTAATTAATTATACATTTAATGTAATTACTTATAATTTTTATTATTGTTATTACTTTTAAAAGTTTAAACCATTCTTAATATTTGTACACATATATCACCTTTTGAATATAATTTTTTTAAATTAAAGTGCATCAATATTTTAAGTGCAAGGGTTCAATACAAATTGTATGCGTTACGTCATTTCAGTAATGTTAATTAAATTATGTTATTATTACTATTTTAGTTTTAATTTAATGTAGCAATGTCAAAGAAGCCAAAAGGGTACAATTTTTAATGGGTGAAAGGCACAAAACCCCCTACACTATCAGGAATGTGCAAATAACCCCCTATAGGTTTTAAAACACCCCCATACTTTATAAAACGTGCACTTTGACCCCTCTAAGCCATTTTTCGGTAACCGACTTGTGTTTTTACTATTATACTCTTATTATTTTATTTTTTAATTAAATATAATGAATGTGGTAAATATGAAATGACGAAAAATGTCATATATACAAAATGGTACCATTTTGTGCATATATTGATTTATACAGCATAATTATAAAATGACTAAAAAGGGCATATACAAAACGGTAGCGTTTTGTATATTTATTGCTTGAAACAAAAACGTTTTGTATGTGGGATCCAGCTGTACAACACTTACCATTTTTAGGGTTTCATCTCCTCTTAGTGTTGTCGCTCTCTTCTCTCTCTACCTTTATCTTCTCTCTCTGTAACTCTCTCTCTCAGATCTGATAGAAACGTACATATCACTGATACAAACCCTAATCATTCAACTACTCTCTGTCTGCAAGTACGAACACAAGGATTCAATAGTCTCTCTTTAAGGCTAAAGCACACATAAATGTACGACTTTTTTAATACTTTCTCTTTAATTACGATTGTGTGCTGGTGTGTATAATTAAAGAAGTATGTAGTTCATTTCTTGTCGTTTTTAAGCTTTTGGAATGATTTACTTTGTATTCAAGTGTTGGGTCACAAGAGCCCTAATTTTTAATGTCGATTCACTCTTTTCTAGGGTTGTTTGTCGAGTTTGTTTGTTATCTATATGTGGGTCCTAAAAGCCCTATATTTTACGTAGTGTAAGACAAATTTGATGTCTTTTTGTTCAATTGTGTTATTTTTTGTTCTAGGGTTTAGGGTGGGTGCTAAAAGGGCCAATTATTTAAGTATATTTGACAAATTTTATGCATGTGGTTCAATACAACAATATAATGTTCGATCTCATTTTTTTTTTCTGATTATTTATGTTAAACATATGAATGATACTATTGTGTTAATGTTTTGGTGCAGATGTCAAGAAATGTTGAAACAACTTCAACTAGTAATGGTTCCCTAACTCAAGAATCAGTAAACAGGTATATATCTATATTTTGGAGGTCAAATTGGTTTTTTGAAAACACAGGTTGCATATAAATCCTTATTAAAGTATATGTTCCTTAACAAGGATTTTATATATGTAGGTCATATGCTTTTAACCTTACCAACTTTACAATGAATGAAAGGGAGCAGTGAAACAGTGTTTGAAGTATGAAGGGATCAGGGAAGTCTTTTTGGGGGTTGTGTTATTCCATATGACAATAAGTGGAAAGTCTTTTTAGGGATTTTATATATGTTGTTTGAAGCAGTGAATGCTTATTTCAATTATGAACATTTCATGTGTGACATTTTGAATTTCTGTATCCACTTTATGTGAACAGTGAGTTTTATGTAAGGTTTGAATTCTTGTAACCACTTTATGGATTTCTGTATTTTGAACATGTATTTGAATTTAGTTTGATGTTCACACTTGAATGATGAAGTGATGTTCTACTTGAATGGTGACTATGGTGACTGACATGGTTAATGACATTATTTTACTTCAATCTATCCAAATCAAACACAAACAGCTCAAATTGCCTAAGTTGATCTCCATCAAACCAGCTGAAAATATACACATTGCATTCAAATTGATAGACACTGAAAACACAGGTTGCATTCAAATTACCCAGACTTACATTCATGTACATTGCATTCAAATTACCCAAACTTTCATTCCTGTACATTGCATTCAAATTACCCAAAATTTCATTCATGTACCTTGCATTCAAATTACTACAGATTGCATTCAAATTACCCAAGTCAATAGTACATTCCATTCCTTAGTTTTCATACTCATAGTACATTGCATTTAATACTTGCATTCAACCTAAAATCATAATTACAATCCAAAAACAAAAGAACCCTAACAAAAAACAAACAAACAAAGACTTGCAACCAAATCCAACATTCTGATTTCTAAGCATGCTCACATCTCTTTCAAGCTCTGCAACTTTCTTCTCCAATTCAGTTGTACGTCTAGAATCACTTAACTCTTCAAGTTCATGTAGCAGATCCACAACAAAACTCTTATAGTACTCAGAAAGAGGCTCATCCACCCACCTCCAATACTTGCACTTCTTTCTTGACAAAAAATTTGCACATCCATAGAACCTTCTGTCGGGGTTCTGATTTGTGAATGAAGTGGTTAGGGGAGTTGGGACATGACACTCGCATTCTACTTCATCTTTTGGCCAAGTTCTTTTGCTGATCCGAGAATTTGTACTAAAAGAAGAAGACATGTTTGCTAAAAAGGAAACCAAAAATTAGGGTTCAAAGCAAAAAAATTGGCCATATTTGTTAGAGGAGGGAGGAGAAAGAGAGAAAAATTAGTCTTACAAGTAGAGAGAAAGGGAGAAGGAAAGGAAAATACAACAATAATGGAAGTTAGACATTCATTCTAGAGAGAGAGAGACATGATTGCCGAGAGAGAGAGAGATGGAGAGGGTGAACTCATTTGCTGCAGATTTGATAGAAGAGGGATGAGAGAGTGTGAAATGTATATTGTGTACATTAATATTAAAACCATATACACATATATAATTTAAATGAATGGCATTTTGGTAACAATACAAGGGTATTTTGGGTATTTATAAAACTAAACAGCATGTGAAACGCACTTGCCTTTTTTTTGCCGGAAAAGTTCCCTAAACAGTGTCGCAGGGGGTCTTTGTGCACATTTTTGCCAAATTATAGGGACTTAATTGCACAAATTAAACTATAAAGAGTTATTTGCACATTCCTGATAGTAAAATGGGTTTTGTGCCTTTCACTCAATTTTTAATATCACTAATATTCACTCAATTATTTTATTTTTAATTTAACAATCCCCCGCCGGGCAAGTCGATGTGATTGACGCCGACGCTGGTTGTCATGATAACCTTGAGACAGATTATACTGTAAGCTTATCAGATAATTCCTCGTGCAGTTGTTTTTTAATTAGTATTTGTTGCTCTTGATTATTAATGTTGTTGTTTATTATTTTTAAAAACATGTAAGTGCCATGCGCATGATAGAACAATTGTCATAGATTAACATTTCATCAGTCGGATTAAAATTAACGAAGAATAACTACCTTGGCCAAAACCAACACGTACGTATATGACTCTTGATCTTATCGATCCAATATAGGATCCTGGACACACAAATTTAACATTTGATCCAATATAGGATCCTATTCTAAAGAAGAGTTTTATGTTCTCAGTCGTGGATAGAATGATCCAATCCGATAATATTAAAGAGACTAAAAATATTGTTCTTTTCCATTGAACACGATATAAGTACTACTTTCCCTGTTTCAAATTATAAATTTATTTTGGGAAATTTAATTTTTTGAGATGATGATTTTTATTGGTATGATAGTGAATGAAAAATTAATTTTATCATTGATCTCATCAAGTGATATGATATTTGTAGTTTAGATATTTTATAATTTGAATGATTGAAGGGTAAATTAGTAAATTGACCAAATAAAGTAACATTCATTTTTTTTTATTTTGGAATGGGTTGAATATTGAATGTGAACACTTAAATTCGGACCTAGGGAGAATATAAATTTATCCTAAAGATGAATTTGGTCCTTTAGTAGAAGAAATAATATAGGGTCAGGAGCGAAAAACCCCATGTGGTTTGGTAATGGGTGCGAAAAACCCCCCGTGGTTCTAAAAACCTCCCGTGGTTTGGTTATTGGTGCGAAAAACCCCCATTTTGACATGAAATGTCTAAAATACCCTTGAATAATTCGAAAAACATATATAAATATTGAAAAATTATATAAATTTCGTAAAAATATATATATAATTTGAAAATATATATAATTCAAAAAATATATATATAATTTGAAAAAAATATAAATTTTGAAAAGAAAAATATAAAATTCAAAAAATTATATAAAATTGGGAAAGCATATATAAATTCAAAAAATATATATAAATTTCGAAAACATATATAAATTTCAGAAAAAATATATAAAATTCGGGAAAAAATATAAATTTCGAAAAATATATATTAAATTTCAAAAAATATATAAAATTTAAAACATATATAAATTTTGAAAAAATATATATATAAAATTCAGGGGAAAATATAAATTTTGAACAAGTTCAATCTGTAACATATTTGTTTTTCGAAAAACATATATAAATTTCAAAAAAATATATAAAATTCAGAAAAAAAAAAAATTTAAATTCGAAAGAAAAGTTGTATTTTGGTTCTTTGAAGTTTTAATTAATGTATACTTGTATTGTTGTCTACTTTCTTTAATACCTGACTTTAAATGTTGTTTTGGTGTATTGTACTTTGGTTATTTGTGTTTTTTATATTTCTATTTGCACAACTATTTGAATTATATATATATTTTTTGAATTTTACATAATTGTTTATGAGTTTTATATATTAGTTTCTAGTTTTATATGTTTTGTTTTGAATTTTATATATATATATTTTCAAATTTTATATATTTGTTTCTAATTTTATATATTTTATTCGAAATTTAATATTTATTTTTTTGAAATATATATATTTTATATTTTTTTACGAATTTTATTTGTTTTTTTCCAATTTTATAATTTAAACAATTTATTTATTTTATTTTTATTTATTATTATTAATTCAATATTTATTATATTTATTTGGTTAGAAATGATATTTTAGAAATTTTATTAGATACCATTCTATCATATTACCTAAATGAGTATTGAAGCAACTTGATACTCGGATGAGAAGTTTCCTTTGGAAATTAAGGGACGTAGACTTTTAAAGGAGGAGGGAAGTTGACTTGGGATAGGATCTGTTACCCAAAGATGAACCCTAGTCGGGTGTCGGACCGATATGCTGTTTTTATTACAGTTAAAGTGGTATTGTAGAATTGCCGCCAAGTCCACCTTCTCTTTGGTCCTCCCCGATCTCTTCTCCATTGTTATGTGTAAACCCTAATGAGTCATTTCTCATTGCCAAAGTTAAGTTATATACATATATATCGATATAGATGGATGATTGTAGGAAGTTAGTAATATTAGTGGTGTGATGAAGGATGATGCTGTATGGAAAAGGGGGTAAAATTAGGAAGAAGATAAAAATGGCTTCGCCCGGGTTAGACTGACGTAATAACCAACTACACCACGAAACCCTTTGATAATCAGAAATTCTAAATACTTATTATATCTTATTCTATTTTTGGTATGAATGAATAAATACTCTTTCATTCCATTATTTTGTTTGGTATGTCCTTTAAAATGAGAGTGAGCATTTCTAAAGAAGGGAAAATTCATTTTGCTAGTAAACCTATGGAATAATAATTACATTCTTTAAATTATATCTTTAAAACATAAAATTATCAAATTAACCCTCTCATATCTCAAGTAAATAAATCACAACCACCACCACCGCAAAACACCACTACCACCACCACAATATTTTAAGTGGATATCCTATGTCTGCTAAAAAAAGAGAGCAATTTTTTTTCTTTCAAAAAAACAAAGCAGTCATTCTATTATAGAGCAACAGTTCTTACTATAATAGGCAAAGTACATGTCTGAAAGTTTGAACACTTGTTTATTAATAGACTCCACATTTGATCATTCAGTTCTTATTAGGTCAAACCATCTCACAACTCTACACAATAATTATGATAATTTACTTGATAAAATAATTTAATTTATTTGACCATAATTGTCCTTGCAATACTTAAAACAGTATTGGACCATTTCTGTAGTTGCCATTATTAAAAGAACAACAGAGCTGTGAAGATTTGTTTATTTGTTGCCAGTTTTCATTGGTTGAATGCCCCTCCAACTGGTTTATTTTGTTTTTTTTTTGGTAATTTAATGTAATTACTTATAATTTTTATTATTGTTATTACTTTTAAAAGTATAGGCCATATTAATATTTGTACACATATATCACCTTTTGAATATAATTTTTTTAAATTAAAGTGCATCAATATTTTAAGTGCAAGGGTTCAATACAAATTGTATGTGTTACGTTATTTCAGTAATATTAATTAAGTTGTGTTATTATTATTATTTTAGTTTTAATTTAATGTAGTAATGTCAAGAAGCCAAAAGGTCTATACATACAATTTTTAATATCACTAATACTCATTCAATTATTTTATTTTTAATTTAACGTGCTACTCATAAAAAACCAAAAGACATCTCATACAATTTTTAATATAAGTAATACCAATTGAATGCTATTTATTTTTGGATAACTGGAATGATACCATGTATTGAGTTACCCAAAGAAGCCTAATAAATTTTTTATGTTCCTAAACCAACTACCACGTACATATATGTTTCATAATTTTTTACTTTTTTTTTTTTTTTTTTTACCTTTTTATACTATATTTCTCAAATTTTTTTTTTTTCTCAATTCATAATGTCTAAATTTTTGTATGCTTGTCATTCTATTAAATGTGTTTTTATTCACAAAACTATTGTAAATCCCGTGTTCAATATTTTTATATACCAGAATAAATTACTAAATACATTAACTATACCCATTCAGTGACATTTATGACATAATAGTTCACCAAAGTTGAAGAATTATAACTCTTGATATTTCAAAAACCATTCCCATGATGATTGATATTCTTAAACAATTTAATATTTTTTAAGATGTGCATTAAAAAATATTAAGTGTGTACTATATATATCATCTCATTTCATTAAGGTGACTATATAAATTGCTCTCTCAAGAAAGAAAGCGTCAATTTTCACTCTCTCCCATTAAATTTCTTTAGTTTTTTCATCTATTACTTCCATAGAATTATTCATAAAAATTATGCCCAAAATATAGAATGATTAGTGAAGAGAAAAAGGTCATGGATAACATGAAATTATTCAAAATCAAATGTAAGTATATGTAAATGCAGAAAAGTTACACAATAGATATTTGGTTAAAACTTTGGATCATTTCTCATTAATCAAAGTCCTCTATTTATACAAATTGTGATAAATGGGTCAAGCCCATGTACCCAGGTTTATCAACCCCTTAAATCAAGGGATTTGATAAACCCTAACCTTATTTGGACTCTTCATACTATAATTGGATTACTTCTTGCCTTGTGGACCACACTTTAGCTTCTAGAAATTTCCATGGGCCCATTGTTGTTTTTCGGCCTGTTTGTTTTCAGCCCATCCGCCTTACGGCCCATCGGTCTCTGGCCCATCCGTCGTCGGCCCATCAGTCCAGTGGCCCATCTATAATTGGGCCAAATATTTCAACCATTACACAGACCCCTGAGGTTATGGGCTTGACATTCTTCCTAAAGCCCATGACCTAATAAATGTAAATACCTATGTATATATACACTAATAGCTTTTATGGGAAATGAAGATGATGAGTTGTCATGTCATTATTGTCTACTTAATGATATGCCAAAATGTGAGGCCATTACTCCCTTAAATCTCGCACCATGACGGCTTTGGCGTGCCTTTCGGACTTCGTGCAGCCTTTTTGGCTTCCTTCTCTCATTCTATAAAAACCCCCTTTTTCTTCACTTCTCATCACATTTCATACTTTGTAACTCTATATTCTTGTCTCTGCCTTCTTTAATTCTTCATTACTGGGATTCGTTTCTTTGTCATTGTCGCCGTTCATTCCGTTGCTCATCTCAGATACCATAGAAACCTGCTGTTACTCAGAGCTTTTGTAACTCTTCCTTCGCCAACTAAGTAAGTCGATCGGTTTTCTTCCTTTCTTCTTTCTTTAATTTATCACCATTACCTCCTTCTGTCTCTTATACATTTCTTAACGTTATGTCCGATAGTGACGATACCCGGTCGGTAGAGGAAGTAGCTTTACATTTTGCCTCAGGTACCGATTCTACTAGCAGTGACACTCCCCAGCCTGTTTCTAAAGGAACCAGAAAGACCACTCTCAAAAGTACTAACCTTCCGGGTTCCTCAGCGACCGGTCCTGCGAAATCCAAACATTCTGAACCATTCGTAGTGGCCCCACTTAAGAGGACCCGACCTGAAGTGGACGTCAAACACCTTCGGGCTGAGACCCATGTTCCCCAGGACGTTGATGTGTCCCCCTATCCTGGTTACATAGACTTTACCCAGAGCCAGGGCCTAGCCCCCGGTAGCATTCTGCTATCGGCATCTCATCTTAGGGTTCTAAGGTTTCCTCTTCATCCTTTTTTTCACTATGTATTTTTCATGCTTGGGTTGCACCCTCTTCAACTGAACCCGAACAACATTAGGATCATATCCATGCTACTGTTGTACAATAGGGATATGGATATGAATTTAGGGCTGGCCGACCTCCTCCTTTGTTATTTTTTCCAAAATGCCAAAGCGAGTAGAGGTAGATACAACTTTTTCCCCTTTCACGGCCGCAACATCTGTACCGATACTGAAAAATCGGACAAGGGATGGAAAGAACGAATGGTAGTAGTGAGTGGCAAGTGGTCGTACCCTTTTTCTCGTATTTTCCCGATCCCCAACAAGTTCGGTCCCATTCGCCTGCCTGTCTACCGCCCCCTTTATAAGGCTTCTTGCCTCTGTAACCATTGTGACCTTCACCGGGGGGACTACGCCTTCAAATTTTTAGGTTATGAGGACAAGGATCTTCCCCTTACCTTTATAAAACAGCGGATAGGTCTCTTGAAAACCCATGTTTGGGGCAAGACCCGATCGGCTACTGACCTACTGACCTTGGACAATCTTAAATCGATCTCTAACTTGGGCGCTGGTGTTGACATGATGGACTTGCCTGACAAACCTATGTCCGCCAGAATCCCTCAAGTTCCCGAAGGGATTAAGCTTGTTGATGCTGTGCCGTTGTCAACAGCACCGCCTTCGACTTCGGTGCCTCCTCCTGTTCAGAGCCCGCCAGCGCCACTAGCGCAGAACCCATCGGTTCCTCCTCCGCCTCCTGTCAATGCTCCGACTGTGAGGACCCGATCCAGTACAACTGGTGGAGTGGGTACTAAAAGGGCCAGGGCACAAGCCGAGAATGCTTCTTCAAGCAAGGCTCCTGCTGCCCCTGAATCATCCCAAGCTCTGATCCCTTGGGAGCCTAAGTTTCTGCTGCTAGATGGAACTCCAGTTTGTGCTGATCAAATCACTTTTAACCATCTGGAAGCTCTTCGGGCTATGTCCAAAGGGATCTGGACACCAGCTGATAGGGCGGCTCAGTCAAAAATCACCAGGACTGATCTGGCTAAGAAGACTTCGATAATGGTTATGGAGGTAAAAGACTTCAATCATCAGTTTGTGTTTTCTATTTCGTTTGTTGACCGTTATTTGTGTAATAATCCAATTTTTATTATGCAGCTTCTCTACGGCGTTCAGGCCTACAACAGCCTCCTTGAGACTGATGTCAGAGAGATGGCCGGTATGAAGGCCCAAATAAAGCAGAATGAGATCCACCGGGTTTCTTTAGTCAAGGAGGCGGATGGTTTGCGCCAGACCGTTTCTGAACAGAAGACTCTTCTGGAAACCGGTGAGGCGGAAAAGCAAACCCTGATTGCCGAAAAGCTGGTTCTGGCTGCCGAGCTGGAAAAAGCGAAAGAGGTTGCTAGGCAGATGGCAGCTGAAAAGGCTGAATCTGATAAACTCTTGGCAGAATCAGAAAGGCTTCTTTCCCTGGAGCGGGAAAAGGTAGAGGTGTGCCGTCTGGGAGGGCTTGACATGTTCAAAAGATACAGTGTCATCTGTGACCTCCGAGCGGTCAGGGCCTGGAGATGTAGGCATGAAATGGAGCATATCCCTCTGGAATCCCAGGAATTCAAGACCGCAGAGGCATTCGATGCCCATATGCGAATACCCTTTCCTTATGAAAACCCTCCTGCCTCTGAGAACGAGGAGCGCTTTGCTGCCCACCTGAAGGGGAAAGAATACCATCCTCCCGAACAGTAGCCAGGGCAATTTTATATGTTTTTGTTTCCCCCAATGGGCTAATTTCTTGTAACTTCCTCCATTTTTAATGAACAAGAATTTTTATCCCCTTTTTTCCAATAATTATTCGCCCTTTGTGTGGGTTTTTATCGTTTCGTACTTAGCTTTTATGAAGCAATCGAGTCTTCGGACATATGGCTCCTGAGGCTATTTATTATTTATTCTAAATTCACACATTTAGTGTGAATTTCATCCTCTGGTTAGTTCAAATCAGGTTTGAACTCAAACACTTAGGAAATTTTTAGCAAATTGTAAAGCCTTCGGGCATTTGGCCCCTGAGGCTTGGTTTCATCCTCTGGTTTGTTCAAATCAGGTTTGAACTCAAACACTTAGGAAATTTTAGCAAATTGTGAAGCCTTCGGGCATTTGGCCCCTGAGGCTTGGTTTCATCCTCTGGTTTGTTCAAATCAGGTTTGAACTCAAACACTTAGGAAATTTTAGCAAATTGTGAAGCATTCGGGCATTTGGCCCCTGAGGCTTGGTTTCATCCTCTGGTTTGTTCAAATCAGGTTTGAACTCAAACACTTAGGAAATTTTTAGCAAATTATAAAGCCTTCGGGCATTTGGCCCCTGAGGCTTGGTTTCATCCTCTGGTTTGTTCAAATCAGGTTTGAACTCAAACACTTAGGAAATTTTAGCAAATTGTGAAGCCTTCGGGCATTTGGCCCCTGAGGCTTGGTTTCATCCTCTGGTTTGTTCAAATCAGGTTTGAACTCAAACACTTAGGAAATTTTAGCAAATTGTGAAGCATTCAGGCATTTGGCCCCTGAGGCTTGGTTTCATCCTCTGGTTTGAACTCAAACACTTAGGAAATTTTTAGCAAATTGTAAAGCCTTCGGGCATTTGGCCCCTGAGGCTTGGTTTCATCCTCTGGTTTGTTCAAATCAGGTTTGAACTCAAACACTTAGGAAATTTTTAGCAAATTGTAAAGCCTTCGGGCATTTGGCCCCTGAGGCTTGGTTTCATCCTCTGGTTTGTTCAAATCAGGTTTGAACTCAAACACTTAGGAAATTTTATAATCCTAGAGCCTTGCACAAAAGTAGAATTTATTTTTATTGAAATGAATTTGAAAATCATGAAGCAGAGGTACCGATATCGGGCACAGATGCTTCGTAACAAAGGTGTCATAGAAAGACACAGTTTTATTTCTTAACAAGAAAAGCAACTATCTAAGGATAATACCTCTTTAACCGATAAGCATTCTGAGAGTTGGACTCGAGGCGGCCAGTTTCGTTCTTCCGAACCCGATAATCACCGCGTCCGATAACCTCAACCACTGTGTAAGGTCCTTCCCATGTCTCTCGTAATTTGCCTACAATACCAATCTTCCTTCTGAGCACCATATCGCCTACTTGGAATTCTCTTCTTTTAACTTTCTGATTGAAACGTGCTCTGACCTGCTGCTGATAGGCAGCCAGTCTTATCCCGGCGGCTTCCCGTTTTTCTTCCAGGAGATCTAGATCATGGGCTAGGTGCTGATTGTTTGGACCTTCTTCCCAGGCTTGACTCCTTAAAGTAGGTACTTTTAGCTCGGTCGGGATAACTGCTTCGGCCCCATAAGCCATGGCGAAAGGGGTTTCTCCAGTTCGCTGTCTCGGAGTAGTCCGATAGGACCATAACACCTCTGGCAATTTCTCCAACCAAGCCCCTTTTGCGTCTTCAAGTTTTTTTCTCAGTGTGTCAAAAATTGTTCTATTCGTCCTTTCGGCTTGCCCATTTCCCTGCGGGTAGCCGACGGAAGAAGTGTTTTGATTGATCCCATGCTTTGATAAGAATGCTTGAACCCTTCTGTTGTCCAGGTTGGTGCCATTGTCCATCATTATGGTTCGGGGTAGGTCGAACCTACAGATGATGTGGCTCCAGATGAATTTTATAACATGGCTGCCTGTTATGGTGGGGTATGCCTCCGCTTCCACCCATTTGGTAAAATAATCGGTGGCCAGGAGAACATGTGTGGTACATCGTATTGCCTGAGGGATAGGACCTACGATGTCCATGCCCCATCGGGCGAAAGGGTGAGGAACAATAGTTGGGTTTAAGAACTCCGGCGGTGGGTGAATGGCATCTCCATGAAACTGACATTTTTTGCAGTGTCTGACATAAATTTCAGCGTCCCTTGCCAAGTAGGGCCAGAAATACCCCTGGGTGAGGATTTTATGAGCCAGGGACCTTCCTCCAGAGTGATTGCCACAAGCTCCTGCATGGATCTCTTCCATGACTGCCGATGCCTCTGAAGGGGTCAAACATCTCAAGTATGGTCCGGAAAAAGACTTTCGGTATAGTTGGCCGTTGTATAGGGCATATCTGGCTGCCTTCATTCTTATCTTCCGGGCTTCTGATTTTGATTCAGGCAATGTACCAAATCTCAGATAATCTACTATCGGATCCATCCAACTTGGTTCCCATGGGATAACCATTACTTCTTCGGGGGGTTCCAAGCTGGATCGGGCAATGAAGTCCATTGGTACAGTGCGAGTCATACTTTCTTTTGTGGCGGAGGCTTGGTTAGCCAGATGATCTGCTGCAGAATTATCCCCTCTGGGAATCTGTTCAAAGTTTATTTGTTGGAACTCTTCAGCCTCTCTTAGAACTAGATTCTTGTAGGGTTCTATCTTCGGCTCTCGGGTTTCATACTCCCCATGTAACTGTCGCACGACTAGCTGGGAGTCACTTCGCACCTCTGCTTTCTGGACCTGAAGGCTTCGGGCTAACCGAATTCCTGCAAGGATGGCTTCATACTCCGCTTCGTTGTTAGAAGCTGGAAATTCCAGTATAACGGATTGTTGGATTCTGGTACCATCCGGTGTTACGAGTACTACCCCGACCCCTGCTCCGTTGATGTTGGATGATCCGTCTACGAACACGAACCATAATCCAGGTTCACCTTCTTCTGTGGAGTCAGTAGTTTCTGTTTCTAACAGGAAATCAGCTACTGCTTGTCCTTTGATGGTCGTTCGGGGGACATAGGTTATGTCAAAAATCCCCAGTTCAATCGCCCATTTTGATATTCTCCCAGATAACTCAGGTTTCGCCATTATGGATCTGATCGGAGTTATGGTAGGTACTATGATCGGGTGTGCTTCAAAATAATGTCGGAGACGTCGCTTAGCATTGATCAGCGATAGTACCAGCTTCTCCTGCTTTGAATAACGGGTTTCTGCATCAGCAAGGGATTTACAGGTGTAGAAAACTGGTGTCTGGTACCCTTTGCCCTCCTTGACCAGGGCGGCGCTGGTAGATGTTACTTAAATGGCCAAATACAGGTGCAGCGGCTCATCGGCTTCGGGGGTTGCCAGAATCGGGGGCTTTGCCATGTAACTTTTGAGTTTGTGTAGGGCCTCCGCTTGCTCTGGCCCCCAGACTTCTCCTTGTGCCGCTTTTATTGCCTGAAAGAACGAACTACACCGATCGGTTAGCCGAGAGATGAAACGACTTAGGGCTGCTATTCTGCCGGTTAGCACCTGGATTTCTTTCCGGGACTTTGGCTCAGCTGTTTCTACGAGAGCTTTGACTTGCGCAGGGCTAGCTTGTATTCCCGTCCGATCAACTATGTGTCCCAAAAACTGGCCTGAGGATACTCCGAAGGAACATTTGGCTGGATTGAGCTTCATATTGTACTTCCGGAGGGTATTGAATACCTGCTGTAGGTCGGCTAGATGGTCTCCTTTTACCTTGCTTTTGACCACTGTGTCATCGATGTAGGCTTCGATGGTGGATCCCATCATCCCTTGGAACACCCTTCTGACCAACCTCTGATAGGTAGCTCCTGCATTCTTTAGTCCGAAAGGCATAACTGTATAACAAAATGTACCTGACTCAGTGATGAAGGCAGTCTTTTCCTGGTCCTCCGGATCCATTCGGATCTGGTTATAGCCAGACTTCTTCAGCTATGATCTGATTTCGATGGGCCCCCATTCGTCTCTGTTTCTGTCTAATGGGCTTTGCGCTGGGATCCACATTGAGAGAATGCAGGGCTACTGATGGATCAATACCGGTCATGTCCATATGGCTCCACGCAAATATGTCAACATTGGATTGGAGAAGGGATTCCATTTCCTTTTTTTCTTGTGGATTGAGGCCTGAACCAACATAGGTAAACCTTTCAGGGCGATCGTGACAAATTTGAACTTCCAGTAGTGGTTCAACTGCTACCGGTGATCCCGAACCGCCCTCCTGTAATTGCTATTTGGCATCAAGTACTGTCTTGGACTGCGACTTTTGTTCCGGTTCCGTACTCCTTTTTAGACTTTTCATCGTGACTGCGTAACACTCCTTTGCAGCTACCTGATCTCCCCTGATATCGATTACGTCAACTCCGTTCGGGTCGATACACCGCATGACCTGATGCATGGTTGAAGGGACTCCGTGTATACGATGGATCCATCCTCTTCCCATGAGGAGATTATAGGAAGGTTTGACATCCACCACCACGAAAGTCTCTCAGAGTGTGCGCCTTGCTGCCGTTACTGGTAGCTGGATTTCCCCTATCGGTTCCACTCTCTTTCCATCGAATCCTGCTATCGGGCTTCTGGATGGGACTATTTCCTGGGGGCTGATTTCCAATTTCTCAAAGGCCCATTTGGTGATAATGTTGGCGCTGCTTCCTGGATCGACCATTACCCTCTTGATCAGGCAGTTGGAGACCATGAAGGAGATAACCAGGGGATCGTCATGAGGTGTCTGAATATTCTGCATATCCGCAGAGGTGAAAATAATCCGGGCATCCTCCTTCGGGCTTCGAAACTTGGTGACTTCTCCAACCCTTCGTAACTTCTGGGCTTGCCGCATCTGTGATCTACGAGTTTCTTCTACTTCTGACCGACTGGGCCCTCCATGGACCATGTGAATGACCCGCACAGGTTGTCCTAAAGCCCCCTTGGTAGGGGCATGCGTCGCTTGATCTGATCGGGCTCCTTCCTTGGCAACATACTCGGTCAATTCTCCTTTGGTAATCATGGCTTCCACCTGTCTCCTGAGGCTTCTGCACTCATTAGCATGGTGCCCGTATTCGCCATGGAAGGCGCAGTGCCTCGATATATCCCTTTGGTCCATCGGCTGTCTGATGGGAGGTGGTGACCGGTAGATTCTTTTGCTCTTTGTTTCCTGGTACAGCTTTGCCAAGGTTACTTTTAAGGGGGTGACCATCTCCTCAAACCTTGGTCGTTTCTCTGGGGCCGGGGAAGGAGCAGGAGGTGTGCTCGGTCTCTTCCGGTCTGGTGCCCGATCCTTTATCCTGGAAGGTTCGGACGCTCTGGCCTCTACTGTTGCAAAGGCGGTCCTTCTTTGTCGTATGGCCAACTCTTCTTCTATTCGGAGGTGCCCCTGTGCCCTAGAGTTGAGCTCTCCAATATCAGCCGGCGGCCTTTTGACTAGGGACTGATGGAACTTGGTTCCAGGGATTAGGGCCATTCTGAAGGCTTCGACGGCTGAATGTTGATCGCAGTTGTCAATTGAAGACATCTCCACATTGAACCGTGAGACAAAACTTTTCAGGGATTCGCCCTTTTCTTGGATCATGGTGAACAGACTGGAGATAGTCTTCTTCTGCCTTTTATTGCCAAAGTACTGTGCGATAAATAACTCGCATAGTCTGAGCCAACTACCGATCGATCGGGGCGGTTGCTTTCTGAACCACATGAGGGCTGCTTCGGTCAGGCTGGTGGGGAAAACTTTGCAGAGTAAGGTCTCGTTTTCGTTGTAAACATTCATCTTGGTATGGACGTGATAGATGTGTTCGGTTGGTTCTTTTGTACCATCGAACAGGGTGAACTTCGGTAATCTGAACCTTTCCGGATAGGGCACGCTGGTGATCGAGACGGTGAATGGTGTCTGAACGGCGTCTATAGATGCCTCGGATGCCAGATCGATTGGGGTCTGTACTTTCAGGTCCCTGAGCACGTCTCGCTGGAATCTTGACATGATTTCTTCCAGTTTTTTCATGGTCAGGACCTCCTCGGGGTTGTGTACCCCAAGAACCTGTAAGGATGACTCGGCCTGTTCTTCACGACCGTCGTGGGCTCTAGCGGGTAGGTCTTCTTTGTCTGTCTGGCGGCCCACGGATCGTTCGTGCTGGTCGGATTGTTCGTCATCATGGGTCTCCTGTAGGTTCTGCAGTTGAGCCAGTTTTGCTGCCAGTTCGGCGTTCTGTCTTTCTAACTCGGCGGTTCTTTCCTCAAGGGCTCTTCTGATCGGATCTTCTGGTTGTTGGCCTCCGTTTGGAGGCAAATCGGTCTGTTGTGATCGTGTAATCGCCATTGGTGGTATGAATCTTAGCTTTTTGTAGAGGGTGGGAAGCTTATTGAAAAAAAAAGACTTCAATAATAGGGTTTCCCACAGACGGCGCCAATTGTGTAAATGCAGAAAAGTTACACGATAGATATTTGGTTAAAACTTTGGATCCTTTCTCATTAATCAAAGTCCTCTATTTATACAAATTGTGATAAATGGGTCAAGCCCATGTACCCAGGTTTATCAACCCCTTAAATCAAGGGATTTGATATACTCTAACCTTATTTGGACTCTTCATATTATAATTGGATTACTTCTTGCCTTGTGGACCACACTTTAGCTTCTAGAAATTTCCATGGGCCCATTGTTATTTTTCGGCCTGCTTGTTTTCAGCCCATCCGCCTTACGGCCCATCGGTCTCTGGCCCATCCATCGTCGGCCCATCAGTCCAGTGGCCCATCTATAATTGGGCCAAATATTTCAACCATTACAGTATATCATCATGTATGTTTAGAAAAGTTAAAAAACATGCATGTTGAATTTATTTTTCATGCATGAAGCTTAATGTAATAATATGTATATTCTTCTTTTCTATTATTCCTTTTTTCTTTTCAAGTTTGATTTTTTTTTTCCAGGTATGATTTGGTTGCTGAAGAATTCTACCGGGAGGTAAGGAATGATTTGTACAATATTAAATGTTTATGCCCTTTATTTTTTCAATTTATTCGATTTAGTATTAGTTTTGTCTTTCATTTTTTTTCGTATATTTTTATTTCTATATGATAAAGACTTATATTGTTGTACATTAAATATTATTCTCGCAACTTCATATAATGAATAAGATTTAGTTAAGATTTTTGTGAAAAATCCCTTTTTATCAAAAAATTAACTCTTTTTTTTGGAAAAACAAAAATCAAAAATTTAGTGACATTCTACTTATACTACTTTTTAATATATATTATTTATGTTCTACTTATTTATTTTATTATTTTTGTACTCAATTTATTTATTATAGGCTATTCACCACGTGCATAGCACATGCTTTTTCCTAGTATATATATATATATATATATATATATGTGTGTACAAAGGGCTGTAATATAGAAAAATGATTTTATGATAATTTTACAATATCTATTTTTTGAAATATATATTAAGGGTATTTTAGATATTGGACTCATCTAGTTACAGTAAAGGGAAAATAGGTGCAATACGAATACTTTTTGATACTACAGAAGATTGATCGCACTATATCTATACTACAGGGGATAATCACTCGAGACCTAACAAAGGGTAATATAGGAATTTAATATTTATAAATGTTATGTGCAAAGGGTAATATAGGAATTTAATATTTATAAATGTTATGTGCAAAGGGTAATATAGGAATTTCATATTTTCATGGCCAAAAAATGGCCGGGCAATGACCGGTAGGGGGCAAAGCGCACCATTTTTAGAAACTCATGGATTTATATACCCAAAATTAAATTAGGGGGAGTTTTTCGCACAAAATCACAAACTAGAGGGGTTTTTTCACATATATCCCAATTATAAATGATGCGTAAATGAGCTATAAGGCTAACTCAGAGTTTTTTTTTATTTTTTATCTATGAAAAATTAATGGAAGGGGACCATTCCTAAACTTATTTGGTGGATAGGGATCAAACTTTTTTCAAAAGGCGAGAAGGGACCAAAATCAAAACTTAATTGCTTGGAAGGGACCATTTTATTGTAATGACCAAAAAACTCATATCAAAGTGTAATATTTTGTTGTGAAGTTATATTAGTTTATTATATATTAATTCCGAAAATATTCAAAATCAAATCTAAAAATATTAATGATGAAATATTAAGTCCAAGATATTAATTAAATATTTTTCTTCTTCTCTCTTATGGGCATCAAAAGCTAATAAAAAATTGCCATTTTTTTATTTTGCTCCAAAATACCCATACTTCAACTGATTTTTTTTTTTTTAAAATAAAATATGAAAAACAATTGGTTTGAAATGTTAAATAATAAACTAATATAAAAGTTCACAACAACAAAAAATCAGAATTAATATTTTCGGAATCAATATTTAATTAATATTTTCCGACTTAATTTTGAATATTTTTGGAATTGTAATATTTTCAAATTTTTTAATACTATCTATCAATAAAGTAAAGTTTCATATATATATATATATTTGTATATAAGTGATATATAATAGTATTGAAGTTGTATTCGGCAAAAAAATAAATTTTGGAATTAATATTTTCGCAATCAATATTTAATTAATGTTTTTGGACTTAATTTTTAATATTTTCAATTTTTTTAATACTATCTATCAATAAATTAAATTTTCATATATATATATATATATATATATTTGTATATAAGTGATATATAATATTATTGAAGTTGTATTCAGCAAAAAAAATAATATTTTGGAATCAATATTTAATTAATATTTTTGGACTTAATATTTCAGAATTAATATTTTTGGATTTAATTTTGAATATTTTTGGAATTAATATATAATAAACTAATGTAAAGCTTAACAAAAAAATATTTCACTTTGATAAGGGTTTTTTGGTCATTACAGTAAAATGGTCCCTTCCAGGTAATTAAGTTTTGATTTTGGTCTCTTCTCACATTTAAAAAAAAAATTGATCACTATTCACCAATTAAATTTAGGAGCAATCCAGGTTGGCTTTGAGAGTGCAAAATTATTTTGGGGCCCTAGGTGAGATTGAGGGCCCTTCACTTCTTCAAAGCCCAAAATTTATGGGCTTTAACTATAAATTTTGGGTTTGATTTTATTTGGACTTTAACTATAAATTTCTGTTTTGGCCCTATTCTTCTTAAAGGAAAACAAAAAAAATATTTTGGGCCTCCTCTTGGACCTGGGGTGGTATTTTCGCATTATAATCTTGAGGTTGCTAGATCAGGGGTTATATTGGAGCTTCGTATCCCAATAACTCATGAATCAAAGTAAATGGGTACCCTAAACCTAAACCGAATTTCATATAGGTTTAATTTCAGTAAATTCCCATGTGGTCCCTCCTATACAGAAAATTCCTTTTTACTTATCAAATTGTATCAGTTTGTCCACTTTTTTATAATTTTGGACCAAAATATCCTTGGAATTTAATAAAAAATGATTTAAAATTTTAAAAAACATATAAAATTCAAAAAATATATATATAAAATTCGATTTTTTTTATAAAATTTATAAATATATATATAATTCGTAAAAATATATAAAATTCAAAAAAACATATAGGCCCCGTTTGGGAACCATTGTTTTTTTTTTTTGTTTTGAGAACCAAAAAACAAGAACAATTATTGTTCTTGTTCTTATTTTCTCATTCAAAAGAATAAGAACAAAAAACATGTTTGGGGCAAAAACACACACATATTCTCATACAATTTTTCCTCCCTACCACAATTATTTTTTTTTGAAAAATCCCAAAAAGAACAAAAAAAATAAGTTTTTGTTGTTCCCTTGTTTTTTTTACTATTCACGAAAACAGTTTCCAAATTGAGAACAGAACAACCAGTAAAAAGAGTTGCCAAACATGTTCTGTTCTCCTGAACAGTGCCAAAAAATAAAAAACAGAGTATCCAAACGCACCCATAAAATTTGAAAAAACAAGTAAGAAGATGTAAAAACAAGAGAATATATTAAGGTTACAAGATAATACAAGTAAGAATATATAAATTTTGAATTTTATATATTTGTTTCAAATTTTATATATTTTTTACGAATTATATATATATTTTTACGAATTATATATATATTTTCTAATTATATATGTTTTTTTTCGAAATTTATATATATTTTTTGAATTTTATATATTTTGTTTCAAATTTTATATTATATATATATATATTCGATTTTTATATATTTTTTTGAATTTTAAATCATTTTTCATTAAATCCCAAGGGTATTTTAAATCATTAAATCATTTTTACAAGTTTTATATGTTTTATTTTCGAATTTTAAATATATATTTCAAATTTTATATGTTTTTTTCTAATTTAATATATTGTTTTATGAATTTTATATATTTTTACGAATTATATATATTTTTATGAATTTTATATATTTGTTACTAATTTTATATATATATTTCGAATTTTATATGTTTTTTTAATTTTGTATATTTTTTCGAATTTTATATATATTTTTATAAATTTTATTTATATTTTTTGAATTTTATATGTTTTATGAATTTTAAATCATTTTTCATTAAATTGCATGAGTATTTTGATCCAAAATTATTGGGAAGGGACAAGATGATACAATTTGATAAGTGCAGGAGGGTTTTCTGTATAGGATGGGGAAAAAGTGATCTTTTTTTTAAACAACAATGAGGTTTACTGAAATTAACCCTTTCATATATAAACTAAACAAAATTGAAAACCTAACATGTGGTGATGATAACAATTCTTTGAAGAATTCAACTCTAATCTTGTTCTTATCCGAAAATGCCAATACAACCAAATAGATTTTGTAATAACACAAAAAAATTATAAATGTTTAACAAAATAAAACACACATACATATATACCCCCATGAACTCAAAAAAATACTTACGAATTGATAACCCTAACCTTTGGTGATGAGAAAAAGAAAGTTCACTTTGGCCAAAACACTCAGCCTAATTTTCGGACCAAAATTGAAAGCTTGTCTACAACACTTCTTTACATATTCCTTTTTATTATTTTATTATGATAAACTTAATTTATTTCCACCTTTCCTAATTTTATGCTATTTGTTTATTACCATTTTGTGTTAAAGTAGACAACCACTATCTCAATATGTGTCACTTTGTCGGTTAAAATAGGATAGTGTTTTAATTTGAAAATAATTATATTGGGACTATTGGTGTATAAAAGATATATATTAGTTTTAGTGGGGAGCGTAAGAGAAATTTTAGTAGGGGTGTACATAAAAACATATCTATTTTTTGGGGTATCTAAAATTAATAATGAAACTTTCTGGAATCAGGGCCGGGCCTGGAATTGATATTTTATTGGGGTAGAACTTATATTTGGTCTTAACTTTATTACAGCTTATTACATTTTATTGGGCTAGAATTGATATGGGTCTATACTAGAGAATAAATTTTTTTTTGAGACCCCCTCAAAATGTGAGGTCCAAGGCGGCCACCTGGCGCGGGGCCTGGAACAGTCCCTTTCTATAATTTTCCCTTTTATCTATGTCTACACACAAATGATGACGTTACATAGGACAATTCATAAATGTATAAAAAAACTAGTTTGAAATATATCACAACAAAAACATTATTAGCTAAGTTTGTGCATTATTATTGGATAAGTATCCTTATTCTTTTTTAAAAAGATAGGTACCCTTTTTCTTCGTATAACGATTTTACATCATGAAAGTGGGTCTCGTGGATAGTCCAGTTCCTATCTCACTGGATTTATCCTTTCAGTGATGTGGCTCCTATTTGGACAGGGGACCACTAGTTTTATATAATTACAAAAACTTCCTATCTAAATTATACCATGACGATGTTGATAATTGGACAGGGAAGTGGATAATTGAGAAAAAACAATGATGATGTTGTTGAAAGAGTTATGGTACTGTGCGAGTTTTTCTCAATTTAAGCGTAGCAACGTGATTGTTGATTCAATTTTAATATGTAACAACATAATGAAGACCATAAAAAAATGTGTTATATTTGATCCTCCAATTGATTTGTGTTTAAGCTGTAAATTGTTATTATTTTATTTTATTTTATTTTGATAACTATGATGTCCGACCCAGCTTATGTGTACCTCAACTAATTTATGGGATTCGTGCAAGGTCACCCCCACACAAATCGGGTAAGGCTCGGACTATATCCGCGATCGTGACATTAATAAATTATTTGCACCTAGTAGGAATCGAACATGATAAATTATTATTTTTAAAATAATAATAATATATCATTGTTGTCACAGTGGTTGTCAAAATGTTTGCATCAGAATAGTGACAGGTAGGGATGACAATGTATCGGGTTTGAGACAGGTTGTGTTAAATTTATTACCACCTCTTTAAAATTACCTGTGGAAGGAGGATATTTTTTACCCGAAAATTCTATCTTGGTTCGGGGCTAGCAGGTGGAGCTCCGAACTCACTATTCGGATTCGAGCTAAGTGACACGTCTCGACGAACTTAAATGGACCGTATGGGTATCCTCGGGTGATCCTCGGGCCTTTCGGATTTGATTCAATTGTAGTTGGGCGACACAACCTTGTGAACTTTATATGACCACCATACAAGTATCTCGGGGTGATCCTTGGGCCAACCAATAGCTTATATTTGTGGGAGCACAACTCACCGAACCGAGCAACCGACACGAAGGGCAAACTCATATTTAGTTTGCAGCATCCGATGCGGTGGCGGTATCCTGGGGGTGTCTCCCACCATTATGCACAATCCTTGTGGTGGGTGCACACACTGCGGGGATTATTGGGGAGTGATCCGTTGCATGTCGATCCAGCTGCAGTCACAGATACTGCGTAGCCGTGACGCATGGCCAGCGCGACACATCTTCACATTATGAAGGGACTGATGGAGCATGTGGACTGGAGGTAAAGGATACATGTTCATTATGCCAGGAGCATACAGAAGAAAATTTCCCATGAGGCGGGGAATATTCTTTAGTAGCTGTTAGTATAATCCATAGTATGTGCAGTGGATATTTGGAGCTGTGGGAGAGGCTGGAATCAGTTGAGTGTATAAATATAATGTGAGTGCATAGTAATATACATGCATAGTACACATGAATAGTAATATACGTGAATAGTAAAATACGTTCATACTAAAATATATAAGTGATTAGTGTCACATTAGGTTTTTCTATAATTAGAAGCATTGCATTTCATTTCAAAAGGGGATTAGGAGAAGGATCTGGATTAAAAGGAAGATGGATTTTAGGAGGATGGAGAGGAAACTCTCTGGACTTCTTCTTCACTTTTAGTAGTGTTTTTGAGAAGTTTTCCTGAGATTATTTGGAGGGAGTTTTTGGGGGTATTCTAGAGAGAAAAGAGAGATAAAAGAGGGTGGAGAGAAAGAGTGAAGCTCTCCTGCGGCTCCCTACCTGGTCTCCCGCTCATACTAGCGACTGTGTCCTTTGCTCCTCACCATATTTTTCCATCTAGTCTATTCTTTCAGGTTTGGTTCGTGATAACTAATTTTGAAGCGGGTCAGACTCAACAATCTCACAGAGCCCTCTGTCGGAATTCGGGTCCATATTCGGATACTATATTTCTGTTACGGTTCGTGGTAGTTGATTTTGAGACGGGTCAAACTGCGCTGTCTCTTGGAGCCTTCCACCGGAATTCGGGTCCAGCTTCGGATCCGAAAACCCAACTTTCATCTACATTTTGGCGACCACAGTGGGAGTGGAAGGTGATTATTCGAGATGCAGAATAAATATTGGCTCGCTTCTCACCAGAAAGATATGGGTGAAAGCTCTGTGTACCCTGCTGAGAGCGGACCTCAAAAAGCAAGGCAGGAAGAGGAAACTAGGCATTTGCCTGTTGTGGCTAGTGGTGGTGACATGGAAAGGGCACATGATTTAGTGTCTTGTTCTAAGTCTAAATCATCTAGTAGAACTATTACTCGAGATGACGTCCCTCGTAGAGCTAAAAACATCTCACAATGCTCAATATCCTCTGGGTTTGTAGCCCAGAAGAATCAGGCAAATTTGTTCATGGAAAATCTCTTATCTATTCAAGATTCCCAGAAGCGGATGTTGAAATCACATAAAAGGTCGCAGAGGAAGATGTTGGAATCACAAAAAAAGCTATTTGCTTCCATCAAAGCATCAACGCAGACCAACCCAGCGTTATCCGTCATGGCACCAAATGATGCAGTATTACCTCCACCGCCATCGACTTCGACCCCTATCACAGTCATTCCCGACACTTCGACGGCAGTAGTGACACCAACTCCACCGCTTTTGAATTCAGTTCCAGTCATAGCCATTCCTAACATTGGGACATCAGAGGTAGTTCCATATTCATTGCCACCGAAGCCATCCCCTGTTATGGCTACTTCGTTCTCTCTAACGTCATTGCTCCCATCACAAGGGGTTGTTTCCATGTCTCATCTACCATCGCATTAACCTATGCAGCACAGTGTTTCCCCCTATGTGACCATGGAGCAATTAAAAACACTCTTTGGGACTGGAAAGGCCTTTTCAGGCATGGAGGTCTCGGGTGATCCAAGTCCTCCTTATTTGGCCACCCTTTTACAACAGCCTTACCCAACTGGGTATATTTCCCCTAAATTCAAACAATTTGATGGCCGCAAAGGAAATGCCAAGGAACACGTGGGCCGCTTCATCAGTAGTTTGGGAGATTTTGATGTGTCTAAGTTGGTAAAGTTGAAGGAATTTCCTAGGTCCCTAACTAACCGCGCATATACGTGGTATCACAACTTGGAACCAGAATCAATACCAAGTTGGGATGATATGACTAGGCGCTTTTACGAGAAGTACTACCAGGCTGATGAGAATGTGACGATGTTATCCCTTACCAGGATGATACAGAAAAACAATGAAGATGTTATGACTTATGTCATGCGTTTCAAAGAGAAGGCCTTGGAGTGCTATGAGTCGACCAAGGAGGATATGCTGGCAAATATATGTATAGAAGGGATGGATAAGGATTATGGTTTGTATCTAGTGGCGCATGACATCAGGACATTTACTGACCTTATAGAAAAGACTCGTAGTTTAGCTGACCGGGTTGCTCACTCTCGTGGAACTCGGCCATGGCGACCTACTCGGCCAGTCACCATCACAACATTTGTAGCGGACGAGGCAGATGAGTTTGAAGAGGATCCAAACGACGATGAGCAAGTTGTCATGATTGATCAACAATGTAACCGGTACCGGACAACACCACCTCCATTTCCCTGTACAAGAAAACAAGTGTTAGCAGTGCTAGAGTAGTGGGTGCGTGATAAGGTTATTACTCTTCCGACCACTTTTGAGGAGAACTATATTGAGCTGCAAAACGATCCTCGTTATTGCCACTACCATAGGTTCACCAGACATCCTATTATGGAGTGTTGGACTTTAAGGGATTTGTTCCAGAAAAAGATAAAGTCAGGGGAGCTGGAGTTGGTAAAAAAGAATGATGTTCATAGTAATCCATTTCCCTCTCATGGCGGGAATGCTAGCATGGCATATGGGGAACCCATTGATTTGTTGATCGAGTTAAAGGAAGCTGAAGTTGCATGGTTGACAGAGACAGCGACTGAATGAGTAAAGGAAAATATGTTGAATATGGGGGAAATGATGCGGGAATTCTTTGATCAGATGAAGCTAGATTCAAATAGTCGAACTAAGGTTCTTAAGGTCCTTGTCAAATTAATTTCACGGTGTAATATAGATGAGGGTGCCTCTTTTAAAGTTAAGCCAACATCCTATAAGCAGATGAGCCAAAACATAATGCAGAGGGGAAAGGGCAAGTAACTTTCAAAGAGGCCGATAAATAAATTGAAGGACCACACAATCGACCTCTATATGTACCGGCATTGATCAATGGTAAGAATTTCAAGAGGTCATTTCTTGATAGTGGTGCCTCGTTGAACATCATGCCATTATCTGTGCTTCGGGAAATCGGCATCCCAAATGAGGCTTTATCAGGGAGGCCAATTGATATTTCAGGATTCAACGGTACACGACAGAAGACATTGGGGTATGTAATGGCCGACTTAGAGGTGGGGGATATCAAGGGTCTTGTACGATTCCATATCATTGAGGGAGAACCATCTTATCATGTACTGCTTGGAAGATCTTGGATGCACAGTCATGGCATTATCCCATCCTCGTACCACCAGGTGATGAAGGTGATTTGGGGCACAAGATCAACTATCGTCAAGGCAACGCGAAATCCATTTGCTATAAATGAGGCTCATTTGTCCGATGCCATTTATTTCACTAATTTTTCTGAGGAAGTGAAAGGAGAGCCAAAGTTCTATTCCACACGAATTCTACCATGGGAAGAGATGGCATTGGAAGTGGATGAGATGGATGAGGAAGTTGTCCCAGATGACACACAATTAAAGAAGAGAAAGCATGATGACGACCTTGAGTTATGTCGTCGTGTGCAAAAGCCTGATGGAAAAATTATTTATCAGTTATGACGGTGCGAGGGGCCAGACGAGTTACCAGAAGCCCCCGACCCCTTTATCAAAAAGGCCATCACATCACCGTCTTTAAGCAAAAGTACTTGTAAAGAAGAAAAGAAAATCTTAGAAAATGAAGGCAATTTTGCACCGTTAGCTTTACTACAAAAAGGAACGGAGGAAATAGACTTAGCCGGTGACCCAACATCACCTCGAAATGTGTCGATAAGTAGGGAGCTACATGGGTCCCAACGAGAGTTGTTGATTGAGCTACTACGGGAGTTTCATGATGTGTTTGCATGGAGCTACGACCATATGCCAGGCTTAAGTCCAGAATTGGTCGTGCATAAGTTGAACGTTGACCCGATGGTGTCACCAAGAAAGTAGGTTGCACGGGTATTTCAGCCAGACATTGAGGCTCAAAGGAAGAAATTCAGAAGTTACTAAATGTGGGATTCATTAAGCCCATCTAGCATCCTACCTGGTTGGCAAATGTGGTACATGTCAAAAAGAAGAATGGAAAGATTCGGGTGTGTGTAGATTTCAGGGATCTAAACAAGGCTTGTCCAAAAGATGAATTTCCTTTGCCCAATATGGATGCCCTCATTGACATCACCGCTGGCTATGACATGCTTTCTTTCATGGATGGTTTTAGCGGCTATAATCAAATCAAGATGGATGAGGAAGATGCCCCAAAGATAGCCTTTCGCACTCCTTTTGGTAACTTCTACTATACAGTCATGCCTTTTGGGTTAAAAAAATGCTGGAGCTACTTACCAAAGGGCTATGACGGTTGTATTCCATGATATGTTGCATGATGTTGTAGAAGATTATGTGGATGATATCGTTATAAAATCTCAGACGGATCAGACACACATGGGCGATCTTCGTAAGGTGTTTGGAAGATGCCGTCATTACCAACTAAAGATGAACCTAGCTAAATGTGCATTTGGGGTACCTCGAGGGAGTTTTCTAGGCTTCGTGGTGCATCAAAATGGCATTGACATTGACAATGATAAAACTGAAGCAATCATGGTCCTGGAGGCACCCCGTACCTTGAAGCAACTACGAAGCTTGATCGGGAAAGTATCGTATCTGAGGCGTTTCATACCGGCTCTAGCAGAGATAATGCATCCATTTACACCATTATTGAAAAAGGGAAATTCTTTTGTATGGGATGCAAATTGCCAAAAGAGTTTTGATACCATCAAATCAATTCTTGCATCGCCTCAAACAATGACTGTTCCAAAGAATGGAAAGCTATTAAAGTTGTATATAGCATCTACTTGTCGATCCTTGGGGGCATTGTTAGCATAAGAAGATGATGGAGTTGAGAAACCTATTTACTATGTCAGCCGGGTGGTGAGGGGACCAGAATTGAGGTACACACCTATAGAGCGACATTGTTTGGCGTTAGTATTTGCAGTCAAGAAGTTTCAACGATATATGACATCTCATAATGTGGAATTGATGACTAAAAGTGATCCTGTGCGGTACATGATGATACAACCTGTAACAACTGGTAGATTGACCAAGTGGCTCATGAATATTAACGGATTCGGCATCGAATGTGTTCGACCCGGTGGAATCAAATGACAAGCTCTCGCTGATTTGTTAGTACACTTCTCACCCAATGACGGTGAGCCTCTAGAGCATGCAATGTTAAGCACGATATCGGTAGATACTAAATTGCATCTGCAAGTATGGGAGTTGAGATTTGATGGAGCATCCACTACTCAGTATGGGGGTGTGGGAATTGTCCTCACTGCGCCAACAGGTGAAGATATATGTGTGGCTATTCAGCTGAACTTCCCTTGTTCCAACAATGAAGCTGAGTATGAAGCCTTGATAAGAGGTCTGAAGGAAGCACTCGCCAGAGATGTCCGAAGGCTCAAAGTCAAAGGAGATTCTCTATTGGTCATCAATCAAAGAAACGGAGATTTTGCACTAAAGGAAGTTAATCTGGCACCCTATAGAACTCAGGTTCAGTTACTAGTAAAGCAATTTGAGCATGTTGAACTGGCACATACTACTAGATCAACCAATCGCTTTCCAGATGCCTTGGCAACTTTGGCATCAAGAATCCAAATACGGCAACAAATGATTGATTTAGAAGTCCGCCGAAGTGACATTCCAGCCATCAAAGTAATGACACCAGAAGATGTGGGAAGTGATTGGAGAAGTGCCATAGTGATGAATCTCTTGAAGACACCGGAGTTTAAGTCAGTAACTAGTGACTTCTTGATACTAAAGGGATAACTTTACTTCAAATGAGCAGAATGAGTCTTGATGAGGTGTATTGGTGAAGATGAAAGGGAAAATATTCTTGAAGAGACACATAAAGCAACATGTGGAGTAGATAATATTAGCCTCTACAGGAGAGTCCAGAGAAGAGGATACTATTGGCCTACCATGAGGGCAACCGCCAAAGATAAACAAAGGAAGTGTGATCTATGTAGCCGAACGCCATGTCAAGATGAAATCAACTTCTGTGCAGATGGAGCTGACTCTAACACAGATAAAGATGATTGGCGAAAGACATATGTGGACTTCTTAGATAATGGAAAAATGCCAGAAAATAGAGCCAATGAGGCGCTTTTGCGCAAACGAATATCCCGATTCTTCATACACGAAGGCGAGTTGTATCGTAAGGGTTTTAGTGGACGACCACTAAGGTGTTTAACAAGAACAGAAGGCCAACTTGTTGTAACAGAAGCGCATAATCGTGAGCACCAAGGAGGCGCCAAACTGTATCAACTGATGTTAGAATTGGGATACTATTGGCCCACTATGGAGGTTGACACTGTGATGTATGTAAAGAAATGTGAAGCATGTCAGAAACATGGGAATCACATCCATGCACCATCAATAAGCCTCAAGAGCATTACCACCCCGTATCCCTTTCATACATGGGCACTGGATATTGTTGGTCCCATTAAGCCCAAGTCAAGAGGACATGCCTGGATCTTAACTGCCACAGAGTTGTTCACCAAGTGGGTTAAGGCTGTGTCGCTGAAGAGTATAGTTGCAACATCTATAACAAGGTTTATTAAAGAAAATATCATTTACTGATTCGGGATTCCTCACACAATATTGTCCGACAATGGCACCCCATTTGTGAACAGGGAGGTGGGTGATTTGTTAACTCAATATCACATTTTACACCATACATCCACTCCATATTATCCTCAAGGAAATGGGCAAGCGGAGGCTACCAATAAGACTATAATACGGATATTAAGCAAAACTCTTCATGACCATGGCAAGAAATGGGCCGATCAACTGTCAATGGTCCTTTGGGCATATCGTATGTCCAAAAGGAGAGCAACTCAAGAAAATCCATTTGCAATGGTGTATGGAATGGATGCCATCTTACCAGAGGAGCTAATCTTGCCTTCAGCTCATCTTGCAGCTTCGACCGGTCTTCATGCTGTCGCTAGAGAGGAAGCTTTGGAAGTCATTGATAAAAGGAGGGAACAAGCAGCCATGAAGAAATATCAAGCCCAGTTATCTAAAGCATACAATGTGGCGGTAAAGGCACGTAGTTTTGCAGAAGGAGACCTGGTACTAAAAACAATTGCCCCTATGATGAAAGGCCGAAACCCTGGAAAGTTTGCACCAAAATGGGAAGGCCCTTGCTGGGTCAAGAAAGCTGCCAGAAGTGGGTACTATGAGCTAGTCAAGTCCAGAACTAGTTTTCGAACTGGACCTCTCAATGCAAAATGGATTAAGAATTTTTATGCTTAGTAAGACTGTTTTTTGAGTATAGTAAAGAGCAAGGGGGCATAGTTGTTACCCTGTTTCTTATTTGACTTGTATGAATAAGTGAGATTGTCTTGAAATCTCTAAATAAGAATAAACAGCTTTTCTCATATGTATTTCTTTAAATTATGATGAGGAAAGTAACTTGAGAAGAAAAGAAGATGAACAATATCGAAAAGCTTATACAAGATAGGGATTAGAAAGAGACAGACGTTCGGTGGACCTCCAAACCTTTGTATCCTCTTCAAGGTGGGTAGCTGTGTCACTCTTATGTGCCGTTCTTGTACAACGTTCGCGGCCCAAATTTTCATGTTGAATAACTTCTTCAATAAACCCCCTAGACTCTGCCCTGAATTGTTCCACCATTAGAGCAACATCATTCTTCAATGATTCTTCAACCTGCTGAACTCGATGTACAAGCCAATCAAGGTTCATACCAAGGAATGTAGCATGATCAAGAATCCCATGCACAATCTTAATTTCATGAAAGGTAATGTCAGATAAAGATAAAGAGGATGCTCCATTGATATAACTAGCCAAAGTATCAAGGGCGAATGCTTGAATAAGGTCAGGAATACCTTCTCTGAAAGTAGTAAATGTATCTGGATACCTATGCTGAATACGATTCAGAGTATTTACACTAGGGGTATGACAATGAAGGTTACCCCATATCACTATTTCAGTAAAATGATTTCTCAAATTAGAATATCTAGCATGTGTGGGTGATACTTCAGCCATGACCGATGGAATAGAGGAGACGCTCGGCCCATCTGCAATAGGGGTAACGCAGTCGGGATAAGTAATTAGAGAATTTGTTAAGGGGTTTCCTTCAAAGTTCAAGCTTATTGATCCTACGTTGTCTTGGGGATCGACATTATTGATAATTTGTGCAGATGGCGATAGAATGGAGGCTACCCAAGGACTATCTAGCCATACATCATTATTTTCAGCAAAATATTCATTTACGTTATCCAGGGGAGTCACCAGTGAGGAAGAAATCCTGATATTTTTATTTGGAAGCGAGGATGATTCTCTAACATTGTCAACAAGAGCCATCTAAAAATAAAAGAAGACTGATATGAGTAACGGATGAAGATAGTTAGAAGAGGTATTAGACGCAAAATAGAAAGCCAGAATATCAGGACTTACCAGGGGAAGAGATGCAGCAGTAGTGGAATTTGTCTCTATCACTGGTAAAGGTGGCAACCGTTGTGAGTTCACAGGTGATCGACTACTTGAAGGGTCCGGTATTAGATTTGTTGTTAAGGTAAGAGTACCACAAGGACGAATATATATATTTTTGGGAAGCTTTGCAGTTGCAACAAGTTCTTTCGGCCTTGCATCCCGAGGACTAATTTCTTCCATAGTATGATGGGCTAAAATAGTCAATGAACCTCTAAGAGCAATCGTGGACATGATAACATCTTGATCTCTCACCCGCAAAGGTTTCTCAACCAATGTTGGTGACTTGATATATATCAGGTAGCGGGAAAGAACTGTTGTCCAATATATTCCATAAGAAGTCATAACCTCTCTATGACGATCACAATAGGGCATGTTGATCGAGGGAAGAACGGACGCAACATCACATAACTTATTTAACTGGAACCAATGTATAACATCCATATAGAGCGATGAAGCTGACGATGGGCCGGGTGTATACTGGTCAAAGCCAAACTGATGTGCAACCCCATGTGGATTGTAAACAGCAGTAATATCATTTTCATACACCCACACTAGAAGAGAAGATGCTCGTACCATAAAGTACAGCTGGAAGTCTGCCAAAGAGGAGAGACAACTCAATTGGATCTCATGAGCAAAAGTGAATAAACATTGATTCAACAATAATGACAATGTTGTCTGGTAAGGACGGAAGCAGAAATGCTCTTCAAAATCAAGGTACGAGGCTAGAGTATGTTCCATAGTACTAGCCGACCATCTAAGTGCTCGACTAAAACCCATAAGATCTATGAAAGTCCCTTAAGGATGCAACAAATGAGGGACATGGGCACAATCAGGAAAACGCTCATGAATAAAGAGGCAAAGGAAGAGGGATGACAAAAAGTTTCGAATGTCGTAACGTCCTACTGAGCGACGCTTAGCAAACACCATTTCGTCAAGATGATTATAAAAGGTACCAAGGAATAATGGCGTTAGAGGAAGAGAGGTGCCAAGGGCAAGCTGAGCAGCCATGGAAAAGACTTGTGGATTGATACAATCATAAGGATGTTCTGCAAAGACAAACTGCCCAAGCCAATAAGTAATAAAAGCCGCTGGTGAGGATGATGTAGCAAAATGTCTCTAGGGCCATCAGTGAGTAAGGACTGATCAGACGAGGAAAGGCCAAAGAAATATTGAACCCAATCAGAGAAACTGCATTTGCCACCCTTGGACGCCTTAGTAAACGAGTCTTGCAGGAAGTTTACCATGTCAAGGCAAATGGGTGGAGTCGTGCCAGGTTCACATAGACCCTCTCCGATAATAGGAAGGTGAAATAACATAGCTACATATTCCAAAGTCGGGGTAAACTCACCCCAGGCAACAACAAATGTGTGTGTCTGAGTATTCCACCGAGACAGTAATGCCAGCAAAGAAGGGAATGAGCGTCGAACTGATAAAGTGCTGAGACATCAATAGCTGTAAAGATAAAGGTAGATTGAAGCATGACGGTATGACCATGATCATGTAATACATACCGACACCATTGACCCCAACCATCACCAGGACTTACAGGAGTCTCAAGTTGTATAGAGGAATAAAGATGGTCCCCTCTCTCCACAGGAAAACGAAAGGAGCAGGAGGGTAATGGATTAGTAATATGTGACTGGGCAACGTCTAAGGTCAAGCATAGTGGCTCATTGATATGGGTTTCAAGAGGCACAAATGATTTTACCGCTGGCCAGAAGAAATCATGAGACTCTGCAAAGAAGGGAGCACATCGCCATTCTGACAACTCGGGAACAATGGCATCATGCGGTGATAATCTAGAGATGGAGGTTGTGGAAGGTAGGTCAACCAAGCTACTTTGCTTCTGTTGTTGAACGCCAAAGCCAACTTGTTTATGTCGTTGAGCGCCAGCTGAGGCAAGTTGTTTTAATCGCCGGGAGCTAACCAAGCCAAGCTGCTTTTGTCGCCGAGTACCAACTTGTTTTTGTTGTGGACGAGTCGACATGGTAAGAAATGCTTGATGTTAGAAAAACTGGACAGGCAGAAAGGACGTCTGCCAGAAGGGAAAACAACAAATGGGCAAACTGCGAAGAGAAACAACTCATTAAAGATACGTATATACATATCCATTTATATATATATATGTATATATACACATCCTTTATAATTAGAATATATGCATATATTTGTGATATTATAATTATATTCCGCATAACCTAATTTTTATTTTTATTTATTTATATCTATATATGATTAATTAATAATTAATAATTTATTATTTAATTTTAATTTAATTTAATTTTTACAATTTATTATTGACGGTGTAATATAATTTCAAACTAACTCATGCAATTTCTAAATTACTCATCATTATTTATCGGTCCAAATTGTTATATATGTTTTGCAATATCCCCAACCTTTTAATTTTCTTTACAACAAAATAGGCGTTAAATTTATGATCACATTCCATTTTCAAGCTAAGGACTAAAATATCAAATTCATGTTTGACAGATTTATTATTATTATTATTTTATTTTTTATTAATATTATTTTTGTTATATAAGTATATTTGTTTACATATATATATATATATATATATATATATATATATAAAGTATTATGTAAATATAAGGTATAGGTGTATATATATAGCTTTGTATTCAACCTGCAAGAAAGAGGAGCCGACCAGAAGAGGAATCCCGCGCAAGGAGGCGAGACCCAACAGCATGCGGCGTGGTGAAGGGTGCTACCGCAGCGGTCTGGGCAGCCGGTAGCAGGGGGCGGCCAGTGACGGCAACACGACGAGCTGGTGGTGTCGTGTGATGGCGGGTAGCGAGCTGATGACGGTGGAGGCTTGGTCAAACAAGTAAGATAGCTTGCCGTGGTATGCAGTAGTTGCGAGCTGGTAGCTAGCAGCAAAAAGTGGTTCACCACAGCGGTGCAAGCACTACGCTGTAGCTCCCCAATGATGGTGTTAATGCTCCGAAGCCGCGCAAGGGTGTATCAATACAAGTGGTTCGCCACAGCGGTGCAAGCACTACGCTACAGCTCCCCAATGATGGTGTTAATGCTCCGAAGCCGCGCAAGGGTGTATCAATAAAAGTGGTTCGCCACAGCGGTGCAAGCACTACGTTGCAGCTCCCAATGATGATGGTAATGCTCCGAAGCCGCGCAAGGGTGTATCAATAAATGTGGTTCGCCACAGCGGTGCAAGCACTACGCTGCAGCTCCCCAATGATGGTGTTTAAGCGTCGAAGTCGCGCAAGGGTGTATCAATACAAGTGGTTCGCCACAGCGGTGCAAGCACTACGCTGCAGCTCCCCAATAATGGTATTGATGCTCCGAAGCCGTGCAAGGGCGTATCAATAAAAGTGGTTCGCCACAGCGGTGCAAACACTACGCTGCAGCTCCCCAATAATGGTATTGATGCTCCGAAGCCGTGCAAGGGTGTATCAATAAAAGTGGTTCGCCACAGCGGTGCAAACACTACGCTGCAACTCCCCGATGGTCTTGTGGTTCGTCACGGTAGTGGCAGAGTTTGATGTTAACAAAAAGGCAAGAGGACGCAGCGGTTCGCGGTAGAGAGTTTTTGGTGTTTGATGAAGGAGTTTGAGTTTGAGTTTGCGTTTGGTAAAAATGGGGGTCTGATGATCATAATATAGGAGGAAAAGCAAGAAACAAAGACAAAAATGAGTACGTAAGTTAAAAGAGTGGGTATAGAAAAGTAGAGGTGAATGGCTCTGTGATGGAAGAGGAATGAGCAAGCAAAGATAAGGATGAATGGGAAAAACAAGATAAGAAGTAGATTAGTTTAAGAGAGATGATGAGGAAGAGCTATATGGGTCTAGTTTGTAGGATGACGAGGAAGAGCTATTTGGGTCTAGTTTTGGCTTGCAGTGAAAAATGATTGAACGAAAATTGCAGACAATTCATCATGCCACCGACGAAAGAAAGAAGGTGATTTCTTTTTAAAATATATATCCCTATTTGTATTATTATATATATATATATATATATATATATATATATGCGTATAGAAATCTGTTCCGACAGGTTGAGGAATATATATATATAAGCATATATTGCTTTTCTATTATATATACATACGTACATATACCTATGATAAATATATGTTATGTTTATTATTATTTGGGTAAATAGCTTAAAACCCCCTCAATTTTACTCTCTTTTTCTACTATACCCCCTTAATTATGAAATGAGCTTAGAACCCCCTAAAGTTTCATAAAATGTTGCACCATGGACTTGCCTTCAATTTATTTTACCCTTTTACCCTCCAAACTTTTTGTATTTCCATCTTACCTTTATTTATATCCTTACTATTATATTTCTTAATTCTTTATATTACAAAAATATTATTTCTTTAAGTTAGAATATTAATTATGCCATTTACCTTTAATGTATTAGAGTAAATATACTCTCAAATGTTAATTATTTTTTTTTGTAAGTTTTAATTATTTTATTTGTAAATCAATTAACTTGTTATTAAATTTTAGTTTGATTTAAATCATAAAACACAATCCTAATTAATATATTCATAAATAAATAACAATTTATGAATATATTTTTATGAAAAGAAAGTTTCATTTGGGCAAAAAAAAATTTTAATTAGGATAATCAGTTTTATGATTTAAATGAAATTAAGTTTTATTGGAAAATGATATATATTTTGGAATATATATATAATTCGTCAAAAATATATATTTTTCGAATTGTTTTAAAAAATTATGAATTTTTTCCAAAAAATAAAATTTTTGGGAAAAATATATATTATGTTCCAAAATATGATTTTTTCCGAAAAATAATTTTTTTGAGAAAAATATATATTATTTTCCAAAATATGATTTTTTTTCCGAAATATATATTTTTTATATTTTAGAAAATAATGTATATTTTTCATAAAAAATTCATATTTTTTTAAAACAATTCAAAAAATATGTACTTTTGACGAATCATATATATATATATTCCAAAATATATATCATTTTCCAATATATATATTCCTTAATATACATATTTTTTCAAAAAATAATTGTTTTGAAGGTTTGATTTCACTAAACCCTCTTATACTATTGATGGTAGTTTAGGTATTATGACTCAAAATCATATTTTGGAACATAATATATATTTTTCGAAAAAAAATCATATTTTTGAAAATAGTATACATTTTTCTCAATAAAAATTATTTTTCAGAAAAAATCATATTTTGGAACATAATATATATTTTTCCCAAAACAATTATTTTTTGAAAAAAATTCATATTTTTTAAAAGAATTCGGAAAAGATATATTTTTAACGAATTATATATATATTCCGAAATATATATAATTTTCCAATATATATATATATTCCGAAATATATATATTTTGTTCAAAATATATATATATTGTTTTCATAAATTGGATTTATTTATGAATATATTAATTATGATTGAGTTTTATTATTTAAATCAAACTAAAATTTAATACCAAGTTAATTGATTTACAAATAAAATAATTAGAATTTATTAAAAAAATGGTAATTTGCAGCCACACCTCTTGAGGTTTGCATCTATTCCACCTAGATGTAGATTCTCGGAATTTTGACACAAACACCCCCTGAGGTTTGGTTTTGCTTGCCATGACACCCCAAATGACGAAAATACCCTTCACAAAATTCCAAAATATTAAGGGTAATGTGAAATGACATTTATGCCCCAACCCCAAATATATAAAATTTCGAAAAACATATATATAAATTCAAAAAAATATAGAAAATTTGAAAAAATGTATAAAATTCGAAAACAAATATTTAAAATTTGAAAAAATATATATAAAATTAGAATAGAATATATAAATTTTGAAAAATATATATAAAATAAAAATAAATATATAAAATTCAAAAAATTATATAATTTCAAAAAACATATATAAATTTCAAAGAAATAATATTTCAGGGGGTGTGGCTGCAAATTAGGTGAGTTTTATGATTTAAATCAAACTAAAATTTAATACCAAGTTAATTGATTTACAAATAAAATAATTAGAACTTATTAAAAAAAAATTACATTTGAGAGTATATTTAGTCTAATACATTAAAGGTAAATGACATAATTAATATTGTAACTAAAAAAAATAATATTTTTGTAATTTAAAGAATTAAGAAATATAATAGTAATGATAGGATTAAAGGTAAGGTGGAAATACAAAAAAATTGGAGGGTAAAAGGGTAAAAAAATTTGAGAGCAAACCCATGGTGCAAGAAAATGAAAGTTGAGGGGGGTATAATTAATTGAGGGGGTATAGTAGAGAAAAAGAAGAAAGTTGAGGGGTATTTTTAACTATTTACCCTTATTATTTTTGGAAAGGAGGTCTTTTAAAGTAGCACATATTTTAATAGTTTAATATACGAATATTTTATATATAGGATTTAGCCTTCATTATTGCAACCTATTTTTATAAGTGGTGTCATTTTACTCTATTTTTATTATATTCATTACATTTCACTTATATCAGTTTACTCTTTAAGGTGATTTTGAGATAATACTAAATTATTGAAATTTTTTAGTTTTGCAAAAATATATAAATGTTTCATATAATCTCTTTATTTATTTTTTATTATTATTTAAATAGTATGATTTTTATTAGTACTATTATTATAATTAGTATTGAAAGGTAAATAGTATTATAGCTACTCATATTATTCAGTTATTATTACTTTTATTATTAGTATTACCATTATTATTATTATTGTTATTATTATTATTATTATATTGTACTCCATTGCATTATACATATTACCATCTACTGTGATTTATAATCAAGCCAAAAATTACTAAATTTTCCATCTCATAAAATGCAGCAGCATATTTATATGTTCCACCTTCCAAATCATCATATACATCTCACTATTATTAGACTTTTCAAAGATTTTATTTTAAAAAAATATATATATGCTCTCCATATATAAATAAATAAATAAAATGTGTTTGTGCCCGTTTGAAAGTTTTTCAAAAAATACATGCATGCATACACTCGACATTGAAAGGAGATGTACATCCGTAGACTCGACATTGAGGCGAGATCCCGCATGCAAGTCTTTAAAAGTTATATACATATTATCACTATTTTCTTAAATAAAAATGTGTATATTTTAAATAAAAATTAAAAGTAAATATACATGCATACATACGCATCTATATATATATATAAAGAGAGCAGGTGTGCATGCGCGACTCGACATCGAGGCGAGATCCCGCATGCAAGGGGGCAAAATGTGGAAGGAGGATATTTTTTATCCGAAAATTCTATCTTGGTTCGGGGCTAGCAGGTGGAGCTCCGAACTCACTATTCGGATTGGAGCTAAGTGACACGTCCCGACGAACTTAAATGGACCGTATGGGTATCCTCGGGTCTTTAGGATTTGATTCGATTGGAGCTGGGCGACACGACCTTGTGAACTTTATATGACCACCATACAAGTATCTCGGGGTGGTCCTTGGGCCAACCAATAGCTTATATTTGTGGGAGCACAGCTCACCGAACCGAGCAACAGACACGGAGGGCAAACTCATATTTAGTTTGCAGCATCCGATGCGGTGGCGGTATCCTAGGGGTGTCTCCCACCATTATGCACAATCCTTGCGGTGGGTGCACACACTGCGGGGATTATTGGGGAGTGATCCGTTGCATGTCGATCCAGCTGCAGTCACAGATACTGCGTAGCCGTGACGCATGGCCAACGCGACACATCTTCACATTATGAAGGGACTGATGGAGCATGTGGACTGGAGGTAAATGATACAGGTTCATTATGCTAGGAGCATACAGAAGAAAATTTCCCATGAGGCGGGGAATATTCTTTAGTAGCTGTTAGTATAATCCATAGTATGTGCAGTGGATATTTGGAGCTGTGGGAGAGGCTGTAATCAGTTGAATGTATAAATATAATGTGAGTGCATAGTAGTATACATGCATAGTACACGTGAATAGTAAAATACATTCATATTAAAATATATAAGTGATTAGTGTCACATTAGGTTTTTCTATAAATAGAAGTATTGCATTTCATTTCAAAAGGGGATTATGAGAAGGATCTGGATTGAAAGGAAGATGGATTTTAGGAGGATGGAGAGGAAACTCTCTAGACTTCTTCTTCACTTTTAGTAGTGTTTTTGAGAAGTTTTCCTGAGATTATTTGGAGGGAGTTTTTGGGAGTATTCTAGAGAGAAAAGAGAGATAAAAGAGGGTGGAAAGAAATAGTGAAGCTTTCCTGCGGCTCCCTGCCTGGTCTCCCGCTCATACTAGCGGCTGTGTCCTTTGCTCCTCACCATATTTTTCCATCTAGTCTATTCTTTCAGATTTGGTTCGTGATAACTAATTTTGAAGCGGGTCAGACTCTGCAATCTCACAGAGCCCTCTGTCGGAATTCGGGTCCAGATTCGGATACTGTATTTCTGTTACGGTTCGTGGTAGCTGATTTCAAGACGAGTCAAACTGCGATGTCTCTTGGAGCCTTCCACCGGAATTCGGGTCCAGCTTCGGATCCGAAAACCCAACTTTCATCTACATTACCATTCTAAAATTGCGATGAGTTTTAATCGGTAATACAATTACCATCCCATTAGAATAAACGAATTTCATTGGATTACTATCGATACTTAATAAGTTTTTAATTTTTAATAAAACAATATCACAATTAAATGCCCCAACTATGAACTTGAGGACCACATACAAAAGAGACTAAATCACACGCATAATTATTGTTTGAGTCGAAGAAGATAAGGATGTAGATTGTTCATTAAAAATGGCTTTAATTCGTCATTATGCAGTTCTTATATAGCGACAAAAAGTTTGATTGCGGGAACTTATTTTTGTTATAAACCTAAAATCCTACTTCCACAACTTTATTTTATATTTATTCCTCATCCATATATACGTATGCATGCAACTCTTAAATTTTTATTATATATTGTGTTTATTTTAAGAAACTCCCATATGCTATTTAATTTAACCAACTAACTCCCACTATATCCACTTTGTCCTCTATACTATCCAATTTCATCACTATGCCCCCTCCTCCTCACATTTTGAATCAAAATGTCTAAACTACCCTCCCTTAATGTATAAGGAGGTTTAATGAAATCAACCCTTAAAAAAATTATTTTTCAAAAATAAATTATATTTTTCGTAAAAACTATAAATTTCAATATATATTTCAAAAAATATGATTTTTTCCGAAAAATATTTTTTTTGCAAAAAATATATATTATGTTCCAAAATATGATTTTTTTACGAAAAATATTTTTTTTGTGAAAAATATATATTATGTTCCAAAATATGATTTTTTTTCCGAAAAATAATTTTTTTGTGAAAAATAATTTTTTTGTGAAAAATAATTTTTTTGCGAAAAATAATTTTTTTGCGAAAAATAATTTTTTTGTGAAAAATATATATTATGTTCCAAAATATGATTTTTTTTACGAAAAATAATTTTTTTTGTGAAAAATATATATTATGTTCCAAAATATGATTTTTTTTACGAAAAATAATTTTTTTGTAAAAAATATATATTATGTTCCAAAATATGATTTTTTTTACGAAAAATAATTTTTTTTGTGAAAAATATATATTATGTTCCAAAATATGATTTTTTTTACGAAAAATAATTTTTTTGTAAAAAATATATATTATGTTCCAAAATATGATTTTTTTTCTGAAAAATATTTTTTTTTGCGAAAAAGTATATATTATGTTCCAAAATATGAATTTTTTGCGAAAAATATATATTATGTTCCAAAAAATGATTTTTTCCGAAAAATAAATGTTTTGTGAAAAAGTATATATTATGTTCCAAAATATGAATTGTTTTCGAAAAATAATTTTTTTGTGAAAAATATATATTATGTTTCAAAATATGATTTTTTTTTCAATTTTTTTTTTTTGCGAATAAGTATATATTTTTTTCCAAAATATGAATTGTTTCCGAAAAATATATATTATGTTCCAAAATATGATTGTTTTTGCAAAAAATATATATTATGTTCCAAAATATGATTTTTTTTTTTCCGAAAAATATATAGTATGTTCCAAAATATGATTTTTTTCTGAAAAATACTTTTTTGCGAAAAAGTATTTATTATGTTCCAAAATATGAATTTTTTTTCGGAAAAATATATATTATGTTCCAAAATATGATCATTTCTAAAAAATATTTTTTTTTGCGAAAAATATATACTATTATGTTCCAAAATATGATTTTTTTGCAAAAAATATATATTATTATTTCCAAAATAATTCATATTTTGGAAAATAATGTACTCCCTCCGAAAAACACTTTTTTGCGAAATATATATATATATTTTTGAATTTATAATTTTTGCGAAAAATATAATTGATTTTCGAAAAATAATTTTTTTAAATGGTTGATTTCACTAAACCACCTTATACTAGTGAGGGTAATTTAGGCATTTTGACTCAAAATGTGATGTGAGGGGGCATAATTATGAAATTGAATAGTATATGGGGCAAAGTGAACATAGTAAGGGTTAGTTGATTAAACTGAATATTATAGGGGTGTAAAGACATAAAAATGTTCAACACTATTTCGAATCCCTTTATTAATCTTCGGATTCCCTTTATATACATTTTCTAAATGGGCTTTATTACTGGGTTCATAGGAAACTTGCTGGCCCAGAAGCTTGATGGGCCTGATGACAAATGGGCTCTGATGGGCCTGATGATAGATGGGCTCTGATGGGCCTGATGACAGATTGGCTCAACTGGGCTGAACATTTCCACTCTTACACAGGCCCTATCCTTTGTGATGGGTCGTCGATCTTCCCGGCCCATTAAAAAGGATACAAAGTGGGGATGAGATATATCACCCCTGATCAGGGTGACGTGACTGACGCAATTAATATGACGGTTGTACAATCATTGCAACGTTTGAAATTCGTGGTCCGGGTGGCCTCGGTAGGCGAAAAGGGAGGCTGTGGAGGCGCACGTGAAGTGAGATGACGCTTCGGTTCCCGAGCGCACAGCTTTTCAGGCGCCCCTGAGATTTCTATAAATAATGATTGCAATGCTATGGATTCATTCCGTTTCACAGTTTAACAAATTCTAGAGAACTCCCTGCACTTGAGATCTTGACTTATCGTTGCCATAGTCCACCTTCTCTTTCAGGAAAACGTCATAAATCCTTCGGGATTCATCTTAGAGTAAGTTATTTCTTTCCATCTCAACGTCTTTCTTTTCGAAATGTCTGATAGTGATGATACCCGGTCGGGTAGCGACCGTTTACCTTCCCCTGTAGACCCGGACGTATCCGTCAGTTCACCCTCAGTTGAGGTGGTTAGGACAACTGTGCCTAGCCCACCGGAAGTTAACCGGAACGTCGCAGCAGCCGGAAATCCGGTTGCAGGGGTTTCGGGAGATCAGTTTTATGCCGATCCCATTCCCCCTATGAACAGGGTAGAGTCGGTATTAAAAAGGTTGAGGGTTAAATGCGGGGTACCCGATCGGGTGATTATTAAAAATTATCCTAAAAAGTATGATTTTAGGAAGGGTGAGGGGGTTTTGGATAACCAGATTTTGTTGTCGGCCTTTCACCTCCAGGTCATTAGATTCCCGATCCAGCCCTTCTTCCTTTATGTCTTAGCTACCTTAGGTTTGGCCCCACTTCAGGTGGGACCTAACTTCTTCCGGGTCCTGGCCATGATCTTGATGATCAATCGGGATCTAGGACTTGACCTTGGTCTGGCGGAACTTCTGTTCTGTTACAAAATACAGGTTCAGAAGGAGTGCAGGGGCCGGTACAACCTTTTTCCCCTTAGTAGGAGGAAAATTTGTGATGGTACTGAAAAATCCAATAAAGGGTGGAAAGAAAGGATGGTCCTTGTGAGTGGGAGTTGGAGACTCCCAAGCTCATCCAGATTCAAAGTCCACAATGAGTTTGACCAACACCTTTTCCCTTCTTTCAAGCCATTCCATAGGGGGGCGTGCAATTGTGATAAGTGCAATGATAAGTTAGGCCTCCATGTGCTTGAGTTTCTAGGAGCGCCCGACGAATATAAAACCTCAAATTATATCAGAACTCATTTTGAATTGCTTAAATCGAAAATTTGGGGACAGCCTTTGAGGATGTGTACCAGTTTCTTGACAGGTTCCAATTTGCAGGCCCTATCTATAGAAATGCTAAGGATCCCGCAGGCGGTGTTGAAGAAGAAGCCTAAGCGGGCAGTTGGACCTCAGGCCTCAAATTCAGCCCCCGGTGAGATCCAGATCGGGCAGGGATCACAAAGTGTTCTAACCCCTCCGGCTGGTCCTGTTCTCTCGCCTCCTGTAGAGAATAGCCCGGTAACTCCATCTCCACCAATGGGAAATGTGCAAACCGGCCAGACTCCTCCTCAAGGATCAGAGGAGGTTGCTCAATCCTCAGGGGATGTTCCCGTCCCTGAATTCCGGTTGGTTGAAAGGAAAACGAGCCTGACGGGGGCGCGACATCCCCGATCGGAGGAGAATCTACCCGAACGGTCAGTAAGGGCCCGAACGGAGACATAATCATCTCCCATCGTACTGGATGACAGTGGGGCCGCAACTGAAACGGAGCTACCCGTGCCCTGGGCGCCGAAGATTACACTCCCGGGCGGCGACTTTCTGGTTGCGGGGCATACGACGATTGACAATGACACTGCCCTACGGGCTATGGGATCTCAGATCTGGACACCCATAGACCGAAAGAGGCTGAGAACCATCGATCGAGAGGAGTTGGCTCTGACAGGTCCAGAGATTGCTATGAAGGTAGTGCTTGAATCTGCTGATTTCTCAACTGCATTTAATATTTTATTTACTTTCTTATCAGGCTAACACTTAACCTTTTGGCAGATGCTCTACCTGACACAGGCCTATAATGCAAAAATGGAGGAGGACACTAAGTTGCTCAAGAACTCCAACGAGCTCCAGAGACTGAAGGAGGAATCCCGGATGAAGGTCGCCAACCAACTGTCCATATCCAATGAAAAATTGGATGTCCAGACCCGAAGGGCAGTCGCTGCAGAGCAACAGCTTCGGGCGGCTCAAGAAAAAATTAAAGAAATGGAGGCAGTTCGGCGGGCCCTCTTTGCTGAGACGGAGGCCTTGAAGACTGAGAATGGGAATCTGAAAGCTAATAATGAGAGCTTGACGGTTTCCAATTCAAAGCTCCTGGAGGAGAGGGCTGAGATGGAGAATCTCCTTGCCACGGAGAGGTCGGTGGTGGAGATGTGTCACCGGGGTGGGAACGAAGTGTATAAGCGTTTCTGCGAAACCTCCCAATACCGGATCGGGTTTGGTTGGAGGTCATGCTTTAATGACATGCAGAAACCCGTCGAAGAAAGGACTTTCGCCTCGGTGGAAGAGCTGGATGAGAGTCTGGGCATCTCCCCTCCGTACGACGATCCGGTTGGTGGTCCAGACGACGTTCGTTTCTGCGAGTTCCTGACCAAGCCTCTCCCAGGAATGAGCATAACCGCCCCTCCTGATCCTCCGGCTCCCGATGAGGCCATCGTTTCAGTGAACCCAAATGTATCGGGCACCAGCGTTGACCTTTAGTATTTACTGTTTATGAAATGCATTGTAAGCCTTGGCCACATGGGCCCCTTTTGAATGAGATATAATAGGTTTTGTCCATTTCACTTTTGACTTTTACAGTTATAACGATTCTTGGTTACTTTGTTTATTTTTTCAAAGTTTTGTGATCTCTTCAGGGTCTGTGTTGTGACTTCGGGCTCTTCAGGCCATGCGAAAGTCAATGCAACACTTAGTTTATTTTTGGAACAACGATCTCTTCAGGATCTGTGTTGCGACTTCGGGCTCTTCAGGTCATGCGAAAGTCAATGCAACACTTAGTTTATTTTTGGAACAACGATCTCTTCAGGATCTGTGTTGCGACTTCGGGCTCTTCAGGCCATGCGAAAGTCAATGCAACACTTAGTTTATTTTTGGAACAACGATCTCTTCAGGATCTGTGTTGCGACTTCGGGCTCTTCAGGCCATGCGAAAGTCAATGCAACACTTAGTTTATTTTTGGAACAATGATCTCTTCAGGATCTGTGTTGTAACTTCGGGCTCTTCAGGCCATGCGAAAGTCAATGCAACACTTAGTTTATTTTTGGAACAATGATCTCTTCAGGATCTGTGTTGTGACTTCGGGCTCTTCAGGCCATGCGAAAGTCAATGCAACACTTAGTTTATTTTTGGAACAACGATCTCTTCAGGATCTGTGTTGCGACTTCGGGCTCTTCAGGCCATGCGAAAGTCAATGCAACACTTAGTTTATTTTTGGAACAACGATCTCTTCAGGATCTGTGTTGTGACTTCAGGCTCTTCAGGCCATGCGAAAGTCAATGCAATACTTAGTTTATTTTTGGAACAATGATCTCTTCAGGATCTGTGTTGTGACTTCGGGCTCTTCAGGCCATGCGAAAGTCAATGCAACACTTAGTTTATTTTTGGAACAACGATCTCTTCAGGATCTGTGTTGTGACTTCGGGCTCTTCAGGCCATGCGAAAGTTAATGCAACACTTAGTTTATTTTTGGAACAACTATCTCTTCAGGATCTGTGTTGTGACTTCGGGCTCTTCAGGCCATGCGAAAGTCAATGCAACACTTAGTTTATTTTTGGAACAACGATCTCTTCAGGATCTGCGTTGCGACTTCGGGCTCTTCAGCAGATTTTATAATAATCATAATAATGATATTTACCGACCAGTTGTTATAGCCTTTTTACAAAAAGATCCAAGTGGAAACAGGACTTGGCCCATCAAGGGTAGTACCTCTTGAGGCGAGAGGCGTTCTGGGAGTTTGGTTCCATTCCGCCATCAATATTCCTTCGGACTCGGTATGCTCCGCGACCGATGACTTCAGAGATGGTGTACGGGCCCTCCCAAGGCTCCCTGAGCTTGCCTACAAGCCCGATTTTGCGCCTAAGGACCATGTCTCCGATCTGGAACTCTCTTCTTTTGACTCTTTGATTGAAGTGGTTCCGGACTTGCTGTTGGTAAGCGGCCAGCCCGATCCCGGCGGCCTCCCTTCTTTCATCCAGAAGATCAAGATTCTGAGCCAAATGCTGGTTACTTGGTCCTTCGACCCAGGCCTCGCTCCGGAGGGTTGGAACCCGGATCTCAGTCGGAATCACAGCTTCAGCACCGTACGCCATGGCAAAAGGGGTCTCTCCAGTGGGTTGTCTGGGGGTCGTTCTGTATGACCAGAGAACTTCGGGCAGTTTCTCTAACCAGGCCCCTTTGGCCTCCTCAAGTTTTTTGGCCAGAGTGTTGAATATAGTTCGATTTGTCCTTTCCGCCTTCCCATTCCCTTGCGGGTAGCCGACGGAAGACGTGTTCTGGTTGATACCATGTTCGGCAAAGAATGCTCTAACCTCCTTGTTGTCCAGGTTTGTTCCGTTATCCATCATGATCGTTCTTGGTAGCCCAAATCTGCATATAATGTTGGTCCATACGAATTTGACGACGTGACTCCCTTTGATGGTGGGATAGGCTTCGGCTTCAACCCATTTGGTGAAATAGTCGGTTGCCAGAAGGACGTACGCATTCGACCGGATTGCTTTCGGTAAGGGTCCCACTATATCCATTCCCTACTGGGCGAATGGGTGCGGTACTATAGTGGGATGCAGGAACTCAGGTGGGCGATGGATAGCATCCCCGTGCATTTGGCAGGGCTTGCACCTTCGGACGTATTCCTCGGCATCCCGAGACAGGTAGGGCCATAAGTACCCTTGAGACAATACCTTATGGGCAAGGGACCTGCTACAGGAGTGGTTTCCACAAGCCCCACTGTGAATCTCGTGCATCACTGCTCTAGATTCTGACGGTGTGATACATCTCAGGTAGGGACCGGAAAAAGGACTTTTGGTAGAGTTGCCCGTTTATGATTGAGTACCGGGCCGAATTCCTCCTGACCTTGTGAGCTTCAGCTTTATTTTCGGGAAGAGTTCCACTACGTAAGTAATCTATCAGGGGATCCATCCAACTGGGCTCCCATGGGATGAGCATTACTCGTTCGGGCTCTTGAATGCTGGGCCTCTGAATAAAATCCAACAGTGCCACCCGGGTTAGATCCTCTCCCGCTGAGGAAGCTTGATTGGCCAGGTGGTCAGCTTCAGAGTTTTCATTCCTGGGGATTTGGGTAAAGGTGACTCTGTGAAAACTTTATGTCTCCTTCAAAACTAGCTCTCGATACAACTTCATTGTTGGGTCCTTTGTTTCGTATTCTCCGTTGATCTGACGGACGACAAGTTGAGAATCACTGTGTACTGCTAAGGACTGAATCTTAAGGCTTCGGGCTATCCTCAAACCGGATACGATGGCCTCGTACTCTGCCTCATTGTTTGTGGCCGGAAACTGCAACTGCACCGACATATGAAGGCGTGTTCCATCAGGTGTTAAAACTTCTAGGCCAATTCCTGAGCCGGAAGAGCTGGCTGACCCATCCACAAAGATCTTCCATGTATCCAGTTCACTGTTCTGGTCTGGCTCCTCAGTCTCACTCTCGAGCAAAAAGTCCGCTACAGCCTGTCCTTTGATGGAAACCCGAGGTATGTATGTCAAATCATATATGCCCAATTCGATGGCCCACTTAGAGATTCGTCCTGAGAGGTCGGGCTTCAACATAATAACCCGTAGGGGTGTAGCTGTTGGGACGACGATCGGGTGGGCCTCAAAGTAATGCCTTAGCCTTCTTTTGGCGTTCACCAGTGACAGAATCAGTTTTTCCTGCCTGCTGTATCTAGTTTCTGCCTCAGCCAAGGATTTGCTGGTGTAGAATACTGGCATTTGAAGGTTCCCGTCCTCTCTGATGAGGGCGGCGCTGGTTGAAGCGGAGGATACTGCTAAATAAAGGTATAAGACTTCATCGGGGGTTGGTGTAGACAAGATGGGGGGCTTGGTCAGGTACTCTTTTAACCCCGCCAGGGCCTCCGATTGTTCGTGACCCCAGATCTCTCCCTTCTTCACCTTTATTGCTTGAAAGAATGGTCGGCACCGATCAGTGAGTCGTGAGATGAATCTGCTAAGTGCTACCACTCTTCCCGTCAGGACTTGAATGTCTTTATGTGTTCGGGGCTCCTTCATTTCTATGAGAGCTTTGACCTGTGTCGGGCTGGCTTGGATACCAGTCCGGTCCACGATGTGCCCTAGGAACTGTCCAGATGATACACAAAAAGAACACTTTGCTGGATTAAGCTTCATGCCATGGGACCTGAGGGTAGCGAACACTTGGCGTAGGTGAGTGATGTGGTCCTCCTTCTTTCTGCTCTTGACTACAGCATCGTCGATGTAGGCTTCGATTACTGTGCCCATCATACCTTTAAAGATCTTGTTGACCAATCTCTGGAAGGTAGCACCTGCATTTTTCAGTCCGAAAGGCATAACTTTAAAGCAGTATGTACCTGTTTCAGTAATGAATGAAGTCTTTTCCTCATCCTTCGGGTCCATTTTTATTTGGTTGTAACCTGAATAGGCATCCAGGAAAGTTAGACGGTCATAGCCCGAGGTAGCATCAACCATCTGGTCGATCTTTGGGAGTGGAAAACTGTCCTTTGGGCATGCCTTGTTCAGGTCGGTAAAATCGACGTAAACCCTCCATTTGCCGTTTTTCTTTTGAACAACCACGATGTTGGCAAGCCATTCGGGATATCTGACTTCGCGGATGAAGCCGGCCTGGAGTAGTCTGGATACCTCATCTGCTATAATTAGGTTCCGATGTGCCCCCATGCGTCTTTGCTTTTGCCTGATTGGCCTGACGTTTGGGTCAACATGCAATGAGTGCTGTGAAACGTCAGGATCTATTCCCGGCATGTCTGTATGCTCCCATGCGAAGACGTCTGAGTTGTCATGCAGCAATTGTGTTAGTTCCTCAAATTCAGAATTGGTCAGGGTTGTACCTGCAAAAGTAACTTTTTCCGGGTTGTCGGGCACGACACAGACCGATTGTAGTGGTTCAACCACAATTGGGGAGCCCGGCTCCCCATTCTTTAATTGCTATTTGGAGCATGAACTTTGCTCCTTCGATCGGGGTACCCCTGGGGCCTGGGCCTTCCGGATCTCCTTCAGAGTGACCGAATAACATTCCTTGGCGGCCACTTGGTCGCCCTTCACATCAATGGTGCCAGTACCGTCAGGGCCCAAGCATCTCATGACCTGGTGAAGAGTCGAAGGCACACCTTGCATTCGGTGAATCCATCCCCTTCCCATAAGCAGATTGTATGAAGGTTTGGCGTCAACCACAACAAATGTCTCGGTCAGGGTCCTATGAGCGGCAGACACAGGTAACTGAATTTCACCGATCGACTCGATTTGCCTGCCGTCAAAACCTGCGATGGGGCATCGGGATGTCATAATTTCAGATGGATTGATTTCGAGCTTTTCGAAAGCCCATTTGGTGATGATGTTGGCACTGCTCCCTGGATCGATCACGACTCTTTTCACAAGGCAGTTGGCCACCATTAGGGTCACAACCAGAGGGTCTTCATGCGGGGTTTGGACTCCCCGGAGGTCCGACACCGAGAAAGTGATGTAAGTTTCTTCAGCCTTGTATCGGGCTTCACTAATTTCGTTGACTTTTCTCATTTTGTGGGCTTTCCGTAGATAGCTTCGGCGCGATCCTTCGGTCTCTTTGGGTGGGGGGCCACCATGAATCATGTTGATGATTTTAACCGGCTGTGCATCCGAGGGGTTTCGAGGGACGCCGGGGGCGCGCTGATCGGTTCTTGGCCTGTCTTGTTGGACGTAATCCCGGAGTACTCCGCGAAGTAGTAACGCCTCCACCTGTTGCCTTAGATTGCGGAATTCGTTCGTGATGTGCCCGAAATCACCATGGAAAGCGCAGTGTTTTGTCTTGTCTCTCTGGTCAAGTGGTTGTCGCATGGTAGGGGGTTGCTGGAAAATTCCTTTGGCTTTGTTCTCCTGGTAAAGTTTTGATAGGCTAACCTTCAGGGGTGTTATCCTTTCTTCTAACCTGGGTCGTTTAGATGGCTTTGTGACTGATACTCCCGTTGGGGCTGACGATCCCGGTGGAGTTAATCGCTTCCGATCGATCAATCGATCCTTGGACTGGATTTCAAGGCCGACAAAGGCTGATCTCCTTTGCCTGATAGTTTCCTCCTCCTCAATTCTCAAGTATCCCTGGGCCCTAGAGTTTAGTTCCCCAATGCCCGATGGAGGGCGCTTCACCAAGGATTGATGGAATTTTGTTCCAGGAATGAGGGCCATCCTGAATGCCTCAACCGCAGAATGCTGGTCACAGTTATCCACAGAAGAGGACTCTATGTTGAATCGGGATAGAAAACTTTTCAGTGACTCTCCTTTCTCCTGGATCATGGTGAAGAGGCAGGATATGGTCTTCTTCTGTCTCTTGTTTCCATAATACTGGGCGATGAAGAGCCTGGTCAACTGTTGCCAGCTGCCAATGGATCGGGGTGGCTGCTTCCTAAACCATAATAGGGCGGCCTCAGCAAGGCTTGTGGAGAACACTTTACACAGCAGGGACTCGTTCTCGGCGTACATGGTCATTTTCTGATGAATCTGGTATATGTGTTCTTCGGGATCCCTTGTGCCATCATAAGGGGTGAATTGTGGCATAACGAACTTCTTTGGGAAAGGTTCTTGGGTTATTTCCTGAATGAAGGGCGACTGTATCAATTCAGTGGACGCCTGGATGGCCATGTCGTCCGTAGATCGGGCCCTCAAGTCCCCGAGAACTTTCCTTTGGAACTCGTCCATCATTGCTTGAAGTTTCTGGGGGGTTATAGACTCGTCGGCTGCCGGAGCCTTTCTTGAGCGCTGAGAAGATTCGGCGTGCTCTTCAGGTTGGTTTAGAGAATGGTCGATCGCCGCCACCGGAGGGTTAGGCGTAACTGCCGGTAAGGCAGCTGCTGGTGGAGCCAACCTCTCCCTGAGCTCTGCGTTCTGTTTCTCCAAGGCCACGCTACGTTCCTCAGCAGCCGCCAAGCGTTGAAGAATTTGCTCCATGTTCTGGGAATCCTCTGCACGATTGTCCTCAGTGGGCAGAATGTCTGCCTGTGAACGAGTGACTGGCATTCTCGTCCGGGGAGGTAGTGAGTGGAAGTTTTTGGAGGTGGAGGGTCTTTTGCCTATCAAACAGACTTAGCCTTTTGAGATGAGAAGAAGGAGGCGATTTTACAGGTACCGAAGGGCATTTGAAAAATCAGGAACTCCTCCTTCGTTCCCACAGACGGCGCCAATGTGTAAAGACATAAAAATGTTCAACACTATTTCGAATCCCTTTATTAATCTTCGGATTCCCTTTATATACATTTTCTAAATGGGCTTTATTACTGGGTTCATAGGAAACTTGCTGGCCCAGAAGCTTGATGGGCCTGATGACAGATGGGCTCTGATGGGCCTAATGACAGATTGGCTTAGCTGGGCTGGACATTTCCACTCTTACAAGGGGGTTCTTGAAATTAACCCTGTATATAATGATACAATTAAAATAGTTAATTGATTGACTATGTTTGAGGGTTTTTTTTTTATATATTATTATGGGAAGGGTTAAAAATAAAATTATTATCACTAATTGAAGTTCATTAGTTAAATTATTTTATTGCTTATTTTGATTATTAGAAAAATATATTAATATAATATTTTTTTAGGGACATTTCTTTTATGAAATGTTTTTTAGAATAATTTGTTTGAAAATTTAAAATAAATTATTATAAAAAGTAAGACTATATGTATATATATATTTATTTATGTCTTACTTAGCCACATAGATTTTTTAATCACGTGTTTTTTATTAGTCTAAATTAAAAATATCTATTAAAAATAAAAATAATAAATTTTAATATAAACGGGTTGAGTCGATTTTTATACAAAACCCGAATCCAGCCGGGTCAGTCTCCAACATTTAGTACGATATTGTCAACTTTGGCCCCATCTGCACAATTTTGTTTTTGGACTTCCCCTAACATGCCTCATACCAATTAGAGAAACACATCATCAGACCTATACCCGGACGATGTGGAGACGTCACATTTCAATTTTATTTGTCTCAAAATAGTTGTCCAGTTTTGAATTTCAATACAATATAGTATTTTATTTTTTCAAATTATTCCTCTTCATTAATTTTAAAAAGTAATAAACTGCACAAAATATTACAATTATATTATATTATCAAATAATAAAATTAAAACACAAAATAACTAAAAATAAACTGTTCAAAAGTCAAACTTTAACAAATAATTTGGGACCGTGGAAATATATTTTTCTTGTTTGTTGAAAAAATATATAAAGAAAAAGGGTCAATTATGTCAGTGCATCTGTACCGTTAACTATTGAAGTCACAAGACAAACGCCTAACTTCGTAAGCTTTCCAAAAAATCCCAAACAAGCGTAGTAGGAGCCACGTGGCAGGCACTAGATCTAGAAAATCGCTTCAGATTCGGCGCCCAAGCTAGGAGCTTCTTGCTTTAGATTTTGTCCAGCGTGGACAATCGAATGGCTCTCCATCATTCCACGTCGGGCGACCCAACGCTCCACGTCAAAGTCAGCGAACCCGTGAACCTCCACTTCTTACACGTCAACAATCTCCCACAAAAAAATATCCCAATTCTCTCTCTCTCTGCGTTCTTTCTCTAAAAATCTTTTAGCTTCAGAGATTTCTTAACCAGTCAAACATTTTGAAGATACTTTGAATCGATTTGGACTCGCATCGATGTTGAAATTGTAATTCGAATTTGTTGATTTTAGGCTTGAATTTATCTGATCTAGTGTTCTCATGTTCGATCGACCTCGTTTATTTCGAAGGTCTTTACTCGTTTTTCAGCTCTTTTTTACATAATTATCTGATTAGATCTTTGTTTTTGTGTGTGTATGTACATATCTATATATATATAATTACTTATATATATGTTTGTTTGTGTATATACCACTCATGGAGGTTGATGTTCTTTTTAATTTTTAGTGATGAAATGATTTAGAAATTAGTTTTCGATTCCGACTGCAGTTTATATTAGTGTATATTTACATATTTATATATGTTTTCATAAATATTGGTGTCCTGGTTTATGGCCAAAGTGTTACTCTTGACGTGACATGTATATATATATATATATGCGTGTGTATCTTTTTTTGGTAAGTTTGTTATGTGTAGTTCATTTTATGTAGATCCATATGTTGTTTTCCTGTGAAATTGTAGAAATTCAAGCTTTTGTTGCAATATACAAACACATGCTTCAATAATAGAGGAATCTTTTGAGTTGGTTGATTTTTTTCTCTTGCATATCAGTTTGTCTCTATTTTGATTAATTTCACAGGTCATGGATAAATCTGCTAAATTACTGTGTGTGTGTGTGTTTTGTAAATATAATAACTTTACATGGCATGGGTAAGTTCTCCTAATTCTGCTTTGTTGATTATACATGTGTGTGTGTGTGTGTTCTGTCTCTTTCTCTCTCTAGAGAAAAAAAGGTGAAAAAAAAATGGGTTGGTGTTTTGAACGTCTTATGATAGTTGGGATGTGTTTTTAGTATGTGTTGTGTATTATTGCTGTTATTTTTCACTTAAATATGCTTATATAGTGATTCTTTTTCATCATTATAATTGGGTTGGAATTGGATTGTAGGATTTGTGGTTGCGGTGGCTGATCTGTGAAGAGAAAATTTATTTCCGTACCTGTCCAATTTTGTGCATTTCCTCATTGTGGGTGTTTCTAAATCTGTTTGATGAGGCCTGTTCCAATGAATAATGATGGTGCTAGTGAGACGGTTTTGGGGGGATGGAGTAATTGTTCATGGGGTGAGAAAAAGGTAGATAGGAATGTGGTTGATTGTAAGGTGCAAGGCTTAGGTTCGTCTGGGGAAGACGAGTTGAGCACTAAAGCTGTTGCCGAAGAAATGAAAAATGGATCGGAAGGGGCAATTCAAGTATCTGCTGGTGTGCGAAAATCGGATTCTCAGGGTCCTCTAGTACATTGGGAGAGGTTTCTCCCGTGTAGGTCGCTGAAGGTTTTACTGGTGGAAAATGATGATTGTACTCGTCATGTTGTTAGCGCTCTGCTTCGTAACTGCAGTTATGAAGGTCAGTAGCATATTTTCAACTGGAATGATTGGATGAATTATCTTCATATTTTGTATGACAACCAATATATGTATATATCTGTGTTACTGAATGTTTTTCGAGTGTTTTGATTGCGATAACTTCTCAAATTATTACCCCTTTTAGCTACTTACTACATATGTTTACAAACAACTATTTATATGTCAAGTTTTAGGTCTATATGAGTAGTATAAGAAATTAAAATTGCGTCACTTTGTTCCTCAACTCTTTCTATGTCGAGTATTATAGGGAATGGACATGTTAGAAAATAAAAATATAAGCTTTTGGAGAATGGTTGAAACTATTTATTATACATTTGGAGATGTTAATGTCCGATCAAGGGTTTGATATTGATGTTAGATTATCATTACAATCCCTGTACAACTGAAATCGCAGCCGGTATAGGTTTCAGAGAACTCCTTGGAATATATAATAGCCATTCATATCATCCTCTCAAATCAATCCACGAGTAAATGATGAAACTCAACTATTAAAATTGGGCAAACTAATCACCTGGAATAAGACTGGAAATCCCCTGTGATATAGCAACTTTAAATTCGGGAGCTGCTTCAAATTGTTTATTTATTTATCTGTCTGTGTAATACTGGGAAGCTTTACTGCTTATATGCTTTGTTACGGTATACAATATAACTTCTAGTCATACCATCCTCACTATTCAATGTGATCTTGGCAGTTACTGCTGTTGCAAATGGTGTGCAAGCATGGAAAATCTTAGAAGATTTGACCAATCATATTGATCTAGTCCTAACTGAGGTAGTCATGCCTTTCTTCTCTGGAATTGGTCTTTTATGCAAGATAATGAGCCACAAAACTTTCAAGAATATTCCTGTGATTAGTAAGTCTCATTTTATAGTGTTTCAATACTGATTTTCATAAAAGTAAGTCCTGTTTCCCATAAATCCATCTGATTTGAGGATTTTCACTAATGACGAATTTTCTTTGCAGTGATGTCATCTCATGATCCTATGAATTTAGTATTCAAGTGTTTGTCAAAGGGTGCAGTTGATTTTCTAGTGAAACCAATTAGAAAAAATGAACTGAAAAACCTTTGGCAGCATATCTGGAGGAGATGTCACAGTGTAAGTTGGCTACACCCTATTGCATTCTGGATGTGTGTCATGAACTAAATTAGATCATCACCCGAGGTCAATTCTCTATAGTAGTATAAAACTGGAAAATGATTATGGGCAGGCATCGTTCTGGAGAACTTTTCGTTGGATTCAGGAGTGGAGGGAGGGTGGGCTAGGGGGGCCATGGCTCCCCCCAAAGTTTTTTCCAAACCTATTTATGGGACTAATTTTTTGTTATCAATGGTGATTTTGTATAGTAAATTTTATGCTGGCTTCCTCGTGTACATGGGACGCACTCCCCGTTTGAGTGCTTTTATATTCATACTTATCAAAAAAAAATATTTATGCTGGCTCGTCCAGATTTTCTAAAATTTGCAAATTTAACGGTTACCTTTATTAGTTTATTGAAGGTAATTTGCAAAATAAATTACTCATTTCCCTTCAAAGGCTCGTACATGCTCGGATTCTTTTTCAAATGTGTTTTTGTTTCTTATGATCAGCGAATTTTTTAACTTTGAGACAATCAATGTTCAAATTCCCTCATTATTGGCTTATCTCTCATCTTTCCTCAGTCTAGTGGTAGCAGGAGTGGAAGTGGGACACAGACAACAAGATCTGTAAGGTCAAAAAGTGACGAGTCTGGAAGGAACACTGGCAGCAGTGAGGAGCAGGAGAATGGAAGTACAGGTCGTTGTATTCGGGATGGAAGTGACAATGGAAGCGGCACTCAGGTAATAATAACCTCTGATTGAAACATTGCTAGATCTTTTCAAATTATGCCTTCTACCTAATATTATTTTGTGACTAGCAGAGAATTGTGTATTTTACTAAAGATTTCATACTGAATTGGATTGGTTTGTAAGTTTTTAAAACTGAAATTACTCGTAAATGTAGGTTAATATTGATCTAAATACTAGGAATCTGGAAAGAGGTGACAGTGTTATGGTTTTCATGTATCCATTAGGGGACTAGTTTTGCTAAGTCGGTATGCAGTTGCATGAACAATTTAGGCGAGTATCTAGAATTGTAGATTGGTCTTGATGTCTCAATATTGGCAGGGGTGCAAAAGCTCCCTATGTTGTAAGTGGTTGGTGTTGGATTTAGAACAAGCATATTGCGGATACGTCCCTTAATAGAAACTAGCACGCAGAATGATTACACAAATTGTCATCTTGAGCAACTCGAGTTTAAAATCTGGCATAATCTGATTTTTCTTACGCTTCCATATATCTTTTCAGAAGTTGTCAATTCTAACGTATTGTCATTTCTAATGTCTTCAATGGATAAAGATGCGGCTAGAATTAAGCAGGTGAAGAAGCAGAAGTATAATTGCTATTAAAAAAATGCCAATGCTCCTATTTGCAGAGTTCATGGACCAAACGAGCAGCTGAAGTTGAAAGTCCACCGCAAATATCACCATGGGATCAATTGGCTGATGTTCCTGATAGCACTTGTGCCCAAGTCATTCATACGGAGACTAAAACATTGAGCAGCAAGTTGGTGCCCGTTACAGAGACAAAACAGTGCCTAGAGCAGGATAAACAACTAGGTGAGCTCTTACAATTTAATAGTACTTCCCTTAAACGATTCGATAATTTGTGGCTTACAGATTTCTTCCATTCTAACTCCTGTTATTTCATATTTTAGACAAAGTTGCAATGGGCAAGGACTTGGGAATAGGCATGTGCAGAGATCCAGAATCACATGTAGAGTATCAAAATAAGTTTTCAACCCAACCTAGCAGCAACAGACAGGATAAATTATCCAAAGTAGACAGTAAGGTGTTGGAGAAAGAGCAGTTGGAAATTGAAAGTGACAAGATAAGTGGCAAACTAGAGGACAATGCTGTGAATCTAATATGTTGTGATGTGGGAAGTGGTATAGATCAACAGGTGGAGAGCACAAACATTCATGCTTCCAGCGGGCTTCCTCATACCTCACAAATCGAAGATAAAGTAAGCAGTGATTACAGAGATTTGCCTTCTCTTGAGCTGACTTTAGAAAGGGTGAAACGGGTAGGAGATATAAGCACCACTACCAGTGTGCATGAAAATCACAATGTTTTGAGACATTCAAACCTGTCGGCATTTTCAAAGTAAGAGGAAAACATGTGAATTTAGATTCTGTGTCTAGCGACGTCAATATACTCCAACTAACATATTTCATTCGACTGTGCAGATATTACACTGTTCTTTCTGCTAATCAGGTAATCTTTAGCACCTCAGACAGTACTAAATGTGATTCGCACTGATCGGTAACTGGTTGGTTGTAGTACTGATAAAACAACATTTATTATAGAATAGCCAAATTCCATTCCGTGTGCTCCACTTTGGAATGCAAACGAGGAATTCTGTAGTTATGAAGGAACAAAATAAAAAGTATCAGCGAACAGCTAATATGCTTCTATACTTTTTTCCTTTTAAATAGAAGCATTCATCTGTTTTATGATATGGCTACAGCCTACATTGATGGATAACATGTTCGTTATAATTGTGATTAGACAATAGGTATTGTTGAGGAGGCAACCCCTTTTGGTATGCTGGTTAATACTATCTCTGCTGTTTATCAGGCTCCAACGGGGAATGTAGGTAGCTGTTCTGCACTGGATAACAGCTCAGACGCAATGAAGACAGAAAGAATGCAAAATTTGAATTGCAATCCTATTCATCAGCAGTCTAACGGATCTAGCAACAATAATGATATGGCCTCCACCGCTAAATATGCTCACAAGCACGAAGATTCCAGTGACAAGACACAATCCACGTCAGCATTCAAGTGTTCTGATTCCTCCATGTTCCAAACTGGACAGAATGGTCGTGTTTGTCCAGAGAAACCAGTACATCCGGGGACAGTTGATGAAGCAGTTAGAGCAGATGAACCACAAGAAAGAGGACCAAAGAAGCGTATTCAGGTGCAGCACCACCACCACCACTACCATCACTACCACCACCATGTCCACAACATGCAGCATCAAGAAGAATCAGATCACGAGGGTCCCTCACTCAAGGGCATGGCAGCAGATGCTCCACAATGTGGATCATCAAATATGCTCAGAGGGCCCATTCGAGGCAGTTCTGGAAATTACAGTTTCAATAAGAGTGCTTCAGGGAGCAACCATGGGAGCAATGGGCAGAATGATAGCAAGACTTTGAATGCTGGAGTGGCCAACATAGGAAGTGATAATGGCAACAGTGGAACGGTTGGCATTAGTGGGAGAATCAGTGGGAATGCAGCTGATGAAGATCGACTTGCGCAAAGGGAAGCTGTCTTGACCAAATTTCGTCAGAAAAGGAAAGAGAGATGCTTTGGAAAGAAGGTAACTAACTGGCTTTTTTTACTTGCTTGTTTTTACTAAAGAGCGTGAAAAATAAAATTCACTATTGCTTGCTTTTATACATTGTCCTATACTGGTTAAGTAATGGCAGCTCACAGAATACTGAGGGAAGTATCAAAGTTCACAACTGGGGCTGTCAAAATTGCACTCAGAACCTAGTACAGTATATGGTGGCAGTGAGTCTCCTCTGCAATCCAATGAACAACTGCTACTATATGGTGGCGGTGAGTTTATTTGGGCTGCAAAAGAAGCGAGAACCTGAATTGACCAGACCCGATCTTACTATCATTCAGTTACTGGAATATCACATGGTTGGTTTAAATTTCCAACATCTTACACTTAGGAAGCCCCTTTTTTTTGTATGGACTAAGAAGTCATCACAACCCTCTGAATTGTCTTGGCACCTTTTGGTCTTTTTTGCCAATTCCTTACTTCATAGATCTATGAATTATCTTCTATGATATATTGTTCTATTTAATTTTCACCTTAACATGCCACTGAAAATCTGGAAAGGTCTTTAACCATTCTCTTCTTGCTGCCTAACTTTCTTTACTTCAATGGCCATACAATTTTTACCGAACCCAGGAGGCTTTAACCTGTTGCTGTTGTTATCTTTGTTCTTCCTATTATTAATAATCTGCTTTCAAAGAATTTGACAGAAATGAGTCTACTTTGTATACTTTTCTTCTCAGGTCCGATATCAGAGTAGGAAAAGGCTGGCAGAACAAAGGCCCCGTGTGAGGGGACAGTTTGTCCGACCAGCAGGGTATATAACACAAGCTGCAATAGCAGATTGCATTTCTATTTATACTTCGACTATATATTTTGTGATTCAACAGAACTAGTCCTTACTTCGTGATCTGTTTTTCAGGTCCGATACCACAGCAGGAAAAGACAGCAGGCAGGACGACATCATGTCCGAGGATGACTCCCCGAACAATGGGCAATAACCCTAGATGAAATTCACATCAACTTCTCCTGTCCATGTGCCTGATAGTGCATGTGGATATTTGTACATGAGATTAGCACTGATTGTGTAGGTGGGAATGTACTATTTTAAGTTCACTTAGAAATGTGCAAGTTAGTTATGTCGAAACCCTTCATGTGTACACTTGGAGTAACTACTCTTGAAAAGGACTACCTCCATCTGGCCATGAGAATAACCATGTTCTTGTGTTGTTTTTCTATCTTGGTTCTTCTATAAAAGCCTTGTTTCTTTTTTTTCATTAACATGGTTCAATATTAAGAAATGCTCACACCCTTTTGATCCATGCTTTGGGGTATAGTTTGTTTTGAATCCTTATTATTTACTTTGACCTCGAAGCATGGTTTGTTTATAGTCCGTTACGGCGCATTTCGTCCGGTTCAAAGTGCGGATACCATCATCGGAGTCTGTTACACCGATACTGCCAACCATGCCTTTAAATGCTCAGCTCATACCATTAGACTATTTGTTCATGGCATTAAAGTACTCATTTTGAAGCTCTCTATATGGGATTGACATTTGTAAACAATTGATTATCTAGGCAATAACTTGCCGGCGCATAATCTGAACAATAGAACCTCCATGAAGTATTATCCTAAAGTGACAAGTATATTCAAAATCTCTCTCTGAGTCTGCTTTTAAGCATTCTACATGGACTCAAATACCATGGTTGATTGTATCATATTGGTAACGTTTTTGAAAACTACTAAAATCATTACGTAACACTTACTCAATATCATTATGTAGCATCGATATTAAAAACGATTGATATTATTCGAGTAGCACCAATTCCCCTTTAAGAACAATATTAAAAATAATTGACATTATTATACACTTTCAACATCGGATTCTGAAGAGCACCAAATCCCTTTTAAGATCAGTATTAAAAATAACTGATATTATTATACACTTTCAATAACCGATTCGAGGAGCACCAATTCCCTTTTAAGATCCGATACCACAACTCGAATCATTATCAACCACCATATGACTTTGAATGTTACAAGGGACTGTGATATGATAGGAGTCATCCCTCTCAAAAGATGTGTTTGGGAGGATGGTTCATTAAGGTAGGTACTATTAATGCAAGTTGATAAAATAAATAAAAAAAAAAAAAAAAAAAAAAAAGCTGTGTTTTGGAGGATGGCTCATTATGAGGTACTATCAAAGAAAAGCTGGGCTTTGGAGGGTGGCTCATAATGCATAGCTACTATTAAAACAGTGTGATAGGAGATAGGACCTCCTGTACATTTAATCCAGGGCTATATACCATACTTTCATCTTTAGTCAACTGCTTCCTAACTTTTCTGACATGTATGAATGGTGGTACATTATACATATATATATATATATATATATACACACACACACACACAGAAAACGCGTAATATTAATTGCTAGTGACATTTTCTGGGCAATTTGGGTAATTAAAGGGTTTGGAGTGGTCACTTTGTATTTAAGAACAGTATTAGGAAACAAACAAGAAACAGCAAAGAATTTTTCAATTCACCAAGACGATACAATATCCGCTCTTATGAATAAATTCTCTCTTATAAGAGGGGTTTTTTTTTTTGTGACAAATAAAAAATAAAAAAATTCACTCTCATAAAGAAATTCAATTTTTAATTCGAGTATAAATTATAGAATACATCATTTTAATTGTTTCTCAAAATTTCATTAATATATTGCATGAAAATAAAGGTTTAATAGTCAAATAATTTATTGTTTCCACACGAATATATTGTATTGGGAAAGAAGGTTCATATTTTTTAAAAATATAAATTTATTATAATAAGTTTTAATATTCATTAATTGTTTCAAAAAATTGTACTTATAAATACAAGCTATAAAATTAAGGTAATACTATAATTCATCTTTTTAGAAAACAAAAATAATAATAAGAAGTACAAAATAGTTTTATGTATTGAATTTGTTATTAATTAGGACAAATCAATAGTGTAGGGAGTTAATTTAAAAATATTAATTGCAAAAGGAAGGGCCTACTTGGTATGGAACTATAAAAACAATTTTATGTACTTTGAGTTGCAAAAAATAAAAAATAACTATAAATTTCTACTTGGCAAGTTGTTTTGTAAAACAGTTTTTGGAAATTCAAGTTCAATAATATCATTTTTTTGTGTTATCATAAACAAGAAAATAAGGGTGTGTTCACTAGCATGGAATTTTTCATGTTTAAATGTATAGTTTATTATATATAATATTATTATTAAATATATAACATATTATATTAAATAATAAAATATTTTTAATTAATATAGATTAACTGTTAATACATAAAATTTTATATATTAGTTCGAATTTATGAGATAAAAAATTATAATTTATTATATATAATACTACTATTAAATATATAATATATTATATTAAATAATAAAACATTATTTAATATTAAAATATTTTTAATTAATATAAAATTTTATATATTTATGAGACAAAAATATATAATTTTATTAATATATATTAATTGGTATTAAAATATATTATATTAAATAATAAAATTTTATTTACCAATAAAATATTTTTAATTAATATAAGATAAATTTTAATATATAAAATTTTATATATTAGTTTCAATTTATAAGACAAAAATATATAATTTGTTATAGGAAACTTGTGAAATAAATATTTTATTAAACGTGTTATTTATTTTTTGTTCTCAGTATTATGAGAATAGTATAATATCTTATAATTTGAAAATGTTTGATATTTTCTAACTTATTATATTGTATTTTAGAATTATTATTTTTACATAATAAATGCAACCAAATAGATTTTTGAATTTTGAATTTTTGAAAATTATTTTGTAATTTTACTTGCCAAATAAAATTTTGAACTAAAAAAATTATTCTCTTTTCTTTGTTCTCGTCCTCAAAAAATTGTTTCCCAAAACAATTTTTGAAGTTTTATACTAAGCATGGCCGAAAATATTCCAATTAATGTTTTTAAAGAGCTTTGGTATGGATAACCAAGTACAAAGATTTGTAGCAACAAAGGATATTAAACTATTCTGTGAAAATAAATAAATAGTTCTAGTCCAATTGTCTTTAGCACTACTCTTTTTATCCAACCAATAATTTGATCAAAATCTTTGAAATTGCTTATTATACCAATAATCTAGACTTATTGTAAGTGGTTGGATGTTTCGCAAGTTATAGGTGAGATTAATATTTATTCATTTGTGATCGGATCACCATGTCTATCCACCTTGGACCCAAACTTATTCCGATTGATGGAAATCTAAATGAATACTTGACGTGATATCAAATCAAGAATTAAATTTGACTCTAATATTAACTATAAATAATTAAATATTTTATAATTTAATCCAAAATTTTAAATTATAAATAAAACTAACATCCATCAATTTATATATCCATTTACTCTCCTATCGGAATACAACAAATGGGTAGGTCTAACACTTATCTATTTGACTAGGTTCATAACTTCATTCTTTCCAATTTTACAACACTTAAAAGTGATTGATAAATTGATAATGATGACCCCTCAAGTACACTTGCAATTAGTTGTCATCTTTTAAAGATGCATTGGTAATTGATTCATACAGTATTTCATAACTAACATAATTTAATTAATCATTTCATTCCAATTCCTCCTTCTAATCAACCACCACCACCCACTTTTCTCTTCAATCCACAAGTAATCTAACAAGTCAAAACTTTACTTCTGCCATAAGATTTTACCCAAAATTTTCACGCATTTAATTTCTGACTATAACAATCTGGTTTCATAGTTGTTATCTATTTTTAAATCAATGAAGCATAAACAACTATGTCAATAGTGCGAAATTTTTAATAGTTAAATTAAAAATATTCATCCCTATATTACAAAAGTGCGTCTTTTCATAAGACTGATTCAATATATAGTAATAGTAATTTTTTATTTTTTAATGTTTTGATTTTAGATAACCATTTAACGTCCACCACGACGTTATAACTAAAGATTATACCTGAAATATTTTTTTCCTCCTTTTAATGGTAATTGCAAATCATTGCTTCTTAAATGTGAAAATGGTTATTAGATATAAAATTTAACAAGAATTATAAGAATAATCTATCATGATCATTGATAATTTGTAATGAAATTTTGCTCTATCTTTATCGTACTTCACGTATTAGTATTATAAACAGATTCGACTTAACAAAATTATTTAAATTTCTAGCCTGAATATTTAACTTTATGCTTCGAAGTTTTACAAAGAAAAATTAGAAATGGACTTATGGCATGGTTGAAAACAAAAGGAGATTTATTTACTTTCACATCTGTATCTTGATATTGGCTTTAAATTAATTGGAGGAGCACTCATATAATTACTTAAAAAATGAAGAGGACTGAAATGATTTCTTGTTTATGGCTAAACTTAAATAAGAATTGGGGAATGGCACATTTAGACAAGTGCTCTTTTGTGTCACCTTCTTGTTAATTATATAAATGATTATCTTTGTGCTAATCACAAATAATAATTTAACACCTGAACTGAAAATCCGTTATATCTCTTCTTTAATCAACTACCAATACTAATCCAAGTGTCACATTCTTAAATATCAGTCCTAATTTATCTTCCTTTCGGTAAAAAAATTGTTATAAAGTTTGATTGTATAATAAAATGCATTAACACTTGACACGTATAAATATTATTAAATACAATTTGTCTTTTTGTTGACGTCAGCTATCTATGTGGCCCAACTTTATTGGCAAGTCTTTGGCCAAAACTTCGAATATAGTAGAGGAGCTTTCTACATCATTCATATATATATATATCGTCTATATAGATTAGGATTTTGTATGTGTGTGTACAGGTGTGTAATATTGTATAATTTGTTGCACCGACAATCTAGTGAGGCGTACGTTCATGTTTGGATTTATTTGGCACGTGGCAGGATCACAGCCACCTGAGTTGACTTAGTCTTCTGCTATCTTATACTAATTTTTATCATCTAATTCTAGAAAATTGTTTGAAATATTAACGGTAAATTACTCTGACCTCCCCTGATATTTTGTATAATTACTCTCAAATTAAAATTTGTGTAAATTTATTCTGACTTCCCTATAAAATTAATATTACACCAATATTTTTATGCATTTACTAAAAGTACCCATAACTTAAGTGTTTTAATTTGAAATAATTTATGATTTGCATGTCTAATATTCTCCTATCATTTAAAATACTAAAAAACCCCTCATTTGACATCATAAAAAACATCATTATTACTTCCAAAGCAACTTGGTGAGGTTATTTCAATATTTTTGTCATTCTCAAGTTAGGAGTATTTTAGTATATGCACAAAAATATTAGTGTAATATTAATTTTACAAGGGAGACCAGAGTAAAGTTACACAAACTTTAATATGACAATAATTATGTAAAATGTCAGAGTAATTTACCCAAATATTAAATAATTGGTCAAATGAAATACTCCATGAAATAAGTATTCATGTTTATTTTTTTCTCCGTTCTAAAATAAGTATCCAATTTAAAAAGTCAAAATACTTTATCATATCATTTTACTAATTTACCCTTCATTATATTGAAATTATAAATCATCTACATAATAAACTATCACATCACTACGGTGAGATCAATGGTAAAATTGATATTTCATTCATTGCTAATATAATATCTTAAAAATTTAAATTCCCCCAAAAAAAATTATAAATTGGAACAGATGGAATATCTCACAACTTCATGTCACAAAATAGTTTGAAGCATAATGAAGTTTATGTAACACATGATTTATAAATAAAGATGGGATAAATAGAATAAGCCTAAATAAATATATAATTTGATCCCTTTGGGACATATTTAAACTTATTGGGGGTTATTTGAACATTTTTGAAATCATAAGATCCCTTTTTTAAATATATAAATCATAAGATCCCTTTTTTAAATATATAAACACGAACAAAGCCCCAAAAAAAGTCAATAAAATAAAATAATGTACTGTTAAGTAATAGTACTTTCTTAGACCTCTTAATATAAATCCAATTGGAAAAAACTAAAAACAGAAGAGTAAATTATAATTTGATCCCTTTGATATATGATATATTGTACTTGCACTCTTTATTATTTGATAAATTATAATTTGATCCCTTTAATTTTTAAATAGTAACAAAAATCCCTCTCAGACAAACTTCTGGCACAGTAACGTTGACTATGAGTGAATTGAATATAATACACTTTCTTGTTCGTAAAAATATTTTTGTCCATCCAAAAATTACGAGTATAAATAATTTCACAGCTCCGATCCTTTGAATTGAACATATATCAGTTAGAGGGGGTCAAATTATATTTTATCAAACGACAAAAAGTACATGAGTAATATATCATATCTTGAGAGAGGTCAAATTATAATTTACCCAAAACAAAATCATATATTGATAGGATTAAATTTATTTAGGTAAATAAAGAAGTGAATAGTTCAAAATATTTGATTTTTGAGCTATGTTTTGTTTTGAACTATGATTTTTGTCATTTTAAGTAGAATAATGTCGCACTAATTTTTTATTCGACGATCATTGCAATTTGCACCGGTGAACCAATTGAATAAATAGAGGTTTTGTTCAACTTGGCTTTGTGATTTAGCAGAGTATTGAAGTACTTGAACTTCCACACGACTGCTTTGCTTAGAAAGGTGGTTTGATAACAATTATTATCAACTTAAGTTCACCGCTTATTCAGTTAAGTAAATTTGATAAAAAATTTGAATATAATATAAAATGTTAAATGTCATTTAAAATGAGATAAATTTTAAGTTATAGTATCACCACTTAACATTGAAGTCTGAAAACTAAAATTTTCTTTTAAAAAAGTTAAAAATATTTTTTTATGCACTACTTAAAACATTCAGTACTTTAAATTTAGATCTTAAAATTTTCAATACTTAATTTTTAGTTTTATCAAATAACACCTTGGTATGTTCAATTTAAAAAAATTAAAAATATTTTTTTATACACTACTTAAAACATTCAGTACTTTAAATTTAGATCTTAAAATTTTCAATACTTAATTTTTAGTTTTATCAAATAACACCTTGGTATGTTCAATTTAGAAGCATCTGAGTTTGACTTTGACAATTTACTTACACCAAATTAGATTATAAACTATTAAGTTCAATTTTAAATTGAAGTAAAGACAAAAGAAAAGAAAATTTTCCTACATTTATTTTTCACTTTTGTAACTATTAATCACTAACAAATATTTTTTTTCCTTGTGAAAGAGCTCATTTTCAGAAGATCCTATACAAATTACATGAATTTTATTCACAAACTCCTATTAACTCTTTTAAAAACAAGTGGAGAATTTTGGGATTTCAATTTGTTACCAAAATTGTTTTACAAGTTTTTTTTCCTGTCAATTCAACTCCTTTAAATAAAGTAAACGAGTTTACTAAAATTATTCCAAAATCACTTTGCTTAATTATGTGACTAACATCATAAATTAATTTAGTAAATATTTATGAAATCCTGTCCTGCGAGTCTAATTTTTATGTGTGCGTAGTAATAAAGTTATTTTATGGGTAATATATATTAATTAGTAATTATAATTTTTCCTTGAATGATGATTTTAAAAAGTTTATTTTTAAAATTTTTGAAAGGATAAAAAAAGAAAGAAGAGGAAAACAATTGTTTAAGAGCCTTTTTCCATTTCCGAATAATTAGCAAAAATTCTGAAAATTCTCTGACCAAAACAAAAATGGGGTCGGTGTCAACAAAACAGCTGATTTCATGCCCAAGAACCCAGGCGTTGCGACAAATGTCAGAATTTGATTGGTTTGTTTTTGAAAAGTCAAAAAGGTTTTGTTTAGCGCTCGAGTCACCAACACTCAACTACCGGATCGTCCCTGGCACGTTGATTTTGATATCTAACACCAAAAATGTGTGGGCCAGTAGGTCCCACATAAAATAACTCTAATAAACTCCATTGAAGAGTATATATATTACACCCACCTCCCCAAAACATATTGATAAATTACGCATTTATACAAAATTATGCACAAGTGTGAATTAAGCATGGTGCAGGCTGGGTGCACTCTATAAATTACACTGCCAAATTACAAGTTATGTAATTTCACACTGTTTAAATAAAGGGAAGTAAAAGTGTGTATATATATGTTCATAGTATTATTTCCAAATGGTACGAGATTTTTTTGAAAGTGAAATTTTAAGAGCAAAACAGTGAATGCACAAGTTCAAAACGAACAAAATCATATCATATGATGGAGTAGACTATTACAAATGACATCAAAAGAGAAGCATAACACAAAAGTGCAATGAATAAAGATGTTGGACCCAATAGGAGATTATTGTAACGATCTTGTGAGAGGGTGTGAACCAAACCCTAATTGAAATTGTGGTCAACAAATTCTTATTTTGGTTTTGATTCATATGTAGTAGTTGGCTAATCTAGACAAGTTACCAATTTTGATTTCCATTCATATTTGATAGGTTGGGAATCGAGCTTAAACTAGGAAATGAAATAACTTTGTATAAATTCTTATAATAGCTAGGGTTTAAGATTGGTAAGGAGGCATCAATGTAATTTGTCTAAACTTTAGAGGACATTAGTGTAATATATCTTAAATCCTATTAAGACAAATCAGAGGGCTAGGACGCGTCTGTCATATAAGCCAAAAGGCTTAATCTCACCGAAAGGCAAAAGATATAAAATGAGTGGAAGAAAAGAACAAAGATATGCTGCAATCCACTTGTAGTAGATTGCCGTACAGCAATCAAACCTGCCACGTCAGAATCACCGCACGAATTTCGAGGGTGGCTCTTTATTATTGGCTCCACACCGCAGTAAAAGTACACCTGATATACACCAGAACAAAACCCTAGAAAATATAATAATAAAGGCAAAAAAATATATAAAGTCGTTTCTTCATCTCTTCTCTCTCTTGAAATTTGCAAGCGTGTGACTCTTTCTTTCTCTCTCTCTCTCAAAACTGTGTGTCATGTAAGTCTTGTTTGGTTGGATTTTGTTATGAGCTCTCAGTTTTCTCTCACTAGCTAAGAGAGAAGAGAAATAGGAGTACTCAGCTGCATATATATATATATATATACACACTCATATATATATATTTAGAGAGAGAGGCATGGGCTGTTTTCCATGCTCTGGAAATTCAGATAAGCAACCAAAGAAGAAGACGACGAACAACAACGAAAGTAATCGAAATAATCGAGACGATCAATCACAACCCACCTCAGGTACACCCTCTAGAAACTTTCTCATTATTTATTATTATTATTATTTTAATTTGGTGGGCATTTCTGATATTTGTTTCCTCTGTTCACAAGCAATGAACAGCGAATTCAATCCGATTATTTTGAAAATAGAATAAAAGGGTCACTTGGGTATATTTTGATTGATTTTTAAAAGCTATTTGGCCAAAAAGAATTGAACTTCAAAATTTTTGAATGATCTCGGATTAGTACCTGAGGGTTTATTTAATTATTGTTATTAATAGTGTTTTTGATATGTATGCTTCTGTTTTTGTTTGCTTATTTTATGTTTTTGTGCTTTTCATTTTATTTGCTTTTAATTGGGGACGGATTTGAAGTGTATGTCTATGGTGGTACTTGAATTTCCCTCAGTTCCTTTTCTCTCCTTTTTTATTTTCCTCACTAAAGGTTTCTTCATATGGGGTCTCTCTCTATCTTGGCTTATAATCACTGCAAATTTATTAAGTTTATATCTTGATTCAATCAATGGAATGGGGAAAGGCTAATTCTTTGATTTGGGTGAGATGGAATTATATATATATATGTGTGTGTGTGTGTGTGTGTGTGTGTGTTGGTGTGTACTTAATAGATTTGGGTACGATGGGTATTTTTTGTCAAATTGCTTTTGGAGTTGACTGGTTTCTCACCGACTGCTGGATTATTATTATTGTTTATTGTTTATTTTTTGTTTGAAGAAATTAGTTTCTTGATTTTGTGACTATTGTGGGTTGCTTTAGATGGTGTTGATTGATGCTATATAGCCATAGGATTTTGGGAAGATGTCATTCAACTTTCTTCAGTACTTAATTAAATTTGTCCTCAGTGTTTCTTTGTCTGTTTTTCGATTTTAATAATTTTTGTTATCAATATTTGAATAAATCATTTTGGCTTTTACTCACCATGTGCTCTTTCTGCCTTTTTCTTTGTTCTTCAAATGGGGCTCATCCCCTCCCTTACACTTCTTTTGGTGTTTTGTGTTTTGACAAATGCAGATAAGTTGAAGGTGAGTCCATACAAAGATGTGAAGGAGTTGAGTGCGAAAGACGCAAAGGTTGTGAATAACTCTTCCCCCACGCCCCCAAAGAGGTCGGATGCGAGGGAGGAGGTTCCCGAGGATGTATGCACTAATGAAATTAAGGCTAAGACATTTACATTCATAGAATTGGAGGCTGCGACAGATAATTTTAAATCAAACTACTTTTTGGGCGAGGGAGGCTTCGGTAAAGTTTACAAGGGAAAATTGGAGGATAGCGGCGAGGTTGGTTGAACTATGTGACTTAAATCACTATTTATATAAATTTTGAAATTGCAAGTAGCTAATACTAGATTATTGTTGTGCAAGTTTGTTCACTATGTGCATTTTCGTCTTTCCTTGCGATATTGCTGTTATGTCCCTCCAAAGCTTTGTACCATGTTGTTGGTCAGAACTGATTATCTTCTTGTTATTGTGCAGATTGTAGCTATTAAGCAACTCGACCGCAATGGATTGCAAGGGATTAGGGAATTTGTGGTTGAAGTGTTGACGTTAAGTTTAGCCGACCACCCCAATCTTGTTAAATTAATTGGTTATTGTGTCGAGGGTCCCCAAAGGCTGTTAGTCTATGAGTTCATGCCGTTAGGATCATTAGAAGACCATTTACATGGTACATTGTTTACCAAAACACTTGAACTCATTTTTCTTTCCATCTTTGCCACATTATCATTATTTTGGTTTTTGCTTGTTACCCATTTACTCCATCTTCACAAAAATTATAACTTACAATTTTCATTTTCCATTCTTCTCTCTTTTCTTGTTGATGCTTTTTCCGTGCTTCTGTTTTTCTTGCACAGACCTTCGACGTAATAGAGTACGACTTGATTGGAATACTAGAATGAAAATAGCAGCTGGGGCTGCGAGGGGCTTGGAATATCTGCATGACAAGATGAATCCCCCAGTTATCTACCGTGATTTGAAATGCTCTAACATTCTACTTGGTGAGGGTTATCATCCCAAACTATCCGATTTCGGTTTGGCCAAAGTGGGTCCTGTTGGAGATAAAACCCATGTCTCTACCAGAGTGATGGGTACATATGGCTACTGTGCACCGGATTATGCAATGACTGGTCAGCTGAATTTCAGATCAGATATTTACAGCTTTGGGGTTGTTCTTTTGGAGATCATCACGGGAAGGAAAGCAATTGACAACACAAGATCTGGTGCTGAGCAAAATCTGGTCGCATGGGTAAGACACATTTTTGTTTCCCACAAATTTCCTGCTTATTCGTGCATTATAATAATTAGTTTTCTTAGTTGATGGAATAATTTGAGAACGATATGCTTAAATGGAAGTATGCAAGTTATGTTTTATCAATACGAAATGGTTTTTATTTGTTTTCTTTTGTGTAAACCACTTTTCCCAGTGCAGAATAATTGGGAATTATCCCTCAGAAAGTTAAAGGTTCATTCTTGGGGCAATTGATGTTTATTAGTTGGAATCAGTTTTTGTTTTGTGGCCTGTTTGAGTGAATGATTGAGAATTTGAGCATTCTATGTGATTGTGATGTTTTTGCAATTTGGGCCATAAAAATGGCTCTTGTAATTGCGCAGCCTTGCTTTATTAGAGTCCGGGGGCCACATGTAAAGTGTCCTATATGTTGTACCATACTTCTTTTCTGTTAACATCAGCTCATGCTTTTGGCCTTCTCAAATTTTTTTTTTTAGTTGATATATGGCTGTCTTTTAAACATCAAGGTCTCATCAGTTATGTTGTTGATGAAATTATTGCAAGTTGTGGAAATCATATGTTGCTTTCATTAGGTCTGTTAGGAAACATGTTACTTCGCTCTTTTTGTTCGTAAGAACTCCTATGAATTGTCACTTCAGTATTTTGTTATCTATATACCAGGATATATGTGTGTGTATATATATATATATATTCAGTAGATAAAATTTTGTAACCAAGCAAGAAAAGCTTTGCAATGACTATAGATACAGTAATATTCATGCTGCACAAACACAACTTATCTAGATTTCATGTTTTGCAAAGTAAGTCTGCATTCAAGGAGAAAAGTGGTCAGTGAAAATAGTTGAAGAAGGGAGAAATGATGATAAATAACCACGACTATGAGAAAGTCTAAATTTTATCTATATAGTAACTCTGTGTTTTTTATTTATTACCGAGGTGAAGCTCAAAATGAGTAAGTTTATATAGCCAGGATAAAAGGATTGTGGGATCTATAATTAAACATATGACCACTTGTCTGAGATATCTCCTATTTTAAATATATGGTACATATTTCGTGAAGATGATGGTATGTAGGATTCACCCGTCATCTGATTGGCATCAAGAACTGTGTGCTTAAGTATCACTTGCATAAATCAGAGTTGGAGCATCACAAGTCTCCAACCTCAAACAAGGTTCTTGTCCTGAACCGGTCAAAACTTGCTTGTAAACTGAGACTTTCATGACCTCAACATGGCGGTGATAGTTAGAAACAAAATATTTTACTTCCATTGATTACAACTAACTTGCACTTTGCTTTGAGATAAATTATGCTATGCCAACCCAAACGGGTTGGCTCAACTAGGAAAAACTTAGGGCTTGGTGCCTCAGAAAGCATTAGGTGTCAGGTTCGATTCCTCTTAGGTGCAAACAATCCCTTGGGCCACGCTGCAAAGGAGTGAACTTGAAAGTATATTGACCTCTTTCGAGGGTTTGTCATTGCAACTAGAAACCCATGTCTTTCTAAATTCGGGTGTCATTGATCTTTCCATGTGCGAAACAGTGAATTCAATATCATGCTTAAACTTGGGTTAGATGTGCTTTCCTGGTTGTTGCTACATTGTGATGTCGTTCCCTCACTAGTTTGTATCACCATTACGATCAGAAAATATTACTTTACAGGTCACACATGCACACATTAAACCCGGACTGTTGAATTGAAGGTATATTTACAAGTGTTTATTTATTTATTTATTATTATTATTTTTTTATCTTATGTGTGTGTGTTTGTGTATCAGTCGCTGTTCAAGAATGAAAGAGTAAAGATATAAGAAGAGTTACCTGAATGTGATTTATGTTTTGGCTCATGTACATGGACTTGTTTGCAGGCACGACCCTTGTTCAAAGACCGGAGGAAATTCTCACAGATGGCTGACCCAGCACTTGACGGTCAATATCCTACGAGAGGGTTGTACCAAGCTCTTGCCATTGCTGCAATGTGCGTCCAGGAGCAAGCCACCATGCGGCCCCTTATAGCTGACGTTGTTACGGCTTTAAACTACCTCGCTTCCCATAAATACGATCCCCGAGCCCATTCTGCTCAAAGCTCTCATAAGGACCATTCTTCTCATCGAACAAGAAGGGATGATGAGCAGAGACTAGTTGCTCGTAATGGACAGGAGAGAACCAAGCTGGAAGACTAATCTAAGCCGTCAACACCTTTTTGTTGCACTTCAAATTGCGCGCCTGGTTATCGGTTTTTGTATGCCATAAGATAACAGGTGCTGCTTCCATCCATAATCTTTATAGATATTACAGGGAAATTCTGGCATTCCTCCCTTTTTTTTTTTTTTTTTTTTTTTCCCGTTCGGTGTAAATTTGAGCTGTATGGTTCATACATGCGAGGTAACTCTTTGTAGAAGTATAGGTCCTTATAATATAGTTCAGTTCCCATTCTCAATAAACAAAGACTTCCCTTTCTGTCTTCCAGATATATTTATTATTATTTGCATATTATTTCTTACCATCGTTCGTGGAGAGTCAGATTACTTGGGGGGCTCCAACTTATCTGCTATGTGTTTGCTTGACATTAATCTATTGTTGGTCTTTTCAAAGTTTTGAAACTTGAATTTGAAATTTTCTGAATATTTGGCTTGGTTTGGACTCAGGTCTAAAATGAGGCATCATTTATGTTTGGCAGGAAAGATTAAGAAGGTGGTCAGAAGATGTTCAGAACAACTTCTGAGCTATGATGATCGCTCCTCTTTTGAATTTGACACCAACCCGCTTCCCTTTCTGGAATCATAAAACGGGGAATTTATACTTGTTACGTTGAGTTGAGGCTGTATATATATAGTCATCTGTATATAGTCGTCATTATCATCCTTGCCTTTATCTGGATCGAGTCGAGTCTGCCAGACTGTTGTATATACAGGTTAAACGGAACTTGTTGCAACTTAGATTTACCTGTTCATGAAAGTAGGAAAAATGTATCCATTTCAGTGGAACAAAGCAAACACTGGAAACCATCTTGAGAATGCATGTTCGAAACCAGAATCAGTGGGTTATTAGAAGGGAAGCCTATCAGTTCCACGGATCAGATACTTGAGTCGTAAAAGGGGTGCGGAAAAAACTTGGGACTTGGTATCTTAATAAGCATGAGATCTCATGTTTGATTTCTACTGGGGGTAAACAATTCATTAGGGTCACGACCGCGGACATAGTCCGAGTCTTATCCGATTTGTGTTGGGGGGCCACCTTACACAGGTCCCGTGAATTAGTCAAAGTGCGCGTAAGCTGACCCGGACATCACGGTTATAAAAAAAAAGGGGCGCGGAAAAATCTGAAGGTTATACAGTGTGAAAGATTTTCAAGAGTAAATCAACTTAATCCTGCTATAGTAGGAACACTTCAGCTCACTTTCTGCAACGTCCAGTAGACCCAAAGGCCAATAGTTAAATTTAAGAAAAATGGTAAAATAGTCTTTTATAATAAAATATGGGTGTAATTCAGGGGTTAGTTGCAAAAGGCCAATAGTTCAGGGAGTTTTTTGCATTTTACCCTAAAATTAATTATGAAGTTCAATTAACACCAGATTTTGTTAAAAGTATTAAAAAATGGATTTTAGATTTTGAGAATAATCTCTCCTATACAGAAAAGGGGGAGCAATAGTGCAATTTGTAAAAGGGTGATTGGCGAATCAGCACAATGGCGAAAAGGTTCATACTGAGATTTGGCTCAAAGCTTTAATTATTTGGGATATGGTCCAAGCTTTAATTATCTGGGATATGGCCCAGGATTGGTATATTTGGGAAAATGACCCAAATATGGTTTCACGTGAGAGCTTGCATTATACAGAGGGAGGTATGAGGGACAGATGTGTTTCATAGCTCGCATCAGAAACTCGTAACCCTATATGCTGCTCGCGTAACGAGTACTTCTCAGAATCTAGGGGAAATGCTTGGAATGAGTAAATAGTGGGTCGCGACCTTATTTACACCGTCCTAAGCAAGAGTACCTTAGAGAGGCCGATAGTATTCAGGGACATGACCAAGGCATGCATGATTGGTCATGACCCAACAAAGCTATAATGACATCCTTGGATAAGGATAAATCAGATCTGCGATGCAATAGACGCAGATCACAGGTACATCATGGTTCCTTGATTAAGGAAAAGGCAGAATCCGCGATGAAACAGGCGCGGATCACAGGTCATGGTGCACTATACAATCCGCGCATAAGATTACGCGAATCCGTTTCACGAGGTCAAAGGCGCGAGATGGTACTGTACAAGTATTTGTATCGCGGATTGGTACGCAGGAACCATGTCGCGAGACAGGAGCTGACGTGGCAATGCAATCCGCGAGGACTACTGGACACTCATGTCTATAAATAGAGGTATGAAAGCTCATTTCAGAGGACTTTTTCCGGAGACTAAGAGAGAGAAACTCCTAGAGAGAGAAAGTACTTCTCAATTATTCGTACTTGCTATCTTTTCCTCCATTTCTCTTTCATTTCTCTGTAAAACAAATCAAAAGCAATAAAAACATCAATACTGTTCTTTGGCTGACGAACTTGCGCAGAAACTATCTTCGCATCATCTAAATCTTGCGAACCCCTACATTTAAGACGACTCTGCTGGGGAGAAGATGTCTTCTGCACAAGCAGAGCCTCGTCAGACTCGGCGGAAAGGTCGTCCACCGACCCGACATACTGAACAAGTTGAAGAAGAAACATCGACACAAACACAAGGAGGAGAACCAGTCCAACCAACACAAAGACAACGTCGTCGCGCAAATGTTGGTGCGGATCAGGCAGAAACCCCTCCGACGGCAGAGCCAGTACAGAATTCAGTAGAATTGTCAATAGTTCTACTGTAAACTCTTCTCAACATCCAAGAAACGCAAAAGGCCATACTTCACTTCACGGAGGCCTCGCGCGTTTCACCACCAAATATTGAATCGCTGAGGATGGACAATCAGAATTTTCCAGAAGATTCAGCACAAGAGCTTTTTCGCGAATCAGTAAAAACTGAGCCCCTGGAGAAAGAGTCATACATCACCGAGGAACAGCTGCGGGCTATCCTGAGCGAAAAATCTGAAACAGAGGAAGTGGAAATTGCCCCACCATACCATCCTAGCATTATGGCCTTGCCATATCCTGAAAACTATGGGGCACCAAGTTTTCATCAATTTGATGGCAAAAAGGGAAATCCGAAAGAGCACATAGCCAGGTTCGCGGATGCTCCGGGACCTCACAGAAACAATGAATATTTGAAGCTTAAAGAATTCTCTAAATCTTTAACTGGAACAACATATACATGGTATACTGGCCTCGCTCCGGCTTCAGTGACCAGTTGGACGGATATGGTGCTCAGATTCTATACCAAATTCTTCCAAGCTGATGAGGAGGTCTCAATGATTTCACTTACAAGGCAAATACAACGCTTTGGGGAAAAGGTGGCAGCTTATGTCAGGAGATTTCACGAGGCTGCTTTGCAATGTCATGAACCAATTTCCGAACTGCAATTGATCAAAATTTGTATAGAAGGAATGCTGCGAGAATACAGAGTGCATCTGGTCAATCATGAGGTCAAAACTTTTTTTGCACTTGTTGATAATGCCCGCAGATTGGGAGAAGTTTTGGCTCCCTAGACACGACCAAATATTAGTACTAGGCGGATACCAATGGTAGCAGCGACGCAGAACAAAAAGCCCAGGGAAGAGCGCACTGGGAGATTTGAACCACCCCCTTTACCTTTCAGTGAAAAAGAGGCAGTTGCTTTGCTGAATCAATGGATCGCAGATCATGTCATAGCGCTACCTCCAGTACAAAGGGTGCCGCCGAGAGAGGAAATAATGATGAGCAACTACTGTCCCTATCACAGGAGTATTCGACATTCGTTGATGGGCTGCTGGGCGTTTCGCGGTTTGGTGCATCGAAAAATAGCATCGGGAGACTTGGAAGTGGCAAAAAATGTAGTTCAAGAGCCTTTCCCTGCACATGTGGCTGTGGTGACCACCAGAGACAGTACTGAGGATATGGCCAATGTCACCAAGTATGAATACCCGCCAGTATGTGAAGCCAAGGAGAATGTTAAGATAGACGTCTTCTTCAATGAACTCCCAATACAAGAATATGTAAAGGAATTCTTGAAGGAGCAAACAATTGCCGCACTCAATCATACCATTGTGATTCCACAACATGAGAAGGCCTCCAGTAAGATCACATTTTCTGAAGCAGACAGACAAGTGCCTTTTTCTCCACAATCGACCTCTGTATGTACCAGCCATTATAAACTGCCGAGAGATGAAACGAGCTTTCTTGGATGGGGGAGCGTCAGTCAATTTGATCCCACTAGCCATTTTGCGAATGATCAATTTTCCTGAAAGCAAGATCGTAAATCATACTATTGCAGTTACTGATTTTAATGGAGATCAGCAGGCCACTATGGGATTCGCGACATTGGATCTCAAAATTGGGAAGATTAGGGGGCCCACCAAATTTCATGTCATCAAAGGGGAGCCCTCGTATCAATTGTTGCTGGGTAGACCGTGGCTGCATGCATATGGCGTAGTGTTGTCATCCTATCATCAAATAATGAAGGCCAATTGGGGGGAAGGAATAATGGCTGTAAAGGCATCTAAGAGTCCTTTCTGCGCATCAGAGACCTATTTTGCAGATGCAGTCTATTTCTCAGAGTACAGTGAGGAAAATGGACCCGACGTTTTTTCTACACCGTTACCAGAATGGAATGAACTAGAAGATGGTAGTTCAGCTGAACGGAAGCTCAAAGAGGTGAGCTGGTCACAGGTCAAAATGCCCGATGGACGAGTAATGTACAAATTATGATAGGATTGGGGGTCAGAAGCTTGCACAGTTGGCACTGACCCCGGGACAGATAAGATCATACAAAGAAAACTTGGCACTGAGCCTGAAGTACTGAAAGTGGATCCGCGACCAAAACATGGTCTGTGTGAAGTGGACATAGGTGACAACACGTATTCACGACCTACCTTCATAAGCAGTACGCTGCTTGAAGATACTAAGAATGGGCTGGTAGAATTGCTCAAAGAGTTTTGAGATATCTTTGGTTGGGACTATAATCAAATGCCGGGACTCAATGTTAGATTGGTAAGCCACCATCTTCATGTGAATCTCGCATCAGAACCAAAGAAGCAAAAACAACGAGTATTTCATCCTGATTTAGAGGTACAAATCAAGGCAGAAGTGGAAAAGTTACTGAAAGCAGGGTTCATCAAGCCAACCCAACATCCAACCTGGCTTGCGAACATTGTGCCTGTAAAGAAGAAGACTGGGCAGATACGCGTATGTGTAGATTATCGCGATCTCAATAAGGCTTGCCCAAAAGATGATTTACCTCTACCCAACATTGACACCATGGTAGATGCAACCTCAGGTCACGAGATTTTCTCGTTAATGGATGGATTCAGCGGGTACAATCAGATTAAGATGGCGCCGGAGGATGCTGAGAAAACTGCTTTTCGCACCCCAATGGGGAATTTTCACTATACGGTCATGCCATTCATGCTTAAAAATGTCGGGGCCACGTATCAACGCGCCATGACAGCCATATTCCATGACTTGATGCGTAAAACCGTGGAGGACTATGTCGACGATTTGGTGGTAAAATCCAGAGCCGTGCAATATCATGTGGGTGATTTGCGAAAAGTACAACGATGTCGCAAATATAATTTGAGGATGAATCCCCTCAAATGTGCCTTTGGAGTACTAGAAGGAAAGTTCTTGGGGTGCGTTGTACATCGACATGGCAATGATATGGACCCGACAAAAACTAAGGCAATATTAGAAATGGCTCCACCCACAACTCGCAAAATGTTAAAAACTTTTATGGGAAAGATATCTTATCTGATGAGGTTTATCCCGGCACTAGCAGAGGTAACTCACCCACTCATGCCTTTGTTGAAATAAAAATTTGTATATAGCTGGGGAGAAGAGCAACAAGAGGCTTTTGAGAAAATCAAAAAGATTTTGGCATCACCAAAAATAATGGTAGCGCCCGAGTCTAGAAAACCGTTGATAATGTATCTCACTTCCACCAATAAATCTGTGGGAGCTTTGCTGGCCCAGGAACATGAAGGGGAAGAAAAACATGTTTACTATATTAGTCGGGTGCTCAAAGGACCAGAGTCGCGATACACATCGTTGGAAAAACACTGTCTCGCTTTAGTATTCACAACCCAAAAATTCAGACATTATTTACTGGCACATCCGTTAGAACTAATCACCAAAAGTGACCCCATATGGTATCTCCTCACAAAGCCCATACTCAGTGGAAGAACTGCTCGATGGTTATTAGCACTGTCTGAATATGAGATCACATTCTCTAGGCCGAAAGCAGTAAAAAGTCAGGCTTTGTCGGATTTGCTAGCTTTGTAATGACCGGGTTTATTTAAATAATTTCTTTTTCTTCGGTTATAAATTATTATTTTTTTATCTTGTGCATTATGTGGCATTGCATGTGTTTTTGTACATTAAGGATTGTATGATTTGAATTTTTGGGTTCATTTCTATGTTTTGTAAAATTTTCATTTTTGTCGTTGATCGGGTAGTTTCGATATTTTAATTAAATGTGGGGGTTACTTTTGAGTTTGATAAAGATGAGGGTAACTTTTGCAATATATTCATTATGTGTAAATGTGTGACCGAATTCCACATGTTTAATTTTATTTTTATCTTCAACTTTCCAAAAACATATTCCTCCATCATTTAAAGGTTCAATCATACATCTATTGTATTGACATCACTTTATGACATTATTGATGAAAGTTTTCAGCCATTATATTGATGTGTTGAGGTTAGCTTTTGCATATTCTCAACAATCAAGCAAAACCATTTTTTTCATCATTCTCTATTTTTCTCCTATCTTCTTCTCTCTACATTTTGGGCATCTTAGAGTGGGGATTCAATTTTGTGCTCAACTAGGAAGTTGTTCTACGTGTTCCGATCTTCGGTTTAATACCAATTACGGTATGTGATCTATATTATTTAATTTGATTTGATTTTTCAAAAATTCCAGATTGCTAGTTTACATGTTTAGTGAAAATCAAGGCTTTAGATCTCTAATTTATAATATATGTACGGATCAAAATTAGTTTATGAAAATTTTACAGATCATATATAGGTATGTGATTATATGTTCCTGAAAATTTCAGAATTTATAGGTAAGTAGAGAGTTAATTAAAAATCTAGGAAAAAAACATGTTATTCGGATATTGTTGTTGCTGCAGACCGTTTTGTTTTACTCGGTTTGAGAAATTTATAGACCATGTTAAATTATTTATAAATTTTTGAAACTTTTACAGTATGCTTTTGTATATGTCTATTATCATCTCTCAAAATTTCAGATCATTTAGATAAATATTAAAGTTTCTAAAAATCACGGAAGTACACTGTCCAGTGATATTTTACTGCTTGCTGATCCGATTTCGGTTTCGGTTTAGCCAATTGTTTCATATGGTTTCGTATTCTTATAAATCTTGAAACTTTTATTATAACATTTTGTATATGTCTAGGACATATGTACTGAAGATCAAGAATTTTAAGTTAATTTATACTGGTAATAAAAATTGTTGAGTAGTAACTGTTCAGTTTTAACTGTAGTTTAAAACCGGAACTTGTGTTACCGATTTGAGCTATCTATAATTCTAATTTTGTACTTATAATTTTATCACCTGATCTTGAGTATATAAGATGTAAATCTGGAGATTTAGGTATTCATATAATTCATGGATAGGTTTGTAAAAATCTTGGAGTAAAGGGTGTTCAGTTTTCGGAACTGTTAGGAAAGCTGTCTTTTATAATTATTTTGGACCACTGTCCTTTGATTAAAGCTTATGAAAATTTTACAGTAGATCTACGTAGAAGTTTGAAGTGTATCCTGTAAATTTCATATTTTTATCAAACCTGTAGATTTTTCTAAAAATCATGGATTACCTGCTGTCCGTTTTACGGTAGTATTCGAAGCCGAACTTTTCGATTCTTAATTAAGTAGCTAAATTTTTTCTATTAATCCCGATTATTTTTGAGTAGATATTTATATATATCAGAATGTTTATTGGAAAATATTATTATAAAAATAATTATGGTTATGTATATAAAAATTATTCAATATGTGTTAATTGGTTTCGGGCATAACAGGGTACAAATGAAGGCGTGAAGGGAGAACCGTCCGTTTATTCATTCTCTACACAACCATATTGTTTTGATTGTTGGTATTTTACTGGATATTTTATCAAGTTGAGGTAGGGATTTATTGGGGTATCGTGTGAGTTTAAGAATCTTCATTTATGCATTTTAATGTTTATATATAGATTCATCATCTTATTGTGCTATGTTTGACATGAGTTGTGAAATTGCATTAATGTGTTTAAATGCATTGATTCATGCCACGATAGAATTTTATTAGGTGGATCATGGAGTGCGGATATATTTATTACTTATGTGCGCATGTGAATGACATTTATGAATTGTGAATTGTGAATGGTGGATTGGTTGTTGATTTTGGGAAATGGTCGTGTGGTGTGAGCAATGGGGGGACGAAGGAGCTCCCGGGGTGCAAGTCCTCGAATTATCGCGCGATTGGTTGACGTCACCGTAGGGTTAGTAGCCCCAAGACGACTAGGCAGATGAACAGGTAGTTCATGTCCTAGGGTTTGTTTCACGACATAATTTTCCCATTTGATGATTTTGAATTTGATGCTATTTCGGTTGTGATAGTTGGATTTGAGTTCACATTGAGAGTATTGGTTTTAATTTCGTGATTATAGAACTTTTAAATTATTTTGATGGTATTATTTAAATTGTTCTACATGAGTTTATATTGTGATTCCTTATGCATTTATATCTTGACATTGGACTAGGGTAGAGACTTGACCTTATACGTATTCATTAATTTACATACTTGCGGAATCTTACGCTTCATGATTTTTCTCTACTGGGCCGTTTGTGCTCACCCCTTAACATTTTTCAGGAAAAGAACCATTGGTGGATGATGCGTGAGCTATTGGAAATTTGTGGAATTTGAACCTATAATAATTACATCTTTATGTAATAATGGAGATTGCGTGCTTATTATGATTTGTACTTGTTTGGCTTTGGACTAGTGTGTTCGTATTGTAATTTGATTTGATTTCGGGATTTGTATATGATTTTATTATTTCTATTTCGCTTCCGCGCTAGTGAATTATAAACAATGTCGGTTGACCAGTTTGACCATTTGATATTTTTTTGAATTTTAATTAAATTTAAGTCATTATCCGGATTTTCGGATTCGGGGCGTGACAACGTGGTATCAGAGCTTTAGGTCGTTTTACCTTTGGGACGACGGGATAAGGCCTAGTTATGTGAACGTTTGTTTTACTGTTGCCTTTGAGTGGAATGTGTTGATGTGAAGTTACAAGAGTATAAAGCTGATTATTTAGCAATTAAATGTATCTAATCACTATCTCTTGTGACATAGAATCATGCCTCCGAGGAGAGCACCAGTGGATCCCCAGGTTGGTGATCAGATTGCTCGTGATATGGCCAGTGCGTTTCAGCGGATTGCACGGGAGGCTATTCAAGGTGCACAAGACCTGAATGTGGGGAACGGAACAATGCGAATTTTGAAAGAGTTTAAAAAGCTAGCACCGCAGGACTTTATCGGAGGACCTGATCCATTCGTCGCAGAGCATTGGTTGGAGCGAATGGAAAGGGATTTCAGAGTTGCAGGGATTCAGGATGGCATTCTTCGGGTTTCTCTTGCTTCATATCATCTGACGGAGGATGCGGGTATGTGGTGGAAGAATGTGGGGTTCACTCATGACACCGATACTATGGACTGGGATAAGTTCAAGACCTTGTTCTTAGACGAGTATTTTCCAGTGACTAAGAGGGATGCTCTAAAGGTCGAGTTCATTCACTTGATTCAGGGAAGTATGTCAGTGGGTGAATATGCTAATAAATTCACTTCATTATCAAGGTTTGGTAGGGAGATGGTGACTCTTGAAGAGGACCGGGCAAAGAAATTTGTAAGGGGTTTGAAGTTTGAGCTACGGGCCAAGATAGCAGTATTAGAAGTTCCCATTTATGCTATTGCTTTACGCAAGGCATTGGTAGCTGAAGAAGAGTTTAAGGACTTTCAAAGGATTAGAGATTCAAAGAACCGTGCTAGGGATACGACTTCCTTCTCTGGAGATCACCAAAGGAAGAAACCCAAGGGCAGATCTTATTTTTCTCAGGGTTCACAGTCAGTTCATTCTGCTCCGACGATTACTATGCCGACTGGGTCAGTCAAGGATCGAGTGACTTGTTTCGAGTGCCATCAGCAGGGACACTACCGGAGTGAGTGCCCTCAGAGACAGTCAAGGGGTCCGATCACTTGTTTCCAGTGTGGTCAGCTAGGACACACAAAGAGGGACTGTCCGCAGTTAGGATGGGGTTCACAGAGCAGTGCTGGGTCACAACAGAGGACAGGACAAGCACAACCAGTTCAGTCAGGATTCAGGGCTCCACAGCCAGTTCAGCCTGCACATTCTGGACAGGGATCTCGGTATTCAAAAGGAGGTAACCCTGGTATGATGAGCCAGCAGCAGTCAGGGCAAGGCAGTGCACAGTCGGGACAGAGGACTCAGGGTCGTGTGTTCGCGATCACTCCACCCGATGCCTCAGCAGGTCCAGCAGTTGTTCGAGGTATTTTTCTTGTTTCTAGTTCTTGGGCTCGAGTTCTTGTTGATTCTGGTGCTTCCCATTCTTTTATCTCTAGTTCTTTTGCATCTGCATTGGGGTTAGAGGTTGAGTTTCTCGATAGAGCCTTGTGTGTTGATACACCAACTGGTAATGAGTTGATCTTAGCCAGAGTTTGCCGAGATTGTAAGATCACGATTGCAGGAAGAGTTTTAGTGTTTGATTTTATCCTTCTAGAGATGACCAGCTTTGATGTGATCTTGGGGATGGATTGGCTTTCAGCTTTCCGAGCCAACATCGATTGCTTTCGGGGAAGGGTTTCCGTCTGTACTCCTGATGGTGATTGTTTTTGTTTCGTGGGGGATCGGAGCCATTTTCTCACTTCTTCTCTTCATAGTTTGGGCAGTCGAAGAGGAGATAGTTCTTTCCTAGCTAATCTTCTGGCCTATGAAGACGAGGAGCATGGTTCTTATGGTGACTTTCCGAGGGTGGTTTGTGAGTTCACGGATGTGTTTTCCAGAAGATTTGACCGAGTTGCCCCCAAAACGAGAAGTGGAGTTCGGCATTGACGTCATTCCCGGTACCGATGCAATTTCTATGGCACCGTATCGTATGGCACCGGCCGAGTTGGAAGAGCTGAAAAATCAATTGGAGGATCTAAGGATGAAAGGTTTTATACGTCCTAGTGCATCGCCTTGGGGAGCTCCTGTTCTTTTTGCGAAAAAGAAAGATGGATCTCTCAGGCTTTGTATTGATTATAGGAAGCTGAATCAAGTTACGATCAAGAACAAGTATCCGCTGCCGAGGATAGACGACTTGTTTGATCAACTTAAAGGATCCAAATGCTTTTCAAAGATAGACTTGAGATCAGGTTACTACCAATTGAGGGTCAAGGATGAGGATATCTCGAAGACAGTTTTTCGCACTCGGTACGGTCATTTTGAGTTCCTTGTTATGCCATTTGGTTTGACAAATGCACCGGCAGCATTCATGGATCTAATGAACCGGGTATTCAGTGCTTACTTAGACAAGTTTGTGGTGGTCTTTGTGGATGACATTTTAGTGTATTCATCGTCCGAGAAGGAGCACGAGGAACATCTAAGGATTGTTTTACAAATCCTTAGGGATAACCAGTTGTATGCAAAGTATGAGAAGTGCGAGTTTTGGCTACCTAAGGTACAGTTCCTTGGGCATGTTGTCTCTGCGGAAGGAATCTCGGTAGATCCTTCTAAAGTTGAGGCTGTGATGAGTTGGAATCAACCACGTAATGTGTTTGAGATTAGGAGCTTTTTGGGATTGGCTGGCTATTACCGGAGATTCGTGAAGGATTTTTCGAGGTTAGCACAACCGATGACACGTCTCACTCGGAAAGGGGTGAAGTTCGTGTGGAATGAAGCTTGTGAGCTTGCCTTTAAAGAATTGAAGCACAGGTTGACATCAACACCGATCTTAGTGATTCCAGAGAGGGGATTGGGCTATGTGATTTATTGCGATGCTTCTATAGAGGGCTTGGGGTGTGTCTTAATGCAGACAGAGAGGGTAGTTGCTTATGGGTCTCGACAGCTAAAGACTCATGAAAAGAACTATCCCACCCACGACTTAGAGCTAGCAGCAGTGATCTTTGCACTGAAGAGTTGGAGACATTACCTGTACGGGGAGAAGTTTGAAATTTTCTCTGATCATAAAAGTTTAAAGTATCTTTTTTCGCAAAAGGACTTGAACATGAGACAGAGAAGGTGGGTTGAGTACATGGGGGACTATGATTTCGAGTTACAGTACCATCCTGGAAAGGCCAATGTTGTGGCTGATGCTTTGAGTCGGAAGTCACGGGGGTCAATTTCTAGCATTATCATTCGCGAATGGCAGATGATGAAGGATATCGCAGAGTTGGGGTTGATTTTCAGTGATGACAATGAGTCAGCTACCTTATTTAGCCTGACAATCCAACCCACTCTTATTGACGAGGTGATTGAGTCACAGAGAGGGGTAAACGAGATGGATTCCATTCGTACTCGAATTTCAGCTGGTGAGACCGTGGATGATTGGACCTTGCACTCTGATGGGGGTCTAAGGTTCAAAGGGAAGATGGTGGTGCCAAAAGCGAGCAAGGAGAAGGTGATGAAGGATTTTCACTGTTCGAGGTTTGTAGTACATCCCGGTGGTACTAAGATGTATCACAACTTGAGATGCCAGTTTTGGTGGAGGGGCATGAAGCGTGATGTTGATCAGTTTGTTGCTAGATGTCTTACTTGTCAGCAAGTAAAGGCTGAACATCAGAAGCCTGCAGGTCTGTTGCAACCATTGCCAGTGGCAGAGTGGAAATGGGAACACATCACTATGGATTTTGTAACAGGATTACCGCCAACGCAGAAGGGGCATGATGCAGTATGGGTTATTGTTGACAGGTTGACCAAGACAGCTCATTTTCTGGCCATACGAGAAACAGATGGCGCAGAGGCACTCAGTAGGGTGTATATTGACCAGATTGTCAGATTACACGGTGTTCCAGTTTCTATCGTGTCGGACAGAGATCCGAGGTTTACTTCACGATTTTGGCAGGGTTTCCAGTCAGCTCTTGATTCAGAGTTGAGGTTTAGCACGGCATTTCATCCTCAGACTGATGGTCAATCGGAAAGGACTATTCAGATATTGGAGGATATGTTACGGGCTTGCATTCTGGATTTTCAGGGTAATTGGGATGGTCATCTACCATTGGTTGAGTTTGCGTACAACAATAGTTACCAGGCCAGTATTGAGATGACACCATTCGAGGCGTTGTATGGCAGACCATGTAGATCTCCTGTTTGTTGGACTGAGGTTGGCGAGAAATCCATTTTGGGTCGTGACTTGAGGCGATCAGAGATTATTCATGAAACAACAAAGAAGATCAAGATGATTCGACAACGATTGATCACAGCTCAGAGCCGACAAAAAAACTATGCTGACCGGAGGAGGAGACCATTATCCTTTGATGTGGGGGACCATGTGTTTCTAAAGGTTTCTCCGCGAAAGAGATTGATGAGATTTCGGCGAGGTGGCAAGTTATCGCCACGGTTTATCGGACCTTTCGATATTTTGGATCGTGTTGGTGAGGTGGCTTATCGTTTGGCTTTACCACCAGAGTTGTCCAGAGTTCACAATGTTTTTCATGTATCTATGTTGAGGAAGTATGAGCCAGATCAGTCACATGTTTTGGATTGGGTCGATGTGGAGGTTGATGAGGATGTCACCTATGAGGAGCGACCTGTTCAGATTTTGGACTCTAGAGATCAGGTTCTTCGTGGAAAGGTGATTCATCTAGTCAAAGTTTTGTGACATTATCATGGCATGGAGGAGGCTACATGGGAGCGTGAGGACGAGGTCCGTGCCAACTATCCTGATCTTTTTGCCACTTAAGGTACGTCACGATTTCGGGGACGAAATCTTTTTAAGGAGGGGAGGTTGTAATGACCGGGTTTATTTAAATAATTTCTTTTTCTTCGGTTATAAATTATTATTTTTTTATCTTGTGCATTATGTGGCATTGCATGTGTTTTTGTACATTAAGGATTGTATGATTTGAATTTTTGGGTTCATTTCTATGTTTTGTAAAATTTTCATTTTTGTCGTTGATCGGGTAGTTTCGATATTTTAATTAAATGTGGGGGTTACTTTTGAGTTTGATAAAGATGAGGGTAACTTTTGCAATATATTCATTATGTGTAAATGTGTGACCGAATTCCACATGTTTAATTTTATTTTTATCTTCAACTTTCCAAAAACATATTCCTCCATCATTTAAAGGTTCAATCATACATCTATTGTATTGACATCACTTTATGACATTATTGATGAAAGTTTTCAGCCATTATATTGATGTGTTGAGGTTAGCTTTTGCATATTCTCAACAATCAAGCAAAACCATTTTTTTCATCATTCTCTATTTTTCTCCTATCTTCTTCTCTCTACATTTTGGGCATCTTAGAGTGGGGATTCAATTTTGTGCTCAACTAGGAAGTTGTTCTACGTGTTCCGATCTTCGGTTTAATACCAATTACGGTATGTGATCTATATTATTTAATTTGATTTGATTTTTCAAAAATTCCAGATTGCTAGTTTACATGTTTAGTGAAAATCAAGGCTTTAGATCTCTAATTTATAATATATGTACGGATCAAAATTAGTTTATGAAAATTTTACAGATCATATATAGGTATGTGATTATATGTTCCTGAAAATTTCAGAATTTATAGGTAAGTAGAGAGTTAATTAAAAATCTAGGAAAAAAACATGTTATTCGGATATTGTTGTTGCTGCAGACCGTTTTGTTTTACTCGGTTTGAGAAATTTATAGACCATGTTAAATTATTTATAAATTTTTGAAACTTTTACAGTATGCTTTTGTATATGTCTATTATCATCTCTCAAAATTTCAGATCATTTAGATAAATATTAAAGTTTCTAAAAATCACGGAAGTACACTGTCCAGTGATATTTTACTGCTTGCTGATCCGATTTCGGTTTCGGTTTAGCCAATTGTTTCATATGGTTTCGTATTCTTATAAATCTTGAAACTTTTATTATAACATTTTGTATATGTCTAGGACATATGTACTGAAGATCAAGAATTTTAAGTTAATTTATACTGGTAATAAAAATTGTTGAGTAGTAACTGTTCAGTTTTAACTGTAGTTTAAAACCGGAACTTGTGTTACCGATTTGAGCTATCTATAATTCTAATTTTGTACTTATAATTTTATCACCTGATCTTGAGTATATAAGATGTAAATCTGGAGATTTAGGTATTCATATAATTCATGGATAGGTTTGTAAAAATCTTGGAGTAAAGGGTGTTCAGTTTTCGGAACTGTTAGGAAAGCTGTCTTTTATAATTATTTTGGACCACTGTCCTTTGATTAAAGCTTATGAAAATTTTACAGTAGATCTACGTAGAAGTTTGAAGTGTATCCTGTAAATTTCATATTTTTATCAAACCTGTAGATTTTTCTAAAAATCATGGATTACCTGCTGTCCGTTTTACGGTAGTATTCGAAGCCGAACTTTTCGATTCTTAATTAAGTAGCTAAATTTTTTCTATTAATCCCGATTATTTTTGAGTAGATATTTATATATATCAGAATGTTTATTGGAAAATATTATTATAAAAATAATTATGGTTATGTATATAAAAATTATTCAATATGTGTTAATTGGTTTCGGGCATAACAGGGTACAAATGAAGGCGTGAAGGGAGAACCGTCCGTTTATTCATTCTCTACACAACCATATTGTTTTGATTGTTGGTATTTTACTGGATATTTTATCAAGTTGAGGTAGGGATTTATTGGGGTATCGTGTGAGTTTAAGAATCTTCATTTATGCATTTTAATGTTTATATATAGATTCATCATCTTATTGTGCTATGTTTGACATGAGTTGTGAAATTGCATTAATGTGTTTAAATGCATTGATTCATGCCACGATAGAATTTTATTAGGTGGATCATGGAGTGCGGATATATTTATTACTTATGTGCGCATGTGAATGACATTTATGAATTGTGAATTGTGAATGGTGGATTGGTTGTTGATTTTGGGAAATGGTCGTGTGGTGTGAGCAATGGGGGGACGAAGGAGCTCCCGGGGTGCAAGTCCTCGAATTATCGCGCGATTGGTTGACGTCACCGTAGGGTTAGTAGCCCCAAGACGACTAGGCAGATGAACAGGTAGTTCATGTCCTAGGGTTTGTTTCACGACATAATTTTCCCATTTGATGATTTTGAATTTGATGCTATTTCGGTTGTGATAGTTGGATTTGAGTTCACATTGAGAGTATTGGTTTTAATTTCGTGATTATAGAACTTTTAAATTATTTTGATGGTATTATTTAAATTGTTCTACATGAGTTTATATTGTGATTCCTTATGCATTTATATCTTGACATTGGACTAGGGTAGAGACTTGACCCTATACGTATTCATTAATTTACATACTTGCGGAATCTTACGCTTCATGATTTTTCTCTACTGGGCCGTTTGTGCTCACCCCTTAACATTTTTCAGGAAAAGAACCATTGGTGGATGATGCGCGAGCTATTGGAAATTTGTGGAATTTGAACCTATAATAATTACATCTTTATGTAATAATGGAGATTGCGTGCTTATTATGATTTGTACTTGTTTGGCTTTGGACTAGTGTGTTCGTATTGTAATTTGATTTGATTTCGGGATTTGTATATGATTTTATTATTTCTATTTCGCTTCCGCGCTAGTGAATTATAAACAATGTCGGTTGACCAGTTTGACCATTTGATATTTTTATGAATTTTAATTAAATTTAAGTCATTATCCGGATTTTCGGATTCGGGGCGTGACAAGCTTTATTTCCTGGGGGAGCTAAACCCAAAGTAGAGGAGGTGGGAGTAGCAAGTGTGGCACAAAGTGCAGTGTTTTCTTTAGAGTTCGATGGTTCATCCACAGAATTGGGAGGTGGAGCTGGTTTTGTACTGAGGAATGAGGAAACAAAGGAGGAATTAGTCATGGCTTACAAACTTGACTTTCCTTGCACCAACAATATTGCCGAATATGAAGGTTTAACGCTAGGATTGATGATGGCTCAGCAGTTGAAGGCAAGAATACTTCATGTAAGAGGAGATTCCAAACTGATCATCAAACAGGTGAAAGGGGAGTACGCTGTGAAAGAACCTCATCTGGTGTCTTACAGAACCCTCATCCATCAGATGATAGAAGGCTTTGAGACTGTGAGTTTTACGCACGAGCCGCGAGAAGGCAACAGACGATCCGATGCACTGGCGACATTGGGTTCGCGACTACATTTCCAAGGAATGGAGTCTTCCATGCAAGTAGTACGAAAGACCAACTCAGCGGTCAGTAATGCAAAAGAATCAGAGGTGTATGAAGAACATGATTGGAGAGCACATATAATACATGCTCTACTAAAGAATGATAACAATGCCTTGAGACGGGAGTACCAGCTCATAAAAGGTGTGCTATATTATAGGGCAGCCGGAGGAATTCTAGCTAGATGCGTAGCAATAAACGAGATAAAAGAACAGCTACAGAAAGCTCACGAGAAAATATGTGGTAAAAAAGATGTCAGTCTCTATCGAGTTTTGCAGCGAGAAGGTTTCTTTTGGCCAAGTATGAAGGATAAGGCAGTGAAGTTACAAAGTGGCTGTCAGAACTGTAATGCATATCCATCCGGGAGCGAAGGTAATGTAGCAGACATGATAGACTGGCGGGACAAATATGTGCACCATCTGAGAGACGGGATTTTGCCTAAAAAAGATCAACCGCGGTTCAGAAAATTGGCCTCGCGGTTCGTCTTACAAGAGGGAAAATTGTTCCGAAAGAGCTTTGAAGGAAAACTAATGAAGTGTGTAAGTGAAGAAGAGGCAGGGGAAGTATTGAAACAGTTCCACGTATTTGGTCATCAAGGCCCTAGAAAAATGTTTCAACATATGCTATCATCCGGGTATTACTGGCCAACAATGGAAATGGATTGTAGTGATTTTGTCAGGAAATGTCATGTGTGTCAGGTGCACGAGGATCTCATCCATGCTCCGGGAACTGAATTACACAGTTTAGCTACACCCTGGCCTTTCCATACTTGGGCACTGGACATAGTTGGACCAATCAAGCCACAAGCTCAGGGACATGCATGGATTTTAGTGGCAACTGAATTATTCACAAAATGGGTAGAAGCTATCTCATTGCGACAGACAACTGCAGACAATGTGGTTCGATTCATAAAGGAAAATATCATTTGTCAATTTGGGATACCAAAGGTGATACTGTCAAATAATGGAACTCCTTTTGTCAATAGTAAGGTTGCGGATTTGTTGGGGAGATACTCAGTCATTCATCACAAGTCCACGCCTTACTATCCAAAAGGAAATGGACAGGCTGAAGCCTTTAATAAAGCGTTAATTCGAATCTTGTCCAGGTTGGTGCATGATAATCAGAAGAAATGGGTGGAAGAGCTCCCAATAGCACTGTGGGCACATCGAACCGCATACCGAAGTGCGACATACATGACCCCTTATGCATTAGTCTACGGAGCAGAGGTTGTGCTACCTGTGGAGATAGAGGTGGCTGCTAAAAGGATGGCATGCAAAAGTAGTTTTGAAGACAGGCTATTGGAGATAGAAGGATTGGATGAAACAAGGGCCGAAGCCTTTGCAAATCAGAAAGAGTACAATAAGAAACAAGCAAATAACTACAATAAAAGAGTATGGTACAGATGGTTCAAGGAGGGAGACATAGTGTTGAAAGTGGTACCGGCAATCATGAGGGGACAAAGGGTAAGAAAATTTGAAGCTAAGTGGGAAGGGCCATATGTGATTATAAGTGAATGTAGTAATGGGTATTACAGGATGGAGCATGAAGTCACTCGCGAGAGGGCTGAACCTCTGAATGTGAAATGGATTAAATTGTATCAAGCATGAAGTTTCAAATAAAGATAAGGAAAATCAAAGAAAACATCCCATGTGTATAAATCATGTCAACATTTTTATCACAATACAAGGATATACAACAAAAATGTGGTTACAATTAGAGGACGATAAAAAAAAAGTGTATACAAATGATGAGCTAGAAAAGGTTTCGAGTGATGGGATCTGATAACTTAAAACCCTCATGCTCCTCTAAGTAAAGACGGGCCTGCTCAGGATGCTCAGCTGAATCCTGAAGTTTCTTCTCATCCTCCTCGAGCAGTGCTAACTGGCTGCGAGTCTCTGTAATCTCTGCTTATTTTCTATGAAGAACCTTGCGACCCCTCAGCTCGACAAGATGGTGATCATAGAGTCTTTGAATGAGAGCCAGACGGGTCTCCCACCAAGACACATCCATCCCTACTTTCTTCCAGTCCTTTATGCGGGCATGACATCTCGGAAGGGTATCAGGGACAAGGTCCTGAATGGAAGTCTCTGAAAGGGTCCTGAACACATCTGCAACAAGCTGGAGGTGGACCGTCTGCAAAAGCGGCTCATGAACTTCCATGTGAGCAAAAGTCTCTGGATGAGCTGCCTCTATTAGATCTAGCACCGGAATGTCACATGGATAGCAAAACCACTGACGCCAAGGTGTTGGCACTGAATAAGCAACATCATAGACAGGTGTAACAACATGCATGCGAGAAGTGGATGCATGGTCGCGAACATACTCCGGAGGATCAGAGGTAGAGGCGCGAGTAGGATCACGAGGATCTGGTACGATGATGCGAGATGGGGATGGAAGTGCCTCTGTACGCGCCTCAGCAGGAGTATCATGGAGAAACTCATTAATCATCTCTTGAGTCTCGGAGTTTGTACCTAAAAAGGGGGGGGGGGGGGAATGACACATGTTAAAATCATATTATGGTATTAAGATTCAAATAGAACGACAAAGTGATAAAAGAAAGTTACCTCCCTCAGCCTCTGGGATAAGGGTGCCAAAAATGGATATCTCAATACTCGGATGGTCTGCAAAAGTTGCAGCAACCTCAGATACAAGATCACCATCAAGAGGCTGCAAATGTCTATCATCAAAATCTGGATCCTCTGCTCTATCATCAATGACCTTTGGGGAAATAGGGATGGAAGGAAGTTTGGGCGAGGCCTCGCGAGACACCGTGGTTTCCTCAACCTCGCGATCTGAGGATACCCCGCGACCCTCTTCTGGAGTGGAGGTCGCGGAAATGACACTATCACGAGATGAATAGGGAGTGTCATCATCTTTTTCCTCTTCAAGGGTCGGCTGTGATGGCTTGCTGAATAATGAATTGATGGTGAGGTGGTCCTCATCATTAGATGATGCTGTGACAGGGTGGGAGCCATCTCCTGGAGAGGCTGGAGCATGCGGAGATAAGGTCTCGCGAGGGCCTAAAAAGAGAATAAGTAAGAAGTATAAGAAATAAGAAATCTAAATCAAAAAGTAAAGTAAAGATTAGAAGCTCACTATGGGAGAGAGCTGTCCTGGGTAAGTCAGAAAGTATGCTAGCAACTTTTGTCTCCTCCGCCTCATCTCCAGTCCTCATATCCTCGACCACGCGAGCGACAGTTTCCAGTATTTTAGAGGTTGCATCAACCTTCTTTTTGTTATTTAATTTGGCCAAAGCAAGCCTACGCCTTTCGGCCAAGGAAGCCTCTTCTAAAGCAAGGTCTGAAACACCATGAGCTGGAATGTCGTGAGAAGATTTGTGTTTGCGAACCAAAGGAACTTCCTTTGAATCAGGAGGCTCTCCTGCCACGTGAATTGTGGAGGCTTTGGTGAGTTTTCTTTTCCTCTGAGCGAGAGGCATACTATCCAGTACTGCTGCATCAGAAATATTTTTCAATCGAGTAGACAAAGGAACATGCTCCAGTAAATCAATAGAAGCACTGACAGTACCTGTAGCCTGGGCACTGGAACGTTGTAGAAGAGCAGAGGAGTTAGTATTGGCACAGAAGTTAGAACATGGCACAACAAATGAAAAAAAAAGTTAGAACTATACCAAACGCCTCGCGATAGGCTCCTCGCGGATGACCTTCTTGAGGAGATGCTCCTCGCGATTAGGGGGTCTCGCGAGAGGAATCTCCTCGCGGAGAGACCGCTTGCGAGTCGCTGTCTTGGGTTTCTGAGGCTGTGAAGGCTGGGCATGATGTTTTGGCATAGTCTTGGCCCTAACCTTGAGAAGCTTCAAAGACGGGTCTGCAAAAAAGACTGGAACTGGAATAGGGACAGGGGGAGTTTCAGCCATGAAACTTTGGAATCTCACAAGTTGCTCCTTCCAGAACTCATGATAGGCCGTGGTCACTCTACCTCTGCGAGTGCCGGGCTGGATAAAAATAATAGTAAAAAATATGCGAACACTTCTTTCAATAGACTCGCAATAAACAATGAAGCACCTGTCAAAATTATCCTCGCGATATAGAGGAAGTGGATGAGGAATGGCCTGATCAAAGCCTAATTGTCTTGCTACACGTGAAGGGTTATAAGGTGTGATAGTATCAAATGTATCGCTGAATATGGGGAGGTAACACTTATGGGTAATGGCCGAAAAGATAAGGTGATCATCTACCGCTATGTCATACGAAACTATCTCCTCCTTCGGGTAAAAGTTGGGAGAGTAGAAACCCTCCAGAGGAGTGGCGTATGGACGCCAAGAAAATTCAGAAAAGGTATCAATGAATGAATGAATGAAGGGCTTGTGAGGATGAGAGAGAAGTCCAGCAGGTAGCCCACGACTTCAATGGCATAGGGACAGTTGTTTCTAAAGATTGAGGAGAAAGGGAAGCAGGAATGGGAGCATAATTAGGGAAACGTTCGAAAAGAAAAAGGGTAAGGAATGTACCTGAAATATGGGTACTAATTTCATACCTACCCAATGAGCGTGCGAAATCATTCGCAAGAGTGTCCAGCTGCGAGTACAAGGTGCCAAGAAAAAGTGGGGCTAAGACAATGCGCACACCTCGCGAAAGCATGCTTGCTAGAAGGAACACCATGCGACTGGGACCGTTCTCTGGCTTGCCTTGAAATATGTAACGGTCTAGCCAATATGCAAGGAAACCCGCGAGTTCCAAAGGCCCGTTGAATTGAGGTCCGGGAGCTGATTCACGATCCTGTCCAGAGGTTGGCTTTCACGAGGAGTACTCACGAAAGAAATGGTGACACCATGCAGAGTACGACAGCTTCGGTCGACTGGACATGGCTTGTTCAGGAAGAAGCACGCCTTTTTCAAACCAACTGCCTCGCTTGCATGCATACTGGCCACATTTGCGGAGTTGTTTAAGGATCTTCTTATCTTCTTGCTCAACTAGGGGCGCCTTGATGGGGAGCGAGTCTAGAACAGGGAGCCGAAATAGTACCACAACATCTTCTATGGTAGGTGCAAACTCTCCCCAGGAAGTGATGAAAGTATGTAAAAATGTACTCCATCGCGAAACTAAGGTAGTCAGTGTGTCCACATCGCGACAGATATAAAAATCTAAAAATAGCTCAATGGATTCCAGAATACCAGCCTGTGCAAGGGTGGCGCGATGACGATCCTGGCTAAGGATATGGCTGGACCACATCTTCCAGTCTGTAATTGGGGCTACGTGTCCCTCATACTCAATAAAGGAGAAAGGTGCATCACCTCTTTCAATAGAAAGGCGAGGCACAGAAAGAGGAGGGACGAAGGTAGTTCTGCCTCATTATCTGAGTCAAGGGTAAGAGGTTAACTTGTAATTACTGGAGAAGGAAGATCTCGCATGGACGCCCAGAATGTGTCTTGAGAGTCTAAAAAAGGTGTTTTCTTCCATTCCGAGGCATCAGGAACAGAGGGAGCAATCCCGGAAGGAGGTGCAAGAAGTTTTGGTGTGGAAGCCTTGGTCATAGTGAGACAAAACTTGCAAATAGTTTTTTTGGAGCAAAGGGGGTATATGCGAAAAGAAATGGGATGCGAGAAAAGGGGTGCAAAGTAAGAAGCCTGAAAAATAAGTGTTATAAGAAAAATATAAATGTGAGAGGTAAAAATGACACGACAGAACTATTAAGTGATGGGCGTGAAAACCGAAGCGGCACATTAAATGCGCGAGGAAGGCGAAAGGTCGCATGACCAAGCGCATGGAAAAAAGTCGCGGATTCGAATATATGAGCAGGTGGGAAAAAACAAAAATGACAAGGTGAAATTCAAAGTATGAACATGCACAAAATTGGCTAAAAAATAGAAAAACAAAATAAGAAGGGTCGCGGATTGGAAAGAATACTCGCGAGACGCAGGAGACATATCTCAGCCGCGAGAGAAGAGGCAAAACTGGCATGGGGAAAAGGCAACTTTGATGCAAAAGGGTTGACTCGCGAGACCACAGGTTATTGCATTCTAATACTTTGACAAGTATCAAAGTGCAATGGGGAAAAATGTAAAGGGGTGATTGGCGAATCAGCATAATGGCGAAATGGTTCATATTGAGATTTGGCTCAAAGCTTTAATTATTTGGGATATGGCCCAAGCTTTAATTATTTTGGATATGGCCCAAGCTTTAATTATTTGGGATATGGCCCAAGCTTTAATTATCTGGGATATGGCCCAGGATTGGTATATTTGGGGAAATGGCCCAAATATGGTTTCACGCGAGAGCTTGCATTATACAGAGGGAGGTATGAGGGACTGATGTGTTTCATAGCTTGTATTAAAAACTCGTAACCCTATATGTTGCTCGCGTAGCGAGTACTACTCAGAATCTAGGGGAAATGCTTGGGATGAGTAAATAGTGGGTCGCGACCTTATTTACACCGTCCTAAGCAAGAGTACCTTAGAAAGGCCGATAGTATTCAGGGACATGACCAAGGCATGCATGATTGGTCATGACCCAGCAAAGCTATAATGACATCCTTGGCTAAGGATAAATCAGATCCGCGATGCAATAGGCACGGATCACAGGTACATCATGGTTCCTTGATTAAGGAAAAGGCAGAATCCGCGATGAAACAGGCGCGGATCACAGGTCATGGTGCACAGTATAATCCGCGCATAAGATTACACAAATCCGTTTCGCGAGGTCAAAGGCGCGAGATGGTACTGTACAAGTATTTGTATCGCGGATTGGTATGCAGGAACCATGTCGTGAGACAGATGCTGACGTGGCAATACAATCCACGAGGACTACTGGACACTCATGTCTATAAATAGAGGTACGAAAGCTCATTTCAAAGGACTTTTTTCGGAGACTAAGAGAGAGAAACTCCTAGAGAGATAAAGTACTTCTCAATTATTCGTACTTGCTATCTTTTCCTCCATTTCTCTTTCATTTCTTTGTAAAGCAAATCAAAAGCAATAAAAACATCAATACTGTTCTTTGGCTGACGAACTTGCGCATAAACTATCTTCGCATCATCTAAATCTTGCGAACCCCTACACAATTATCACATTTTTGTGACTTATTACGTGCATTTCACGTGTGTGAACCTTCGCGCCATAAAATTCACTAGATAGCTCGACTGCATACAATTCGTCCTATTTCGATAAGAAAAACCCTAATTTTCTCTCTCTCTCCACTTTTGTTGCTGGTCTTAGGCTTCTTTCACCCTAAAAGCTAGCTCAAAAGGTAAGACTTTCCCTCTCGTCCCATTTCGAAATTTTTTATTTATAATTTTCTCTCTTTTTGTCTCGCTCACACACACTAAAAGATTCCATCACCTTTATGAAGTTGTGACCAATGAAGATGGGAAATATATGTATATGTGTGTGTGTGTATATATATACATATAACCAATCTTATGATCTACAATCATCGCTCTAGCAATTGTGATTATTTAGCCCTAAGTTAGGATAACTTTTGGGCTTAAATTCTGATGCAGGCTTGGATCAACTTGGACTTTGGGTAATTGTTTTGTGGGCATTCTCTTTGATGAGCCGGAAATTTTGGCCCTTACACTAGCTCATTTGGGTCTGATTCAATGCTTCATGGGCTTGACCCAAATATTAGATTTAAACAATTGCTCTTTCATTCCATCTTATATATGCATATACATATGTGCACATGGGCTGACTTTCTATATTCACCGCAATCATGACCCAACTTGTGTGTAGGTTTTTCAATTCAAAACGACGGCTAGATTCCCTTGATCAACGTATATGTTCGTCTTAAAAAACCGCGACGCCTCCTGTCCCATTTAATGCACTGGTTGGGCACAACTCTTTTTCTCTCTATATATAAATACCCATTTTCATCTATCATTTTGAATCTTTACTTTTACAGAAATCTGTTGAGTACAATTCTTTGCATCCTTGCTTTACCTTTTCCGATTATCTTTTTCGGTGATCTATTTTTGTCTTTGTAAGTGTTTCTTTCTTTTATTTTGGAGTTCTCTCTTCTTTTATACAATGTCTGAATCTCGTGCTAGCTTTGCTAGCAAGGAAATAACCCATTTGTCTCGTGGTGAGTATGTCGAGAGCCATACCGAGGAAATCCTTGTCCTCCCTTAAGAGGATGAACGTGTCAATGACATCGAAGGGCTTCCCCCATACAATCCTGATAGACTTTTAGCCAGTCTTCGCAAAACCACAAACATCAAATCTCTTAAAAAACGAATCAAACCTCTACCTGGTGTGAAATTTGAGGCCTACAACCCTGAATTGGACTTTACCCAGGGTGAGGGTGTTGGTCCACACGACCTACTTCTTTTTTACAACCAAGTGAAATTGGTTAGGTTTCCCCTTCACCCCCTTTTTCATTTCATATTTTTCACCTTGGGGTTGGCTCCACTACAAGTTAACCCCAATTTCTTTCGAATTGTCTCTATGTTGATCCTGGCAAACCGTGACCATGGGTTGCATTTGGGATTTGACGACCTCCTCTTGTGTTATCAGATTCTTGAGATCTCTAATTGTGCGGGGAGGTTCATGTTTTACCCCTTTAAAGATAGAAATATTTGTGAGGGAAAAAATAATAATGAAAAGGGGTGGAAAGAGATGATGGTCTTGATCAAGGATCCCCTGGTTATATCTTCACTCTGCCTCCTTTCCCATCCCTAATGTTTTTGGTCCTGGCGAATTCAGCCCTTATAAGCTTCGTCATGGACATTCAATTACTTGCCTATGTCGTGATTATGATCTCCATAGGGATGAATATATCTATGAGTCTCTTGGTGTCAGTAGCAAAGGGTCTTCTTCTAGTAAAGTTTATAAAAAAGTCAAGCTTTTAAGGAATAAACTTTGGTCTGAACGTTTGGACTGTACTGACCTTTTGACTCCTGATAATTTGTAGGACATTTCCAGACTAGGAGCCTCTGTAGTATGCTTCGCTTTACCACTCCCAAACTTTTTTATGCCAATCCAGAGAATACCCCCAACCCTGCCACTGAGGGGACCCCTTCTCGAGTCACAACTGCAACCCCAACATCTGGGCCTACTGCAGCCCAGTCCATTGTACTTTCATTGCCTTAGTCTCATCCACCTTACACTCGCCCTTATGCTGAAGATAGGTCTTCTAAAAGGCAGAAGTTAAAAAAGAAAGTTGGAGAGGAAGGTGGGAACGCCTCTCTCCCCACTACTATGGCGGCTATAACAGAGAGGGCCAAGTCCCTCTGGAGTAGGGAGGACTTGGACATATTCAAGGCCCTTGATGGTCATGAGCTTCCAGACAGGGTCATGGGCATGATGATGAGGGTACACTTTTTGTTTTTTCATCATGCTTTGCTTTTTTTATTCGAGCATCATGTTTTGTCCTCTGACAATTTATGTCTTGTGTTATTTTTGTAGTCCTTTTATACTATGGGAGCTCTATGATATACACGCCATTACCATGATGAAGAATTGGCCCATCAGACAGACAAGGTGGCACATCTCAAAGCTGCCCTGACTTTGGCTGATGGGAGAGAAACTGCTCTGGTCAACGAAGTTGCTACTATAAAAGAGGAGAATGCAACTTTGAAGGAGGGGAGGGTTAAGGCCAATGCTGAGATTGAAGATCTCCAGTATCGCCTGACCCTAACTCATTCTGAGCTGGAGATGTGCCGTCAGGGGGGTCTGGCCATGCATTCGCGCTACGAAGTTTTCAACTGCGTTGCTGGTCAGTTATGGTACAATGGTTTTGACACCGCTCTGAAGGAGCTTAAGCAAAGGAAACCTACTGACCCTGAGGGTATGGATGCCCATCTTGGTATTGAAGCACCCTACAATGCTCTTGAGCCGAGCCCAACTGAGGTGTTTTTTTCGAAGTTCCTTGTTGGGAACCCTTCTACTGATCCTCCGAACTTAGAGGCTCCACCTCCAGCCTGCTACGGAAATCGTGGATGCTTTTGGGTCAGAGTTTAGGACTCGATCCAAAACCTAGCCTTTACCACCCCCCGGCTTATGCAAGGGATGTTGATAGAGCCTCATTACGGATTTTGTTATCGCCGTTGCAATGTATTTCATTCATGACACTATCACCTATATAGTAGGAGCATACTCCCCCTTTATTTTTTTCATCTGACTTGCCTCTGGATATTTGCAACCCCTTGGGCAGATTTTGTAATACATGTTTTTATTTTAATGAAATCTTTCTTTTGTTCATGAATTCTTTAAATATACCAAAGTTTGTATGTCTCTACTGATATTTGTTCATGAATTTTTTGAATATACTTAAGTTTGTATGTCTCTACTGATATTTGTTTTATCAGTCTATGCCTCAGACTTATAACTTTTGGTTTTAATTCAAATTCAGGAATTACCTCTATTATTTAGGAATAAATTCCTCTTTTGAATGATGTAGGCATACCTTTGCTATTTTATAACTTATGAATAGATTCCTCTCTTAAATGGGTCAGACATATACCTTTGCCATTTTATAACTTAGGAATAAAATTCCTTTCTTGAATGGGTCAGGCATATACCTCTGCCATTTTATAACTTGGGAAAAAAAATTCCTCTTTTGAATGAGCCATGCATATGCCTCTGCCATTTTATAACTTCGGAATAAAATTCCTCTCTTGAATGGGCCAGACATATGCCTCTGCCATTTTATTTTATAACTTAGGAATAAAATTTCTTTCTTGAATGAGCCAGACATATACCTCTACCATTTTATAACTTGGGAATAAAATTCCTCTTTCGAATGGGCCAAACATATGTCTTTTCCATTTTATAACTTAGGAATAAAATTTCTCTTTTGAATGACCCAAGTATATGCATCTGCCATTTTATAACTTAGGAATACAATTCATCTTTTGAATGGGTCAGGCATATGTCTCTGTCATTTTATAACTTAGGAATAAAATTTCTCTCTTGAATGGGCCAGGCATATGCCTTTGCCATTTTATAACTTAGGAATAAAATTTCTCTCTTGAATGGGCCAAGCATATGCCTCTACCATTTTATAACTTAGGATAAATTTTCCTCTTTTAAATGAGTCAAGCATATGCCTATGCCATTTTTAGAACTTAAGATTAATTTTCCTCTTTTAAATGAGCCAGACATATGCCTCTGCCATTATTATTTTGCAAGAAACGTCTAATTTTGAAAGAGAATACATACGTAGGTGACGCTAACAGTTAACTACTTGAAAGCAAAAATAGGCTTCAACCTCTTTTATTGATTGTGTAATGAATTAATTTTGAACATAAATAGCCTTTATCGTGTTTGAAAACAAGATTCTGGCTAAAGATAGTACCTCTTCAACCTGGAGGCATTCTGGGAATGGGGCTCCATGTGCCCATTAGATTTCCTCAACCGGTAAACCCCTTTGCCAATAACTTCGGTCACGGTGTAGGGTCTTTTCCAGTTTTCACGAAGCCTACCGATGATGCCAATTTTTTTTCTGAGTACCATGTCGCCTATTTGGAATTCTCGGCTCCTTACTTTCTGGTTGTAGTTCATCCTGATTCTTTGATGATACTCAGCTAATCTTGTAGCTATTTTATCATGTTTTTTTTCCAGGGTATCGATAATATGCAACAAGTTCTGATTGTTTCAGTCCTCCTGATAGGCCTCAGTTTTTATAGTTAGTACTACATTCTCTGTGGGTATGACAACCTCTACTCCATAAGCCATGGAGAATGGAGTTTCTCTAGTGGGAAACCTTGAAGTAGTTCTATATGCCCATAATACCTCTGGTAATTTGTCTGGCCAGACCCCTTTGACATCCTCCAATTTATTCTTGATGTTATTGATGATAGCTCTGTTTGACCTTTCAGCTTGTCCGTTGCCCTATGAGTAGCCATCTGAGGATATTTTGATCTAAATTCCATGTTGTTCACAGAACTCTCTGGTCCACTTGTTGTCTAAGTTCAACCCATTGTCCATCATTATCACTCCTGGAGTTCCAAAGCGGTATATAATATTTGTCCATATGAACTTGATCACGTGTCTGTGTGTGATTGTTGCATAGGACTCTGCTTCCACCCACTTGGTGAAATAATCTGTGACTATTAGTGCTACCTTTAATTTTTGTAAAGCTTTTGGAAGTGGTCCCACTATATCAATCCCCCACTGAGCAAATGGATGCGGATTAAGCGTGGGATTGAGAAGCTCTGGTGGTGGATGAATACTATCTCCATGTATTTGGCATTTGTGGCATCTTCTAACATAGGCTTCTGTGTTTTGTGACAGATAGGGCCAGAAGTAGCCTTAGTTGAGTACTTTGTGAGCAAAAGGACCTTCCTCCCGAATGATTTCTGCATGCCCCTCCATATACCTCCTTCATAATAGCTCTGGCTTCGGAATGGGTGAGACACCTGAGGTATGGTCCTCCAAAGGACATTCGGTATAATTTTTCGTTAATCAAAGAATACCTGGCGGATCTTTCGTGCCTCGGGCTTGCTTTCAGGCAGTGTCCCATATCTTAGATAGAACATAATGAGATCCATCTAGGTGGGCTCCCATGGAATTATACAGACACTTCTTGGTCGTTGTGTACTTGGGATTTCCAGGTAGTCTATGGGAGCCACTCTGGTTAGGTCCCGAGTGTTGGAGGATGTTATATTGGCGATATGTCCGCACCCTCATTCTTTTCTCGCGGAATTTGTTGAAGGGTGAATTGGTCGAAGTGACCGAGCTTTGCCTGAACCAAGACTCTGTATGGTTCTAGCTTTTCTCCAGCCTCATACTCTCTATTGACCTGTCTTACGACAAGCTGGGAGTCACTGTATACTCTGAGGCATTTGATCTGAAGACTCTAGCATAATCTGATTCCCGCTAATAATGCCTTATACTCGGTTTCATTATTGGAAGCTGGGAATTCCAAATGTACTAACAGTTGAATCTTCGTGCCATCTGGCGTTATGATCTCGAGACTCAGTCCAGCCCTTGAAACTACAACTAATCCGTCCACGAATAGGCTCCATTCAGGCTCCTTCGGCTCTGGGTGATCGAGTGCTGGTTCTGCTTCTAAGAGAAAGTCAGTTAGGGCCTGCCCTTTGATGGAAGTCCTGGGTACATATGTGATGTCAAAAGCTCCCAACTCGATCGCCCATCTGGTAATTATCCCAATGAGGTCAGGTTTGGACATTATTACCCTTATAGGGAATGTCGTAGGGACGATAATCGGGTGTGTTTCAAAATAATGCATAAGTCTTCTTTTTGCATTGACTAATGACAGAATGACTCGCTCTGTTGTAGTGTACCTTGTCTTAGGATATGTGAGTGATTTGTTGGTGTAGAAGATTGGAGTCTGACAAGTTTTCTCCTCTTTGACCAGTGTTGCACTTGTTGAAGAGGTTGAAACTGCTAAATATAGATGTAGCCTCTCTCTTGGCTCTGGAGAGATCAACACGGTAGGGCTCACAAGATACTCTTTCAATTTTAGGAGTGCATGGGTTTGCTCTGGTCCCCAGGTACTGCTTTTTCCTACTTTAATGGTCTGGAAAAATTGTCTGCATTTGTCTGGAGATGAACCTGCTCAGTGCAACCACCCTTCCAGTGAGGGTCTGGATTTCCTTCTGTGTCTTTAGCTCTCCCGTGTGTATCAAAGCTTTGACCTAAGCAGGGCTTGCCTTAATTCCAGTTCTATTCACAATATGACCCATAAACTGGCCGGATGAAACTCCGAACGAACATTTGGAGGGATTGAGCCTCATTCCGTAGAGTCTGACTGCTTGGAATACGTCCCTCAGGTGCTGAAGGTGATCTCCTCTCCTTTTGCTTTTAACCATGGTGTCATCAATGTACGCCTCCACTGTATGGCCCATCATGTGACCAAAGATCCTTTTTACAAGCCTCTGGTAGGTAACACCTGTATTTTTTTAATCCAAAAGGCATTACTTTATAACAAAATGTACATTCTTCTGTAATAAAGGATGTTTTCCCCTCATTCGCTGTATTCATGGGTATCTGGTTGTATCCGGAGTATGCATATAGGAATGAAAGTCTTTCATAACATGCTATAGAGTCCACCATCTGGTCAATTTTTGGCAGAGGGAAACAATCTTTTGGGCAAACCTTGTTTAAATTGGTGTAGTCGATGCAGAACCTCCATTTCTCATTCTTCTTCTTGATGACAACTACATTAAAGAGCCAGGTGGGATATCTGACTTCCCTAATGAACCCAGCCTTTAATAATTTTCTGACCTCCCCAGCTATGATCTAATTCATTTCTATCCCAAAACGCCTCTGCCTCTGCCTGATGGGCCTGGCCTCAGGATCAACGTTCAGGTTGTGTTATGGAATAGATGGATCTATGCCTGACATATCAAGATGTGACCAAACGAATATATCTATGTTGTCCTGCAATAACTTTGTCAGTTCTACATTCTCAGCGATTGTTAGGGTAGACCCGATGCATGTAGTTCTGCCATCGCCAATGGGACTGATATCCACCTCTTAGAGTGGCTCTGTCGTGATCTGAGCCTCTCGACCCCCCTCGAGAGGGTCAATCTGTAATTGCTATTTTTCTCTCTACTTGGAGTTTTCTTGAACCTCCTGGTCCGACTTAGTCCATGTGTTGAGGTTCTTCATTGATACCGCATAACATTCATTCGCTATTACCTGATCCCCTGGAATATCAATCATGTCCATGTTGTTGGGATCCATACATCTCATCACCTGATGGAGGGTTGAAGGTACACCCTGCATCCTATGAATCCAGCCTCTGCCCATAAGGAGGTTATATGATGGCTTAACGTCCACCATTACAAAATTTTCCCTGAGTGTCCTTCTCGCGACTGACACAGGAAGCTGGATGACCCCAATTGGCTCCACCCATCGTCAATCAAATCCAGAAAGGGGGGTTCTGGCCGGTTGCATCTGGTTGGTGTCAACTCCGAGTTTGTCAAAGGCCTATTTGGTCATAATTTTCATGCTACTTCTGGGATCCACCATGACCCTCTTAACCAGGCAGTTAGACACTATGAGTGATATGATCAAAGGATCTTCATGGGGCATCTGAACATTTCTGAGGTATATTTCAGAGAAGCTGATATGAGGCTCTTCTTTTCTATTAGAGGTCTGATATATTTCACCGACCCTCATGAGCTTCTGCGCCTAACACATCTGGGATCTCCTAGCCCTTTCAGTATCCTCAGTTATATATTCGCCCTGAACCATATGAATCACTCGAACTGTTTGTCTAGCTTGTGTATTATTCTGTGGAGCTTTCAGCTGATGCTCTGCTCGTGTCTGGTCTTTTACCACGTACTCAGATAATTCTCATTTTGCAATCATTGTTTCTACCTGTCTACACAGATTCCTGCAGTCATTAGTGTGGTGGCCATATTCACTATGAAAGGCACAATGCTTTGTCATATCTCTCTATTCCATGGGTTGTCTCATGGGCAAAGGGTGTCTGAAAATCCCCTTATTATTATTTTCTAGGTAAAGCTTGCCCAGGATCACTTTAAGGGGAGTCACCTTGCCCTCCACTTTTTGTTTCTTGTTAGCGGGCTTGCTTGATAAAGGGTTTGGAGCTTGATGAGCTAGCTTCTGTTCTTTGATGTGATCTTTGGTTTTGGCTTTGACAGTAACCATGACGGCTCTTTTGCGTCTGACCGCTTCCTCTTCCTCAATCCAGAGGTACCCTTGGGCACTAGAATTTAACTCCCCAATATTACTTGGGGGTCTTTTTACCATAGAGGCATGGAACTTAGTACTTGGGATTAGGGTCATCCCGCATGCTTCTACTGTCGAAAGTTGACCGCACTGGTCTATGGAGGACATCTCTCTGGTGAATCTGGATAGGAAACTCTGGAGACTTTCATCCTTCTCTTGGGTCATAGTAAATAAGCTAGAAATAGTCTTCTTTTGTATGTGATTACCATAGTATTGTACTATAAAAAGTTCGCACAACTTATTCCAGTTATCAATGGATCCAGGGGGTTGCAATATGAACCATGGGAGGGGCGCTTCTGTTAAACTGGTGGGGAACACGTTGCACATAAGTGCATCATCCTTTTTCCAGGCGGTCATCTTGGTCTGGTACTGGTAGATGTGATCTGTTGGGTTATTTGTTCCATCATAAAGGGTGAAAGCTGGCAACCTAAACTTCTTTGGGTACTCAGCCTGATCTATCTTATCTGTGAATGGCGATCTAATCATGTCAACAACTGCATGGGCTGCCAGATCCTTCATCGAGGGGGTCTGGACTTTCATGCTCTTCAACAGTTGCTTCTGGATTTTAGCGGTCATATTCTCCAGATCCTTCATCATAGGCTGGGCCTGGACTGGGGGATTCTTGTGCCTTTGGCTGGTGACCTTTTCTTGTTCATCAGCTACTCTGTTACCCGTGTCTTCCCTTTCATTATTGTGGTTCCCATAATTTCGGGGTGGATCTAGGAGTACACCCTCATTGCTAGCGGCATTGGCTTGACCTCCTTGATCGTTAGGATTTGGATCCTGACCTTGTCTCTGGCGGAGCTTTGTGTTTTGTCGTTCCAACTCTTCATTCCTTCTTTCTACCGCCACCAACCTTTCCATGATTGCCTAAATTTGAGCGGCTCGAGAGTTACTTGCCTCTGCTAACGCCGCTGAGGACCTTGTGTTCACCATAACTACCCTAAAAGGTTTGAAAAAACAAAAGAAATAAAAAGAAAGGGAGAAAGCCGGATATGTGAGGTGAGAAAAAGATTGATAATAATCTTCATTCCCACAGATGACGCCAAAGTGTAGATGCATTTTTTTGCACACACTCAAGAATATCTTTTATTGAGGCTCTAAAGTCATATTTATACATGCGACAAAGGGTTTCTTGACTCATCATGATTAGGATCAAATCCCTTTATTCTAGGGATTTGATTTCTTTCTACAATTTCCATTCCTTAGCTAACCAAATCCTTGACTTTAGCCCCAAGTTAGGATAACTTGTGGGCTTAGTCGAATTGGGCTTAAATTCTGACTATTTACAGGCTCGTATCAACTTGGCTTTTGGGTAATTGTTTTGGGAGCCTTCTCTTTGATGAGCCGTAAATTTTGGCCCTTACATATATATATACGAAAATGATCTCTTGCTTATCGCTCTATGGAAAAATTCATACACCCCAATTACAATTACTGTTGGATATGATTGAAATATTTCTTTATAGTAATTACTTCTCCAATTTTAGAAATTGACTGCTCTGTTTGGTTCCTGTCAAAGTAGGGCCTAAGAATATATATATATATATATATATATATATATATATATATAATATAAATGATCTCTTGCTCATCACTCTACGGAAAATTCATACACCCCAATTACAATTACTGTTGGATGTGATTGTAATATTTATTTATAGTAATTACTTTTCTAGTTTTCTTGGTTACCTGTGAGAAATAAGATCATTACTTTATATATAACAAGTGGATGATCTCTTGCACACCGGTAAATAAAAAATTTATCCACATCAACCATTATGAAAGTCGGATATAATTGTTATGTTTTGTAGGCAACTAAATATATGTAATCTATATTTGAATCATATTCAATGGTTATTGTGATAGGTTTGGTTAATTTTTGTTCACCAAGAATATATGGTTGTACAAGAGAGCGCGGCCTTGAACAACAAGAACATATAAATAGGGTATTATTAAAAATGAGTCTGGTTTTAGGTAATTTTATAAAGAAAAAAAATAATAATAACTATGTCATGCTCACTAGTGTGCTAGAGATCATTTATGTTATGTGCATACACAGAGAGTCACATACGCACATGTATTTCGTGTCGAACTATATGGCCGTTGCCATGTTCTTAGTTTAAATTTATTTTTCTCTTTTAATGTAGCTCTTACAAATATCACAAGTCTATATATCATGTGAGTGGAAAGGCGTTGTTTATTTCTTTCCTTCATACAAATTTTTATATTTTGTTGTTGTGTTTGTTTTTGCTCAGAAAATATAGGACAAGGAGCTTCACATTTTGATGTCTCGAAGATGACTAAATTTCCACAATTTTGCAGAATGCAACTCTTAATTGAGGTAATTTTGCAGTTTTCGGATATCAAATTACATATATAACATTCAAATGCTTTGCCTCAGTTTTCCTATCAACCAAACAAACACTTAAGGTTCAAACTCTTCTCCTCGATTTTCTTAGCAACCAAACATACAAAGGGTCATATTGTCCAGGCATCTGCTACCCCACGGACTTAATCAAATCTGATTCTGGCCGTAAATAAAAAATCTGAAGCATATTGTGTTGAAAAGTAAACTTGATACACCATATCCATACACCACATGTATACATCAATCCCAAAGGTCAAGATTTGCTGCACAAAACCATGTGTGAGAGTTGCATGCTCAAATCTTCCAAAGTCAAGAATGGCTGCAACGAAGATTTGTTTTGTTAGTTTCTATATTGAAATTCTATATATATAGGTGTATGATATTGTATTGAAATATGACAAGAAGATAGAAATAAATAGTGTGAGAGTAGAGTGAAAGTTTGTAATCTATTTTTGTGTTTGAAATAAAAGATTGTGTTTTTCATACGTTTGAGTGTATCCTGGGAGTTATTAAATCACCTCAAGTGATTTACAATATGGTATCAGAGCTAGAGTGAAGCTTGATGAAGCTTGAGCAAACCCAGAAGTGAAGAACAAAAACAGAGCCGAAACTTTCAAAGCCTATTTATGAGTCATAGGTCTTCAAACCACAAGTTTGAGCATAGATATAGCTTATTTGTTCCAGCAGGAACGCAACAACGAAAAGAATGCGGCCAAATTTCTCCACACACGCCCGCACACGCCACCACAAGGATGGAGAGTGAAGCCCACGCACAGACACGCGCCTGAGTCGTCTTCAACCTCTGGACGCGCGTGAAGCCCACGCGCTGCCACGTCATCAGTGACATCATCCTCTGCCACGTCAGCTACCATGTCACCTTGCCGCGTCAGCACAATGCCACATCAGCCAATTTCTGGAAAATTACCAATTTCTGGAAAATTACCAATTTCGTTGGTATTTTGTTCGTTCTGGACTCATTTTAACTTCGATTTGAGCAAACGAAGAGTCATTTTTTACTAAACGGAACGCTTTGGATGCAACCGTGCAGTCGGTTTGACCAGATTCAACACCAATTTTCAAAAGTAAGCACCTCAAGTGCTTAAGTAAATCCGATAGCGTCCTCTAGTAATTTTTTCCAGCCCCAGCTTCCGCGCTTAGATAAAACCAGTTATGAGAATTGTTCAATCCAAATGAAAGTCCTTCTTGCCTCATAAGATTTGTGGGACTTTATCGAGATCGGTTATGACGAGCCAATTTTAAAAGAAAATGAAGATCGATTGAGCGAGACCCAAAAAGTCATGCTCAAAGAAGCCCGAAAGAAGGACAAAAAGGCGTTGATTTGCTTTATCAAAGTGTCGATAAAACAAGTTTTGAAAAGATTTCAGCCGTCAACACAGCCAAGCAAGCATGGGAAATTCTTCAAAAAGCACATCAAGGAATTGAAAAAATAGTTAAAGTTTGACTCCAAGTTCTAAGGGGTGAATTTGAACTATTGCAAATGAAAGACACGGAGCCAATTTCTGAGTACTTTACCAGAACATTGACTATTGTGAATCAAATCAGAAGATATGGCAACAATATTGAAGATGTTCGTGTGCTTGAAAAGATTATGCGCTCCTTCAACTCAAAGTTTGAACAAGTAGTTGTTGCTATTGAAGAATCAAAAGACCTTGATGCAATGACAGTAGATGGGCTGATGGCCACGCTAGAAATTCACGAACAAAGAATCAACAAGAAGAACACCTCAGGTACTCTAGAGCATGCTCTTTAGTCAAATCTAACATTTAAATAAAATAAAAAAGAGCGATAGGGAAGTTCACAAAGAGGCCGAGGTAGAGGTCTGGCTATCGAGGATGAGGTGTTGGATCCAAAGGCGGCGGTGGAAGAACCAATTTCAATACCAAAAGAAATAATCAAGGCGGAAGAAATCAATCTTTCAGAGGACGAGGGCGAGGACGAGGATGTGGAAATAACTTCAATAATCACCAGAATTATGACAAAAGCAATGTGCAATGTTATAACTGCAACAAGTATGGACACTACGGCAATGAATGCAGAGGAAAGGCAGTTGCTGAAGGAGGCGAACAAGTAAATTTTGCCGAGAAAGAAGAAAATGAGCCAAGATCAATATTGTTGATGACTCAAAATAAAAATACTGATGACGAAGGTATATGGTATCTAGATTTAGGAGCAAGCAACACATGTGTAGAAATAGACACATGTTTGTCGAGCTTGACGAGACTAGGCAAGGGCAAGTCTCATTTGGTGATTTAATAAAAATCCCAGTAAAATGAAAGGTCAATATTCTGATCAAGCTAAAAAATGGAGACCATGACTTCATATCCAATGTTTACTATGTTCCAGATATGACGAACAATATTTTTAGTCTCGGACATTTCCTGGAGAAAGGCTACGACATCAGCATGAATGATTTGTGTCTAATAATTAAAGATACAAATGACAATCTTATTGCCCAGATAAAGATGTCAAAGAATAGGATGTTTCCTATTCACATCCAGCACGATGTAGCGAAGTGTTTAAATGCAGTTATTGAAGACAAGGACTGGTTATGGCATTTGAGATACGAACATCTCAACTTTGAGGGCCTAAAGTTGCTCGCAATCAAGCAGATGGTGAATGGACTACCTTACATCAACCATCCTAATAAAGTATGTGAATGTTGTTTACTTGGGAAACATCACAGACTAAGCTCTACTAAAGAAGTCAGATGGCAATCAATAAATCTACTGAAGCTCGTTCACACAGATTTGTGTGGTCCATTGAAGCCAGTATCATATGGAAAAAGTAGATATCTTCTTACCTTCACTGATGATTATAGCAGAAAGATATGGGTGTACTTCTTGTAGAAGAAATCATAAGTATTTGACAAGTTCTAGGAGTTTAAAACTCTTGTTGAGAAGTAGAGCGACTACAATATCAAGACGTTGCGGTTAGATCAATGAGGAGAATATATGTCAAATGCATTCCAGAATTACTGCAAAGACCACGACATCCGACAACAAACAACACTGTCCTATACACCTCAGCTAAATGGTGTTTCTGAAAGGAAGAATCGCATGATCTTGGACATGCTCAGAAGTATGCTGAAAGGAAAGTTAATACCCAAGGAATTTTGGGCTAAAGCGGTATCTTGTGCTGTCTATCTGCTAAATAGGTGTCCAGCCAGAAGACTCTAGTTCAAAACACCTGAAGAAACCTGGAGTTCATACAAGCCGAGCGTCAATCACCTCAAAAGTTTTAGATGTATTGCTTACACCAAGATTCCAGAAGCCAGAAGAACCAAGCTCGATAACAAAGGACAAAAATGTATCTTTATCGGCTATGGTGACAGAACAATACGATATAAGCTGTTTAATCCCATCACCAATGAAATAATTATGAGCAGGGATGTGATCTTTGAAGAAAATGAAGCTTGGAGCTGGGATCAGAATGAAGATGAAAAAACTAAGGAGCTTGTACTTGAAGAAGATGAAGAAGTAGAAAAACAAGTTGCAATGGAGCCGTAAATTCTACCACATCAATCTCATGTACCTGCAAGAAATTATCCTTCATCATTGTCATCACCAAATGAAAGATCAAGTGAAATACCCAGAAAAGTGAGAAGCCTGAGGGAACTATATGAAGAAGATCAAGACCAGAATTTGCTATGCTTATTTCTCGATAGTGATCCTGTCAGTTTCACAGAAGCCATCCAAGAGAAGAAATGGAAATCAACAATGGATGAAGAAATCAAGTCCATAGATAAGAATGATATATGGGAGCTATGTAGTCTACCGAAAGGTCAAAAGCTTATTGGAGTCAAATGGGTCTACAAGATAAAGAAGAATGAAAAAGGCAAAGTTTAGAGATACAAAACTCGTCTGGTTGCAAAAGACTATAAACAGAGACATGGACTAGACTATGGTGAAGTATTTACTCCTGTTGCACGATTATAGACAATCAGGCTAATGATATCTATTACTGCTCAGAATAGATGGAAGTTGTACCAACTTGATGTTAAGTCATCATTTTTGAACGGATTTCTAGAACAAGAAATCTATGTCGAACAACCGCTGGGATATACAAATGACGGACATGAAGACAAGGTGTACAGGTTGAAGAAAGCTCTCTATGGATTGAAACAAGCTCCACGTGCATGGAATACAAGAATTGACAAGTATTTCCATGATAATGGGTTCGAGAAATATCCATATGAACGTGCATTGTACTTGAAGAAAGGTCCAGAAGGAAGCGTACTATTTGCAGGTTTGCATGTTGATGATTTAATCTTCACAGGAAACAACCCAGCCATGTTTGAAGAATTCGAGATGACAGACATAGGTCTGATGTCACACTTTCTTGGAATTGAAGTGAAGCATAATGCTGAAGGAATCTCGATCTGCCAAAGTAGATATGCAAAGGAGATTCTCAAGAAGTTCATAATGGAATCATGCAATCCAGTATCAACTCCGGTGGAAAGCAGCGTGGAACTCAGAAAGAATGAAGACGGATGAAAATGTTGATCCAACATACTTCAAAAGTTTAGTTGGAAGTCTTCGGTACTCGACTTGTACCAGACCAGATATACTCTATGAAGTTAGATTGATCAGCAGATACATGGAGGAACCAGATAAATCACACCTGAATGCTGCAAAGAGAATACTCCGCTACATCAAAGGTACGATCAATGATGGTTTGCTATATACCTCAACTAATGAATTAAGATTCACTAGTTATTCAGATAGTGATTGGGGTAGAGATTTAGATGAAAGAAAAAGCACAACTGAATTTGTGTTTTTCATTGGAGATACAACATTCACATGGTCATCCATGAAACAACCGATAGTAACGCTATCATCATGTGAAGCTGAATACGTAGCAACCAGCTCAACTGTGTGTCATGCTATTTGGTTGAGAAATATATTGGAGCATTTGTATTTTCCACAAGAAAAACCTACAGAGATTTTCATTGATAATCGTTCAGCAATTGCACTTGCAAAGAATCCAGTCTTCCATGAACAAAGCAAGCATATTGATACACGGTATCATTCCATCAGGGAGCATGTGTAGAACAGAGAAGTGAAATTAATATCTTGCAAGACAAATGATCAAATTGCAGATATTTTTACAAAGCCATTGAAGCAAGACATGTTCAACAGACTGAAGATGATGTTAGGAATGCAGAAGTGTGGAGAATCAAGTTTAAGGGGGAATGTTGAAAAGTAAACTTGATACACCATATCCATTCACCACATGCATTCATCGATCCCAAAGATCAAGATTTGCTGCACAAAACCATGCGTGAGAGTTGCACGCTCAAATCTTCCAAAGTCAAGAATGGTTGCAACGAATATTTGTTTTGTCAGTTTCTATATTGCAATTCTATATATATAGGTGTATGGTATTGTATTGAAATATGGCAAGAAGATAGAAATAAATAGAGTGTGAGAGTAGAGTGAAAGTTTGTAATCTGTTTTTGTGTTTGAAATAAAAGATTGTGTTTTTCATATGTTTGAGTGTATCCTGGGAGTTATTAAATCACCTCAAGTGATTTACAACAGATTGGGTGAGTGAAATTGACTGAAAAATCATTTATCCTTAATAATAAACAGTTTCTTGGGAATTTGTTACCAATTTTGTACTAGTCATAAATTTATGTTTCCTTCCGTAATCCGTGAGCGAAAAAATAAATGTAAGGCGATAGCTAGGTTGTGTCTGTTTCACAGGAAAATATAGCAGAATAATTCCCCTTTATGACTATGGCATTAAATTATCAATGAGAGTTTACACACAGAATTTGTAACAAAAATTACAATGGTCGGTGTTCTTAAGTCAAATTTACAACCCAAAAAAAAAAAAAAAAATCCAGAAAATAAAACAGTGAATAGCCTATTTGTTTCATGAGTCAATGATGAACACTTGTTGCTTCTGCTGGCTAATCTAATGTCTGTGAAGCTAAAATAGTAGACAGGTGTGCAGTCGGTTTCTGTTAGCAACCTAGGATTGATCTTATTCCCATATGCTGCCAATGAACTGGTCGGGAGAGAGTGGAAAGAAGATAAATATTTTAGGTCCTTGTCGCTGCTATAACTCGCTAACCTCGCCCTTTTTGCAGTTTCCCACCCATATTGACATAATCGTCTTCTTACGTGTTGGCAACACTCTACAACAATCCCTTCTCGGTGACTGCAGCAGAAAACTAGGATTAGTACCAAAACCAAAACATAAAATGCTGCAAAAATGATTAGATGAGAAAAAAACCAAAGTGACATTAGCATAGTGACAAACCTTCTGCCAACGCAGAGGATCGGGTGCTTTGGTGACCACAATGGAGTCGATTTTTTCAGGTGATTCCATTTTCCACCGGCAATAAGGATAGAAGATATCTTTGTGACGGTTGTACACCCCGACTGTTTGATTGTTTTTCTTAGCAGTAGAACCAATGTAAAAAATGTAAGGCTTCTGGCATAGGTGCCTGGTCACAGGCCTAGTGTTGAATGCATATGCCTTGTAATCAGCTCTAGGATACCAGTTAAGGAAGGTCCGAACAGGCATCTCTAGTTCTCTCGGAGACATGATTCCTCTTATCACTTGAACAACGAAGCCCCACGAGACGGAAACAGACCACTGCCTTCGCTTGTCGTAGCAGATGGATTGCTGCATTATACTGGCGGAGTCTAGGTTCACAGACTGAAACAGTTTTCGGATTGCCTGAAACTTGCCCATTGTTGGGATTATCGGCTGCACTACGTCGAGGTGGTGAAGTGACAGAAATGGAGTTACAGGATGGGCTCCCAAAAGGCCTAAGAGGCTCCCATACACATCATACTGCACAAAACCATAACAGCACCTTCACTTCCCAAATCAAAGTCATTTAAATCCAGGTTTGCACCCATCTACTTTTACTATAATTATATGACAAAAACGATTCTCGTGATGCTTTTTACTATCTTATGATCACTATCATAAATTGAGTGATTATAGGATTTAGGTTTTTTTTAATTCATTGATCCATTTAAATTGTTATTTATCTCGGGCTTACCTGATGAAATCCATGTTCTTTGGTTAGTGGCACTCCTAGCTCAGCCATGCAGGCCTGAATCCTATCATCACTTCCATACAAGGCCGGATACCTTTGAATGCACCGATCCTGCATTTTCTCCAATTCCACTGCCAACGGATAGCTTATCGCAAATCCGCCCCCTCCGTAGGCCATGACATAGGAAAAATATATGTTCTGAAGATGACTTTCCGAGCTGCTCCCAATATAGTAGAACTGCCTGTGATCATACTTGGAAAGCACCCTCACCACATTCTCAGCCACAAAAACCGTGTCGTCGTCCCCCATCACAAACCACCTCACATCCTTCATCCCAAGCCTCAGCGTCTCCGACACCACCCTCGAAATCCTCAACGCCGATCTCGCCCCCTGACGGTTCGTGTACTTGAACTTCCTGGTGTCCCCAGAAATCCGTATTTCGGGCAACGGTTCATTCTTTCGCGTCCTCACTTTATCATCCAACCAAACAACCCCCCTAGTCTCCCCAGGCCGCCACCATATCTTGAGATACTCCTTCCTCTCCTCCCACAGCTTCGCCGACCCACCAATGCCAAACACAATGTGCTTGAGCTGCGTATCGAATCGCTGGGCCCTCTGGGGAAGCAAATGAGCCGGTATTTCCTGCTTATTTTCGAGTGGTACACCAGTACAGTTGGGGACAGTAGCGAGGCCTTTGGCGGTGGTTTGTTCGGGTTTGGAGAGATTGGTTTGTTGGGTGTTGGAGAGACGGGACCTTTGGGCGGAAATGGATTGAGCATTGACGTCGTTGTTGTTGTCGAGTATGAGCTTGGAAGAGTAGAAAATGTAGAGGATGAGGATGAAGATGAAGAAGCAAGTAATGCAGTTTCGAGGGCTGAAGAGGCCGGCTTGGGCTTGGGGGCGTTGTGGATTGATCATCATGGTCACCATTGTCTGTGCCAACGCCAATTAGTCTGTTTTCAGAATCGTCTCCTGATTTGTTGGTGCTTACCATGGCTTGGCAGAGGAGGAGGAGGAAGTGAGTGATGGACAGAGAGTTTGGACTGAGACATGTTCGGATCCAGAGACACAGAGAGAGAGACTTTTGAAGTTTGTTGAGGAGTGGGCGAAGTTAAAGGCCTGTTTTACCTCTCTCTCTCTCTCTTGCATGGGAAATGGGATTAATTAGTTCTAAATTTTGAGTCTTTTGACCAAATTATTACAATAATATGTGTTGTAATAATATACACGTGGTTTTATTACATTTTTAAATAATAACATCCGTAAATAAAATATTTAGCAATATATCTAGCTATATATATATATATATATATATATATATATGTATAATACTATATATTACTTAATGGCAACGTATTATCGTATATATCTACTACTTTGCGTCTTTGTTTGTCTTTCAAAAAAAATCATTCCCAAATTTTTGCTACGCTTCACAATATATTTTGTTGTAGATAGATCTAGAAGATTAAAATTTTCTAAAAACTAATAAAGAAAAAAAATATCGAAGAATAAAGATAGTAGAGTTCTACCAATAAAGTCTTTTAACCCTTAATATAGAGCTAGACATGCTGCTGCATATTTCATACAAATATGTTATTATATAATAATAATGCTTTTTATATAAGGTTTTGCATAATGGACATTGAATTGAAGTTTAATTTTTAAAAATAACTCAAATTATAACCTTATAAATAAGTTTAAGAGTATTTGTAGTAAAAATGAAAATCATGCGTTGGTAACTTAAATTTGAATCTATTTTAACTTTGAACAATATATATTTTAATTACAGTGTTAATGCAAACTAATGTGCAAACAATGCAAAAGCACAAAAAATATTAAATTGTTATTCCTATTTTTTTTCTAAAGCATTTCAACATTCAAGTTATTGTACAAAACAAAACACACCGCTCCAAACATGCTTTACTTCAAAAAGCTCCTTCAAAAAGCTCCAAACATGCTTTACTTCAAAAAGTAAGTTGGAACACTTAATATTCGCACGAGTATAGCCTTGCAAGGAAAATGAATTCTCTGTTTGTATTTTTTTTTCAAAAAACAAAAAATATTTTAAAAAATTGGTGGTCATTCTGAGGAAACAGCTACAGGGTCCATATTTCAAACTGATCTTTACATGATAGTATGATACCTTTGGTGATGATTTTATTATATAGCATGATCGTAAAGATTGATATGTGATCCACAGTAACGGGAGTGAATGACATTTTGTACACTGTAACTTCACTTGTATATACATGATATGATACATTCAAGCTCACATCTAATTCACAAGCTACCGTATATACAGATTACATGCGAAAAACAGAAAATCTTACATAGAATCATCTCAAAGTCCACAAGAGATTGTTATCAACTCAACAATTCAGATACCATTATTTTTGAAGTTGATCAGATGATTCACCGGAGAAATATTCTGCTAGGCAGGGCCGAAAACCAACAATCTTAGATTCTTAGTACAAAACCAAATATGTTTTATTGCTTTCACGTTCATCCATATATTGCTAACATGGTCCAAGGATAGTTACCAACTCTGAACAAGTCTATTTCATAAACTGGACATTTCGCACATCAAAAAGCACCACGGAGATGCAAACTTCAGGAATTTCAGGTCACACCCTGAGGAAGAAGGAACAACATTAGCTGCAAACAAACTAGAGCAGTTTTTACCATTGATTTAATCAAATCTTGTATTGAAAAAGACACGAGGTTACCAAGAAGAGCTTCTTCATAATGGCAACAAGTTCTTGGGCATCCAATTTGGTATGTTTGTAAGCTTCGATTTTGTCCATTTCCTGTACATGGCGTCATGTATGCAAAACAAATGAATTCCCACAAGGCCATCCAATGGGGTTGACGAAAGTCATGATACAGTCCGGTGTTATCATAGCAATACCATGGAATTTCCACAAGTGCCACAAAAGTTTCAACATTTTCTCGAATGATGAATGGGTTTTAGCACACTATATAGAATGAAGTGATATAATTTGATTTTGAAGGAAGAGTTTACCATGAATGCATGCACAGCTTTTAAACTTATGCGCTGTTAGTTTTGGTCACTGCATCATTCTAGGCAATGAGTTTTCAAGTCCAACAAAATGTATGAAACAACAATGTTTTGTTTTGTTCACCATAAGCTTCTGAAAACATCTAGTCAAGTAATGGTTAGGTAAGCCTATATGTAAAAACAGAATTCACAAGTTTTAAGGGTCGAATTTAACCCATTAATTTGCATGAACCAACAACGCACTCCATCATCTTTTATATCAAAAACTGCGAACATAAAATCTTGATGACATGATGGGATAACAACTAAATGATAAATGCAAAATTTCAATCATTTTATTGCATTACCCTGTTTTTGTTTCAGAAACTCATAAGTCAAGCATCGTCAAGCTCCAACTAATTCTCTCCCAAGAACTTGTGTATGACACTCTAAATCATTCCTTGTGACCCCTGATTCTCTATAGAACTTGATAAAAATATATAAATGGAGCTGCCGAAGTATTTTGTGCAGATGATTGGACCATCCTAACGCCAAATTCAACATAGTAGTAAGACTTCTATCTCTCTATCCATCTCTATGTGTGCGCTCGTGCACATGTGCTACACTAAAAATTTAGCATTTCAGTTTTTAATATGTTTAGCAGCCACTGCTACTTATGCTATTTGGTTCTATTTACACATAGAAGCTCTATATCCATTACTACAAATTCCACAAGTTGCAACTCTACAGTAGATGAATAAGAACTATATTTAAGAGGAGAAGACATGTCTAACAACCCACAATGCAAGAAATGAAAGAAATTACTGAAATAGGAAAAAAGACATAAAAAGTGAGAGGTAATCTACCTCAATCCATGATAGCAGCTTAGGCCTTCCTGTTGTGATGTCATAGTTTTTTACATCTAGCAGTAAGGGATGAAATCTTTCAACGAATGGAGCATATGCTATGTCCACCTGATAATAAATTATCATACAATCTAGAGTTAACAAAGACGAATGTAAAATATAGAACTAACATTTGAAAATACTTCAAAAACATGGAAAAGCAGTATGTTCAGCTAAATAATCTGCTACCCCAGTCAAAATCCATTTCTCAGTCAAATTCTTCTACCCACGATGTAGTAAAAAAAGATGTGAACAAATGTGATTCCTGGTTTTATGACCACAAAGGGTAGAAAGCTGAACAAGACTTATTTAGGTGACCCATGCAACTCAAATGATGGTTGTTGAGTTGTTGTTTTTTTGTTTTTTTTTATTTGTATTCTTATTATTTTCATTATATTATAAAAATTCACTCCTGTTCATGGGAAACTAATCAATTCTAATGAATGCAAATGTTATATTTCTTTTGCCACAATTCTATAATTGGCACGGGGAAGTTAATCAAATCTAATGATGCAAATGATAGAAACTTTCTGTCGCACAGTTCCATTAGTTGGCCAAAAATATGCAAACTCTCTAATACATGCCCAGGTCATGACGAGGGGCTAGTTGTATGACGTGGACTGTGGAGAGTCTGGGATATCATAAGGAACGAAATGTATTTTATGGGAGTTATATGTGACTTCTCCATTTTTTTTTTCTTTTTCTTTTGGAAGTCTATTTTTTGTCATATTGAGTCCAAAATACTCGAGCTGTGTTCGGTTGCATGGAATTGGTTCTTTGGAATTGGAATTCAAGAACAATTTCATTCAAAGTTTTAAACTAGATTTTTTGCGCTTCCAGTTCCAAGGCATTAATTCCATGCAACCGAACATAGCATCAATATAAATCGTGAACAGTCATTTTTCACTTTAACATAGATACAGATTGATATTATTTGAAGAAATCAGAAAACAGACACAATGCAACTAAGAATGGCGTTACTTACTAAACTGAATTGGCCAAGGAAGAAAGGTCCATCATTGAATTTTAAGAGAGCTTTTTCTATGTAATCAAGAGCAGCACCTATCACAGCAGGTTATTAAAGCATGTCAGTCATATTTCGTAATAAATGTAAATGACCCTCTTAGAATATATTATATCAGAACTTAGCAAGTCTCGAGCCTTACTGACTTCAGCCAGTGAATCTGCTTTAAGGGAAGTGATCACAGCTCTATTGAAGGTATCAGTATAGGTTAGCAACTGCTCAGCAAACTCTTTCTTGCTAGGCTCCTGCCGACTTTCAAATGCTTTAGATTTAAAATTTGAAGCTGTCAAACATAGACTTTACAACAAGAGTGAACGATCTCCTTCTTACATCGGGATATAGTGCAGGTCCTTCAAAGTGGCTATCAATATATTTCATCAAGTCAAGACTCTCTCCTCTGACTTGATTATTGTGTTCCAATGAAGGCACCTATAATTGTTTTCAAAATAACATAAAAAAATCAGAAGGGAAATAAGACTTCTCAAAAAAAACATCAAAAAACGGATAATTGTTTCGAAGAATGTAGAGAAGATGAATGAAAACAGTTAAACAACAAAAACAGTCAAGACAATAGACAATGCAATAAGGATTCTGCCAGCAGTTCTTATTTCTTAGAGTAAAGGGGCTAAGGAACAAGGGTATTATAGAGACTATCAAAGAAAAATCCTGCTCAAGGTTCATTCAATCACATCCAAATAATCAATTATTATTGTTATTATTTTCTCTTTAGGACATGTTGGGAGGTGAGAGGGTTCTTCATTCACTACCAAATCAAGAGATTACTATATCAATTGGGATTATGTAGCATAGTTCAGGGGTATGATTTAATAAAGTTTGAGTTGTTTCATTCGCGAAAATTTCAGTGAAAAAGAAATATGTTGACACAGTATGCATGCCAAATCGCAGTATAGTAGTTTGAGTTTTTCTTTTGGCTGTTGGAGTTCATTTGCCTTCTCCAGATTCTTGATTAAAAGGTAGAAAATGATACAATATTAAAAAATTTAGATATAATTAACTTAAAGTGCACCAACTTTTAAGAAGAAACAATAAACTCATGACTCATAATACAAGGTTGAGAAAAAACACTTCTACTGACACGGGGCCTGGGTGGTATGATCTCCATCTGCCTCGGGGGGAGCTCAAGATAAAAGTAAAATAGACTATTTTACTTCTACAAGAGAGACAAAGACGTATCGGACAACTTAAAGTGTCCTATACATATCCATAGTTTTGAACAACAATTCTCAATTTCTAACACATATATAGATACTTCTCAAATACTTCGACCATGTATTTGATACTTCTAACTTACTTCATAACACATCTTGAACAAGTTTTGAACATTAAAATCCAACTTTTTCAAAATCTAATCATAGTATAATTGTTAAGAAAAGTTTAAAAGTAATTGTGGACTACGCTTGTTTCATGTGATGTGAAATAAATTCCCTGTGTCATATTTAATGAATTCATTGAGGCATATGTTAAACAAAAAACAAAAAAAAAAAAAAACAAAAAAACTGAGAATTAACTTTTTGTATGTACAAAAACCCAGTTTATTGGTTTTCAATTGCCGTCCTGCCGTCCTTCTATCCAGTTTTTCTTAAATGCAGCGTCGCCATATTCATATCATATCGTATCCTATCCCATATCATATCCATATCCGTATCAGTTACGTGCTTCATAAACTTGAACAATTCAACCACCAAAGAATTTCTCCCTGCACCTTATGCTTACGCCATGGAAGTATAAGCAAGACAATTTTATGGCATAAACATTTTTAGATGTCTACATATAATATCAAGATAGAATATATGTCTAAATCAGTGTGTAAAACCATATGGCCACACCAATCTTGTTCAATTCACATTTTGTCTTTATCTGTGACAGCCTTGCCGTCAAACTCTACATTAGAATAGTCGGATAATATACGGCCCATTTGGCCATAACATGATTGTGGAGAGTTATTTTTCTAAGCATATATTTGTTTTCAAAATTAACTAGAAACTATCTTATACCATAAGAGACATTCCACTTACCAGAAGAATTTAAATATCTCTGAAAAACCCTGAGAAAAGCAAGGTTAATTTGAACTTCTAACAAAAAGTACATGAACCAAGTATCCATTCTTAATGCTTTAGTTTCGCATTTGAGCTCTCAATGATTTGTCAGTCATCCCCCAAATTTCTTTTTAGCATTACATATTTCAAACCGGCAAATATGGTTTATAGAGATATGACCTTATTTTCTGGGTAGACTTTTTCCTTGTACCAAGCTGGTCTATTCCCAAGATCAAGAGGAACTAACTTGATCTTATCTTGCAACCCCTGCACATTACAAACCAAAACAATCACAAGAAGGTCCAAACACCTCAATTGTCATTTTAGAAGAAGTCCACAATACTAACTAATTGAACATTTCGTTAACTCACATTCATCGATGAAAACAACAACATCAGACTAGTTGAACAATTTTTTTGTACAATTGAAGCTAACCTTGCAGTTCCGAATGATCCAGACCCGCTGTGCATATGGACATATGTACGAGGTGTACAACCTTGAAGCAGACAAATAAACCATTTAGTGGTCAGATGAACTATGCTAAAGTAAATATTGATTACAAACAGAAATGGCACCAAGGTGGGTGTGGGATGGAGGACTAGTAAGTACCTTCCCACCACTGTCCCTCTTCCACCACACCTCGTCTCCAATTTTTTATTTCTTATAAAAAAAAATTCGAAGAATGTTCTTCTAGTCTTTATTGATATATTGTGATAGTATGTAACACATTTCATTAATAATCAAAAATAAAATAACAGGATCATGAATTTAAAACAATATGGAACTATTTGATAGATTTCACCAAGAAAATCTAAAACAACCATAGCCAAAGGAAATGGGACAAATGCCATCCCTCCATAGGTATGTCCAAATAGAAAAACTGCTAAATCGAAATGTCAATTCTTGGTGATATTATAATCACATTTAATTTAACCTAAATTGCCGGACAATTGAAAATTGGATCCAGAATCAAAACACTCGAGAAACCAGAGGCATCACACTGAATAATTATTAGAAAAAAAAAAAATGAAAACCCAACAATTCCTGATATCCCTTAGTTCCAATGCCTTTGAATATGTGTTATTGCCACCAGTATACCCACTTTAAATATTATTTGAAACACAAATAAATATATATTTAACCCTTCAATAAAATAGAATTAAGAATAAGGGTTCAATCCACTAGACAAAATAAAATATGTCTATGACAGAGATATAGAGATACCGATACCAATTGTATAATACTGCGAAACAAAGCAAGAGTGAGAATGAAGTTGAGCAAAACCTGGTGGTGCCATCGAAAAGAGAAGGCGGGTCAGATGTAGAATCGAGAACTGGGGGAAGAACCTCTTGAACAACCCTGTAAATACATACACAAATCATTACCAATATGATATATATATATAAATATTTATATATACATGTGTATATATGTATAAATATGCAAACACACACAGTGACACACACTTGTGCAAAATTAATTACGTTGTGGCCAGGGATGCTACTGAAATGCTGGTTTTTTTGGTGGAGAGACGATAAGGAGGTCTGTGCACACCAAGTGTTTGAAATGGAATAGCCTTTCTTGAAAATTGAGGAACAATATTAGGGTTCCAATTTGAGAGAAGATTGTGCATACATGCCAAGGTTGTCACTGAAGCACTCATTTTGATTTCCTCTTTTTCTGGCCAGACTGAGCAGCAACAGTGAAAATATATAATTAATTCAGTTATATTATTACTTATATATATATATATATATATATATATATATATATACGAGTAAAAACATAACACGTGTATCCATATAATTCAAGTAAATTTTTATAAGAAAGGTTTTTTTTTTAATTATGACATAAAATATATCTGTTATATATATTTTTTATTTTTCAAATTGAATAAAAAATTAAATTTCATACTTTATTTATTTTTTACCTACATATAAGTACTAACTGAAACGTTTCATTTAGGGTGCGTTCACTAACTGAAATATTTCTTGTTTTTTTTGTTCTCACCTACCAAAAAATATAAACAAAAATAAAAATAATGTTTAATAATATGTTTCTTTTTCTAGTTATTGAAGAACGTTTCTCATGTTTCTCAAAAAAAATAGAAATATTAAAAATGTATTTCTCTTATTTCCACCACTGTAGCAGAGAAATGTTTCCACACATGTCACCACATATGTACTATTCATTTACAACAAACTGTATATATATATATATATATACATTATTAATATCAATTAATATATTATTCAAATATTAGCTTAAATTTATAATATATTATATTATATAATAGAATATATTTTTTATTAATAAAAAATATATTTTAATAGATAAAATTTTATATACTAGTTTAAATAATTTTTCATACAAAAATATATAATTTATTATATATGTTACTTTATTATATATAATATTTTTATGTCAATATACAATAGTGATCTACTATATTATTTTTGTCATTTATTTTTGTAGCTAATATAAAATATGCATATATTACATATAAAATTGTTATTGAAAACTTGTCAAACAATTTTTTTTATTAAATGTTGTTATATGTTTCTTGTTCTCAATAGTATATGAGAATAGTAACGATTAATAAATATCATTTTTATTTTTTGTTCCCAATAAGAAAACAGAAATATGTTTCTATTTCCTTAAAAAACATAAATAAAAAACGTTTCATATTAGTGAACACACCCTAGTAAGACTTACAATTATGCAATATAGATATATACAAATATATTACATTAATACAAGACTCACAAATTAAAATGAACTTTATGATAATAAAAATTATGCCCACAAGGCTGTTACATTTTGTGCACTGAACATTGGGGTACTTCGTTAGTACCTTCCATTTGGTAAAGGTTAGGGCTGCAAACGAAACGAGCCGAACCGAACTTTGGAATGTTTAAGGTCAGTTCATTTACTAAATGAGTCTAGAAAATATGTTCAAACTCAACTCATTTGCTTAATGAATGAGCCCAAGCCGAACGTCATATTTAACGAGTCGAGCCCAAGCTCGCTCACGAACGACTCATTTCAGTTGCAACATATATTACTCTTGCCAATAATTGTCTGGATTGAGTTGTTGCATGTTTGTTTTTAACATATTTCCCCTAGTGTAATTTTTTATGAATGATTTGTATGTTATGGCCGCATACTTCCTATAATGTTTTCACAACAATCTTCATAATTTGTTCAATTTGAACACTTTATTTTGTCAAATATGAGATTATTTTACTATTTAACTTAGATGAGCCTTTTCACGAACTTGGCAAGCCGAGCTTAGTAATGTTCAAGCTCAACTCGTTTACTAAACGAGCCTAAAAATTATACTCAAGCTCAGTTCGTTTACTAAACAAACGAGCACGAGCCGAACCCGAGTCTGCTCACGAACAACTCGGTTCATTTGCAACCCTAAGTAAAGCTCTGGGCTATTTGTTAGCAAATTGACACTGCAATAAAAAAAAAAAGGTTATTTCAGTAAACCCCACTATTGAATTTAATCAATTAACCCCTCGTATATCCATATCGCCCCATTTACTATTTAATTTCATCAAATTACCCCCTTTCCGCTAGGCCTGCAACTTGGGCGGGCTCAGGTTCATGAAACATTCAACTCGGGTTGGGCCCGTTTAATTTTCAATTGAAATCGGGTTGGGTTCGGGTTCGGGTTCGGGTTCGGGTTCGGGTTCAAACACAACCCAAAACCCGGATCTGAAAAGTTAAATAAATCTCCATCGTTTTTTATTTATTTAATTCAACGGTTGAAAATAGCCTTCATTTAAACTTAATAAAACCCTAAAAATGTCCATCAATTTCTCTTCCTCATCTAAAACCCTAGAAAACCCTCTTCCTCATGCTCACATTGTTGCCACCGCTGTTCACCCCGCCACTACTGATTTTTCGTGCCATCACCGCCACATCCCACTGTCCATCTGCCTCGTGTCGTCTCTTTTCATCATCTCTCTTTGTGATTTGTATCCATTTGTATTGATTCTCTCTATGTGTTTTGTATTGATTTGTATATATATACACACAGGTTTGCAATATATATTAATATATCCTTATTTGATTTGTATATAGATAAATACATATATATATACACATGTTGAATCTTGGTTTGATTTTTATCAATATACATATATATAATAGTGTTATTGCTATTGATTTTGTTTTAACATCTATATATATACATATATAGAAAGAAAAGAAAAATCAATCTTGATATATATATAGATATAAGAAGAGATATCAGATCTTGATTCTTCTTTTTATTCTTATAATTTTTCATAAAAATGATTTATAAGAATATTTTTTTTTCTATTTCAAATTATTGTTACAATTTTTCTCTTATCTTAGAACTCAAAAAAAAATTCTCAAACAATTTTTTTCCAGTTTTATTTTTTTAAAAAAAATCTTAAAACATGAAATCCGAAAAACCCGACCCGACATTTTTGGATTGGGTCCAATCTGGTCCAGTGATGTGGTCCAATTAGGGTTTAAAATAATGATTAAGAACAGACCCTTGCAATTGTTGGGTTTGGTCAAAATTTGATGGTAGGCCTAACCCACCTTGTACTTACCCTAATTTGTATTGACTTGTCCCCCACTCCAAGTTAACTTGTTCTCTACATCTTGTCCCGTATTAGCTATATTGTAAAGACACACTAAAATGTGATCCCAAAATAAGAGATAAGCTTTGTGAGATAGAGAATTTTGTGGGAAAATTTTCTTCTGTTTGTATTTGGGTTTTTTTGGGCGAGAGAAAATTATTGAGAGTGTGGTTGTAACAATTTTTCACATAGTGAAATTTCTCTGGCTGTCTTTGACAACAACAGTGATTTTTCTCCGATTTATATTTTTCCACTTAAATTATTGTGTTGTATTTTAATTTCTCTACTCTTTGACATTTTGGTAAATGATGATCCTGTGAAGGAATTTGGAAACAAGTCATAGGGTCCCAACAATTCGTATTAGAACTTTGGTTCTTTGAAGCATAAATTGTCCGAAAGGTGGAGCTGGTTCGACAAGTAGTTCAAAGTAAAAAACCGACGGTGAAACTAATAATGTGTCTTCTTTGGGTGAGGTGGACTTTGTTGATGCTTTTTAAAATAACATGTACATCCTTATGGCATGTCGTTAGTCTCCAAAAAGTTGTCATGAAAAGAGGATATGTTATTGCTAACGGGTCCATAAGTTTGCACACGGGCATTGGTTGACATTAATGTAAGGTGTGTGGTGGAATTGATGTCGATGGCTAATGAACTTCTAGGAAAGCCAACGTGGAAGCACCATAATGTTTCAACAGATTAGTTCGTCATGTGCCAAGGTAAAATTATTAGAATGCTTGATTCTAAGTGTATGTACTCTTTATGGTGGAGTATGATAATTTTTTGTGTTGAGAATTATGATTGTTGGTGAATACAGTGTTTGTAGCAAAAACTATGATGTTTGAATCAAGGTAAAACTATTTAAAAATTGTTAATGAGTCCGAATGAAGTGGAGAAATTTTGCCAAAGGTAGAGTTTGTTGGGTTTAGCTAAATTTTGATGTAGGCCCATCTAGATAGTTAGGCCCAGCCCACATTGTACTTACCCTAATTTGTATTTGACTTGTCCCCCACTCCAAGTTAACTTGTTCTCCACACATTCTCCCCTATATATAGGTGCTAGCTCTATTGTAAAGACACACAAAAAATGTGATCCCAAAATAAGAGAAAAACTTGAGAGATATGCTTTGTGTGAAAGAGAATTTTGTGGGAAAACTCTTGGGTTTTTATTTAGGATTTTTTGGGGTGAGAGAAAATTATTGAGAGTGTGGTTGTAATAATTTTTAATATAGTGAAATTCTCTAGTTGTCTTTGACAACGATAGTGGTTTTTCTTCGGTTTGGAGTTTTCCACTTAAATTCTTGTGTTGTGTTTTAATTTATCTACTCTTTGACATTTTGGTAAAGGAGGATCCTGGGAGGGAATTTGGAAACAAGTCCTAAATTCCCAACAACAATGACCTAATTTTACCGTTCGTAAGTGCACGAATCATATTATAGTATAACACGACTTGAGAGCGGGAATGTCGAATCCCACAGAGACTTAAAGTCATTCACTTTAGTATCCTAACAATACTGAATTATATTTGAAAAAGTGTTTTGTTTGGTTTTGAAATCTATTTTCTAGTTAAAACTATCTAAAGACGGGAGTTAAATAATTTTGTGATTCAAGGTAGAGAAAGACTAGGGTTTTCATAACTCCACCACTAACCTTATAATATAGTTATTTAATCACTCAATTATAAATGGGTGATACATCACATGTGAATCAGATTAGAATCGCAAATAGTCAACTCTAATCCCCAAAGAGATACAATCAACCGGATTCGTTACAACCCATCTCCGGACTGAGTGTGATTAGTGCATGTAAACTACTTTACTCTAATATACTTCTACAACATGAAATTAAACTAAAGCATGTCTATGTCACCTCACCGAGGCATGACTTGTGTAAACCTAGGGTTTCATGTGTTAAGAACCATTGGGTAAAAAAATCATGGTTTAAGCATCCGAGTTCTAGCCCATATTGAATAAAGATGATTGGTTAAGATAAAACATTAATTAAGTCTAAGACAATAGTAGAATAAATGTAGAATATTGTTTTAAAAAGAAATTCAATCACTCATCTACACAATCATCACATGTACGTTATTCAGTTTCCCCTCTTTACAATTGAAATAAATAAACAAAACTACATTACCTAGCTAGGGTTTTGTTTAGAAAACCCTAGATACTGGTTTAACTGTTCATGGTGGTGGAAGACTGCATCGTTGATGTAGAATCTACCTTCATAGTCTTCTTTTCCGGATCTCTAGGTATTGAATTGCTTCTCTTTTTCGAATGATGAAAATCTCCAGAGAAAATGCTCTAAAAATTAGGTATTTAGAAGCTCCTTAAATCTGGTCCAGACCTTGGTATTTATAGAAGAGGTTGAGAAGAGTCCCACTTGTATTAGACTTGTCCCACTTTGACTAGGAGTCCTCTTTCATGTGTTTCTCTTCAATTCTGAGGAAAAATCCTTCAATTTGATGTAAATATGCTTAATACACGTGCTTGGAGGTGTTGGAGTAGAGAACAAGTCAAAAGAGTTCAAGTCCAACTCAAACCAAAATTCTGCAGAAAATCTACAGGGGTTGGCGCACAAGGCAGCGTTTAAGCGCCCAATCACGACGCTTAAACTCCGTGATTTGCGCCCTGCTTTGCGTAGGTTTGCGCCAAAATCCACTTTTGAGGCTGTTTTCTTTCTGTCCCGTGCACCCAATTCGACCTTAAACACCAAAATTTGACTTTTTGCAATTCTTCGTATTTTCGGACGTCATTCGATCATGTGGCACCTACATTAATATAAGATGTATTTCATGGACATTTTGACCTCTGGAACGTGTCTTTTGGTTAGAAACTCTATTTTTCCTTACTTTTCTCTCCTTTTAATGGGTGACAAGCGCAACTTCGGTTAATTTATCAGAATTAGCCCATTTTCCTCCTTATTTTCCTGAAACACACTTAAACATATAAACCGCATAAAAATACCAAGTAATGTGATGAAAATACTTAGCAACACCGAGTTAGGGGCTTAGAATGTACAACATTCGACTCCTATCACCCAACATTTATCCCAAGGGTGGCCCGACCCGGCACCAAGCCCAGGCCAGACCCCAAATCCATATTTTTTATATAAAAAAATGATAATAGGGGGTAAAAACTCAGGCCGACCCGACCTGGCCCAATAAAATAACCCGAACCCCGACCCATCCGAGTCGGGTTTAACTATATATATATGTGTGTAAAAGGTAATTTTTTATTATTATTTTCAAGTTGGTTACAAAATTTTCCTTATCTTAGAATTTGTTTTTTTGTTTTTCAAACAAAAATTTCTTATACTTTTAAATATCTAATCTCCATTCATGTTCAGTTTTTAGTTTTTCACAACAAAAGGGAAAGAAAAAAAAAACTAAAACCTGCCAAACCTAATCCGACCCGAAAATGTCGGGTTGGGTTCACCTCCAGCCGGGTTGTGATCGGGTTCGGCTTGGGTCGGCCCAACTTGCACCCCTACTCTCCACCTCATTTCCGTCAATTTCATCAATGGCGAAATAAAATGACTGAAATATCCTTCATTAAAATGACATCATTTAAATTACAATACTTTAGACAAATTTTTTTATAGGGTTATTATCATAAAATCCCCCTCAAGTTTTCAAAAATCATCAAATACCCCCCTGCCCTATCAAGTAACTCCCATTTTGCCCTAGAATCACGTTATTAAGATATTTTGATTATTTTATGTTCATCTTGCCCTTGATAATAATTTTATGTTAATTGATAAAATTGTAACTATAGTTAATACTAATTAAAAATATACATTAATATATAAAACCGAAATACTAAATTGGAGGTAATTTTATTAGAGATTATATTTTAATTAAGTTAAATAAACAATATATTAAAAAAAGCCAATAGTTTTATAAGTAATATACATATACATATTAAAATGTAATAAAATAAATAATAATAATAATTAAAGTGTATTATTGTCAAAGTGTAACAATTACACTCAATGAACTATTATTAAAATGTAGTAAAAGTATATTAAAGTATAAATTTTTGATAAATTTATTTTTTAAAGCAAGATGAATAGACACCCAAATTCAACTTTTAAAGTTTTTTTTTATACTTATGTAATATATATGTATGTATATTACTTATAAAAGTGCGGGGCTTTTGAATATATCTATATATATTTTTATTTAACTTAATTAAAAAATGAACTCTAATTAAATTACCTCCAGTTTAATATTTTGGTTTTTATATATTAGTGTATACTTCAAATTAGTATGAACTATAGTTATAATTTTCTCAATTAATATAGGGTTATTATCAAGGGCAATATGGACATAAAATAATCAAAATATTTTAGTAATATGCTTAAAGGGCAAAATGGGGTCAAAGGGGGAGGGGGAGGGTATATTTGATGATTTTTGTAAACTTGAGAGTTAATAATCCTATTAAAAATTTGTCTAAACTAATTTAATTCAAGTACATGCAGTACACATACATGTTATTTTCATAATCAATTTAATATAATCAACGTACTTTAAAGTATCAATTAAGATACATAACCCATGAATATCATATTTGAATTAGGCGAACTTCAAAAGAAGTTGAGAATATTATTGAAAATTGGCACAATTCTTCTAAAGAAAATCATGAATCTGAAAACATTGGCCTACCTTGAAAATAAGTATGAAGTCAATACATCAAATAACTCAATTACCCCAAAGAAAAATAAATCAATTACCCTAAGAAAAAGAAAAAAAAATAAACTGAAAGTGACCATAAAACACGATACAAAGGTTAGACATCCTCAATTTGTGTTCAACGCATCCCAATTTGGCTCTTAAGAACACACACACACACACACACACACACACACATATATATATATATATATATATATATATATATAATGAAATGATCAATATATATAGGGCACGTACCTATAGTTTTTTTGAAGTTCATATGTCTATAGCTTGCATGAATCAAAGTTGAAGACTATGTGATAAATGAAGGTGTTTATCATTTGGGAGGAATTGGGTGGTCACTGACATCCAAATTACTTGATACTTTCATGACAACCCAATTTCCCCTAGAGGGCAGACACTCTCATATCTTGTTTCAGTTTCTCCATTCTCAATCCCTTAGCTGTACACACACACACACATATATATATACACACACCTATCTAAGCTTAGGTTGGACGCAACACATATATTAGCTTAGCCTGCACGCAACACATGTAACTTTGTTTAAGTTGTAAGCACGGTTCACTAATAAACACATGAAAGCTATTTTTGTGAATGTTAGATATTTTCCTAGGTAGCTCTTGAGAGCATGATCATATATATAAACATGTAATGTATATATATCAGTTATGGTTGTGGCTAAGTACACCGTACAATGCATCATTTATTAAAGATTGTCGAGTCTTAGATGAATAATTGATCGTGGAACCATTATTCGTTTCTAAACGTCTTAACAATTTTAAGATCAATCATTCTTGTTAGGCTAAACAATCATCGTTTTATTTGTTCATAAAATGATGATGGTAAACTCCATTCCAGAACAGTGGACTTAGCAAGGGGACAACCACAAAGATTGACAGAGAACATCCTAAATCGCACTGAGGTAATAATATCATTAAGCAATTTTGCTGGAGGTAATCTCTTATATATCCTGAAAAATCCTTTGATTTCTCTCCTTCCACCCATGATAAACAAAGTTAGATAAATTCAGTTTCCATGTTAGAACTCTACTACTTTTCAGTTTCTTTTTCCAATGAATAGAAGCCCACTGTATGAACTGAGCCCATGAGCTTCAACCTGTGTAAAAACCGCATTTATGTTGGATACCATTCCATATAACTTATGAGTATTCACAATCATGAAATAAATGCTCATGAGACTCGCACCTTTCATGCATAACATACATACATTGGGGTGCATAATATGTAGGAAAAATGGCTTATCCCTAGTCAAAAGCTTGTTGTTGATTGATAAACCATAGACATAAATAGAATTTAGTAACATAATTTTTGAACCACACCAACTTGTGCCACTGCATAGGGATATGATTGGTAGAAAGAGCTAACAGGGTGTGCTTAACATAAAAAGTCTTTGAAGGGGATGGGGACCACTGTACTATATCATTGCCAGTGTTGCAGGGAGGGGGAAGAGAGGTTAGGTCATGGAAAGGGGAAATAAGTACAGATAGGTATCTAGGCCATTCCTAAGAACCATCAACAATGAGTGAGGAAACCTTTGTTGATCTGTTGTGATGCCATCTATGTCTAAAATTAGAATTGAGAGAAATCATGTGGATAGGTCCATAAGGTAACCAATTATCATAAAAAAACAAGAGTAGATTCACCATTATCAACTTTATGTTTGATTAATGGGAAAGCAGTATCCCTGAGTTGGAATAGTTTCCTCCAAAACCAAGAGCAATCTTGGGGGATAATCATGTCCCAAAAATTCTTCCCTTTGATAATATTTGATTGTACCCACTCCTTCCATAGGCTGTTGGAATTATTAGAGCACAAGGTCCATACATGCCTAAGTATAGAGGCTTTATTTCAATTTTGATAGTTGTGAATTAATTCCCAAGCCTCCAACATCCTTAGGTAAACAAATTTGATCCTAGTTAGCCTTAGTCCTAAACTTTGTCATTGTTGGTCTCGACCATAGAAACTTCTGTAATATAGAATTCATCTGCATGAACACTTTACTAGGAAACACTATAAGGTTAGTCCAAAATGCGTGATCACTGAAACGGCTAGCTTGGATAAGTTGGAGCCTGCTTGCAAATGATAAGGCTCTATTTGTCCAGTTAGAAATTTTAGACAACATAGAATCAATGAGACATTTGCAAGCACCTACATATAGTTTAGAAGAGATAAGGGGTAACCCAATGTAGAGCTTAGTTTTACCACACCTCCAATGGTAGCCAAAATTGCTATCATTTGAGGTCATAAGGATGGTGATATGAGACAAAATATTCATAGCAATAACAAAAAGGTAGGGAGAAAGAGGGTCCCCCCTGCCTAAGACCTTTGATACTTTGAAAAAAACTACAAAGCTCTCCATTAAGAGAGATTGAGAAAGAAGAGTAGAGATGCAAGTTCTCACCCATGAAATGAATATATGTGGGAATTTGAGAAGGTGAAGCACATTTAACAAAAACTGTCAGTTAATACAGTCATAAGACTTTTGCAGGTCAACCTTAAGAGTGCATCTAGGGGATACAAAATCCTTATGATACCTTCTCACTAGCTCCTGAGCCAAAATGATATTGTCCCCTATCTTCCTCCCCTTGATAAAGGCATTTTGAGCCTTATCAATGAGACTAGAAAGAACAGGCTTGAGCTTTTCAGTTAACAGTTTAGAAATGACTTTGTAGAGAATATTACAATAAGAAATATGTTTATAGTCACTAGGAGATTCAGGGTTTGACTTTTTAGGAATTAAAGCAATAAAAGTAGTGTTAATTTGTTTCAAAAGCATCCCATTTTCGTAAAAATATTTAATTGCACTAGTAACCTCAGGTCTCACTATATGCCATATTTTTTTAAAGAAAAATGAATTGAATCCATCAGGTCTAGGGGACTTGCTGGATTTGATGGAAAAAATACAACTTTTAATCTCTGCATCAGTGGGAATAAAGGAAATTTTTTCCAAAAAATCATCATTAACAGTTTTGTTAACAAAGTTTGAAAGAACATGAGAACCTGGGTAGCTATGAGGATCACTGCCCTACAGGTTTTGAAAATAAGATGTAAAACAATCCTAAATCTCCTCACTGTCCTTAGAAACATTACCATCAGAAAGCATAACACTTGTCACTTTTATCTTGTTAAGTCTACTTTGGATGCTTTTATGAAAAAAACTAGTGTTCTAATCCCCCATTGCCAGCCATTTAATCATAGTTTTTTTATGCATAAATTGTTCCTCAATTTTGCTTAGGCTTGAGTAGGCTAGAGACAAACCTTTCTCCATCACTCTAAGACTTTCATTCCCAGGATCAAGGTCAAGAGCAGACCGACATTCAGCTAGGCTAGCTTGTACCTGAGTCACTCTATGAGAGATATCACTAAAATTCTTCCTATTAAGAGCTTTGAGTTTTCCTTTAAGCAATTTAAGTTTGGTAGCAACTTTGTACACGGGGATACCCTCAATTACAGTGCTCCAAGTCTGAGCCACAATATCCATGAACTTTGGGTGGTCACACCAAAAATTAAAAAAATTAAAAGGGCAGTTTCTAGGCTTATAAGGGGTCCCCAAAGACACCACCATATGACAATGATTAGAATAGGGAGGGGGGGGGGGGGGGGGGGGGGGGGGGGGGGGTTAAAACATGCAGAAGAATTGGGGAACATTGACAGCCGGCATGAATTAATCACAACTCTATCCAATTTTTTGGCAATAATGCCCTGGTGCAAGGCTTTATTAGACCAAGAGAAAAGGTGACCAGTAAACCTTAAATCATCCAACCCATTACAAAACAAACAATCATCCAACTCACTCATACATTGGCTTCATTGATTAGTTCCCCCAATCTTTCACTAGGCTTTCTGACAACATTGAATTCCCTTAATAATAGCCATGGTTCCTCATTAGCATGAACAACAATCTCAACATATATATGTGTGTGTGTGTGTCTTTTTTTTCTCACGTATGAATATATATGTATATCAATGTTTAGTTTGGGGTGGAAGGATTTTTCAATTAACTTAAACATCTCCAAGATGATCGGCTGAGATTGAAACAACTAAAAGTTATAGAGATCGTTTTTTGGTATTAAATTTTAAAACATCAAAATTTACAAGTGTTTTTTTACATGTAAACTTAAATCCTTTCTTTCTTCTATGATAGTATTTTGTCTAAATACTATCTCGAGGATGTCTAACAAAAAATGGAATAATAATAATTATTTTTATTTTTATTAAACATGACAAAACGTTATTTTGTCTTTTGTCATATATTAATATTTTATTTGTGTTAGTAGGGCAAACGGAAAAAAACACCCCTATAATTTTGAAAATGCTCAAGTAACCCCTAAAAGTTAATTTTGATTCAAAGAAGAGCTTGACGTCAACCCTTGAGCTAACTGACTTAAATACACTTTAGTATTTTATATATAAAAAAATAGTATTGTAAAATGATATATTGTCCATATAACTCATTGTATGTGTATAAAACTCATTAAGGACATGTTGGGTACATGTTAGGGGCAATTTTGGGATTAAGAGGTCACGTGTTAGTCACATGATTCACTAACAGTCCTATTCTAACGGAAGAGTGACAATAGGGGGTGTTTGCTATATTTTTGAATAATTAATACATTTTTTTGCCTTAATGAAAGTTAGTGGGATACTAGATCAAAACTGAAATTATAGGGTTGTTTTTTGCCCTTTGCCCTACATTAGTATCATGGATATCGTGTATTTATATATATACAGTGACTGATCTAGAAATTTAGGTGAGTGAGAGCATAATTACAATATTAAAATTTCAGTGGGGGCTTTAGGGTATTCTTTTTTAAATTTAGTAAGGGCAAAATTGAAAATGTCTAAAATTTAAAAGTAATTAAGGTAAAATAAAATAAAATCAGTGGTGGTGGGGTCCTAGCCAGCTCAGGTGGGTTGTAAATGAATGTGTTGCCATAAAGGAACTCAATTTTTGTTCACAAGTTTAGGGTGTTTCAAGTTATTTTGAAAATTTTAAGGGAACGCAATTTTAATGTATTTTCATGTTCTATATCTTAGGTAATATTTGACATAATTTTTGTTTCTGGCTTTCCGCAGAAGAAAAAGAGAATCATAAGCTGTTTTGAAAAGCTGGTATATTCAGCTTCTTTAAAACGCTCTTCCAAATTTCAAAAGCTCTTCTAAAATTTTTGTCAAACACCATTTAAAACAGCTTTTACCTCCAGGAAACCAAAAACAACATTTGAAAAGCCAATCCAAACAGGGCCTAAGACTAACATTTTAATGTTTTGAACCAATTGCAAATTTTAATGAATTTCAGGAGTTATTTACAATTTCAACTTTGGAGACCCTAGTTCCTCCGAGTCTATGTATTAGTGTGATAAGTTATTTCAGCTCTGTACACACCTTATTTTATTTCCTTTTCCTTTTGTTATTGACATTGTTTATGAGATAAGTATGTTTTAAACCATGATTGATTTATTGAAAATGATTGTGGTCTTCCATATTTGCAGGACAATATGATATAATATGCAGATTTTTGAGTGTCTTATTCCATGAGTTGGTATGTTTCAGTCCCATTGTTACTCGCAATTTATTTTAATTTTAAGTTTTGTGAAACCATTAAGAATGGATTAATTTCAATTTATTTATTTTTCAGTGGGTCCAATTCAATCCTTGTGCATCATAATTTAATGTACTGGCTTGTTATTGAAAAATAAAATTTACATCATTAGGGATTTTGGTAACAGTCATGGTTATACACTTGCAATAAGATTTATTTATAATCCAATAGAAAACAAGCAGTTTTACAAATGAATAATTTTAACCCCTGTACACATGTTCGCTACCAATGTATGTTCTCTTTTGAGAAACCTGAATTTTTAACTGATGAGTTTTAGTACATGAATTATCAAATTTATTACAAATAAAAAATGAATTACTAAATTTATTCACATGATGATTTAGTTGTTTGTACAAGTACGATGCATAAAAATTAAAATGATAATATCATAAAATAAAATACATTGATTTTCGAACTGAAATAATTATATTTGAATGACTAGTTAAAAAATGACAAAATGTAAAAACACCCATATAATATTGACTTTGATCAAATAAAACCCGTATCTTTCATTATAGGTAGAAAAATGTATCAATTAAACCCCTATCGCCATCCATTCGTTAGTATTTGATTATTACTAGGTCATCAGACTATCTCATTAGTCACATGACCTAATAATACACAAAATACTCCTAGTATATACTCAATATTTATTAAAAAATATTTGAGTCCATTCACTTTGTCATTACCGGCCTTGTGATTAGACCTGTCAATGGATCGGATTCGGATCAGATCAGTTAAATCCAAATCCAATTTGTTAAGAAATCGGATTATCGGATTCGGATTCTAATCGGATTATCGGATTTTATTTTCAATCCATATCCGGTTAATATCGGATTCGGATCGGATTCGGATCATAATCGGATTATTGATAAATCTATTGATAAGGATGACAAAAACTCCCGATCCGCGATCCGAATCCGATAATTCGACAGATTTTCACTTAATTAATTCATATTCAAATTTCTTCATTATAGAATATCTGATCCGAATATCTAATTAAAAAAATATAAAAATCAATAAATACTGAAACACTAAAATTATTCACACTTTTAATAATTGTATTTATAATCAATCATTATTAATAAATAATAAAATAATTAACAAATAACATTTATATACATGTACAATATTAAATATATATATATATATATGTATATTTTATCGGATCGGATTATTATAGGATCGGATTAGGCTAATCCAAATCCAATTTGTTAAGGAATCAGATTATCGGATTCGGATCATATTCGGGTTATTGGATTTTTTTTGCAATCCAAATCCGACTAATTGGATCGGATTCGGATCAAAATCCAATCCATTGACAGGTCTACTTGTGATGTCAAACTCTGCTTTGAACACAAATTAACTTTAAGAGATCATCAAAACTAATAAAGAGTTATTTGATCTTTTTTAATACTAAAGATATATTTTTTGATCTTTGCCCTAAAAAAAATGTATACTAAAATTAGGACAAAAGGAATATCCTATGTACATACATAACATCAATATTGTTACTTTTATTTCCTCCGTTTTAAATTATAATTTTTTTTTTTGAGGAATTCAACTTTTAAGATGATGAATTTTATTATAGTATTAGTGACTAAAATACTAAATTTATCCATAGTCCCACTATAATGATATGATATATGTATTTATAACTTTAATGCTTAAAAATTAAATTTCCACGATAATTACTTGTAGTGGCAGAGCAATGGTAGGCTTTTGGATTTAAAGGATAGATATTTGGAGTTAGCTCAATGATATGTAAACTTATGAGGGTGACAAATCAAGTGATTCTGATAATAAATTTGCACCAATCACTAATTAGTGGTAGACATGGAACTCCCAGCCACAAAAGAAAAGACATTTTGGATTTTTTCCCACAAAACAAAAACATTTTCTTCCTCCTTTGAATATACTAATTAACATACAAATTTGGTTGATGTTGTATCAGGATTTAGTAACAATTTCAAATCTCTAAGAATATATCTATACTACTTACAAATTTACGAAGTACTCATATTATTTCCAAATATATATTTTTTCACATTTTATATTAAAAATAAAATAAAAAATCTCTTCACAAAAAATTACGTCTCTTTAATCTTTTTAAAAACATCATTTCCTCATTAAAAATGATGAATGAAAAGTGGTGTCTTTTCGATATTATTAAACGCACCTCTCATCATTTCTTTCGCATAATTTCACTCTCTATATATTTTTCATGTCCATTCTTCATTCTCACCATCATTCTTTTTCCTCTATTTAATCAACTTGTTCACATATCTTCCTCTTTATGATGAATGATTTATTTTTTTATTTTTTATTTAAATTTAATTAAACTTTTTTTTTAATATTTCATTCATCACCATAATTCTTTTAATACGTGCATAGCACATTCTTTTGTCTAGTATATATATATATATATATATTTATTTATTTATTTGAGACAGAGCAGATGGGCAAGGGACCACTTAAGTTCTACATCTATCCTAAAAAGTGGGCATATGGGCTCAGACAACATAGTGTGTATGATGTGACCTAGCAAAGCGGTGAGCAGATAAGATAATAGCCCAAAGAAGTAGTTCACATGATCGTGGGCCCCAATGCCTGTTGGGCCCATTTTCAACAGCACTACACTATAACACTAGAGCTCCTCTTATTTTTATAATTATTATTATTTTTTATAATTATTATTTACTATGTATTCTTACAAAACATAAATAAAATTTAATTGGGAGAAGCAGCTGGAATTACCAAATGGATTAACAAGGTCGATGGTTTATTAGCTATATATATATATATGAAATGGCAACATCAGTGCAAGTAAAGCTTTGATTGTGTTCATGACTTGGAAGAGTGGTAGCTATCCAAGGAGTTGTGTGGACTTGTTGCGAAAGCTACTAAAAACTGATCACAAGTTGTAATTCAAGTGGTCATTTGTGAAGGTAACACTTGCAACTTTTAAGATTCACGGATTCGTCTAAAATAAGGGATTGCTTGATTGAATTTCAGACAATACTTTGTAAAAAATATAAAAACAGAAAAATGTTTGGGTTATTTACAGTGGCACCCCTATGGTTTGCTTAAATTACAGCTAAATGCAACGTTTGCATTTTGAATCCCCTGAAGTTTCAAAAAGTTGACAAAGAACCCCCTAATGACTTTTAGGCCCATAAATTGTCATTTTTGCCCTTGATAAATTACTCAATTAGTTGATAACATATTTTATCTAGATAATTATAATGTCCTTCTACTTACATTTGATAGTGACTGTAAAAATCAAATTCTTTTTGTATTTTAGACACTTTTTTTATAGAGAAAATTTTTATTTGTAAACTAAATTCATATATCTATATACATATATGTATATAAATTATTATTATTAAATTGAAACTAACTCAAATAAATTAAAATTTAAATGTGCATGTTACACTATACTATTAATAATGCTAGGTGTTAAGTGTCTAGTTAAATCTCGAACCACTCAACATGCTAGACCAACTTTAATCAATAATACTTTTATTTTATGTAACTAATAGTTTTTTTTCGGTCGTTTAATAAGCATGCACTTACTATAAAATTAAAATAGCAAAAAAAAAAAACTATTAGTATAGTGTATTGTCTAAAAATGAAATAATAAAAATAAATTTTTTTCTAGATATATGCAAATATACACATTGGTAGCACTTACTATTTTATTTTTTTTGGCCGTTTAATAAGCATGCACTTATTACAAAAATTAAAATAGTAAAAAAAAAACTATTAGTTACATAAAATAAAAATATTGTTGATTAAAATTAGTCTAGCATGCGGCGACATTTAACACCTAACATTATTAATACTATAGTGTAACATGCACATATAAATTTTAATTTATTTGAGTTAGTTTCATTTAATAATAATAATATATATACATATATGAATTTAGTTTACAAATAAAATTTCTCTTTACAAAAAAAGTGTCTAAAATAATTGTTTTTTGGTTTTTACCGTCACTATCAAATCTAAGTAGAAGGACATTACAATCATCTTAAAAATAAGGGTAAATCCCACTTACACCCCCTCCGGTTTGCCTATATCCCAGTTACACCCCCTCTACTATGGAATATCCCAATGACACCCCTTGTCAATGACGACGTTAAATTATTTAACAGAAACATTCAATTGACCTTTTTGCCCATAATTATTTTATTATCTTTAAATAATTAAAAAACATTACCCTCCATCTCTATCACCATCTCCAAAACCTAGTTTCTTTCACTTCAAAATCCATTCAATGTTCACCAAAATTTTCTAACTTCAAATCTCCAAACCTTAATCTCATCTCTCCAAAATCCCCAAATAACAAATCTGATATCCCTTACTAATTAATCCCTCACAACCTACTTTTCATATACCTTTATATATACATAAAGAGAGAGATGGAAAAGAGAGAGAAAGAGGCAGCGATGTCACGCCCTTCAGCTCGTCGCCGGCAATGCCCTTCAGCCCGTCGCCGGCAACGCCCTCTGCTTCCTTGCCGGCGGGCCCTGCCGCCATCCATCTCCTCGTCGTCGGCGTTCACCGGCACCGCGCACTGAAGAAACGACGGATGTGTATATACATATATCTATACATATCTAATATATATATACATATATGATATTTAGTTTAAATTAAAAATTAAACAAAAATTAAAACATTCTCTAATTTTGAAATATAGTCAAGGATATATATATATAATATTTAATTTAAATTAAAAATTAGAAAAATATAAAGTTCTCTAATTTTAAAATATTAATAATATAAACATTTATTATATAGTTCATCTTAAAAAATTACAAAAAAAAAAGTTATTTAATTTTAAATTTAAGTTAAGAGAATATATAGATATATTATTTAGTTGAAATAAAAATTCAAAACAAATTATAATTTTTTTTAATTTTAAAGTGTCAAGGATGTATAAATTTATTATTCAGTTCAAATTTAAAAATGAAAAAATTTAACATTTTGTAATTTTAAAATTAAATCAAGAATATGTTGAAAATTTCAAGAAGACAATGGGGTTAAATAAGTCATTTCAAGACTACAAGGGGCAAAATAGACCATTTATCACCCTTTTGACTGATGACATCATCACATAACGGTCAACAACTAACGGAAGGGGGTTATCGATACACGGAACCAAATATGAAGGGGTGTAATTGGGATATTCCATAGTAAAGGGGGTGTAACTGGAATATAGGCAAACCAGAGGGGGTGTAAGTGGAATTTACCCTAAAGATAAAATATATTATCAACTAATTGAGTAATTTATCAAGGGCAAAAATGACAATTCATGGGCCTAAATGTCATTAGGGGGTTTTTTGTCAATTTTTTGAAACCTTAGGGGGTTAATCATTGACAAAATGCAAACGTTACATCTTGCTGTAATTTAAGTAAACCTTAAGAGGTGTCACTGTAAATAACCCAAAATGTTTTGTAGTGTTAGTTCTAAAGAATTAAAATGTGGAGAATTTTTGTATAACATATACTCCCTTCGTCCTGAATTATAAATCGATTCCAGAAAATTCAACTTTTTAAGATAATGATTTTTATTGTAGTGTTAGTAAAATGAAATACCAATTCTATTTATGGTCCTACCATAGCGATGTGATGATTTATAATGTATATGTTTTAAAACTTAATACTAAAAGATTAAATTGGTAAATCAAAAAATAAAGTGCTTTGACTTTTTAAAGTGAATACTTAATTTAGAACGATTAAAAGAGAAAAATTGGACAGTTATTTTGAAATTGGAAGGATTATATTTTTTAAGTAAAAAACTATTTCAACAAATCATGTGAAGTTAATTGCTTTGAATGAAATTTTAAGATATATATGTGAAAAATGTCATAAGTTAAAGCTATTTAATCTCCCGTTGACATTTTACTACGATTAATTTTTTTCATTAGACCGGGTTTGAATATAAAAGTGATTTCTTTTCTTTGCTAGGAAAGAGAAGTGTTTTTCATACTCGCCATAGTATTGTTGCTGCATTGTGGAGTATAAGTCACACTATTTTTTTTTAGTTGTCATACAAACAATATATATATATATATATATATATAAATATTTCTATAATTAGATAATAATGTTAAAAGTGGAAAAATATTGAATAGAGATAATAAAATTTGAGGGTAATAAATAAATTGAATCCTTGTTTTCAAACACCACCTATCTCACCATTGAGGGTAGTTTAGGTATTAAGTGGAATTATGGATGTAAATGATGTGGGTTTGAAAAAATAAGAGGGGTAAATAAAGTTTGTCAAACTTGAGATGGTCTAATTGAAGATAAAACAAATGAATGAAGTTAATCTTTAATTTTATGTTTTACAAAAGGTTAATATATGGGTACAATGGTAATTTGACATTCAAAAAATGGGTTTAGGGGGCAACTTGCTCAATTTTGATAACTTGATGGACTAAACTTTTATAGTACATGGAAGTATTTTGCTCACTTGAGGATAGTTCTAAAGGGGTATTTTGCACTTTTAGCCTAAAAAAATAGAATAAAAAGGTAAGAGATTAGATTTGGGTAATAAAATTATAGTGATGTGAAATTTAGAACTTTTCAATAATTTTTTTTTGAAAGTTAGAATGGGAATAAATAACTGTAAAAATCTTACCATTCCTTTCTTGATTTGTGATATATCTTTAGCATTATTTTATTTTATTTTTATTTATGCTAAGAATATAATTTTTAATTTTTTTTTGCAAATTATTGGATCATGTAATATTTGTTGAAGTGCACGGACCTATATACAAGGCAGTTGGGGCCTGAATTTGTTTTTAGCCTAATTGCTCCTGAATTTAAGACAATATACAAATTTATCTCCTGTGAAAAACCCTTAAACCACCCCCCCTCCCCCAACTGAATTTCTTCTTTTCAACTTTATCTATCCGTGATGTTTGAATAGTGCAATTAGGCCCCAGTCAACTTAATTCTTAAATGCGTCATTGTTGGAGGGCCCAATAATATATACAATTCATTTTATTCTTAAAATTTATATATAATAGTAATTTTTTTTGAAATTCTTGGAGAGGCCATGACCCCTCCCTCCGCCCCTGTTACACTATTATTGCCATCGCTAGTAATCTCGTAACTACAAACCATGCAGATAGATTAATTTAGTGTCAACCAATAAGATACGAATTTAAATTTTGCAATAAATTTGCAATTTTTTATTAACAAAGCAACACCCTCATGCACTTCCATTGTATGTACACTCTCACATATTTTTGTTGCCATCATTCTGGTCGGAAAAATCTAGCAGAAGACCACCGACAACTACCATTGCCACGCACGGAGCTACAGCAATGGCATGGGGGCACTTGCCCCCATAGGATTATATATATATATATATTTAAATAATTCTATTACTTTTGTGAAAATTCTCAAATATTCCTTTATATTGCCCCCTCGAGTCTATGTCATTGAAGATCGTCCCCTCTCATCTTACTTTTTAAATCTGTCCAGATCATTGTTATTATCAAAATCAAATTTATGATAAATTGAAATTTATAGTAGACTAAAATATGCGACATGAATACTAGACCTAATGGCTTAACGGTACCCACTCCTTACTCTTAAATGAAGAGGTCAGATGCGACATGAATACTAGGCCTAATGGCCTAACGGTACCCACTCCTTACTCTTAAATGAAAAGGTCATGACTTCGAGCATTAGTGGAAATAATATGTGTGAATAAATGCTTATATATATGTTTGCCAACGAATTAAGTTGAAGGTAATGTGCAAAAAGAACTCCATTGATCTATGTTTAAAGTAAACTCCTTCAATTATCACATTTTGTTACAAAATTCCGACCTTAGTGCTGTAAATGATCAAAATACTCTCTTATTGAACTGATACTAATTTAAACTATCTAGACAACTTCATTAACCTTTTTCTAATTTTAGAAGGATAAAGATAAAAAGTTACATAATATCAATACAATTAAATATTTTCTCTTAGTGAAAAATTTCAACTAGTATTATTTGGAACATCAAAGAGTCCGGCTAATAATATTATTTGGACAATACTTAGGTTCTGCCCATGAACTAAGTTTGTCCTCCCATATTATTTTGGGACATGTATAAGGAATATCTAGATATACACATGTATATATGAAAAAGTGAATCAATATATATCCTGTCCAAGTAGGCAGACACAAAGACATGAGAAACAACTCCACCCCTCCCACACACTCCTCTCTGCGTCTTCTTCTGCTGCTTTTGTTGTCTTTCCAGTCTGGTCATAGGTGGGAGGGTTTTCTTGATTTTCTGTATCTCAAAAAAATAATTAAAAAGTTCTCTTTCTATTTTAAATCTTTCATGATTGTATCTCAAGGCATATATATATATAGGAGTACGTGTAGAGCCACGTGAATTGTAGGCACACAGTTATGGGAAGCTACAATCATTCTCTCTATTTTTCTCTTTTTTTCTCAGCCTTTTTGCCATTAAAAAGTCCTCTCTGATTCATTTCCTTCTCAACATCAGCTTTTGTTTCTTCTTTGGAGTGTGAATCCAACAAAGGTGTTGTCAATTACCAAGCTCTTCATTTCAGGTAATTGTGTGAATTTCTTATGGTACTTCTCACTTCACTTTCTGTTTGATTCCTATAGTTACTGCAAAAATGAAATTAATTCAAGTTTTGATTTTTATATTGATGTTTTACATATGGGTTTGGTCTCCACACACACAATATATATATATATATATATATATATATATATATATTTATTTCAGAGTGAATTATCTTTAGGGTCACCTAAATTAATGGAGCCAATTTCTGTATATTTTCCCTTCTTTTAAGCAATGAAAAGTGTACAATCCAAATTCCTTGATTTTTTCTATTCTATTTTATTTTATATGTTTCTGCAAATTCATGTCCTATTCAAAAATTAAATTTCACTATTTTGAATCCTTATTGTTGTTGAGTTATGTTGCATTAATTGGTGTGTCAAAAGTTAGGAAGTTCAGAGCTTAACAACATAACCTTTTTGGTAGCTTCATAGAAAAATATTCAATTAATTTTTTATTTTATTTCATTTTTTATTCATCTATATGATCATTTTCTTTTTAATATATTGAACATATTGTACCTTTTTAGACAAATCATTTTTTTGTTGTTAGTCAATACATCAAAATTACTTGCCTTCTGAGTTGTAAATAATCAATGTCTTCAATTAAATGTGATAGTGAGATTGTTCTTTCTCATGACAATCACTCTCATGGACAGCATATGATGCCTGTTATGTTGTGCACTTTTCTTTAAATTAACAAAATACACAGACACTGTGTGAGATTGTGTGTGTAAATCTATATGTTTTTAGCTACTTACCTGTTCTAACTAATAGTTTTTCTTCGGGCACTGGCCCAACATGTTCCCACCTGACCAAGTTGCCCCTGAAAATGTAAGGTGCTCATGGCTTTTGTTGTGACCAAACCATAGCTAACATATGTTTATTCATTTGTGGTACTTGATATGACATAAATGCCCCTGAACATATTTCTTATTCACTCCAATGCTCTTCTCATCATTCATTTGTATCATAACCAGTTCTAAAACATCACTCTCAAGCCTAAGCAACAATTGGTCTCAGTTTCTGTCCCCACCTTTGATGTGTGATATAGCTAGATTTTTTCATGGGAAATTATATTATGCATTTGCAGAGCATCAATACAATAGTACTATAGAGATACGATCAATGAAAACTCATCATTTTTTCTTGAGAACTCAGAAAATAATTTCTATTTTTATGGAACCGAAAATTCTATCTGGTCTTTAGTATTATTGGAAAAAATTATAATTTTTCATGACTCTGCATTGATCGGGAGTATTACATGTAAGTACTCCAAACGTTTTGTATTGTTTTTGTTTTTTTTTCGTTTTTTCTTTTTATTATTATATTTTCTTTTTAAGTATGTAAAGTATTGTCGTAGACTACATATTACCTCCTTTTCTAAAATATGTTTTTATATATATATATATATTTAGGTAGAGTTCTAATGTGCTCTTCATTAATTTATGATATTTGTATTTATTATTTGAGTAGATCCAATATCACGATCTTGTGCCACATTTTTGGTATGGGTAGATAATGCATCGAATGACTCACGATGCAAATACACAAATGTTTGCATCGTGAGTCATCGGATGTGATGGTACCCCATATATTGATCTAATTCAATACCTTTCTCACTCCGGTGTGGAATGTGGAGGTAGGTATTGATATTTTAGAATAATATTTATGTGTGTAATATATATATATATATATATATATATATATATATATATATATATATATATTTGTGTGTTTTTGTGTGGTGAAGTGTACGGATTGCATGTTATTCAATCGGGGTGTGTGATATTTCATGCAGAGATGGAACAAGGAGAGCATGCACAAAAGCCATCCTCCCTCATACCGCCACTGCCCAGAGACCAGCGAGGCTCACTCGAAGTGTTCAACCCGTCCACCTACAATACCCGACCCGCCAACCCGAGTGTTAGGTTGCAGTCCACGTGGCAGAGCTGGATAGACCCACGTGACAGTCCGGATCCGGAGCAACCCAAGCTTTCCTCCAATTCGGGTCGGTCCAACCCGGACGAAATAACCTCATGGATGGCCCTCAAGGACGTCATGACTCCACCAGCACCACTACCACAGCCGTCATTGCCACCACAATCGCCACCTTCGGTCCAGAGGTCCGTCTCGACAGCTCCATCTCCGGGTCAAGTTGGATCCGCCGCTCAAAGAGCAGCGGAGTGGGGTCTTGTTCTGAAAACGGATACGGAAACGGGCAAGTTCAAGGGAGTTAAAGTGAGAAATTCGGGTGATGATCCGAATAATAAACCCGGGAGCTCCACAAGGAACTCGGGTAATTCAATGCGGAGCTCCGGTGACTCCGACGATGGTGGAGGTAACATTAAATTTTTTTTATTTTATTTTTGCCTTAATTTTATGATTATTAAAATTAAGTAAAAATATTTGCTTATATAATTACGGACAATATAATTATAGTCTCCCTTAAAATTATATTTGAGAATATAATTACGGACAATATAATTATACCATATGTCCTGATGATGATTATTATTATTTACTTAATTTTATGATTATTATCATTATTAATACTAATATAATTATAGTACGGTTTGTACTTTAAAATATGTATTGAAAACGGAGAAACTACTTGAAATAAGAATATAGGTTTTTTTTTTTTCTTTCTATATATATATATAACAAAATATTTCAATAACTCAAAGATTGTTTTGTAACAATACAGGCAAGGAAAGAGGGAATCTGAGGGTATCCGAGGACTTAAAAGATGCCTTATCAACATTTCAACAGACCTTCGTGGTTTCGGATGCTACCAAACCCGATTACCCGATCATGTATGCGAGTGCCGGGTTCTTTAAGATGACTGGTTATACATCAAAAGAAGTTGTTGGACGAAATTGGTAATGATGTTGATTAAATTGTGACTGTTTTTGTACTATCGTTAATGGTTTTGACAGGGGTAATTAAGACATTTTATTGGTGCAGTCGGTTCTTACAGGGTTCGGGTACCGACCCGGAAGATGTGGCAAAGATCCGGGAGGCACTGGTGGCGGGTAACACCTACTGTGGGAGGTTATTGAATTACAAGAAAGATGGGACCCCTTTTTGGAATCTTCTCACAATAGCACCTATCAAGGACGAAACTGGAAAAGTACTCAAATTTATAGGGTAAGTTTCATATTATCTATGCACTTAAAAGTTAAAAAATAAATATTTTGATGGAGTTTTTAATACTGAAAGTACATTTTCTCAGTTTATTAATTGAGTTGAAGGAAAATGAGAGGGCAGAAATTATCAAAACTACATATTCATTTAAATTTTGAGTTACTCAACCCCCTCTTTTGAAAATAAAGTGAGAGGAAAGAGATGATATATTTTTCTTCTGAAACTATGTATAATATCACATTATATTTCACTACCCCGCAATCACAACGACCTACAAAATATATATATATATATATATATATATATTTATTCTTCTATCATGAAAGTATTTATAATTAATTTATTATTTAAAAATCTAGGGTTAAAAAAATTAAGGGTAATCTGGAAACAAAAACACATTTGGTTGTAAATTTTGTCTAAAAAATTTTCGGAAACAAAAAAATAAAATAAAATTTGGAGATTAAGATTTGAAGGTTGAAGATGGAGATTAGGGTTTGGAGGTTGAAGATGGAGGTTAGGGAATCTAAAATAATTAATTTTTATTTTGGCTGAGAACAAATAGTGCCGAAAACAAAAAAACACCATTTTGGTATTCTCAAATTTTGAATTCAGGGTGAGAAAACATTTTTTTACTGTTCACGAAAATAAAAACATCAAAAGTTCCTAAACGCGTTTTTATTCCCGTGAACAATGAAAAAAACAAAAACAAAAACGAAAACACCCATATCCAAAGCACCCAAAATGCCACACCAATTCTAGGCAGGTCTTTCCTTCTTTTCATAAGTACTTAAAGATAAGTAGGGTCATACCAGCAACATGATATGTAGCGTATATTCATGACCATATATATACAGACATTGATTTGTGGGTTTATACTCTGTATTCAAACTAACAAAATTGAGTGGCTATTATAGAACCCAATAGGAAGTGATAGTGCATTTTGTCCTTCCAATGATGCTTCACTTTTCTTGTTGTCAATTCGGCTATTTTGCATTCTTATCATTTGTTAGATGGGTAATTTCACAAAACTCCTTATATCATTTAATTTAATCAAGTAATTTTATTGTGTTTACTTTATCTCATATGCTATTTAATTTTATCATTATACTCCATCTCTCTCACATTTTGAAATATTTTGAGTCAAAATATCTAAACTACCTTCAATAGTATAAGGGGTTTAGTAAAATCAACTCTTAAAAAAAATTATTTTTCGAAAATCAATTATATTTTTCGAAAAACTTATAAATTCAAAAAAATATATATATTTCAGAAAAAAAATATATTTTTCGAAAATAATATATATTTCAGAAATATATATATATATATATATATATATATATATATATATATATATAACTGGTCAAAAATATATATTTTTCGAATTGTTTTAACAAAATATGAATTTTTTCTGAAAAATTATTTTTTTGTGAAAAATATATATTAATTTTCAAAATATGAATTTTTTCCGAAAAATAAAATTATTTTCGCAAAAAAATTATTTTCGGAAAAAATCATATTTTGGAATTTTCGCAAAAAATATTATTTTTCGGAAAAAAATATTATTTTTTGAAAACAATTCGGAAAATATATATTTTTGACGAATTATATATATATTCTGAAATATATATCATTTTCCAATATATATATATTTCCCAAAATTTATATATTTTCCGAAATATATATATTTTTTCCGAAATATATATATTTAAAATTTATAGTTTTTACGAAAAATATAATTGATTTTCGAAAAATAATTTTTTTAAAAGGTTGATTTCACTAAATCCCCCTATACTATTGAGGGTAGTTTAGGTATTTTGACTCAATGTGAGGGGAGGGGATATAGTGATGAAATTGAATAGTATAGGAGATAAAATGAACACAGTGAATGTTAGTTGATTAAATTGAATAATATAGAGGGATTTTGTGAAATTATTAACTTTTTGAAAGGATAGGGATTGAAATGTGGGCCTCTTTCACCAATAGTTTTAACTTTTTCGAGCTAACTGGTCCATTTGTTTTCTGCCCATTTTTTCAAGATTCAATAGTTGATGTTTACAGTATATGGGGCTGTAGATTCGAAGAAATAGATATATGATTTTTTTTTTTTGAAAGTTAAATATATGATCATTGAATAATATGTGCCCGTTTGAGAATTATTGTTTTTGTTTTTGTTTTGAGAACCAAAAAACAAGAATAATTTTTGTTTTGTTCTTATTTTCTTACCCAAAAGAACAAGAACAAAAAATATGTTTGGGGCAAAAAAACACACATTCTCACACAATTTTTCCTCTCTATCACAAATTTGTTTTTTGAAAAATTCCAAAAGGAACAAAAAAACAAGTTTTTGTTGTTTCTTTATTTTTCTTACTATTCACGAAAACAGTTTCCAAATTGAGAACAGAACTAACAGTAAAAAAAATTATCAAATATGTTCCGTTCTCCTTAATAGTACCAAAAAATAAAAAACAGAACAAAAACAAGGTTTCCAAACGGAGCCTACGTCTCACAAGTCACAACAAGATAGACTCATATTAATTATTTTTTTCTACCCATATATATATTTTTAAATTAGTAGTTGTAAAAATAATATGAATTTGATTATAGTTTATGTGGATCATATTAATTATTTTTATTCGATTTTATGCAGAATGCAAGTGGAGGTAAGCAAGCATACAGAAGGGTCCAAGGAGAAGACAGTCCGTCCCAACGGGCTGCCGGAATCGTTGATTCGATATGATGGTACTCACATTACACATGTCTATATATACATACCACTACAAAAACATGTTTATACCAAGAGCTTGCTTCACTTATTAATGGAATTCACTGCCTTGTTTAGTATTGAAAACCGAACAAGAAAATATTCAATTTATCAGGTTCATGTATATATACAAAAATGATCACTTGTTTAAGCTTAACAAGAAAATTTATCCACACCTGTTCCGATGATCGTTGAATGTGATTGTTATATTTTTTTTATAATAATTATTTTATTTGTGTTAATCACATCTAACAATTAATATGCTTGGTGTGAATGAATTTCTTGCTCACAGTTGAACAAAAGATTATTAATCTCTTTATATGATTTGAAGTATGGGCAACTTGGATTTAAAGTTTAAATATTTTTTTTTAAAATTTAATCTAAAATTCAAATTAAAATTCCTTGGATTTTAATTTATATATAAATTCGAGAATCCAACATGCAACTTAGCTAGTTAGATTTTGACACACTCTCATAGTTCTCCTGTTCGAGGATCATCAAATGAGCTTAATGATACACGTGGGTAATTGCATATAGTCACTTTCATAGTATAAAAACTTGCTTTCTTAAGCTGCACAGCTTGAGCTTTTCTGACTACATGAAGTAGTGTCAAACACGAGTAAACTGTACCTAGAAAAATTTGAACAGATTGGTCTAGTTGAAAAAGACTTGAGACTTGGTGCCTCAAAAAATGTCACACGTTCTAATCCCATTGAGTGCAAATAATTCATTAGAGTCACAACCACGGACATAGTCCGAGACTTAGCCAATCCTTGTAGGAGGTCGCTTTTGAAAAAAATGTACCTAGAATATAAACTTGCAGCGACTCTTTGGATCCTTATTTACCAGAAAAATGTCCTCAATTGAGTAACAGCATAGTTTCTATATATCAGTATATGAAGTCCAAACAATGTCTTATACAGTGACATTTGAAAAAGCTGTCCGCTGATTAGTATGCTATTATGCAGCTCGGCAGAAGGAGATGGCTACGAGTTCATTGACTGAGCTAGTGCACGCGGTGAAGAGACCACGAGCACTCAGCGAATCATTGAGCCGACCTTTCATCAGGAAATCAGGAGGGGGTGGTGAACATGAAAGATCCGAAGCGCTAGGGAGGCGAAACTCAGAGACCATGGCTCCTCCTCCTAGACGGAAATCGCAAAGTGGTCCTAGAGTATCAATGCAGCGAATCAACGAGTTGCCTGAGAAGAAACAGAAAAAGACTGGCCGACTATCTTTCATGGGGTATTCATTTCATTGTCACAACTCACAACTCATAGTTTTTATTGAAAATATGACGCTATGTGGATGAGTAAATGAATGTTTATATATATATATATATACTCTTATGTCATACCATTATTTTCTTGCTATAGGAAAATGAAGAAAAGTCGTCCTAGCACTGATGATGATGAAGGGTTCGATAATGGAGATGTTGTGGATGATGAGGAGAGTGAGGACGATGAGATGCCCGATAACAAAGTAAGGCACAAGGAAATGAGAAAGGGTATGGACTTGGCAACGACACTTGAACGTATAGAGAAGAACTTTGTCATTACTGATCCTAGGCTGCCCGATAATCCCATTGTAAGACTATTAATGCAAATTGAAGTTACAAAAATTACGGTGTTTTTATTTATTGTTTGATCTTACAAAGAGAGAAAGAAGAGGTGATTTCATAGTTTTGATTGCTTGGATTTTTAGATTTTCGCGTCCGATAGCTTCTTGGAGCTGACAGAGTATAGTAGAGAAGAAATCCTAGGAAGAAATTGCAGGTATTAGTGCATTGAAATATGGAAATGTTTGATGTTCAAAATTATTTTCTTTCTCCGGATTTCTGTACCTGTGTGTGAATCAATGCAGGTTTCTTCAAGGCCCCGAAACTGATCCAGCAACTGTGAGGAAAATAAGAGACGCAATTGATAATCAGACAGATGTAACGGTGCAGCTCATTAATTACACCAAGACTGGTATGGTTAACTTTTGCCATTTGCATATTCTAATGAACAATCCAGATAAATGGAAGTCTAGCTTATCAACTTTTATCGGTTGGTGTATTGCTTGCGTTACTGTCATGACAGCGATGATTGAGAAAATTGACCTTGATTATATATTTTGGCGCCATAGTAACTAAATTTCTTTGAAATGGCCCTAGGCAAAAAATTCTGGAATTTGTTTCATCTGCAACCTATGCGTGACCAAAAGGTACAGTGCACCCTCACAACAAACGTCATAGGCTCGTGAATGTAATTTTTTTCTCCGTTTATTAGCTAACAATCAGCTGCCGATCAATAGCGAATAATATTCGTTGGTTTCACTAAACAGGGTGAAGTACAATACTTTATTGGGGTACAATTAGATGGCAGTGAACATGTTGAGCCACTTCAGAATTGTATTCCTGAGACTACGGCACAAGAGAGTGCAAAACTGGTATCAACCCTTTGTATCGTTTACTAATTTATTGTATACTCTATACTTTTGTTGTTTTTGTATGTGATTTTTATTCATATACATGTTTGAGTATGTGAATTCACACATGAGGAGGTGATAGAAAACATCTTTTTTTTTCTCACTGAAAGAGTTATCTTTGTCCACTCCACTCTCAGGTGAAAGAAACTGCTGAAAATGTTGATGATGCTGTTAAGGAACTTCCGGATGCCAATATGGTAATATCCAAATAATAACTACTATTTTTTTTTCTTTCCGGTAAGAAATTTTAATAAGTCTAAGGTTTAGAATTCTGTGACAAACTCGATACTAATTGCAGAAACCAGAGGATTTATGGCGTAATCATTCGAAATTAGTTCACCCGAAGCCCCATAGGAAGGACAGTTCACCTTGGAGAGCTATTCAAAAGGTAAGAACTTCTGATAAACGTATGCACCTGTGTATTGTGACAAAAAACTTAGTACTTTCATGGAGTCAAGGCTCATTTGTTGCTTGCTGAATATATGGTGAACTAACAGTTAAATAGACAGAAGAATAAGGTAAAACCAAGCATTTTAATTCTCTCTTTACTTGACGAAATTCATGTGTTGTCTCCGATTCTCTATTAATTTTGCTTCACGTCCATGCACTTCATATCTCAACACTTCAAAGACGTGTACCAGTTTGCATGATTTGTTGATGATATATGTCGATGTACATGAAATTGGCACGCATTACATGGATTGGTGTCAAAGTAAACACGTGAAATAATCTATGTAACATTTAAAACAGAATTTTCTGTCGTCCTTCTTGTGCTCCTGCATTTCTTGATTTTATCTTCTTCCTTCTCTTGCCTTCATTATCTCCTTAGTTTGCTCATGCTGCATATGATCCATGCTTTGCAGATTCTAGATAGCGGAGAACAAATAGGATTGAAGCATTTTAAGCCACTAAAGCCCTTGGGATCGGGAGATACGGGCAGGTTGTCAATTGCTCTCAGCATAATTTTCTTTTTTTTTAAAGGCATTGTCTTTCTTACTTCGCATTTGATGGTACTTGTTTTGGTTCACTGATCTGCTTACAATATGGAGTTCATAATCGGAACAGTAAATATCGAACACGTTGTTACAACATTTAATGCAGGGATAAACGACTTGTTCTGCAACACCAACCACTGTTATATCTTCCATTAGAATGTTATATTTGAAAAGAATAAAATCCCTTTTGTATAACAATTTATGACCGTTGTGAGCCAACTTTGCATATTAGGGGTTGAAAAGGACTAGAGTTGGCATTCAACATTATCTGCAGCTGTATATCCCTAATTAAGACAGCATGACATCCTCCAGTCATTTACTAAAAGACGGGACGTCAATAAGCTTTAGTCGGGTTCTGTGGAGGTTCATATGTATGTCGTCTTACTATATGGCATCTCATAAAGTAGATTAAAATGGGTGGTTCAGTGATTAATTTCTTAATGTTCGTCACAATCTGGACTGAAGAATATGCAAGCTTAACGAACACTATCAGCATACAATAGTTTTGTATTCGGAGAATTCTTGAAAGAGAATTGAGGGACTTCTTTGGGCTAATTCCAAGATCATTCTATATAGTTTTCTTTGACTTCTACTTGGTCTTGGAGGCTAAAATATTAGTTAATACTGACTGTATGACAGTGTGCATTTGGTGGAACTGTGTGAAACCGGCGAATGCTTTGCAATGAAAGCCATGGATAAGAGCATTATGCTCAACCGTAACAAGGTATTGAAATCTTCCATATTCCCCCACCTCTCTCTCACTGTCTTCAAATTCTATAGAAAACAGTGCTTATATTTGTTAAGGTGTTGGTTTTCATGTGAATATCATAAATCATTTGGTGCCTGCATTCTCTTGACAGAATTCTTTTGCTTTCGTTTATTCACTGCAGGTGCATAGAGCTTGTGCGGAAAGAGAAATCCTGGACATGTTAGACCACCCTTTTCTTCCTGCATTGTATGCCTCATTTCAGGTTAGACATTTTGTATGGACTCAGAATGTGGAATATGAGTTTGCACCAATGACTGTTATGAGCCGAGGAAACTAATTGATTAAAGTACTTAGGCCCCGTTTGACATACCTTTTGTTTCTAGTTTTTTTCAGAAGAAAAAGAGAAGCATAAGTCGTTTTGAGAAGCTGGTACCCCCTAGCTTCTTCTGAACGCTCTTCCAAAGCTTAGAAGCTCTTCTAATAAATTTGTCAAATACAGTTCAAAACAGCTTTTCCCTTCAGGAAGCCAAAAACAGTGTTTGAAAAGCCAATCCAAACAGGGCCTTAATCCCTCTACATGGATGCTCGTCACTTTAAGCATAGATATTAACCTCCGATACTTGCAAAATTTCCTGAATTTCCTGATGGACTTGTTATTGAAGAATGTCTATTTGACTGTCCTACACGTCTTCCATAATTTTCCCTATTATTTTTTGCTTCGAGTTAGCAGTTGATGTGAAGACAGATACGCTTACTTCCCTCAAGTTTATATGGATTTTTGGAAATATTAATATATAATTTATTATGCAGACGAACACACATATTTGTCTGATAACTGATTACTGCCCTGGCGGAGAGCTCTTTGAGCTTCTGGACAGACAACCGCTGAAGGTTTTGAAGGAAGATGCTGTAAGGTAAAAGAATATAAAACAATATTACTTTTCAAGTATGAGAGAAAAACATCCCACGGCTTTGTGTCAAGTTCATTATGGTAGTTTCGAGCATAATTTATAGGATTTGAGTTATTAACATTGTAGATTTCAGTAACTTTTCTATGTCTCTGAACCAATTCCATATGCAATTTTACTTCAAATCTCTTGTGGTGCTCTTGACTAATGTCTGATAACTTTTAGGTGTTGTTTGGATTTCTGACTATGAATATCTATCTGCTGTGCAAAATATGGAAGTTTATAGTTCGTAATCTTGCGTTACTAAATTGTTAGAATCCTATTACATCAGCCTGAATAGTTTGATTAATCCAAAAGGAGAAGGAAACTTTTTGCTGGTTATATTTCTGGTTAGTTCATTACCGTGAACTGACATATAGTTGTTGATTTCTGTAGATTCTATGCCGCAGAAGTAGTTATTGCCTTGGAATACCTTCACTGTCAAGGTAGAGTTCATCTTTCTTATGTAAACATTACTTCAGTTTAAATTTACCTTCAAATAAGTAACTTTATTAATACTATTTTGATCGTGCACAACTTAAAATGTTACTGTTTTTCCATTTTAACATCAAATGATGATCACCGGAAACTATATACTTAACTAAAATTCATCTGTCTAAAATATGCTTTATCCGTAACTCTGGCACACTCTTATCCCTACTCTACATGATAATGCTATACAATGACTAGTAATGACTAATAATGCTCATTTGAACTTATGTTATCTAGTCAAGTACTAAAAATCTCACACCGTTCGATCACACCTGTACTGTTGACCCTACAGGTATAATTTATAGGGACTTGAAGCCTGAAAATATTTTACTCCAGAACAATGGGCATGTGTCCTTGACAGATTTTGATTTGTCCTGTTTGACATCATGCAAGCCACAGGTGCTTCTTAATCTCTTATTTTCTTCATTCTATTGAAAGTTATATTTTTTGAATTCGTCTTACTACGGATGATCACAAACAACCTATTGGGTTTTTTTTTGTTTGTTTTTTTTGTAGCTTTTGATTCCAGAGATCAATGAAAAGAAAAAGCATCAGAAACGGCAACAGAATCCGATCTTTATGGCTGAACCAATGCGAGCTTCAAACTCTTTTGTTGGAACTGAGGAGTACATAGCTCCGGTTTGTCTATTTTTCTTGAGCATTTCCTCTTTGATGTGATTAGATGTTAAAAACATAAGTGCGTATATAAATTGTATATTACATAAGTGCATGTATCGGATTAAAGGATAATAACTATTACGAGTTAAGCTACACGCACACACACAAAAAGAAAATATTTGCGTTCAGGTAAATCATACAAATTTTTTTCTAAAACTAATAAGGGTAACGGGAGTTACCCTTCATTTCTTCTGCTATCTTTTATTCACTTGGCATAGCTTTCAGTAAGTAGTTACTAATAGGTTTCGTCATTCCCGTCTGTTGAGATTGTTCTTTGGGATTTTTAGCTTAATGTTAGCTCTTAATAATTTTCTGCATGTTACATGCTTTTTATTTCCCTCTAATGTTTTTCAGTTAACAATTTTATTTTTTCTAATATATGCAGGAAATCATAACAGGAGCAGGCCATACTAGTGCAGTAGACTGGTGGGCCCTTGGTATGCTTTCATATAATTAGCAGAGATTTTTTTTTTTTTTCGGTTTTCTAAAATCTTCAGTAGAACTCAGCAAATAATGACTTTTCTGATTGATTTCTGGTTGCTCTTGATAGGCATTCTTCTATATGAAATGCTCTATGGATATACGCCGTTTAGAGGAAAGACGCGGCAAAAGACATTTGCCAACGTTCTGCATAGGGATCTCAAGTTTCCAGGAAGCATACCGGTAAAATGTTATTGCATACTTATAAATTCCTAATCTATATTAATTACTTCATAATATCAAAATACAAGTTGCTGAAACAGCAATATTGAATAGCCAATAAAAGCTTAAACCTTAGTTAACAGTTAGGGTGCTAGTTTATTTATTTTTAATTAATGTATATTACTTACATTTAATCTTACATAACTACACATTTTGTTCATTAAATGTTAGAGATCTATATTGAACTAAAATTGACACATAGCCATGGAAATGAAGCATTTCTTTCAAGAAGAAGAAAAAAAAATGCTAGAGCATTTGACAAAACCCTTATTATTATAATTTTTTGATAACTTTGGTGTCCGGGCCAGCTTACGCGCACCTCGACTAATCCAGGACTATGTCCGCGGTCGTGGCCCAAATGAATTGTTTGCACATAGTAGGAATCAAACCTGTGACTTCATGTTTCTTGAGGCACCCTGAAAAAACCTTTTTACCTTGTGCAGGTAAGTCTTCAAGCAAAGCAGTTAATGTATCGGTTGCTGCATAGAGATCCCAAGAACAGATTGGGTTCGCGCGAAGGAGCAAATGAAGTGAAGAAACACCCATTCTTTCGCAGTATCAATTGGACTCTTATTCGTTGCATGGTAAGTACAAAAAGCTAAAGAGTATGAAAATTTACTTTGGAACTCACAGTGAAGGTTAATATCAGATTCTGGAAGGAAATTGGAAGAAAATATAGGGCGGTTTAAAAAATTTTGTTCAAAAAATAATATTTCCCATTTGTGTTCACCATATTCCCCTTTCAGCCATATATTTTTTCTTGTTAAGTAAACAATGACACCTTAGCGTGCCAATGATTGCAACATATATTTGTGAGGTTTAGTTACGGTTCGCCATCGCGGTATCGTTTCTGGTATCGGTAAAGATGTAACGGACTCGGATCATATTGGTCTTAAACACGAGTATTAGACGAGTCTCGGTTTGTTACTAACTGGGCGATACATAACTTAATCAAACGATACAGGAACCATGGGTTTGGTGCAAAGCAAAGGCAGTTGCTAAAAGATGCCATTAGAATGTTAAAAGATTTGCGACTTGGTGTTTGTAGCAAAATTGGTACATACATGTATTTTTTTGACTTTGCATTCAAGTGGTTTTGTTTAGTGTCTAACATATGCATAAATTCTTCAGAACCCTCCGAAGCTGGACGCTCCTCTGTTTGGGACAAATGAAACTGAAAAGGAAATTGAAGTTGATCCTCAACTAGAGGACTTGCAAAAGAATGTTTTCTAGGAGGTCTCATCACTCTCTACCTTTCGGAGATTCTGATTTTTAAATATATATATATATATATTCACATCCTTAATAATTACTGTAATTGTTCAGGGACAGGGAATGAGAGGACCTGGCTGCTTTTCAACAGGTCCCATGAATTAGAAGACGTTTTTCTTTTTTCTTTGCTTGTTTTAAAGCATCAGAATTTACATCTGAGCATTTAGGTCTTGCAGCCAGAAGGCAGTTATGGTTGTTGTTCATCTCCTGTTCCATAAATTGATATTCTGTAATCAACGATTCATTTATGTTTGAAAAGTTCTCTAATAAATCAGTTTGTTAAATCTCTCTCTCTCTCTCTCTCTCACACACACACACACATACACGAACTTGGAAGTATAGAAAAAAGCACACGTAGTCACGCACACATATATATGCATATAAAGTTTCATAATTTTTGGATAGGTGCTTTAAGGTAAAAGATATAAATTAGTAACATGTCTATTTTAATTTTTATTTACTCAAATTTGTAGAGAAAAATTATGCTTGAAATAGACTGAGAAAATTCATACTTAAAATAAGTTTTTGCATTAGAGTCCAATGTTGACTCTAATACCACATGTAAACAATTTAATCAAAAATAAAATTCATGACTCTAAATGCATAAATTGGATATGTTAGTAAAATTGGATATGGACTCCAACCTTTCATTCACTTATATAAGGGTTGACACCGTTCTATATTTAACGTGATTATATGTGTTGGTTCCATCAATCAACACAACTCTCATATGCACGTGACTCTTTATTCAAATTGAATAGGTACCTTTAGGAACAAACATAATGCAACACGACTCTACATATAATGGTGCAATATCTCTTTAGATTTTTAATTACTAATAATGAAACGTGTAATAAAAGGAAAAAATCACGTGTATTTAATAATAAATTTAAAATATAAAAAATGTTAGAAATAGAAAAGTCCTTCGTACATTTATAAGTGCACATGGTGAAAGACTCACGGTTAATGAAGGAAATACAAAAAAATTAATAATTTTTAATCATTTAAACTTACATAGGTATTTAGTAAAAGATAAATATAATAGATAGATATGTACTAATTGTAAAGTTAATGTAAATAACATTATACAATAGGAGTTGTAGTGTTAAAATTAAAAGAATTGTATACATAACAGAATTATAACACAGGTCTTAAATTAAAGGAGAAATATAACAAATGGATATATACGAATTGTATAGACAGAGTTTAATAATAATTATACTTATACATTAAAAGAGAAACATAACATATATATATATACAAATTGTAGAGACAGTTTAATAATAATTTTACTTATACATAAAGACATACCAGTGTGACACTACTGTGTGTAGATTGCGTATATGACTCCTACAGTAAGAGGCGTGACTTATAACCACACAACATTTCACATGTAACCTTTCATTATAAAAGGTATGTTATAAATAATAGATCGAATTCCAAACAAATAATAAAAGGATTTCGGACATTTATAAGCAGATATAGATATAGATAGATATATATTTAAGGTTGCGGTATCATCCAGTTCATATTGCAAAAGGTGATAGCACCGTTACGCTGTAAACCATGATTCAAAACTCGTGTTGTTAACTTGGATTTAAAACAAGCTGCAGTTATCGCGAATTCAATGGTTTTTCCTTAAAATCAACAAAGAACTGTTACTTTGTAGTGCTTAAGTTCTCCTGTTTTGTTATGTGATCTCACAATTTTGCCATTTGATCTATACATTCTATACAACTGTTGCCATTTGATCTATACTATTTTTCTCCCCCCCTTTTTTTTTTGTCTTAGGTTCCGAGTTTAAGGTTTGCACTGAGACCCCCTAAACTATGGGTCAATGCCACTCAGAAAGTGGTCAAGGCGAGTGTTGGCCACTTGCTCCCTCAACTTTGATTTTCGTTGCAATGACACCCCTTGGAGCTGTGAAATGACTATAATGCCCCTTTAATTGTTTCACTTATTACATTAGGATAATATATAAAGTGTGAAATTACCCATATGCCCAAACACTTCACCCCTCCGAAATTACTAATTACACTTCCACCCTTTATTACAATATATATATATAAAATTACAATTTAATTTTTTTTCTTTATAATATAATTTGTATATATAATTACGAAAATTAAAATTACGAAAATATATATATATATAATTTGTAAAAAATATATAAAATTTGAAAAAACATATAAAATTCAAAACAATATATAAAATTTGAAAGAATATATAAAATTCGAAACAAATATATAAAATTCGTAAACAATATATAAAATTCTAAAAAATATATAAAATTCAAATATATATATATATAAAGTGTGACTGAAGTTTAAGTGGACAAACCTCGGAGTCATTAGCCAAGGTAACGAATCCTCTCCAGCTCTCTGCAGAGCTATTTCAATGGTCACGATGGCGACACATGCCCCACGATGGTGACCGAAATCGGAATCTGTAAACACATAAAAATGTTTAACACTATTTCGAATCCCTTTATTAATTTTCGAATTCTCTTTATATACATTTTTTGAATGGGCTTCATTACTGGGTTCATAAAAAGCTTGCTGGCCCAAAAAGTTAATGGGCCTGATGACAGATGGGTTTTGATGGGCCTGATGACGGATGGACTTTGATGGGCCTGATGACAGATGGGCTTTGATGGGCCTGATGACGGATGGGCTTTGATGGGCCTGATGACGGATGGGCTTTGATGGGCCTGATGATAGATGGGCTTTGATGGGCCTGATGACGGATGGACTTTGATGGGCCTGATGACAGATGGGCTCAGTTGGGCTGGACATTTCCACTCTTACACAGGCCCTATCCTTTGTGATGGGTTGTCGATCCTCCCGGCCCATTAAAAAGGATACAGAGTGGGGATGAGATGCATCACCCCTGATCGGGGTGACGTGGCTGACGCAATTAATATGACGGTTGTACAATCATTGCAACGTTTGAAATTCGTGGTCCGGGTGGCCTCGGTTGGCGAAAAAGGAGGCTGTGGAGGCGCACGTGAAGTGAGATGACGCTTCGGTTCCCGAGCGCACGGCTTTTCAGGCGCCTCTGAGATTTCTATAAATAACGACTGCAGTGCTATGGATTCATTCCGTTTCACAGTTCAAAAAATTCTAGAGAACTCCCTGCACTTGAGATCTTGACTTATCATTGCCAGAGTCCAACTCCTCTCTCAGGAAAGCGTCAGAAATCCTTCGGGATTCATCTTAGAGTAAGTTATTTCTTTCCATCTCAACGTCTTTCTTTTCGAAATGTCTGATAGTGACGATACCCGGTCGGGTAGCGACCGTTTACCTTCCCCTGTAGACCCGGACGCATCCCTCAGTTCACCCTCAGTGGAGGTGGTTAGGACAATTGTGTCTAGCCCAACGGAAGTTAACCGGAACGCCGCAGCAGCCGGAAATCCGGTTGCAGGGGTTTCGGGAGATCAGTTTTATGCTGATCCCATCCCCCCTATGAACAGGGTAGAGTCGGTATTGAAAAAGTTAAGGGTTAAATGCGGGGTACCCGATCGGGTGATTATTAAAAATTATCCTAAAAAGTATGATTTTAGGAAGGGTGAGGGAGTTTTGGATCATCAGATTTTGTTGTCGGCCTTTCACCTTCAGGTCATTAGATTCCCGATCCAGCCCTTCTTCCTTTATGCCTTAGCTACCTTAGGTTTGGCCCCACTTCAGGTGGGACCTAACTTCTTCCGGGTCATGGCCATGATCTTGATGATCAATCGGGATCTAGGACTTGACCTTGGTCTGGCGGAACTTCTGTTCTGTTACAAAATACAGGCCCAGAAGGAGTGCAGGGGCCGGTACAATCTTTTTCCCCTTAGTGGGAGGAAAATTTGTGATGGTACTGAAAAATCCAATAAAGGGTGGAAATAAAGGATGGTCCTTGTGAATAGGAGTTGGAGACTCCCAAGCTCATCCAGATTCAAAGTCCCCAACGAGTTTAACCAGCACCTTTTCCCTTCTTTCAAGCCATTCCATAGGGGGGCATGCAATTGTGATCAGTGCAATGATAAGTTAGGCCTCCATGTGCTTGAGTTTCTGGGAGCGCCCGACGAATATAAAACCTCAAATTATATCAGAACCCGTTTTGAATTGCTTAAATCAAAAATTTGGGGACAGCCTTTGAGGATGTGTACCAGTTTCTTGACAGGTTCCAATTTGCAGGCCCTATCTACAGAGATGCTGAGGATCCCGCAGGCGGTGTTGAAGAAGAAGCCTAAGCGGGCAGTTGGACCTCAAGCCTCAAATTCAGCCCCCGGTGAGATCCAGATCGGGCAGGGGTCACAAAGTGCTCTAACCCCTCCGGCTGGTCCTGTTCTCTCGCCTCCTATAGAGAATAGCCCGGTAGCTCCATCCCCACCGATGGGAAATGTGCAAAGCGGCCAGACTCCTCCTCAAGGATCAGAGGAGGTTGCTCAATTCTCAGGGGATGTTCCCGTCCCTAAATTCCGGTTGGTCGAAGGGGAAACGAGCCTGACGGGGGCGCGACATCCCCGATCGGAGGAGGATCTACCCGAACGGTCAGTAAGGGCCCGAACGGAGGCACCATCATCTCCCATCATACTGGATGACAGTGGGGCCGCAGCTGAAACGGAGCTACTCGTGCCCTGGGCGCCGAAGATTAGACTCCCGGACGGCGACTTTCTGGTTACAGGGCATGCGACGATTGACAATGACACTGCCCTTCGGGCTATGGGATCTCAAATCTGGACACCCGTAGACCGAAAGAGGCTGAGAACCATCGATCGGGAGGAGTTGGCACTGACAGGTCCAGAGATTGCTATGAAGGTAGTGCTTGAATCTGCAGATTTCTCAACTGCATTTAATATTTTATTTACTTCCTTATCAGGCTAACACTTAACCTTTTGGCAGATGCTCTACCTGACACAGGCCTACAATGCAAAAATGGAGGAGGACACTAAGTTGCTCAAGAAGTCCAACGAGCTCCTGAGACTGAAGGAGGAATCCCGGATGAAGGTCGCCAACCAACTGTCCATATCCAATGAAAAGTTGGATGTCCAGACCCGAAGGGCAGTCGCTGCAGAGCAACAGCTTCGGGCGGCTCAAGAAAAAATTAAAGAAATGGAAGCAGTGCGGCGGGCCCTCTTTGCTGAGGCGGAGGCCTTAAAGGCTGAGAATGGGAATCTGAAAGCTAATAATGAGAGCTTGACGGCTTCCAATTCAAAGCTCCTGGAGGAGAGGGCTGAGATGGAAAATCTCCTTGCCACGGAGAGGTCGGTGGTGGAGATGTGTCACCGGGGGGGGGGGGGGGGGAACGAAATGTATAAGCGTTTCTGCGAAACCTCCCAATACCGGATCGGGTTTGGTTGGAGGTCATGCTTTAATGACATGCAGAAATCCGTCGAAGAAAGGACTTTTGCCTCGGTGGAAGAGCTGGATGAGAGTCTGGGCATCTCCCCTCCGTACGACGATCCGGTTGGTGGTCCAGACGACGTTCGTTTCTGCGAGTTCCTGACCAAGCCTCTCCCAGGAATGAGCATAACCGCCCTTCCTGATCCTCCGGCTCCCGATGGGGCCATCGTTTCAGTGAACCCAAATGTATCGGGCACCAGTGTTGACCTTTAGTATTTACTGTTTATGAAATGCATTGTAAGCCTTGGCCACAGGGGCCCATTTTGAATGAGATATAATAGGTTTTGTCCATTTCACTTTTGACTTTTACAGTTATAACGATTCTTGGTTACTTTGTTTATTTTTTCAAAGTTTTGTGATCTCTTCAGGGTCTGTGTTGTGACTTCGGGCTCTTCAGGCCATGCGAAAGTCAATGGATCACTTAGTTTGTTCTTGGAACAACGATCGCTTCAGGATCTGTGTTGTGACTTCGGGCTCTTCGGGCCACGCGAAAGTCAATGCAACGCTTGTTTATTTTTGGAACAACGATCTCTTCAGGATCTGTGTTGTGACTTCGGGCTCTTCAGGCCATGCGAAAGTCAATGCAACACTTAGTTTATTTTTGGAACAACGATCTCTTCAGGATCTGTGTTGTGACTTCGGGCTCTTCAGGCCATGCGAAAGTCAATGCAACACTTAGTTTATTTTTGGAACAACGATCTCTTCAGGATCTGTGTTGTGACTTCGGGCTCTTCAGGCCATGCGAAAGTCAATGCAACACTTAGTTTATTTTTGGAACAATGATCTCTTCAGGATCTGTGTCGTGACTTCGGGCACACCAGCAGATTTTATAATAATCATAATAATGATTTTTACCGACTAGTTGTTGTAGCCTTTTTACAAAAAGATCCAAGTAGAAACAACACTTGGCCCATCAAGGGTAGTATCTCTTGAGGCGAGAGGCGTTCTGGGAGTTTGGTTCCATTCCGCCATCAATATTCCTTCGGACTCGGTATGCTCCGCGACCGATGACTTCAGAGATGGTGTACGGGCCCTCCCAAGGCTCCCTGAGCTTGCCTACAAGCCCGATTTTGCGCCTAAGGACCATGTCTCCGATCTGGAACTCTCTTCTTTTGACTCTTTGATTGAAGTGGTTCCGGACTTACTGTTGGTAAGCAGCCAGCCTGATCCCGGCGGCCTTTCTTCTTTCATCCAGAAGATCAAGATTCTGAGCCAAATGATGGTTACTTGGTCCTTCGACCCAGGCCTCGCTCCGGAGGGTTGGAACCCGGATCTCAGTCGGAATCACAGCTTCAGCACCGTACGCCATGGCAAAAGGGATCTCTCCAGTGGGTTGTCTGGGGGTCGTTCTGTATGACCAGAGAACTTCGGGCAGTTTCTCTAACCAGGCCCCTTTGGCCTCTTCAAGTTTTTTGGCCAGAGTGTTGAATATAGTTCGATTTGTCCTTTCCGCCTGCCCATTCCCTTGCGGGTAGCTGACGGAAGACGTGTTCTGGTTGATACCATGTTCGGCAAAGAATGCTCTAACCTCCTTGTTGTTCAGGTTTGTTCCGTTATCCATCATGATCGTTCTTGGTAGCCCAAATCTGCATATAATGTTGGTCCATACGAATTTGACGACGTGACTCCCTTTGACGGTGGGATAGGCTTCGGCTTCAACCCATTTGGTGAAATAATCGGTTGCCAGAAGGACGTACGCATTCGACCGGATTGCTTTCGGTAAGGGTCCCACTATATCCATTCCCCACCGGGCGAATGGGTGCGGTACTATAGTGGGATGCAGGAACTCAGGTGGCCGATGGATAGCATCCCCGTGCATTTGACAGGGCTTGCACCTTCGAACGTATTCCTCGGCATCCCAAGACAGGTAGGGCCAGAAGTACCCTTGAGACAGTACCTTATGGGCAAGGGACCTGCTACCGGAGTGGTTTCCACAAGCCCCACTGTGAATCTCGTGCATCACTGCTCTAGATTCTGACGGTGTGATACATCTCAGGTAGGGACCGGAAAAGGACTTTCGGTAGAGTTGCCCGTTTATGATTGAGTACCGGGCCGAATTCCTCCTGACCTTGTGAGCTTCAGCTTTATTTTCGGGAAGAGTTCCATTACGTAAGTAATCTGTCAGGGGATCCATCCAACTGGGCTCCCATAGGATGAGCATTATTCGTTCGGGCTCTTGAATGTTGGGCCTTTGAATAAAATCCAACAGCGCAACCCGGGTTAGATCCTCTCCGGCCGAGGAAGCTTGATTGGCCAGGTGGTCAGCTTCAGAGTTTTCATTCCTGGGGATTTTGGTAAAGGTGACTCTGTGAAAACTTTCTGTCTCTTTCAAAACTAGCGCTCGATACAACTTCATTGTCGGGTCCTTTGTTTCGTATTCTCCGTTGATCTGACGGACAACAAGTTGAGAATCACTGTGTACTGCTAAGGACTGAATCTTAAGGCTTCGGGCTATCCTCAAACCGGATACGATGGCCTCGTACTCTGCCTCATTGTTTGTGGCCGGAAACTGCAACTGCACCGACATATGAAGGCGTGTCCCATCAGGTGTTAAAACTTCCAGGCCAATTCCTGATCCGGAAGAGCTGGCTGATCCATCCATAAAGATCTTCCATGTATCCAGTTCACTGTTCTGGTCTGGCTCCTCAGTCTCACTCTCGAGCAAAAAGTCCGCTACAGCCTGTCCTTTGATGGAAACCCGGGGTATGTATGTCAAATCATATATACCCAATTAGATGGCCCACTTAGAGATTCGTCCTGAGAGGTCAGGCTTCGACATAATAATCCGTAGGGGTGTAGCTGTTGGGACAACGATCGGGTGGGCCTCAAAGTAATGCCTTAGCCTTCTCTTGGCGTTCACCAGTGACAGAATCAGTTTTTCCTGCCTGCTGTATCTAGTTTCTGCCTCCGCCAAGGATTTGCTGGTGTAGAATATTGGCATTTGAAGGTTCCCGTCCTCTCTGATGAGGGCGGCGCTGGTTGAAGCGGAGGATACTGCTAAATAAAGGTATAAGACTTCATCGGGGGTTGGTGTAGACAGGATGGGGGGCATGGTCAGGTACTCTTTTAACCTCGCCAGGGCCTCCGATTGTTCTTGACCCCAGGTCTCTCCCTTCTTCACCTTTATTGCTTGAAAGAATGGTCGGCACCGATCAGTGAGTCGTGAGATGAATCTGCTAAGTGCTACCACTCTTCCCGTCAAGACTTGAACGTCTTTATGTGTTCGGGGCTCCTTCATTTCTATGAGAGCTTTGACCTGTGTCGGGCTGGCTTGGATACCAGTCCGGTCCACGATGTGCCCCAGGAACTGTCCAGATGATACACAAAAAGAACACTTTGCTGGATTAAGTTTCATGCCATGGGACCTGAGGGTAGCGAACACTTGGCGTAGGTGAGTGATGTGGTCCTCCTTCTTTCTGCTCTTGACTACAGTATCGTCAATGTAGGCTTCGATTACTGTGCCCATCATACCTTTAAAGATCTTGTTGACCAATCTCTGGAAAGTAGCACCTGCATTTTTCAGTCCGAAAGGCATAACTTTAAAGCAGTATGTACCTGTTTCAGTAATGAAGGAAGTCTTTTCCTCATCCTTCGGGTTCATTTTTATTTGGTTGTAACCTGAATAGGCATCCAGGAAAGTTAGACGGTCATAGCCCGAGGTAGCATCAACCATCTGGTCGATCTTTGGGAGTGGAAAACTGTCCTTCGGGCATGCCTTGTTCAAGTCGGTAAAATCAACGCAAACCCTCCATTTGCCGTTTTTCTTTTGGACAACCACGACGTTGGCAAGCCATTCGGGATACCTGACTTCCCGGATGAAGCCGGCCTGGAGCAGTCTGGATACCTCATCTGCTATAATTAGGTTCCGATGTGCCCCCATGCGTCTTTGCTTTTGCCTGATTGGCCTGACGTTTGGGTCAACATGCAATGAGTGCTGTGAAACATCGGGATCTATTCCCGGCATGTCTGTATGCTCCCATGCGAAGACGTCAGAGTTGTCCTGCAACAATTGTGTTAGTTCCTCAAATTCAGAATCGGTGAGGGTTGTACCTGCAAAAGTAACTTTTTCCGGGTTATCGGGCACGACACAGACCGATTGTAGTGGTTCAACCACAATTGGGGAGCCCGGCTCCCCATTCTTTAATTGCTATTTGGAGCATGAACTTTGTTCCTTCGATCGGGGTATCCCTGGGGCCTGGACCTTCCGGATCTCCTTCAGAGTGACCGAATAACATTCTTTGGCGGCCACTTGGTCGCCCTTGACATCAATGGTGCCTGTACTGTCAGGGCTCAAGCATCTCATGACCTGGTGAAGAGTCGAAGGCACACCTTGCATTCGGTGAATCCATCCCCTTCCCATAAGCAGATTGTATGAAGGTTTGGCGTCCACCACAACAAATGTCTCGGTCAGGGTCCTATGAGCGGCAGACACAGGTAACTGAATTTCACCGATCGGCTCGATTTGCCTTCCGTCAAAGCCTGCGATGGGGCATCGGGATGTCATAATTTCAGATGGATTGATTTCGAGCTTTTCGAAAGCCCATTTGGTGATGATGTTGGCACTGCTTCCAGGATCGATCACGACTCTTTTCACAAGGCAGTTGGCCACCATTAGGGTCACAACCAGAGGGTCTTCATGCGGGGTTTGGATTCCCCGAAGGTCCGACACCGAGAAAGTGATGTGAGTTTCTTCAGCCTTGTATCGGGCTTCACTAATTTCGTTGACTTTTCTCATTTTGTGGGCTTTCCGTAGATAGCTTCGGCGCGATCCTTCGGTCTCTTTGGGTGGGGGGCCACCATGAATCATGTTGATGATTTTAACCGGCTGTGCATCCGAGGGGTTTCGAGGGACGCCGGGGGCGCGCTGATCGGTTCTTGGCCTGTCTCGTTGGACGTAATCCCGGAGTACTCCGCGAAGTAGTAACGTCTCCACCTGTTGCCTTAGATTGCGGCATTCGTTCGTGATGTGCCCGAAATCACCATGGAAAGCGCAGTGTTTTGTCTTGTCTCTCTGGTCAAGTGGTTGTCGCATGGTAGGGGGTTGCTGGAAAATTCCTTTGGCTTTGTTCTCCTGGTAAAGCTTTGCAAGGCTAACCTTCAGGGGTGTTATCCTTTCTTCTAACATGGGTCGTTTAGATGGCTTTGTGACTGATATTCCCGTTGGGGCTGACGATCCCGGTGGAGTTAATCGCTTCCGATCGATCAATCGATCCTTGGACTGGATTTCAAGGCCGACAAAGGCTGATCTCCTTTGCCTGATAGTTTCCTCCTCCTCAATTCTCAAGTATCCCTGGGCCCTAGAGTTTAGTTCTCCAATGCCCGATGGAGGGCGCTTCACCAAAGATTGATGGAATTTTGTTCCAGGAATGAGGGCCATCCTGAATGCCTCAACCGCAGAGTGCTGGTCACAATTATCCACAGAAGAGGACTCGATGTTGAATCGGGATAGAAAACTTTTCAGTGACTCTCCTTTCTCCTGGATCATGGTGAAGAGGCAGGATATGGTCTTCTTTTGTCTCTTGTTTCCATAATACTGGGCGATGAAGAGCCTGGTCAACTGTTGCTAGCTGCCAATGGATCGGGGTGGCTGCTTCCTAAACCATAATAGGGCGGCCTCAGCGAGGCTTGTGGAGAACACTTTACATAGCAGGGACTCGTTCTCGGCGTACATGGTCATTTTCTGATGAATCTGGTATATGTGCTCTTCGGGATCCCTTGTGCCATCATAAGGGGTGAATTGTGGCATAACGAACTTCTTTGGGAAAGGCTTTTGGGTTATTTCCTGAACGAAGGGCGACTGTATCAATTCAGTGGACGACTGGATGGCCATGTCGTCCGTAGATCGGGACCTCAAGTCCCCGAGAACTTTCCTTTAGAACTCGTCCATCATCGCTTGAAGTTTCTGGGGGGTTATAGACTCGTCGGCTGCTGGAGCCTTCCTTGAGCGCTGAGAAGATTCGGCGTGCTCTTCAGGTTGGTTCAGAGAATGGTCGATCGCCGCCACCGGAGGGTTAGGCGTAACTGCCGGTAAGGCAGCTGCTGGTGGAGCCAATCTCTCCCTGAGCTCTGCATTCTGCTTCTCCAAGGCCACGCTACGTTCCTCAGCAGCCGCCAGGCGTTGAAGAATTTGCTCCATGGTCTGGGAATCCTCTGCACGATTGTCCTCAGTGGGCAGAATGCCTGCCTGTGAACGAGTGACTGGCATTCTCGTCCGGGGAGGTAGTGAGTGGAGGTTTGTTTTGGAGGTGGAGGTCTTTTGCCTATCAAACAGACTTAGCCTTTTGAGATGGGAAGAAGGAGGCGATTTTACAGGTACCGAAGGGCATTTGAAAAATCAGGAACTCCTCCAGATTTCCCACAGACGGCGCCAATGTGTAAACACATAAAAATGTTCAACACTATTTCGAATCCCTTTATTAATTTTCGGATTCTCTTTATATACATTTTCTGAATGGGCTTAATTACTGGGTTTATAAAAAGCTTGCTGGCCCAAAAAGTTAATGGGCCTGATGACGGATGGGCTTTGATGGGCCTGATGACAGATGGGCTCAGTTGGGCTGGACATTTCCACTCTTACAGAATCGAACCGATACTTTATTAAAATATTTTAATCAAAATTAAATATATTAATATTTGGATCAAAATTAACGGTTAAGTTCTGATTCTCATTTTTAAAGAACCGAAAGTATCGGTTCGATTCCGGTTTCGGTCTGAATCAAAAGCGAACCGCATCGTGAATATATTAATATTTAAATCAAAATTAACGATTCGGTTCTGGTTCTCATTTTTAAAGAACCGAAAGTATCGGAACCGATCCGTTAATTTTGATCTAAATATTAATTTTGATTCAAATAAAAATTTACTTTGGTTTTTTTAAAATGAGAACAGGAACCGAATCGTTAATTTTGTTCCAAATATTAATATATTTAATTTTGATTAAAATATTTTAATAAAGTATTGGTTCGATTCCGATTTCGGTCACCATCGTGGGGTATGTGTCGCCATCGTGACCATTGAAATAGCTCTGCAAAGAGCTGGAGATGATCCGTTACCTTGGCTAATGACTCCGAGGCTTGTCCACTTAAACTTCAGTCACACTTTATATATATATATATATATATGAATTTTATATATTGTTTACGAATTTTATATATTTGTTTCGAATTTTATATGTTTTTTTTTAATTTTATATATTGTTTCAAATTTTATATATTTGTTTTGAATTTTATATGTTTTTTCAAATTTTATATATTTTTTACAAATTATATATATATATATATTTTCGTAATTTTAATTTTCGTAATTATATATACAAATTATATTATAAAGAAAAAAAATTAAATTGTAATTTTCGTAATATATATATATATTTTTTGTAATAAGGGATGAAAGTGTAATTAGTAATTTCGGAAGGGTGAAGTGTTTGGGCATATGAGTAATTTCACATTTTATATATTACCCTAATGTAATAAGTGAAACAATTAAAGGGGCATTATAGTCATTTCACTAGCCCAGGGGGTGTCATTGCAACGAAATTGAAACCTCAGGGGGCTATGGGACCGAAAAAGGCAAACCTTGCATCTGGCTGCAATAAAGCCAAAGTTAAGGGGGTGTGGCTGCAAATAACCCAAAAAAAAAAAAGGGAGAAAAATAACCTCACCTCCATTCTATATAAATTATCAGTTTTGTTTGGTCCAGCTTTCTATAATAGAAATTAGTTCCAATATTTATTTCAATCACAATTTAAGGAAAGCTGGTCTTCAAAGAGTAAAAATAAATAGATTCAGAGAATAAAAATTTGCTAGTTACCATAAAACAACATAATTCTCAGAGAATGGTGGAACTTGCTTCTCTTCCAGAAAAGCTCCAACCTGATGCAACCTTTAAGAAATTAGAACCAGAAGATCGAGGCGAGTTATTAGTTGAAAACAACTTCTTCCATTATATTAACTTTATATACAGCAAAATTTTCGGATATTTTAGTTCGATTGTACCAACTTCAACCAGCACTAAACTTACATACACCGGTGCTTAAAAACTTGCATACCAGTACATTTGGGTACAACCAGAATATTGTGCATTCCGACAAACGTAGGACATGTTGAATTACGATTTCAAGGGATCTCTCATCCATGATCGAGCAAATACCCGCAAATACCTGCTTTGCTGGAATGAGTTGGATATCGTCTTTTATAATTGGAGGTAAACACTTGCTCGGCTTTTCAATCTGCTAATTCTTCTATCATTGGTTCTAGACCCTTGCTCAGCTGAACCTGATCAACTCTGTTAAATGAGAAGAAAATTAGCTAAACCATTCAATATATGCCAAATATAACAAGTCAAAAGGAACTACAGGCTTAGTGTATGAGAAGTTATGAGAAAATGGGAAGGTAGAGCCAAAAAGGCCCAACAGCCTTTGTAGCAGAGTACTCCATAATGCAAAAGCAATTGAATTGAAGCATAGAGACCAAATGACTAGTTCAAATTCCCATGCCAGTCCCATTTCTTAGGCTACTTTTCCATATCGTTTTCAGCATTACATCTACAGTTGTGAACTTCTATTCAGTTCCAAACCAAGATAGGATAGCTTCTTGGAAAAGCATGTGAAAGACCTGATATATTAATCAAATGCAATGACAAGAAATGTGATTGTAGCCCTTCCTCCGGAAAATCCAAGCATTTCCAAAAATGGAAATCTCCAGCTCTAAATAAGTTCTCTAGATCCTCTCCCAGAAAGAAGAAATGGCAATATTTCAGGAAAGAGACTTTTCGAGGTCAGCGAAAATCTGATCGGTGTAATTTTTGCAAAAAGAAAGGCCATTATGTGAAACAATGCCCGCAGAAGTCTTCCAGAGACAAATTGATTCACTCTCTCTCCTGCCATACTGTCGATCTTCCAAGCCAAAACCAGTACCTTCTTCTTTCAAACCACCACAAATCCATATCACCCTCCAGTCCTAAAACCACCTTCACAACCTATTCCCTGTTATATGTTTACCCCTTCATCCTCATAGTTTGAAGATGATTTTCCCCCTCTCCAGTTTCACAACCCACAAGAAAAGACCACCCATCACCATAAAATATCAGATCCCACAACCATTAATGAAGAAGAATGCAAAATCTATTGATAAAGTACTGCAGAATTATTGAAGGAGAATGCAGAATTCTATTACTTCAGAATTGTATTGATGAAGAAGAGCAGAATTCTATTGATCTTTTCTAATTTACAGCTTGTAGTAGCCTATATATACCAGACATTAAAGCAATACTCTAGGCTTTAGATAAGGACAAATATATACACAGAAGTCAAAGATCTATACCCACACTATAGTCAAAATCTGCAGCTGATCTGCAGATATAATTGCAGTTGATCTGCAGCTGTAATTTACAGCTACACTGCAGTATAGGCAGCCTTGTCCTTGACTAAATTGGATCAGAAATCTGCTATGTTTTCCACAAGAATCTTCACATATTCCAACAATTAATCCGGTTCATCCAAGTCCATATCTGCAGCTGAAGCAGCCATAAATTGGCAGTCTGCTAATTCATTAGCTCAAAACAAGATCCTTCAAAGAATAGCAAATTCTCACCAAGCTCTTGAAGCTACTTTTCAGCGAAAGCTTACTTATTTGGAGCTTCTCATTCATGACCTTCAGCAGAAGATCCAGTCTGTTCACAATGAATTGCTTCAAATGGCCTATTCCAACCAGACTTTTACTTCAGTTTTCTATCAGAAATATGCTGAAATGAAACATCTCAAGTTTCAACTTCAATCCCTTCAAGCTCAGCAATATACTACCCAACAATCCAGTCCTATGGATTTGTTTTCCTTCTACCAATCCTCTAATCTTTTTCCCAATACAGTTCAGCCTTTGCCTATGTCACAGCCGCTTCACAGCTCATGGTTGACTCTACACTACCCAAACTATCTATTCCTCCCTCATCTGGACCCAAAGCTGCGAATCCTCTTTCCAAGCTTCTCTACACACTTGCTACCATACCACAACAGTTAGGTGACATGGAAGATTCAGATTCTTTTTCCTCCAGACTCTGAAAACATTGCGTTTCCCAGTCATATCCATATGGTTTAACCAGACCCTGTTCCTCCACCTACTGAGCCCATGGTTGAAGAAGTTGATGATCCTCCAGGAGAAGGGAAAATGGGTAAAGGGGTAGGTGATGAAGCCATTGACACAGGCGAAGATATTTAAGTTTGTAGTACAGAGTACATCATAGGGACCTTCACTAACGATAAAGATAAGGAAAAGACTATTGAAGTATTTAGTAAGACTCACCTAGATAGAGGTTTAAGCTTCCATGAAACCTGGCTCTGATACCATATATTGTTACCATATCCTGCAAGGTCATTAGATTCAATGGAACATCCCAAGTCCCATTTAATAGGCCGGTGAACAATTTTGGAAAGTTACACACGGTGTTATCAGATAACTTAACTCAGCATTTATTTCTAAGCAAATCACTTAATTAATTCAGTTAGTTTAAAATTCAATTTAAATATCATTGAAAACTGAAATTGGCACTAAAATGGGGTGAAACTTTAAATGACAGCAAAGGCCGAACAATGAAACTTCAAAAAAATTTAAAAAATTGCAAAATAACAATAAAAAAATATTAATTTTTAATTACCACATAATAACTTAGACTTCAGCTCTTAAAGTCAGTTCTAATAGCTCTCAGTACTTACTACTTAATTTTCACTTTTATCGAATAGCACGATCTACTAATGACTATTTTCATTACGGGAAAAAGTAATAAATACTTTCAAGGAATGAAAATGAACCATACAGAGTGCACAAGATGCAAAGCGGACTCCCCAACCAGGCAACATAAACAATTTTAACACAAACGGTTGGTATCAAGTTAGTTCAAGTCATTTTTCTAACTATTGAAGTTTGTGATATGTAATATATATATATACATACACATATATTTTTATTAAATACATTCCAAGAAGTATCTTTTGGTTTGTATCAATTATTTATTATATAATACCCACTTATAAAAAAAAACTATGCAATACTTTAGCAGCTAATGGAGTAAAGCCTTTTTTACTAATTTAGAAATGTTGCATCTTTTAGATGTATTATATACCAACATTCATCAAAATAAATCATACAATTTGCAGGTGTTTGTTTAGATTTTCTTTTATCTGCCTTACATCCTCCTCTCAAATGATTTGTGAGTGACGCATAAACTGGTACCATGACGGCAAACCTTGATGGAGTACAAACACAGTCTGTGCTGAGCATCTGTCAAATATTATGTAGCTTCTCTCTTCCACCCAACCCCCCCACACACGCTCCTGCACACACATACACACCGGGTAATGAATAGACTGGAAGAGAGCACATCCAGACAAGTCCTGAAATCAGCTGCCATGCCACACTAGCCCTTGTATCCAGAACGAACTGGTATAAAATCCACAGTTACCATGAGACAAGAATTACAGGCTCGTCTTCCTCCAGTATAGGCATCAATATGTGTATTACGGGTAATTTTATTTTTTAATGGGCCGATGGTGCAAGGTAATGAAAATCTAGTTTCGAAGATTAAATATGGTGGATGATGTTGTAATTCAGAAGATCATTTATGATCGGTTGAGCCAATGTACAAAATTACCATGTTATTCAATATCCAATATACCAAGTCCAAGGACAAGGTACTACATGCGTGTTCACACAGTGGAGGTTTTTCAGTCCAAACCTATGAAATACTCTGGTGGTTAAATGGTTGGCAGAGCATTGCCTCATTTAGATATCTGATTAGTCTAGGATCCAACAGAACAGATGGGATAATAATAGTAAAAATTTGAATGGACAATTAGGTAAAAGAATCTTCCTTTCGTTTTGTAGTTTCAGATTTTAACAAGCACATATTTCTGACTTTTGAACATAAATAACAACAGTGATTTCGTCCACAGATGAGTTCACGAGCTGAGCTCAAGTTTGCTCGAACAATGTCAGAGCCAAGCTCAACCTTGCCTAAGGTGTGCTCGATTCAGTATTGAGATGAGCTCTGTCGCCTTCAAGACTAGCCGAGTTGAGCCTATGGCTCGGCTCAATTGCAACCCTAACCTCCAGAAATAGAAACAAAAACTCTACTACTAAATAGTTACCACAAACAAAGTGAACCAATGACACAATAAAGAATCACGACAAAAAACACCACATAAGCGTTTTTTTTGTGGAGAATGAGGGGTGGAGGCCTCACTTGGATGAGCTTCAATTTGGTTCCATTTCTGAGGTATCATGACTGACTGGAAATTCCGTTCTTGGAGGAGGAGGTTATGAGGGCGTTGAAGCAATGCAATGGGGATAAAGCCCCGGGGCCGGATGGTTTTACTACGCAGTTTTTGCAGGAGTGTTGGCATGTTGTTCAGGAGGAGATCATGGAAACCTTTCGTGCTTTTAATAAGGTGGTGCAACGGGAGGAGAGACGGTTGACTGGGTGGAAGCGTCAGTATCTTTTCAAAGGTGTGAGGCTTACCTTGGTCAAGACCATGCTATCTAATCTTTCAACTTATGTTTTCTCTCTTTATCAGATTCCGAGTTGTGTGGCTCAGAGGATAGAGAAGATTCAGAGGCAGCTTCTGTGGGAAGGTTGTAAGGAGAGGTTTCCTTTCCCCTTGTGCGTTGGGATATTTGTTGTCCTTTTAACAAAGCGCTATTGGGCAAGTGGTTATGGCGTTATGGTTCTGAGAGGACTCGTCTTTGGAGGAGGGTGATTTTTTGTTGTTATGGTAAGCTTTCGGGTGGTTGGTGTTCGAAACCTGTGCGGATCTGGAGGGGCATGGGCGTGTGGAAGGATATCCAGCGGGGGTGGGATCCATTTACTTCTTTTATTAGCTTCAGTGTGGGGGAGGGTCGTTTGCTCGTTTCTGGTCGGATCTTTGGTGCGGGGAGGGTACGTTAGCTTCCTCTTTTCCTCAGCTTTATAGTATCGCTCGTGACCGTCATACCTATGTTACCGATTGTTGTCACCTTAATACCGGTAGACTTGTGTGGGATGTTTAGTTTGTGTGTCATTTTCAGGATTAGGAGTTGGAGGAGTTTTCCGGGTTGCTGAAGTTATTGTATTCTCAGGATGTCTCCAGGGTTGGTCCAGTTCTCTTGGTGTGGAGACCTTCTCATAGGAGGTTCATGGTTTCGTCTTTTTTTAGATGCTTAACACCCAGGTTTTGTTTAGATTTTCCTTGGAAAGCGGTTTGGTGTTTTAAGCCCCTTTAAAGGTCGTTTTCTTTGTTTGGTCAGCAACTTGGGGTTGTATTCTAACCGTGGATAAGCTAAGACAGCGGAATGTTATTGTTGTTAATCGGTGTTTTATGTGTAAGGAGGATGGTGAATCCCCCGATCACCTCTTCTTGCATTGCCCAATTGCTTATGATTGTTGGGGTTTGCTTCTTGGCCTTTTTGTGTTGAGTGGGTGATGCTGGCTTTGGTGAGGGAGGTTCTTGATGCGTGGAATGGTTGTGGCGTGGGGACCCATGCCCGCACTTTTCGGAGGGCGCCCCCCTTGTCTTTGGTAATGCTTATGGCTTGAGCGTAATAGACGTTGCTTCGAGGGGCATGAGGCTTCTATTGGTGCCATCAAGGACTTTTTTTATTGCAAATTTGTTTCGTTGGGTGGAGGGTAGAGATTGTACTTCGATTGATGAAAAGTTAGAGTTTTTGGGTTCTATTGGGTCGCAGACACCTTCTTTTTCTTCTTCCTTTGTACTAGGGATGCACTCCCCTTTTGAGTGTCGTTTTATATCTATACTTACCAAAAAAAACACCATCGAGATTTACTTGATTCCCAAAACTATGTCCATGGCGAGATCCAATAAATTATTTCACTATAGAAAAATAAGGAAAATACAAGTTTCATCCCCAAACACATTGTAAACCATAAACACCCTTGTATAGTGGGCAATAAGAGAATCCTAAACAGGGGGGTAAATGAAACAAAGTCTTGGGTCCACACAAAGCCCATTTATCAGATCGAAGCCCATATTTATAGGAGCTCCCCACATTTTAGGAAGTAGTATCCTTTGTAAAATTGTGTTTTTAAGGGAGTTACCAAATAATATATCTGCCATGTTCAATCGATCGAAGCATACTAGATGCCCCTAGATAGATTCATACTTGGTTTCAATGCATTTTGAATTAATTAAATTTTTCTGCAAAATCTCCATCAATCAACTATTATTTGAGCAATGGCTACTGAAAACTGCTCCATTGATTGACCATGTGCTTGATGCACACTTGTTATCTAGATTAACAATTAGTTCTGAAAACAATATAAAACATTGACACACCTGAGTCCAGATAAATTATATAAAAATAAAAAGAGAATGTAAGAAAGAACCCACAGGAAAAAACAAGATGGAAAGTACATAACCATGTAGTAGTAAACTGCCGTTCAATATGAACTCTGCAAATCATTTATTTCAAGTTTATGTTAATCGGGCCAGTTGCGGCTTGTCAAACAGAACATGGGTGTTCTGGGAAAATCATTTGAATTCTTGGCGCACACACATATATTCCCCTTCGAGTTAACATGATTTTCCAATATTTTGCTTAGGGCATTGGGATTTAAAAGATTTAATACTACGTGAATTGTTGCCCATTGATGGATTTGCTCATTCCTTTCATGCATGCACACTTGTGCAACAGATTGTATAACATTCCGTTCTTAAACATATATTATATATATATAGAGAGAGAAGTTATGAACATACCTTTGTCTGACTTTAAGTATTCCTGTCCCTATTTGCATTGGTATGCCCATAATGATGCATTCACTGACTCCTTCAATGTTGTCAACCCTCCCATTTACAGAAGCATTAAAAAGGTGATCTGCTGTCTTTTCAAATGAAGCCAGCATCAGTACACTATCTTTCATTTTCTGAATGCCGAATCTTGTGATTCCTAGAACTTCACCCTGTCATATTAACAATCACACTGTAAGTCAAGACATATACTAAGAATGCATATCTCAACCGCACAATTGTAATTCAAGGATAATTTTTCAGCTCCAGGCATCACAGAAATTATGATTTAAACAAACACTCACCTTAAACGTCATCAGATCTGCTAAAAGCATCATATGTCGTGAGTCTATGGTCATTCCATGACTCTTCATTGTGTATTGTATTTGTTCAATTATAGTATTCCTTGCAGCTTCGATTCCAAGTGTCTGCTGTACTTCAATAATATGATTACTCGTTGTCTTACATCCATTGACTCCTTCAGTGCCCATTACTGCTCGAAGTCCCGTTCTGACAAAAGATATATGTATTTCATTACTTATGACAAAAAAGAAGCATCCTATAGTATATTGCTGATAACCCTGGACTCAGGTCTGTCAATGTATTATATGAAAAAAAGAGAGCATAATACAGTAAAAAACATTACACAAACATAACATAATCTATTATATTAATTCAAAATGATTTCTGAAAACATATTCTTTTACCATACATAGTAATTGTTTTCATGATAACCGCTGTCATTATTGCAGATAGTTTGAAACAACCATAGAACTGCATGTTTTTTTTAAAATAAATGCCGTGTTTGAAAAACATATATAGAAAAGTGTGACAAATGTAAAATTTCATTTAAAATTATGAAGCACACAAACTGCAATGGTCTTGGCACTTCCTTGATTTTATTTTTCAGTCTTTCTTTGTAGGTTGGTTGTATGAGTTGTTTGGAAGGTGGAGCGGCGCTGAAGGTAATGGCAAACAACTAATCCTCCACCCTTCCAAAAGTTCCTATTAAAGCATCAGTTGCCAAAAGAAAAGATCATGAAATCGAGCAAGTGAATGTCAGCTAACTTATGTGTGTGTGTAGCGTCGAAGATACTTTGTCTTGACCTAATTGAAGGTCCGTTCCATTCTCTCAGCACTTTATGTCTAAAAAGGGTATTTTTGCAATCTACAGGGGCTGGGGGTCCTCATTTGGCATACTTGAAGACTAGCACTACAGTAAATTGTGTACTATCACTACAAGAGTTAGCTACTTCAAATTACTTGTCCTCGTGGAAACATATAAAAAGGGCAGGCCAGTCACTTGTCTGCATGTATAGAAGGTGAAAATTGGAGATGAAGAATGTGGCTTCTCTGGAATTAAACCAACTTAAAAAAAAAATCACACTTTAATTAATTCCAAAGAATCCGTACACCAGTTAACATTTATATGGTGTGCAGAAAGTACAACTTATTAAATTTCTGCAATAAACTAACCCTTCTACAAACAGCTTGTAGATTTCCTTTTCTTTGTCTTTCTCGTCTTTTTCTTTGTTAATTACTGCACGTTCAACTGTATTTATGCCCTGTCATCCAAAAACAACCAGGAGAAAGTCACAGAGAAATTCCACCACATCAAACCAGATAAAGAGAAACATTAACTCCGCATTGTCTTGCTTGAGATAAAAATCACGGAAATTATGGAAAATCCCAAGTGCCGTAGTTTTCTAACCTTCACAACAACTGCTGGAAGTTTATTTTTGAGAGAGTGGAGTTCAAAATGAAGCCTATTTTTATCACTCTGGGGAATGACTTCCAGCTTTCTGACATCCAAAACTTTAACATGCTGCAATTAAACATGCAACTGACTTGTTAAGACACACAGGAATATCAGACAGCTTTCAAAACAGTATGGAGATATGTCATCTTCACCTGCTCCTTCAGTTTGATTTTTGGAGTTCGCAAAATTGAGCCTTTTACAGTATGTGCATCTATACAGAGTTGTGAAGCTTGAATTCTTTCCATATCAAGTGTGACAATTATTGATGCAACCCTCGCTGTCAGTACAATTTTTATACTCTTTGCAACCTACGTGAGAAGGAGAAGGTCAACTTGAAGGCCAACAAAATACTATCTAGCAAGAGGCAGTTGAAGAGGTTATGAAACCCTGATCTTTTCACTAACAACATATTTGAACATAGAACTAAGTAATATATTAAAAAAATTCCTTGAGCTTGCGAGGAACGATCACGTGAATATGATAAATGCAGAAAAACGCAAAGCTTGAGAGGAGAATATATATCAAATAACACCTAAAAGTAACTGACGCCAAGAAGCTAGTACTCATAAAAACATCAGAATGTTCCAGCACCAGCCATGAGAGATTTACAGTAAAACTGGACCAATTCAATTTGAAGTAGATTGAAATATGAGAGTCAAAAAATGAGACCTCAAAATCACTATTTGAAGAAAATAGCAGCAACTATCAAGTCCAGCACAAAAAATGAAAGGAGAAAGTACCTCTATTAGTGATCCACAAGTTTATTTTAGGGAGGGGTAGAGCTAGTAGTTAACTTGAGAGCAGAAGTGCAACGGAATAACATTCTAGGGCTGCAAGCAACAGCTCCCATTGAATCTTAGTTCCAATAGTTTGTATATTTTACATTACCTTTGTGATTTTGAGCAACAACTGAGCTGTAAAGTTGAATGCTTGACATGCACGTGTACATGACAGGAAGAACTCATACAATGAAAAAAAAATAGAGAGTAATACCAATGTACTAAGATCATCTCCAGTTTCCAATATCATTAATTCACATAAAGAGCAATTAAAAAAATATATATATACCTGGCCTAAGATTGTTTTTTCTATACGGCCTTTGACCATCATTGCAGCTTTCGGGTTATCACCATATTCAAGTATTGTTGTAATGATGGGTGTACTAATTTTTTTGGCTCCATTTATAATTTCTTTGATACGAGGAACTCCAAGAGTAACATCTAGTACAAGAGTCAAGGTCTAGACATTCTTTTCCCTGACAAGAAACTCACATACCCATTTACCCGTGCAGGAACTTCAACCCTCCCCTTCTACTTTCAGAGGTTCAGGGGATACCACTAGACTAGCCCCTGGTAAGGTCCAAACATTTAACAATTTAAAAGATCAAGCAGGAGGAAAGCGAACAAAAAATAATCAACGTGCCAACTTTACTTCCAGAGGAAAGTATGAATGATGAAAAAGGATACTCATGCTAGCAACTCCAGCAAAGTGGAAAGTTTTTAAAGTCATCTGTGTCCCTGGCTCTCCGATACTCTGAGCTCCAATTGCACCTATTGCTGTTCCAGCTTCAATTCTCTTCAAATGATAACGAGAGATGCAGGTTTCCAGAAATACCTAAACTCAATGGGAAAAAAACACAATACTGTTATAAATCCATATAACAGAAATAATCATAAAAAAATGAAGACACATTCTATCGATAACAAATATCAAAGAAACCATGAAAGCATATAGATCCTACTTTGCAAGCAATTTATTAGCTCAAAGCATGTAACAACATGTCATTTCCCGTAATAATAATATAAAAAATCTCCAAATCACAATGCTTGCTATCTTCCGTTGAATTCTCTCCCGTACCTCCCTCCCTCTAGTACAAGGTCATGCGGACCATTACCTTCATCTCATATCTGCCCATTTCTTTCAAATATTATTTCGAAAATTATTTCAAAATATTATCCTTCATCTTGCATGAGAAAATGCTTAGTCACTCTGCACCCTCTTTGCATGTCAGCAGCAATACTAAGTGCTCGACAAAATTTTTTTTAAACCAAAAAAAAAAAGAAAAAAAAAGGAGAGAGCGGAATGAAGCATTAAGTTCAAATGAAGGTAAAGGAAAATTTTAAATACCTTTAGCTGTTGGGAAGTAACACCAGATATAGCCTCAGCAATATTTTCAAGAGAGAGAGTTTTTTCATCCATGGATTTGTCTTCATCCATTTTCAGTGCCCTCCTCGTGTTTTGAAACCTTTCAATTACTGTTTTAAGGAATTCTTCGAGTTTTTTTGTGAACTCATCAGAACAACCCCCATCAGAAGTCGTTTTAAGGAATTCTTCCCCATCAGAAGTCGTTTTAAGGAATTCTTTGAGTTTTTTTTTGAACTCATCCGAAAAACCCCCATCAGAAGTCGTTTTAAGGAATTCTTCCCCATCAGAAGTCGTTTCAAGGAATTCTTTGAGTATTTTTTTTATCTCATCTGAACAACCCCCATCAGAAGTCGTTTTAAGGAATTCTTCGAGTTTTTTTTTGAACTCATCTGAGCAACCCCCATCAGAAGTCATATTGTGCTTCAAGAGCCTTTTCAAGAGCCTTCCCCTAATCGCAGTGATCATTTCAGAAGGAAACATGCTTGCATGCTGTCCAGCAGGACATGTCGCCTATAAAAGGTTAATGATCAAAATATAGTCATCTTCAACCTCCACGTCAAGTTCTATGATGAATAAGAGATAAAGATCTTTAAAATGTACAAATGAAGAGAGAAGCTCAGACCTTGACTTTCGAAAGTAATCTGTCAAAGTTTAGAGGAAATCCATTTTTTCCTTCCATTTGAGATGGATCCATGCCATCATCACCGTATACAAATTGCACTATGCATCCACTAGCATTTCGTACGGTGTTATCATAGTGAATAGATAGGTCCTCTAAAGCTTTGATTAATCTACGAGACATGTATCCTGTGTCAGCTGTTTTAACCTAAAGTAACCAGAAAAACAACAATATCTTTAAGTTCCGATGTTCAACTAAAACTATATCGAACAACAAATGGAACTATTCTTATCGCATAGTATCAAAATATACAAACACAGTAGTTGCTGGATAAATATTGCCTTGTACAGTTAATAAAATTGATTATTGCCGTAGCCACTTAAGGTTTATTGTATTGTTGTAAGAAAATGATAAATAAAAAGAAAACAAGAAAATTAAATAAAAACAAGTATTTCCCCTTTTACTAGATAATCTAGAATGCCAGATAAAATTTAGAGAAACCTTGATCCTCACACTCACAAATAAAAGAGCATCAGTTATACCCTAAGCTCCAAAAAGATATTATGGCCACCATATGATTCCCGAATACCAATTAATTAATTCTTTCACTTTTTCCCCAAATCTCTCCATCTTTCTCTTCCTCTTCTTCTTCCTCTTTCTCTTTCTTTATCTTTATTTTTGTTTGTCTTTCCCTATAATTACAACATGATATCAGAGTATGGTATCTAAACCTTAGGGCATGTGGTTGAAACCCTAGGGCAATTTTCTTTTTGGTGTTCGCGTGTGCAATTGGTGAGTTTATGGTGTTCGCATCGCTCGGTTGTTGATGTTTTGGCGTTCGCATGATTCCCTCAGCACAACACTCGTGTTCTTGTCGTTTCAGAGTCTGGTGGCTTGGCTGTTCTCTAGGATTTCTTTGGTGATCGTGTGGTCGCCTTCTTGTATGCATCTCGAAAGTTAGTTCTATAGTGGTGGTGGTTTTTTTGTTTTTTTTGGTAGAGAGGTGGTTATCTATACGTTTTAGTTATGTTTATGAGGAGTGTGTGCCCGAAAACTATTTGATAAAATGTCTAGCTCATAGGTGATTTCTACTCGTGTGGCTCCGGTGATTGGTGGTAGTAATGATCACCATCCTGGCTTGTGTATAACTACATTTAAGTTGGATGAGACCAACTATATGGAGTGGCTCAATATGCTCATATGCATATCACGTGTCGTAAAATGCTCGATCATATCGAAGGGAATATAAGGTATCCCTCACAGGATGATCCTAAATTCAATGAGTGGAGTGCAAACAATACATTGGTTATAACGTGGTTGTTGCAGTCAATGTAACCACAAATCTGGGTTTTTTGTTTGTGAAAACAACAAGGGAGATATGAAAAAATGTGGAAGAGACATATTTTTTAATTAGTAATTTTGCAAAGTTGTATGAGCTTGAACAAGAGATTTCAACGTTCAAGCAGGAAGACCAGACTCTTACTACATATTAGAGCCTTATGAGCTATGGTAAAACGAACCAAATCTATGAGTTCTTGGTTTATCAGCATCCGAAGTATGTGCATGCTAGAGTACAAGTGTTAGGCAGATATCCAACTCTTAATTCTGCTAGAGAGGTGTTCTCGTAAATCTAGGTTGAGGAGAGTAAAATGAAGACTATGTCTGCCTCTGTATACACCAAGTCTGAGCCAAAGGTGCCATTATCTGATAGGTCTGCTCTTGCCATACAACAATGGAACAAACACAACACTTTAAATGGAGGAAAGCAAAATGTTAACAGTAAGTTGAGGTGTGACTACAGTGGGCCTACGCGCCAGACTAGGGAAACATGTTGGATCTACATGTCCGCCCTGCTCCAGCCTCCACTCCTATTCAAGCGAATGCTACGCTAAACCCCGGTCCTTTTTTAGGGGGTCATCAACGACACATGTTGCGATGCTTGAGACAACTTCTACTGATCATGCCTACTCAGAATCAAAGAGTTCTTTATTTGGGGTTGCAGTTGATGCTCTTCGACAATTGTTAGCTCAGAATGCCTCCAATACTGCTTGAAGAAATCTAAGAATAGAGAAGATTATGAAGATCTAGAATAGAGAAGATCTGGAATTGAATTCTATTCTTTCACTTAGTGTTTCAGATTGTACAAGGCTTATTAATATACAAGAAATAACAATAAAGAAATACAAGTATGTCAAAGATCAGATCTGCAACATACTCTAGATAAACAACTGCACACTCTAGGAGCAAAAAGACAGAAAACATTTTGACTTAATTGGATCAAAATCTCACAAGGCTGCTGCTGTTGTTTTTCCACACTCCCCCCTCAAGCTGGTGAATAGATATTTTCCATTCCCAGCTTGGAAATGATTTCTTGAAATGTTGCACTATTGAGACCTTTAGATAGCACATCAACAAGTTGGCCTTTGGTTGACACATAGGGTATGCAAATCAACCCACTGTCTAGTTTTTCCTTCATGAAGTGTGTCCACTTCAATATGTTTTGTTCTGTCATGTTGCACCGGCTTGTGTGCAATGCTTATTGCAGACTTGTTATCACAGTAGAGTCTCATCGGTCTATCCCACTTGATCTTGCCACTACATTCTGTTTCTTGCTTTTCCAAGTTACAAGATTACCACCTAAGAAAGTGCAGTAACCCGAGGTGGACCTTCTGTTAATCACTAAACCTGCATAGTTAACATTGGTATAGGCTTCCAGAAGCAACCCTGTATTCCTTTTGAACAAGATTCCTCTCCCAGAATTTGCTTTCAGGTAGTGTAGGACACGATAAATAGCTTGTAGGTGCACTTCTTTGGGACTGTGCATAAACTGACTTATCACACTCACAACATAAGCTATATCCGACCTTGTGTGTGAGAGATAAATGAGTTTTCCAACCAATCTTTGGTACATCTCCCTATTCATGGCAGTATCTTCATTGGCTTCTCCAAGTCTATGATTAGGATCGATAGGGGTGTTTGCTGGTTTACATGTTAGTTTCCCTATCTCTTTTAGAAGATCAACCACATACTTCTGTTGTGAGATAAAGATACACTGCTGTGAGTGAGCCACCTCAATCCCTAGGAAGTACTTCAATCTCCCTAAATCTTTATCTCAAATTCCCTGGCCAAACACTATTTTAACATTTCCTTTTCCTTCTCATCATTCCTTGTCACAATTATATCATCAACATACACAAGGAGAGCTGTAACTCCCCATGAGGCCGTGTGTTTGATGAACAATATGTGGTCTCCTTGACTTTGCTTATACCCTGTTGCTAGCATTACTTTTGCAAACCTCCCAAACCAGGCCCTAGGAGATTGCTTTAGACCATACAACTTGCATACTTTGTTGGTTTCTAGATTACTCCAATATCCTGGTGGAATCTCCATGTATATCTCCTCTTCCAAGTTACCATGACGAAATGCATTCTTTACATTAAATTGTTGAAGGTACCAGTTGTAATTTGCAGCCAAAGACAACAAAATCCTAACTGTATTCATCTTGGCAACTGGAGTAAAGATTTCCCGATAATGCCATAAGTTTGAGTATAGCCCTTAGCCACCAACCTAGCTTTATACCTTTCAATAGTACCATCTGTCTTGTACTTTATAGTGAAAACCCATTTGCACCCAATTGGATTTTTTCTTTTAGGTAGCTCCACCAATTCCCATGTTTTATTTTTCTCTAAGGCTTGCATTTCTACTTTCATGGCCCGTCTCCATTCCTCATTAGACAATGCCTTAGATAATTTGGTTGGGATAGAGATAGTGTTTAGGCTCACAAGAATTTTTTTGTGGGATGGTGAGAATTTTTCAAAATACACAAAATGAGAGAGTGGATATAGTGGATGTTTAGTACATTCTCTGATTCCTTTCCTAATGGCAATAGGTAGGTCAGGGCTACTAGTCCTAAGTTCACAAACTTTAGGTGTTATTTGAGGAGTAGAGTCAGGGATTGTGGTTACCTCATTTTCGGGATTAGTGTCAAATTCATGAACTTGCACCACATCTGGAGTTGGAGCGTTTTTCCTTGAGTACACCTGCAAATACCACATAGAATCAAGAACATTTTTATCCTTAGTCACGAGTTCTGTGTTTGGAATAGAAGAGGAAGATGGAGTTACTTCAGATGGGATAGATGGTTTAGGCTCAAGGGCAAGAGAAACAGAGGACTATTGAGAAGGTGAGGAGGATAAATCAAGCAAGAAGAAGTCTCTATCCTTATCTTCCAATAAGGTCTCCCCCTGAAGATAAGGATGAGTGAAGTATGGATGATTTTCTTCAAAAGTGACATCAGCAAACACATAGAATTTTTGTGTAGGAGGATGGTAACACTTGTACCCTTTCTGAGTTGAGGAATAACCCACAAAAATACATTGAATGGCCCTTGGATCTAACTTTCCCCAATTATGACTATGTATATGAACATATGATGTGCACCCAAATACCCTAGGGATCAGATTATTTGTGGTGTTAAAATCAGGATAAAATTTGGAAAGTAAGTCCATGGGAGTTTTGAAGGCTAAAACCCGTGAAGGTAATCTGTTTATAATATGGGTGGCAGTAAGAACAACTTCCCCCCAATAGGATTTAGGTACATTGTTTTGGAAAAGTAAGGCTCGGGTTGTGGCTAATAAATGTCCATTTTTCCTCTCGGCTACTCCGTTTTGTTGTGAAGTGTTGACACAAGATGACTCATGAATGATCCCCTCTTTTTGAAAATAAGGAGATAAAATATGGTTGAAGTAATCTCTTGCATTATCTGATATAAACATCTTAATTTTCACCCCAAACTGATTTTGAATCATGTTATGGAAGTTGAGGAACACACTGCTTACATCCGACTTTTGTTTGAGTAAGAAAATCCAAGTGACCCTAGTGCAATCATCAATAAAAGAAACAAACCACCTTGCACCAGAAACATTAGAAGTTGTAGAGGGACCCCATACATCACTATGAATTAAGTAAAAAGGAACATAATTTCTTTTATTGCTAATTTGAAAAGTCACGCGTTTATGCTTTGCAAGTTCACAAATGTAGCAATGAAAATGTTCAAAATGAACTCCCTTAAACAAAGAAGGAAACATGACTTTCAAGGTTCCAAACGAAGGGTGTCCTAAACGAAGGTGGTGCTACCAGATTTTGTTTTTATTGGAAGATTTTTCAGAAAAGAGTGACAAAGATAAGTTATTTTTTATAGTACTTTGGCTGCTTGATGTCTCAAGGTAGTATAGTCCACCCTTAACCTTAGCAAGTCCAATCCTCCTCCCCGAATCCCGGTCCTAAAATTCACAATAGGAAGGATAAAAAATCACATTACAATTCATGTCTCTGGTGAGTTTCTGGATGGACAGAAGGTTAGTGGACAATTTTGGCACATGAAGAACATTTTTTTAGAACAAATGTGGGATCAATTTGAACTTCTCCTAAACCTGCTACTGTGGTAAGTGAGCCATCTGCAACAACAATCTTCTTATTACTATGACACAAGGTATATGTACTAAAATTTTGAGAGGAATGTGTCATGTGATCTGTAGCACCCGAGTCAATGACCCAAGAACTCCTAATAGGCTTATCCAAGACATTTAATCCATGAGAACTAGAGAACTTACTTGAATGTGCCAAGGTGGAGGCACCAGTAGACCCCTCAAGGGTTCCCAAATTTTATTTCAGTTTCGCAATATCCTCTATGTTGAACTCTACCTGTTCCTGAGACTTCTCCTGGCTCAGCTGTGTTGCTACCATATGAGCTTGCCTATGGTTTTTGGACTCTAATTCAGGATTAAGAACAAAAAGAAACTAAGGCTGAGAAAAAACAAACAGGACTAGATCTGGAGACGAAGGCCAACAAAGGGAATCAGCTACGAAAACAGAAGAAAAACAGCAATTAAGGCTGAGAAAAACAATCTGGAACAATAGAAAAAAAAAGCAATTAAGGCTGAGAAAAACAATCTGGAGATGAAGGCCAGCAAAGGGAATCAGCTATGAAAACAGTAGAAAAAACAACAATAAAGGCTGATTATCGGAATTTGATTCCCAAGAAGAGCCTAAAGCTCTGATACCATGAAGAAATCTAAGAATAAAGAAGATTATGAAGATCTAGAATAGAGAAGATCTGGAATTGAATTATATTATTTCACTTAGTGTTTCATGTTAGTTATAGTGTGTGGGTGTCTTTGGGCTTGACCCAATATGGGTCAGGCCCATATGATTTTGTGTACCCATCTATGTGTTGGCCTAATATTTATATATATATATAGGACTGCTAACCAGAAAGTTAGTAAGTCAATATTACACTAATTTCAACACGGTATCAGAGCCAGATACTGAAGTTTGAGAAATTCTCTTCTCATAAAACCCTAACCCTAATCACCATCCTTCTTCCCTAACCCTAATCTACATAAACCCCAACCCTTGTTATTTATTTTTGTGATACTTGGTCTGTTTTCGTAATTCCGATCATGAAACCCTAATTTCGTAATGGGTCCTTGCCTGAAAAGTTGTCTTGATATATATAGGGGTGCGGTTACCCCTTGTTTATGTGATTAGAGATGCGGTTCCCCCTTGTTTCGATTCGCAGGATCATCTTTGGATTTTTTTTTTTATTTAAGATTTTATTATGGCGGATTTGTCGTCTTTCGGCGGTAGGGCTGTTGAGAACAACAACAAGCCCATTATTTCTGAGATTGTTTCTGCCTCTACCAAGCTTACAGATCAACGTTTGGATGGATCTAATTTTCAGCATTGGAGAAAGATTATTCTTTTTGCTATTCGTGGTATGGATAAGGAAGATCATCTTACTGTTGAATTCCTGAACAAGCAATCTGACCCTGCAGGTTATAAGATTTGGTTACATGATGATGCACGGTTATATAACCAACTTATCAATTCAATGGAGCCAAAGGTAGCCATGTTGGTTACCCACTGTGATTCAGTTAAAGAGTTGTGGGAGTATCTACAAATTCTATATTCTGGCCGAGATGTAATGATCATATTATATAATGTATGTTAGTCCATATTCCGCCCTGAGCAAATGGAAAGTATCAGTGATTATTTCGCTTCGTTCAAGAAAACATATGAAGAATTTAATATGTTGATGCCTATTACGTCAGATATTCATCAGATGCAGAAACAGAGAGAGCAATTGGTTATTCTTGCGTTCCTGAGTGGTTTAAAACCTGAATATGAATCGGCTCGGTCTCAGATTCTAGCGAGTCACGAAACTTCACTTACAGAGGCATATTCTAGGGCTCAACGCTCTACTCGACAATCTTAAGGATTAAGTGATAATGGTGATAGGACTGCCCTAGCAGGTCAATCCGGAGGCAGTGCTAGGGGAAAACGAGGAGGCCGTGGGGGTCGAGGAGGACGCGGACCAAATGGTTGAGTTGTTTGTTTTCACTGTGGTGGCATTGGTTACATGCGTGACAGATGCTGGAAGTTACATGGTAAGCCACCTAATGTTCGATCCGCAAATATGACATTCGGGACTGATCAGTTTACCCAGGATACTACTGTTGATGATGGTCGTGTGACTTTATCCGTTGAGGAGTACTCTCGTTTATTATCTAATCAGGCATCTATATCTGCCACTGTTGCTCAGACAGGTCCATCTACAGCTTGTCTTTCAGCTTCTCCTTGGGCATGGATTATTGATTTTGGAGCTTCAGACCATATGACTGGCACCACAGGTATATTGAGTGCATATTCTCCTACATCATCTCTTCCCGATGTTCGGGTGGCTGGCGGATCATATATTGTTGTTCGAGGGATTGGCAAACCGGTGTGTCTTTCTTGGGTACTCTGCCACTCAAAAAGGGTATATGTGTTATCATCATACTACTCGTCGTCAGTTTGGTGGGGTGCATCTACAAGATGATTTCGAAAGTTTTGGCGGTGAAGTTATAGACTGTGTTAGATAGGGTGATTTTAGCTCCTCAGAATTCCTTTGCCGCTAGTACTCGCACAGTTCATCTAAAAGTCCGGATAATGCTATAACCCAACATAAACCCCTTATGGTGTGTTTGTTACATAGCAATGGAATGGAATGAAGGTGGGAATGAAATGAGGATGAGAATGGAATAGTCATTACCATTCTATTTGAGTATCACTAAATACAAAATGGAATGCCCATTCCATAAGTTTATTAATGGAATGGATTTTCATTCTCTGATATGAAATTTTAGTCCAAGAGAATGTCCGTTCTCATTCTAAAATACATACCAAACTTAAGAATGGCTGGAATGTGCATTCCATTCCATTCCTGGGTACCAAAACACATCATTAGTTAAAAAAAAATCTATAAAATAGACCAATATTTTTGTTGTCTCATGAATATTTTTTTGAGTTCATACTTGACATGATTCCCTACATGCGTACAAGTCTAAACAAATGTGCTATTTAACAGGACATCACATCATCACCAATGAATTTTCCATAAACCATCGATTGGAAGAATGGTCTCACACATCTGACATCTTGCACTACCTAGTCATATATCCATACAAGCCATGAGTTTGTACTAGATAACATGTAGGACTTTGACCATGCAAAATAAACCCTCTCATCTAATCCGACCGTCTCCTTGGAGAGAGGGACCACATTAACAGTGATAGTGAACTCACCCATCACAAGTTCTGAAACCAAGTTGAAGAGGATATCGACATCAAAAGATTAGAGTTTGAGACAAAACCGAAAGAATGAATGAATGGAGAAAGAGAGATATCATAGGAAAAGGTTTCAAGAAAGTTACTCTCATCCTATAATCTTAGGTATATGTATTATTAAATGAGCAACAGTATAAAATCCCCATGCACCGAGTATGAACTAATACTCATATAATTGAATATATTAATCTATTAGTCATGCAAAAGGTAGATAAACAATTTCCCATTGTTCCTCAACATGAAGATTACAAACACTACAAGAACGAATAAATCCAAGCTCAAAAAGTCTCAAACCAATAAATCTAAACTCAAACAGCATCTGTATCTAAATTAAAATTCACCAGATTGATTGGGTGACTTGCAACTGAAATAGGAAACAAAAGAAAGCAAAAAGATCATCAATACCGCTGTGTCCACGAGCCCTTCTCGTCCTGCCATCGTATGGAAGAAGAACTCTGTAGCAGTTAAACCACTATAAAACGAATTTGCAACAAATCCTTTAGCCTGCATTCAGAGAAACACAAATTCCATTTAGTGTTTGAAGATTTCCTACTATCAGGAAACTAAAAGATTTTTCCTAAGTATCTTATGTTGCACAAAATTATATATCTCACGCCCCATATTTTTGCTAAGTAAGAATAATATATATATATATTTTTTGATAAGTATGAATAATATAAAAAACACTCAAAAGGGGAGTGCATCCCAAGGTTACAAGTCACCGCTCTAAGAACTAAGCGAGCCTAAAAAAACAATCTTTTCTTCTATAGATGAACAAAATCTACCCTCCACCCAATAAAACAAAAAGGAAATGAAAGAATCCTTAAATAAACCAATCGGGGACTCCACCGCCTCAAAACACCTTTTGTTACGTTCGAGCCAAATAACCCACCAAAGACACAAAGGTGTCACTTTCCAGAAAGGACGGGCCCGCAACCCCACGAAACAATCCCACCAACCATCAATCAACTCACGGACCGAAGCCGGCATCACCCAAGAAATGCCAAACAATCCAAAAACTAAACACCAACAATCATGCGCCACCGGGCAGTGAAGGAGAAGATGATCAACGGATTCCGCATCATTCTTACACATGAAACACCTATTGACCACAACGAAGTTGCGGCGCTGAAGGTTGTCTAAGGTTAGAATTCTGCCCCAAACTGCCGACCATGCAAAAAAGGCGACTCTAGGAGGGGTACCAGAAAGCCAAATCTCCTTCTAAGGAAAGGCAACTAGGAAGACATCTTGAAAAAAGAGAAGGACACCGAAAAGCCTCCAGAAAGAGAAGGACACCACACTGTACAAGGATGGACACACTGTACAGTAAACCCAGAAGGCCAGACACCTCCTCTAGCTCCCAATCCTGAAAAAGTCTCATAAACTGGACATCCCAGACGATCTTATCGTTATCAAGCCGATAATAGTCAACAACGCAAGCATGTCGATCGCGAGCAATACGAAAAAACATAGGAAAATAAGAAGCTAGGGTCGAGACACCGCACCAAAGGTCAAACCAGAAACCAACCGAGTAGCCAGTACCAATGCCGAAACGAATATGTGAAGAAAAAACAGTCGAAACACGACTAATATCCTTCCAAACCCCCAAACCTCTACGAAAACGTACCGAACGCGAGCATAAACCCCTATGATCCTCTCCGTAGCGGCATACAATCACCTTCCTCCATAATCGGTTCCTCTCAATCCCAAATCTCTAAAGCCACTTTCCCAACAAAGCTTTATTGAAAGGCACCAAACGTCAGATTCCCAGACCCCCTTCTTGTAACGGGAGGCAGACTAACTCTCACCGAATAAGAGCAATAGAAGTGTGCTCACGATCCCCTACCCATAGGAACTACCTCTGAAGTCTCTCAATCTTGAGAGCCACACTACTGGGAATCTGATACATAGACAGAAAATAGGTGGGAAGATTCGACAACATAGACTTCACCAAAGTAAGCCGGCCTCCTTTGGAAAGGTACTGACGTTTCCAACCTGTGAATCTCTTAGCAACCCGATCAACCATAGCATCCCAAAAAGGTTTACGCTGAGCCGCCGATCCCACCGGTAAACCCAGGTAAATAGAAGGTAGTTGACTAACACCACAACCCAACACTGCCGCCAAAGAAGCAATGTTCCCCACCTCTCCTACCGGAATCAATGAACTCTTCCCAGTATTAATTTTCAGACCCAAAACAACCTCAAAACAAATCAAAATATATCTGAGATGCCGCAACTGAACTTCCTCTACATCGCAAAATACTAGTGTATCATCCGCAAAAAGTAAGTGAGACATATACACAAACTGATGTTCCACACTCCCCACTTTGAATCCGCGCAGAAGAGCTCCTCCGAAGCTCGAGTCATCATCTGACTGAAAGCCTCCATCACAACCAAGAACAAGAACGGAGACAGGGGATCACCCTGTCTCAGGCCACGTGAACTCCTAAAAAATCCTGAGGGAGAACCGTTAACCATAACAGAGAAACTCGCCGACGATATGCAATAATGGATCCACCTCCTCCACCTCTCACCGAACCCAAGCCGCTCCAACATATACAACAAAAAACTCCAACTGACGTGATCATAAGCTTTCTCCACATCCAACTTCACAAGGACCCTTGGAATCCCACTCTGAAGTCTGGCATCCACAACCTCACTCGTGACAAGAGTCGAATAAAGAATCTAGCATCCACCAACAAAAGCATTCTGGGACTCAGAAATAAATGCATCCAAGCAGGCTAATGGGTCTAATATTCTTAATGTCACTAACAACCCCCTTTTCAGAATAAGGGAGTTGAAAGTAGCATTAAGAGACCTCACAAAGCAACCCTCACGATAGAAGTCGTGAAAAGTGCCCATCACCTCCTCCCTCACCACGGACCAACACTTAAGGAAAAACCTCATAGTAAACCCATCAGGTCCAGGGGCTTTGTCCCCATTACAGGACTTCAGCGCCTTGACCACCTCCTCCTCCGAGAACGGGATCTCCAAGCTAACACATTCCTCCTCAGAAATAGAGTCAAATCAAGACCATCTAACCGTGGTCTCCGCTCCTGTCTTTCCTTAAACAAATGTTGATAATAACTGGCAATCCCATGACGGATCTCCTCCTCAGAACTCAGCAAGGACCCCTCAATAATGATACTCCCAACATGATTGGACCTCCTGTGGGCATTGGCAACACGATGAAAGAATTTCGTGTTCCGATCACCCTTGGTCAGCCAAACGGCTTGAGATTTCTGACGCCATGAGATCTCCTCCTCAATCGCAATCTCCTCAATCTCAGCCCAACAAACCGCTCTCCGAACCCTCAACACGTCATTCATACCGCCGAATGACCTAGAGAACCCAAGAAATCAATCTTTTCCTCAATGGAATTACAATATCTCCCCTCCACCTAATAAAATAGAACATAAATGAGAGTGTCCTTTGATGATCCAACCGATGATTCAATCCCATCAAAACAAAAGGGGTTACGCTCCATCGAAAGGCAATACATCAAGCAAAGGGGCGCTGCTCTCTAAAAACCACAAACATGAGATCCCATAAAACCACCTCTCCACGCTTTAAGAACGCCACGAACTGAGAAGGGCATAACCCACTAAGCCCCAAACAAAATAAGGATCAAGCTCCACAATCGTGATCAAACGAGCAGTCAAGGAGACGATGATTTGTGAACTATCCATCATTCTCGCACATGAAATCCCGATTGACCATAATCAAATTCCACCGCCTTAGGTTATCTAAGGTTACAATTCGCCCCCAAACCGCAGTCCAACTAAAGAAAGAAACCTTAAGAGGGGCCTCGGAGCACCAGACCACCTTCCAAGGGAAAGACGACCTGCACTAAGCCGAGAGACATCAAAACAAAGAAGCGACCTCAAACCTCCCATTAGACGAGCAACCATGTCACCTCCTCGAGCTCCCAATCCTGGAAAAGCCTCACGAATAAAACATCCCACACTAGCCTACTAGTATCAAGTCGATAACAGTTAGCTACCCATGCCCGTCTGTTGCGAGCAATGCAATAAAGCTATGAAAAGGAATAAGCCAATTTGCCTTTCCCGCACCAACTATCGAACTAAAAATTAACATGTCTTCCATCCCTAACTTTGAAGTTGACATGCATCGCAAAGAAATCCCATCCGACACGGATATCCTTCAACAAACCCATAACCCTCCTTATCGTCACTTCACTTTAGCACCGGCCCCCAGCCTCCTCACCGTATTAGCAAGGTATCACTCTCCTCCAAAAACTAATCTCAACACCAAAATGCCAAAGCCATTTCCCTAATAGAGCCTTATTGAAAGACATCAATCTCTTAATACCTAAGCCCCCCTCCTAGATTGATTTGCAAACTCTATTCAACCCAACAAGGTGATAGGAGGGACTCTCCCTATAATCACCCCACAAAAACTATCACTGATGTCTCTCAATCCTCTCTGCCACACTAGAAGGAATCTGGAACAAAGACAAAATGTAGGTCGGTGGATTCGACAGAGGAATAAGCAACTGTCGCTGAAGTCTCTCAATCCTCTATTTGTTCATTCCACTAAATAGAGGAATAAGCAACTGAAACATACCGTAAGAAAAGTAAACACCTCATCTTATCATTATGTCATTTACATGTATTTCACCAAACTCCGTAAGATGTGGTTAGTCATACCAAAGCACAATTCAAAGAATTGACAAGGAAAAGAGGTTAGCTTTTAGAAGTTCTCTAATTCTAATTTTTATTCAAAATTGTGCAAGAACCTTACATAAAGACTACTTCTGAAGGATTCAAGAAAAGATTTAGCAAGAGAAATACTCATGTAACTGAATAGCGCAATAGAATTTATGAAATTCAAAGAATTAATGTATTTTCAGGAAAAGACTGAACATACAGCAGGGGTCTTTGACTTTCTCCAAAAATGCGGAAGGCTTCGATCTATAAATCCATTTGGAGCACGACGACCGGCAACTGTCTGCTGACCGACACATGCAATCATTTGGCTAATATTTATAGGAGATCCTTTTGAACCACACTGTGACATAATTAGGGGGCTATTTCTCCAATGTAACTCTTTCATACAAACCTGTCAGAAAAAGTTAAAATCAAACTGAATTGCGGCTCAAAATGCTTCAATCCACTAGCAATAAGTAACATGATAATTAGCAAATAAAGATTTAAAAGAACTAAACAACAAACCAAATAAGTTAATAAGTTCTAGATTAAACTTAGAATCCTCAAAGAAGATGCAAGATGTATTAACCGCCAAAAGAAATAAAAATAAATAAAAATAACACAAAAAAAAAACCAAGTTAGGCCCTTGTAATAAAGGGATGCATTAAATAACAACATTTAAGGTAAAATGCTTTAAAAATCATAATACCAAATCCTTACTTTTGCAGTTGTTTCTCGAATAGTATTTAAGACGCCAGTTATCTCAGCTTCTAGTGTCTGAGCAGCATCGCAACCAGGTTGAGTTGTAAGCCTTCCTTCGTTGTAGTTTTTTATAAGTTCATCACACTTCCCATAACCTTCTAAAATTCGATCACTTTTACTGTTGTTCAAACTTTCTCCTGGTTGGACATCATCGATTCCGATGGAGAACCCATGATTCCCAATCCATCGAGCACTGCAGCGAGACAAATGAGAAAACTACTGTTATATAAGTGAATAAAGAATACGGTTTTCAGATTAATCTATTGAGACGCATCAAATTTTATACGAGAAAATAAACGACATGTACTACATTGAAGACGGTGAACTTAAGAAGGCAACTGTTATAAAAATGAGATCGGAAGTTAGTTTAATGAGAATACAAAGAAAATAATGACAAGAAAATAGGCGTGCTCAAGAGACAGAGATTGGAGAAGACAACAAATATTTCTATTATAGAAATATGGAGGTACAAAAGCAAAATAGCTCACACCCAAAACCAAATTACAACAAAAAAATCACTCACTAATTTGTACACCAAAGTAACAAGTCAGTCTCTCTCAAAACCACCCAAAAAAGTTAATCCCAAAACATGAAGTAACCTGCCTATATATAGACAAGCTGAGGCGGTTAAATAGGTTTGCATATGTAGCTTCCTTCATAGCTTCCTAAAGGAGGCGACCTGAGCTTTATGGGTAAGTAATTAACAAATAAGCCATACCCCACAATTTTAGCCACTCATAGCACACAATTTCAGTCAATGGAACTACTACAACTCATAGCCCACAACTTCGGCAAGTGGAAGTACAACACCTATGTATGAATGAATAGCTGGAGCGAATTGGGTCAGATTTGTGCACTACCAACCGATTGCTCTCCAAGAATGAAATGATGAAATTTGGCCAATAAGATTGAGCCACCTCATAACAGCAACAACAATTTAGATCACCTAAAAATGCCTTCATGAGAGAGGAAAAAGTTACTAGCCGAAAATATACACATCTAACTTCAAAGCCAGATTTTCTTACGATATTTATTTAGAGTCTCCCCGAACAAAATGCTCAACATTCTTAGACATGTCCTTTTCTCGTAACAAAAAAATAAGATAAATATAAAACAAACTAGAATAAAAAAGAAGAAGAGACCATTAATGAAGTAATGTGAACCATTAAAAAGCTTCAAATTGTTGTATTTTGTACACCTATGGTACATAGACTTGGGTACATGTGTCGGACACGGGTATATATCCTGGTGTCAGACATATCAAATATCTAATAGAAGGACACATGGGCACGGCAATATATTCATTTTTGTTAGTTATAGTGTGTGGGTGTCTTTAGGCTTGACCCAATATGGGTCAAACACATATGGTTTTGTGTACCCATCTATGTGTTACCCTAATATTTATATATATATATATGACTGCTAACCAAAAAGTTAGTAAGTCAATATTACACTAATTTCAACATGGTATCAGAGCCAGATACCGATGTTTCAGAAACTCTCTTCTCACAAAACCCTAACCCTAATCACCATCCTTCTTCCCTAACCCTAACCAACATTCCCCCTTGTTGCCCCTGGACCCCGCAAGCTGACCGGGCAACTCGATCCCCGACCGGGGCGCTGCATAGTGGAATTTGGCTTCACAAAAAACAAGGGTTAGGGTTTTGTGTGGATTAGAGGCAGAAACAAGGGGGAGTGTTGGTTATTCTTGCATTCCTGAGTGGTTTAAAACCTGAATATGAATCGGCTCGGTCTCAGATTCTAGCAAGTCGCGAACCTTCACTTACAGAGGCATATTCTAGGGCTTAGCGCTCTACTCGACAATCTTCAGGATTCAGTGATAATGGTGATAGGACTGCCCTAGCAGGTCAATCCGGAGGAAATGCTGGGGGAAGATGAGGAGGCCGTGGGGGTCGAGGAGGACGCGGACCAAATGGTTGAGTTGTTTGTTTTCACTGTGGTGGCATTGGTTACATGCGTGACAGATGCTGGAAGTTACATGGTAAGCCACCTAATGTTCGATCCGCAAATATGACATTCGGGACTGATCAGTTTACCCAGGATACTACTGTTGATGATGGTCGTGTGACTTTATCCGTTGAGGAGTACTCTCGTTTATTATCTAATCAGGCATCTATATCTGCCACTGTTGCTCAGACAGGTCCATCTACAGCTTGTCTTTCAGCTTCTCCTTGGGCATGGATTATTGATTTTGGAGCTTCAGACCATATGACTGGCACCACAGGTATATTGAGTGCATATTCTCCTACATCATCTCTTCCCGATGTCTGGGTAGCTGACGGATCATATATTGTTGTTCAAGGGATTGGGAAAACATCTCCTACACCTAGTTTACAATTGTCATCCATTTTATAGTTGCCTGATCTTCCTTTTAATCTGATTTTTGTCAATACACTAACCAGATGACTTAATTGTTGTGTAATTTTCTATGGTGAATATTGTGAATTTCAGGATCGTTTGACGAAGAGGATGATTGGTAGGGGTCGTCACACTTCAGGAGGACTCTACGTGCTAGATGAGGAACCAATATCCATGGCGTGTTACGGTGTGTCATCCACTCCTTTCGAGCTTCATTGTCGCCTTGGTCATCCTGCTCTCCCCAGTTTTAAGCGTCTATATCCAACTTTTCAGTCTTTACCAGAGTTGTTTTGTTAGTCGTGTAAGTTCACGAAACATTATCGCGTGTCATATGTGTCTAGGATAAATAAACGAGCATGTGCTCCATTTGATCTAGTTCATACTGATGTTTGGGGTCCATGTCCAGCTCAGTCTAAGTCCGGGTTCCGTTATTTTGTTACATTAGTGGATGATTATTCCCGTGTTACTTTGTTATATCTAATAAAACAACGTTCTGAGATATTTTTTGTCTTTTGCGCTTTTTACAATGAAATTCGTAATCAGTTTTATGTGTCTATTCGCACGTTGCGTAGTGACAACGAACGTGAATATTTTTATTCTCCCTTTACATCATTCATGACCCAAAAGGGTATTATTCACCAGTTTTCATGTCCAGATACCCCCCATCAAAATGGAGTTGCTGAGCGTAAAAATCGACACATTATGTTAGTTGCTCGGGCACTTATGTTTCATATGAGAATCCCTAAAATATTCTGGAGCGACGCAATATTGACTGCAACATATTTGATCAATCGGATGTCATCGTATGTTCTTAATGGGGAGATTCCACATAAAGTATTATTTCCTAACCAACCTATTCATTCTCTCCCATTACGCATTTTTGGATGCACCTGCTATATTCGGGATATTCGACCTCAGGTGACTAAACTTGATCCCAAGTCCTTACGGTGCATATTTCTGGGATACTCAGAAGGGTTATCGGTGTTTCTCTCCTGAGTTGGGGCAGTACCTAGTGTCATCAGATGTAGTTTTTCATGAGTCTTCTTCCTTCTCGTCACATCTTTCGTTCGCGTATCCACCTCCCACACCGTCAGTTGATGAGTTTTTGGTCTATGACTTGATTTGTGTCACATCTGTCCCCTCAGTTCGCTCAGTTTAGCCTGTGTGTCCTCCCCTTCAGACATATGGTCGTGGACCACGTCAGGTGTTTGGTTCTACTCCTGTAGTTGATCCTGAGCCGCCCCCTGCTGCATCGGACTCTTCGTCCTCTGATCCTCTAGTGTCAGTTCAGACATCTGATGATGATTTGCCCATTGCTCTTCGGAAAGGTAAGCGCAGTTGTGTTAGTTATCCTGTATCTGTGACCCTCTCCTATGTCCTATGCAGGTGTTTCTTCATCATTACAGGCTTTCGTATTAGCTTTGGACTCTATTTATGTGCCTCGAAATCTATCCGAGGCTCTCTCTTCTGCAGATGGCGAGCAGCAATGCAGGATGAATGTCCGCCCTAAAGGCCAATCATACTTGGGACTTGGTGCCTCTCCCGCCGGGCAAAAGACCTATTGGTTGTAAATGGGTATATGTTGTTAAAACGAATCCAGATGGTTCTGTAGCTAGACTTAAGGCTCGCCTAGTGGCAAAAGTCTATGCTCAGACTTATGTGGTGGATTATACTGATACCTTTTCTCCTGTGGCTAAATTGCATCTGTACGTCTCATTATTTCTCTTGTAGCTACGTCTGGTTGGCCGCTCCATTAGTTAGATGTTAAGAATGCATTCTTGCATGTTGATCTCCAAGAGGAAGTTTATTTGGAGCAATTGCCTGGTTTTGTTGCTCAGGGGGAGTCTGGTCTCGTTTGCCGCCTAAAGAAGTCTTTATATAGTTTGAAACAATCCCCGCACGCATGGTTTAGGCGCTTTAGTGATGTTATTTTAGAGTTTGATCTTAAGCGGGCAGCCAAAGATCACTCGGTCTTTTATCGCTAGTTGGATGTAGGTAACATTTTACTTGTTGTTTATGTTAATGACATTGTGATCACTGGCAGCGATGGTGCAGGTATTTCTTCGCTAAAAACATTTCTGCAGACTCGGTTTTAGACAAAGAATCTTGGTTGTCTTCGTTATTTCTTGGGAGTTGAGGTGGCCCGTAGCAAACGGGGAATATTTCTAGATTTGTTACGCGACACAGGGATGATGAGTGTTAAACCATGTGATACTCCTATGGCTCCTAAAGTTAAATTATCTGGAGAAGATGGAGATGTGTTCTCTAATCCTGAGCGTTATAGACGTTTGGTTGGGAAAATTAATTATCTTACAGTAACCCACCCTGATATTGCCTTTCCTGTAAATGTGGTCAGTCAGTTTATGGCAGCGCCTCGTGTTCCGCATTGGGATGCAGTGATTCATATTCTACGATATATTAAAGGTACTCCAGGTCGAGGATTATTGTACAATAGCCATGGCCATATGCGGATTGAAGGGTTTTCGGATGCTGATTAGGCAGGATCCCCATGTGACAAGAAATCTACTACAGGTGTGTGTTCGTTGGTGGTAATTTGATTTCCTAGAAGAGCAAGAAACAGATGTAGTGGCTCGCTCTAGTGCTGAATCAGAGTAACGTGCATTGGCTCACTTAACTAGTGAGGTGATATATTTGCAACAACTTCTCGATGAGCTTGGTCAAAAGTCCTCAGAACCATCCCAGTTGTGGTGTGATAATCAAACAGCTATACATATTGCCTCTAATCTTGTTTTTCATGAAAGAACAAAGTATATTGAAGTGGATTGTCATTTTGTGCGGGATAAGCTACAAGGTGGACAGATCTCTTTGAAGTATGTGAAGACCAGTGATCAACTAGCAGATGTGTTTACTAAATCTCTTATGGGCAATCGGGTTTCTTATATATGTAACAAGCTGGGCATGATTAATATCTATGCTCCAGCTTGAGGGGGAGTGTTAGTTATAGTGTGTGGGTGTCTTTAGGCCCATATGATTTTGTGTATCCATTTATGTGTTGCCCTAATATTTATATATATATATATATATATAGCTGCTAACCAGAAAGTTAGTAAGTCAATATTACACTAATTTCAACAATTTTATTTAATTCTTAAGTGCACAATGATGTTTTCAAATAATATAGTGTTTAAACTAGACATTTCACTCATTTGAAGTAATAATATAGTAACATAGAATCATTTGGATCTAAATTTAGGTAAGTGTCCTGACAAAAGTCTCGGAGACATATCCCATACCCATGTTCGACTAATATGTGTCGGACACGGGTACTTCACCTACTTTAGAAGAGTCCACCAATGTATTTATGCTAGTAAAAGTATAATTTGCAATAATTATGTGGTCAAATCTCACTAAATATGTCCGTTGTCAAATCCGACTAATACTCCCCTCAAGGTTGGTGCATAGTTATCTAGGATACCCAACTTTGACAATGCATCCGAAAACCATGTCTTGCTCTCAACATGTGTCAAAATTCATATAATCGGAGATGATTGTCTCTCGAATGAATTGCAGATCCACTAATCAAAGTGTCTCCTTATACCACAAAAAATCGACAATGCCTCCACAGACCTTTTCTCTTCACCCAGACAAGATCCCAATAAGCACATGTTTAAAAATATAAGAATAAAAGACTCAATGTCAAATTTAAAAGATTGTTAACCATCTATTAATGGCAAGCACAAGCATATTGGTACAAAATAGATATGTGCCTACCAGTGCACAAAAGAAAATGTTAAATTGTAAGAGTTGCACAAAAGAAATTGGCAAACAGAGTAAGAGTTGACCACCAATCAAATCACTAATTCAGGAAGAGTACCTCAATTTTGCTAAACGATTCATGCAAGCAGCAGCAGCATGTGCATTATAGTCCCTAAGAAGAATGGAGTAAAGACCATCCTTGTTGCCGTTTCCTGGAATAATGTTATGACAACAGGTATACTTTCTTTATTAGTAATTTTTTTCAAAGACAAGAAAAGAATCCAAATGAAGAATTTTCTTCACAACACTTCTCAAGTGTACCATTTAGCAGAACTAATCTCCCCGAGTTAATCAGAAGATGGAAGAAAATCAAGAAACTAAGACCTAGCAACAAGTTTACACAAGTAAAAGTAGGTTCTTCTGGATAGATTAGGTGGAAAAAAATTCAACTCTTCTAGAGGTGAGAAAACAATAAGTAAATAACATTAGGACCAAACGGGTACAGAAATGGTCTCAAAGTAACTAACAAAACAGTCCACAGCCACAAAATACACTGCTCATCCTCAAAAGATGCTTACCATATATTTCCCTTCTTTCAGCAGGTAGTGAATGATTGTCCATTTTAAGGAAATAAATAAATATATCCTTGCGAGGATGACCAAAAATAGAAAATACAATAATGCCATAATGGATCTTTGCAACAATCTCAAATGCCAAAATCCGACGGAAACAACAGAATAAAAACAAAACAAAAAAAACAATCCAACAATCACATCAGCACCCATTTTCAAGCAGTTTTTAGCACTGATCTATGTTGGCAGAAATTAAGGACTGAAATCGGAATACAAACTTCAAGTGAGCCTGTTTAGTGTTCTGGATGAACAACGAAAAATAGGAATACCACCAAATAGAAGGAATCTCATTCCCATCTCCATAAAAATAAAGGGCACAAGCATGCAAAGTCTGCCAACTTGTTCAATACCATTAAAGGACTTCATCTGGAAACAGTTCCAAACAAAAAGATATTTTATAAATTTTATTAAAACTGATTGTTATTACTGAATTAGTGTACACGAAATAAGTTGTGTCCTTTTGAGCTCGGCTCAGCCTGCAGCAGGAGTGCTCGAGCTCAAATAGAGCCCCAACCTTAGGATTTGAATCTATGTTCACCCAATAATCGAGCTCAGATCAGATTTCATTTACATATACTACAGCCAAAACAAACGCACGATAATACTTCTACAGAAGCCTACAGAAAGATAAGTCATTTGTGCGAACATTTTGTATTTATAGATGCATAAATATGTTTGCACAAAGAGTTGTAGCCAAGTGCGTTGATTTCCAATCTTCATCAAGAGGCACTTTGCAATTCTACTGCTGATGACATATGAGGGAAATGAAAGATATGATGAGTCGATATCCGAGATAAGACTTTAGATGAGAAAGAAGTATGTTCTGCGCAGACGTGTGTGGGTGGGTGGATGTGTGTGTGTGTGTGTGTGTGAGAGAGAGAGAGAGAGAGAGCTAATCTTCAAGCGGTTGACCGCTGAAGGTGTATTTTGAAACAAGATCATCGACAAGTGTTCTTCAGTCGCTGCCGAACCGGGGTTTGAGACGATTTCATGGAACTCCAAAACAGTCTCCTGCCTTCCTTGAGACGGGAAAATCATCCTGCTAATTGATAAAGGAGCCTCTGTTTGGTGCCGGCTAGGATTTTGTTTATAGGAGATGAATATGGTGAATGACCAGGGCTTCGTTTGGAAGTGGTGTATATGATTAGTGAAACTAGGGTTCACGACTTATTAATAAAGCATCACAGAATTGAAATGGGGTAAAAGGCCAAACACAGCCATTGATAGAACAGCTAAAGAGGGTATCGAAGGATGATGCATGAGCTTTCATTCTTTCTCAGTTTTTCCACCTTCTTCTTTATTAGCTTGGACACAAGGTCTAAAATAATACAGCATAAATAATAAAGCATAGAATCTGTAGATGTTAATTATCTATTCAGAATTACACGAATCAATAAATATTTATGACATCAGCCTGCCAAGGCCACGTGGTTCATATGAAAGATCTTTCTCCTCTATGGGTGACGTCCACCATATTACACAGTCATCGCAGAGAAATCCTGCTCCCGTTGGAGGAATTTCCTTCAGCATCCATTTGTGGCATCCCTCACTACCAAGAATGCCACCAAGGAGAGCATCTGGAAGGATGAATACGGTATGGTACATTTTTTATGGGAAGCAGAGAGGTACTTTGAGGAGAACGAGTGGAGTTGGAGGAGACAAGACTTACCCAAATCTCTTTCATCTTGCTTACCCATGGGTAAGCTATTTGGGAGTAAGAGAAAGATGGTGGGGAGGCCGAGTACCAAGCCTCGTCTGAGGGAAGCCCACCTCGACCCCTTGATGGTCGAGGTAGTCCCCTGGGTCTACCTAAAGGAGGGATTCACTCAAAGTATACACATTTCTGAAATGACGGTAGGGATGAACCATGCATTTAATGCACTTACTTCGTGCATAGACAAGCATGAAATTGCGGAATTGTAGACGTTGTGCCTACCATAGGAGAGCATTACTTCTTGGGATTAGGACAGACACCTAGTCCAAAGGTGGAATACTTAAAAGGACTAGCAGTAATTGTAAGACCAAGTGGACTGACCAAAAGTCTTAGTCTGAATTAAAGGCAGTATATAAAGAGGGTAGGTCTAGAGAGAGAGAGAGTAGAATAGTGCATACTGATCTCAAGTGATTTGCCTTCTCTGCTAATTCTTCCCAGAGAAGAGTCCTTTAAGTTACCTTGGTACTCCGCTCAAACCAGCTCTCCCATGGCCTGATGGAATATTCTCCTACTATTTGATCTCGTTACAAACACACAGCAAAAAGACTCTAAAAGGATATTCTTCTAAATGCTAAAACATAGTAGATACATCCATACAGTTTCGCTTATCAAATATAATGTGTGAAATTAAACTGGGATACAGAGGAGTGAAGCATATAAAATACATATTCATTGCCACCACAAACTCTTCCAAGGAACAAACATGCAGTAAGAAAAGCACTAAAACAAGTTTTGTAAAGGAAACCATAAATCAGGCTTACTGATTAAAAGCTAGACATAAACCACAAGATAGTTTAAGAATATAAAGGAAACTCACCTAAAGTAGCCTTCCCAAGTTGGCCAGATACTAGCTCACTGTTACGGAAATAAACAAACCCATCATTAGGACACATCGTCTCTGGATCTTTATCCGTACTGTAATTCTTTTCTGTAACAGTGAGATTCAGATAGACTCTCATATCCGCATGTGGGCGCAATAGAACACTAAACAATTGTTTACCCGTCCAAAGCTCTACCGGCTGCAAATAGTTATTGAATTTAGATCAAACAACAATTAACCTCAAAGATGCAAGGAAGTCAAGGTTAAATATTTAAAGGTTCCCAACTTCATAGTTCTTGTTCAAGTACAGAAAATGTTAAAAAGAAATAACAAGAACTCATGTCAAACCCCATAAGTTTTCCTTAAGACAGAATAGTCTCCATGGTCTCCTACTGGGTTTTCCAAGTCAAATAAAAGTGGTTTCATTCTCTCTACTTTTTTAATACTGTATTATTTAAGTTTATTTGCTAGTGTGATTGGAAAATCAATTAAGAATTCACTAATTTTAAACTCAAGCAATTAAGCAAAAGGACCTACTCACCCCGTTTAGGTCAACTCAGAACAATTAAATTAAGTTCAAGACCATCTTCTGCAAAATGTGCAACTTTGTTAAACCCCTGACAATTGTTTGATAACAACAATACTATTAAACAATGATTGTTTAAGACACCAATGGTGGAACCACAAGGGATAAACATAATTTTTTGGTTTACCTAGTGAAACTTCATGTTAACACAATCATCTCACTAATATCTGGGAAGCAAATTGTAAAATAACAGCACTTTTCTTGGTAACTATATAAATACAAAGAAACGCAAAAAGAAAATTTATTAACATCTTCCTTAAATCGTGTTTTGGCCAATGAAATTCTTGAAGAATTACATTATCACTTATATGACCGAATGTTGGCTCAATATTTTAGTCAAAGCACCAAAGAAGATAAATTTTTCAATTTTTTCTTTATAAAAACAGTCGGTAGATATCATGTTGTCATCCGAATTTGTTTCGGACTTCAAGCCGGAAAACTGGCTTTGTGTGGGCCGCAGCCCATCAAAAATTATTGATGGTTTTTCTCTTTGTGGGTCATAATCCCAGTTTTTAAATTTCTCTTGTAGCTCAGTATGTAAGCGCATTTAGGGTTGTGATATGGAAAGAAAGAACACAAGAGAGAGAGAGAACTTGTAATCTCCTGATTTTAGCATAATGATCATTTTGTCAGATCTTCACTGTGTTGTAAGGCTTACGCCAAATCACATATATATATTTGTGTTCTTTGTGTGCAACATGATCACTTTTCTGTCTTTGATGTTGATTTGTTTTCGGTTTACGGCTATAATCATAACAACAGACATAAGCTATATATTATCTAAGTCAATGCTGGAAATAATTCTGAAAGAATATTTTTGTCTGTTATTTTATATATGGAGTTATGATTGACCAAATTTCCAATCTCCTTAGCAAGTAAATTGTGTCTATTAACTATTTGAGAGTTGAGTTTGAAGAGAATGAGAAATAAATTGATTACCAAGTGTTCATGCAGAAAAGCTACTTATAAAAATATAGCTACTTATAGAAAATAAATAAATCTACAAGTAGAACATATCATCTGATCAAGCGACTATAGGGGACAAGCTGGCATTACCGCATGCAAGCTCCTATGTCTCACCTTAATAAGTGCTGGTGTCGGCAAATTGATGGGATCCATTGCATCCCCCATATAAGAGCACATTAGCGAAAAAGCAGCGCGATCATAAAATGTATCCTTCCTTGTTATGAGAAAGGAAGATGTTAGAAAGTCTTGTGTGGAAGCAACCAAAATTTCTCCATTTTTGGGTGTGCACAAGTTGTTTTGAACCTGAGGAACAATCACATATACTTCAAAAACATATCAATATGGAACATATAAGAACATAAGCAAACCTTGAGATCAAGAAAAAAGCCACTACAGTAAATGCCTATAACAAAAAAAAAACTAACCACCAGTCTTCCGTATTGTGGAAATAAAAGTACACAACAGATTAGCGAAAGGAAAAGGATTTAGAAAACAAATAATAAAAAGCATAAAAGTGAAGGTTGAGGAAAGAAGATATCCTACTTGAGTTTAGGTGCTGTTTGACAAAATAAAAATTAAGTACTAATTTTATTAAGAATTGAATTGGTTGAAATTTTTAAGTTTTGAATTTTAAATGTTAAATGTCTAGATCCCTTCACAATTTTGGCTCATTTTAAGTGGCACTGTGTTCCCCGTGATATGAATCGCACAATCAAACGCCCCTAATAAAATCAAATAGCACCTAACATCAATTAATGAAATGCAAGCATGAACTTTTTTTTTTATTTTGACAAGTAATTGTATTAAAAATGCACTCAAAAGGGGAGTGCATCCCTTGGAACAAAAGAGGGAGCCCTACGGGCCAAAAGAACCCAAACACTCTATCTTTTCATCTATAGATTTACAATATCTACCCTCCACCCAATAAAACAAATTTGAGATAAAAAAATCTTTGATGACCCCCAAGGGAGGCACAAGGCCCTCAAAATATCGTCAATTGCATTCAAGCCATAAACTCCACCAAAGGCAAAGGGGAGCCACCCTCCAATAACTCTCACAAGAGACTACATCTCTCCCAATCGTATAAGCCTCAACTTATAATTTAGGTGCCTATTAATTGAGTTACAAACTCAATTCCATGTTGGACAAGAACTACAATTTCTTGGAGCCCAAGACTTGTCTAAAAATAAATTACCTAATAAAATACAACTAGAAAATAGAACCATGTTGGACAATTTTCATCAGCCTGTTTCCCACTAACCAACTACTTTAGCTAGTCTTCATCTTGTATTCTTAAATCTACTTTCTATATTAAATATGATGCCCACCTTAAACACAATTTCTCTTATTTTATGTCACGTCTGTCATAAGTTATCATGTCTCCTCTACTTAATCCTACCATCCATCTCATTATTCTTATACAGCAACATGTATGAATTTTCTGTCGTAGAAGCCCCTGGGAGAGTAAGCTAAGTCCAATGTCTACAAATGTAAGTCAGGCTCCCCATTTTAGCTAAGTCAGGCTCCCCATTTTAGATATTTGTTCAGCAACATGTATGAATTTTCTGTCGTAGAAGCCCTTGGGAGAGTAAGCTAAGTCCAATGTCTACTAATGTAAGTCAGGCTCCCCATTTTAGATATTTGTTCAACGAGAACGAAAGAAAACCACAAAGACGAGGTGGGTGTGGTAAAGGGTTGAAGACCTTATGTAAAAGATCAACCAAGGAAGAAGATATTTCTCTTTATTACAGTGGTAATCTTGATTGTTCCATTTTTTTTGTTTTAAATGGTAATACTTAGCATCATTCTGCTCATAAAAGACAGACTGCATAATGAGATCCTGTATAAGTTTTCTTTGAACATACTACTTACATTTAACCGTAGGATGTTACATCAGAGGATGTGGTTCCTTGAATAGTATAACGACTAATAACCCACAATATCTTCTAAACATGCTTTTTGGCTTTCTTTGGTTGGTCTGCGCTGAGGAGCTGTATCCCTACTTTAGACAACCTGAGGAGGGGTTTATGTGTGGTCAACAGGTGCTTTCTGTGTAAAAGGGAGTGCGACTCTGTGGACCATCTTCTCAGTCACTGCCCCGATGCTCATGATTGTTGATCCTTGTTGTTGGGTCTCTTCGGTGTTCAATGGGTGAAGCCACCGACTACTCGTGGCATTATGGATATTTGGCGTAGCTGTTATGTGGGTGCTCAGGCCCATGATTTTTGGAGGGCTGCACTTCTGTGCCTTTGGTGGTGTCTATGGTTGGAACACAATTGAACCGAGCATCTGTGTGCCACTCTTCAAAGGAAGGGGGAAAATGACATTATATAATGTATACACATAACTAACATACGTAAATATAAAAAAACCATATCCCTATTTATTAATTCATTTTAGATCCGACTGAAATAGGATATTTGGGGTAAGGAATAAACTAAACAACCCATGGATAAACCCAAGCGAATCAAGTTATTGACTATTTCAAATTAATATCGAAATTCGGAACTACCTGTTATCCAATAAAAACCCAAAATTCCTAATAATAAGCCAAAATCCCCTTCACAACTATTTACAAATGCTTTTTGGCAAGCATTTGCCGCAACAGGTCGTGTGAACCGAAATCCTATTAATAAATAGGAACACTACCACTCAGATAAGTGTAGAAAGCTGCCTTCCAGTTGCAAGTTCCAATTAAAGAAAGCAACAAACCAGGACCAAACATATATTTAACGAATTAATTAGAAAGTCCTTTACTAGTCCTGAACGAATCGTCGTTGCTTTGACGGCAGTGAGTCCACTATCACCACTATCAAAGACACCTTTAATTCTTTTCTATTGGGTTATGGGTTATTTTTGTACATCCATACACAAAAAGATGGACTTTTTGGGCTCTCTTGGGCCTTAGTTTTCTTTTTTCTTGTATATAGGACGTGCTCCCCTTTTGAGCACCTTCATTTTTCTTACTTGCCGAAAAAAAAAAAATACAAATGCAACACAGCAGGTTGACTTCTTCATTAGTTCCATGAATTTTTTTTGACAATTTCTAGCTTCTAAACTATATAACACTTCCAATTGTTCTAACTCCTGATGCTGAATCTACTGATCCCCTCTTTCTGTACTGTCCGGTCGTTTATGATTGTTGGTGTATGCTTTTGGGTCTATTCGGTGTTCAGTGGGCTATGTCTGCTTCAGTTCGTGGGGTTCTCGATGCTTGGAGTGATTGTTTGGTGGGGCCTCATGCTTGTATTTTTTGGAGGGCAGCCCCCTTTGTCTTTGGTGGAGCATTTAGTTGGAGCGCAAGTGACTTTGTGTTTGAGGGGATCCATTCCCCAATTAGCTCTATTAAGGACTGTTTTAGTTCCTCTCTTTTATATTGGGTGGAGGGTAGATACTGTAAATCTATAAATGAAAGATTATTTGTTTGGGTTCGCTAGGCCTTAGGATGGCCTCTTTCGTTCTAAGGAATGCACTCCCCCTTTTGAGTGCCTTTTTATATACATATTACTTATAAAAAAAAAAAAATTGTTCTAACTCCTAAGCCATCCCTAAGATTCTCCAAACCTTAAAACTTCTCTAGAACAAGAATTGCTCGTTGACTTCTTCACTAGCACAGGCAATGCAAAAATTTTCAAAATTACTAATTAAGCTTTTCACCGAGATAGTTTTTACCTGAAAATGTCAAAGGCACATCCAGAAAAAAAAAAATACCTAGTAATAAAAGAAGAATAAAGGTCGAGGACTATACTGCTGAAGAGATACACTGAGCAACATATTGGATCAGGGAATTGAACAATAAAGCAAGAGAGCTAAACAAAGACATTCACTAAACTTTAAATGAGTTAATTAACTAAATATTAAACATCTTGTAGAACTAGGATACAATAATATATAAAGAACTACCTTGGTTGCCAGCTAAAGTAGTCAAGTAAGTGATCAATAAACCACTCAGCAAACAAGCAAAGAAACTAGCAGTTAGGTTTCTTTTGATCAGAAAATTAATACTGACAAATATAACTGCAACTTAAAATCTACAGATTCATACAACAGATGGAGCTAATAAAATTTACCCCCATCAACATCAGAGCCTCTGTGCGAGCCTCTTCTGTTTGCGGGACATGCAAATTCATCTCGTCACCATCAAAATCAGCGTTGTACGGGTTGCAAACTGATTCATTGAATCTCAAAGTACGCCAAGGCATTATTCTTGCCTGCAAGCATAAAATGCGAAAAGTTAATGGAAAAACTACAAAGTGACATCCTAAACCATATGTGTTATTCGATTGTTGTCACCCTATGGCACATGATTGACATCCGATGCAAGCTTGGTTGCCTGTTAAAAAGAACAACGTCCCCATCTTCCAAATGACGGTCCACTATATCACCAAATTTTAATTCATCAGCAACGCGTTTCAGGGGACAGAACATCAAAGAGCTGCAGTACAGAACATGCGATTATGATACATAAGTCAAACAGGGGAAAAAAGTGCCAAGAACTACAATACTTACATCAGGGTACCGTCACATTTTCTGATAAACCTTGCACCAGGATATTTATTAGGCCCGCACCGAACACACTGCCTCAACTTCTCAATATTATGGTGTGAAACACACTCAGGATAACTCAAGGTCTTAGCCATTAAGATAGGTATTGCAACCTGGACCAAAATAACCATGTTAAACAAAACATACAAGCAGCCCAAAAGTTAAAGAAACCTTATTATAGTGCCTCACCTCAGTAATTTTCAGATTAGGATCGGGGGATATAACAGTCCTGCCAGTATATTCAACACGCTTCCCAGACAAGTTTCCACGGAAACGTCCCTGCTTACCTTTCAGTCGCTGAACAAAACCGCTCAATGGTTTGGCCACTTGCATATGTAATGGAACACCACGTACATCACTGTTAATATACTGAGCAACCTCCAGTTGCAGATCAGCCCAACCAGCCTAAGCCAACATCTCAAAAGATTAGGTGATTGTACAACCTGTTTTTTAATATTTTCTTCAGAATAAGGCTGGAACAAGCTAACATGTATACCCACATGTATTTTCCTATGTATAGTGTAGAAGATCACGAGGTTACAAGCCTTTATTATGCATCTATGAATGTATGGCGTAGGCATGCATCTTTGCATCTCCATAGTGACTTTGGAGACCTAACCAAGACACCTTGGCGGGATGCCCTAATTGGGGCTTTGAATAAGAAGTCCTTTTTCATATTAATTTTTTTCTTCTTCATAGTGAAAATAGTGATGGAAAAATCTTAGAAGCTTCAGTACAAATTCCTTTAAGCATTAATTAACTAAAGAAAACAAACTGAAGTGTTGCGTGAGGATCATTGCTTGAGCATCTATGCAACTGACATGGGTTCGGGTTCGAGCCTCGGGGCAGCTACATTGCAACATAACGAAGGTTACATTTGCCTCGAGTTCCCATCCTCAGTAACCAACTATACTTTATCCAAATTTGGGTCATGCCCCCTATGAAAGTCTCATATAGAGTATTTGAAATATTGTTTAAAAATATTTATGAACATTTTATCAACAAAGTAGGGGTTAGAGGAGGAGAAGATCCACCGTAATCATGTGGCTGAAAATTCATAAGCATATACTGCTACATGTGTGTGCCTTCTATATATACATATATATATATATATATATTATAGAGATAGAGAGAGATTTGTTTGATATCCAAGCATCCTACAAGAGAATATATGTGTCATCGCAACACCAAAAGGGACGTAAGCATATAACTGATGTGGACACCCACAAAACTCCATTGCTCACCCCTATCCCCAACCCACCTAAAATAATATTTAAGAGAATAAATATGAAAATAAATAAACACAGCACTACACGCCCTAAAATATCAACACATTAGAAACCATAAATATAAGTTGACATTTCTAACATATTGCTAAAGGAGTTCCATGAAGACAAACATGGTGCTAAAGTATGTCGACCCATCACATCCATACCTTCAGTAATACAAAATACATGTTTATAGTACATACAATAAACGAAAGATAGTGACAAGCTGCTAATGCCATATCTAAAAGCATCTAAAGAGATGAAAAACTCGATAATAACAAAGAGAGGATAAATTTTAAAGCGTTTCATACCAGACTTTTGGTCGTAAAGCTTGTTTCTGATAACTCCTGAAGAAGACTAGCATTTGCTTGAATAATTCGCTTTAACCTCTCTGTAATATCATTCTCATTGCTGTAACAGGGAAGGAAAAGATACATGAGCATCATTGTAGTACTGCCATCTATTGCTCAACTAAAATCAATGCAAGGAACCCCTAGTCTTGTTCTGTCCAACTCACAGTTTCTGCCCCCCTGGGTCAGTGAGCTTAGATATTACATCAATTTGATTCTTCTCAGTTGGTTTACCCAAACCAACCAAGAACTAACCTTTTAATTCAGCTTCAAAACAATCATAAATACCCTACCTTACAGTGTAACAGCTTGCATATAATCGGTAACTTTCATGACATGTTTTACTCTGTGAGATGTGGTATAATCGAGTGAGTCAAAATGAGACAAGAAAACAAAGGTGTAATCTGATATTGTACGATATGAGATAGTGGGAAAAAATGGGTTTATCGCATATGCAACGGGCAAGATCATATTCTATCTACTCCTATGGCAATTCCATTCCATGTTCTTGTGGCCTAGTGCAAAGTCGGTGGCTCTCTCTGATTACTAGACAAAGTGGATTGCTTGGCCCACATCATGAAGAAACAGTTACTGAAGTTTAAAATTGATAGTCCGTAGTATCTGAATTGGCATAAACCGGCTTAAGCTTCCTCATTTGCTTAAGCATTGTTCTGTCCAGGGTTGGAAAATGGTTGATTGAATCAAGTAGTTTGGTTCTAGAGTTGAACATGAAACGGACCAACCTTAACCAAGTCGCATTCCTATTACCATCAAATTTAACTAGATTGACTATGAAGAAACAAAAAGCAACAAAATAAAACATTAATAATAATAACTACAGTTATAATAATAATAATAACAATAATAATAATAAGATAAGTAAAAATGTTTTTCAAGATGACCTCTGAGTTCCACCATCCACAAAAACAGAAGGGCGGATAGCATTTGGAGGCACAGCAACATTTGTTACAATCAGGTTCTCTGGTCTACCACTGATATATAACAATTCACAGTCCTGTGGCACAGCAAAATGGACAATATCATAAGAAAATAAATACATAAAATACAATGCAGGTGTATATATAAACTACTATCACACATATCCTGAAAGTTGCATACAATTCTCCCAAATTTGCAAAAATAAATAAAATTAAAATAAATAGAAAAAAAAACAGAGAGAGACCGAAAGAAAGAAAAGAAACTTAATAGATCTCAGATATTGATGGTTAAAATAGACAATGTAATACCACATCCAGCATCTTCTTAAAAAGGGAAAGAACTCTGTCTGGGTTTATTATAGCAGACACATTAACGGGTGCCTTGGACTCCTTTGTGTGAGAAATAGCAGAACTGCATTCTTCTAAACTCTTGTCGATAATTTTAGCACGATCATGAATGATTCCCAACATACCTATAGCTTTTTTCACCATACCTGTTACAAATAACAAATATATATAAATTATAATCATTATAAAATATTGTTTCCGCAAAACAGTGATCTCTTAACAGGTACAGAAATCAGAAGCCATGATCTGTTACTCCCTGGATTGCATTTATTCAGTACTTTGAAGCAAACCTGAAAATATGTTTCCCTGTGTCTTATAATCAGCAATTGACTGTTTTTCGGTTATAAACAAATTTATTTATTCTGGAGAAGAGAATACTGCAAAAAAAATTGAGCTAGTCGCCAAGTCCCCAACTATTACATCCTATGAAAGTAACTATTACTGAGCATTTAATAAAATAAAACAAGTAACCAATGACATTGAAAACAATCAACTTTCTCTTTTAAACGATGAATTTACAGTGGCAACCCTGTGGTAAGAATATCAAAATCAGTAAGAGATAGGCACTCATTGTGTATTTAAACATATACAAGGTAGACAAAAGCATTATTGAGACTATCAAAACTTCATCTTCAATAACTTCAAATGGTAACAGTAAGCCTGCACTTCAAGAATAATATATCTTGCTCTTTAAATTGTTTGCGGGTAAGAAACCAAATAATCATTTCTTTTAAAATCAAAAAATTATCATTGAAAAATCTGACCAAAAACAGAAAAGAAGAAGTGTTAAAACCATCTTGAGAAGATAAACTGGCATGTAGCCTCTCATGGAAGTGCGATCAAAATTAGTCAAGAGATCAAAGGATATATTGCAGGTATACATCTTTCCAAGGACACAGTGCCAGATTAATAAGACTTGGGTTGGAGTTCGTAACATTTTCTTTTAGTTGTTTATGTTTTTAAAAGTTAGCTTATTAAGTTGTCTCAAGCCAAGAACTGAGATCTCAATGAAATAACAAACAGGATTTAGGCGCAACAAAATTAAGATTCATATTCATGCATTATCATCATTGTTATTCAGCAGGGACAGGGTCTGGCCCATTCATGACTAGGGTTAGTTGTTAATATAGTTGGACCTCTTAAAGAGATGCTTTAATTCCATGAAGTATTGTTTAGTCAAAGATCACAAGTGCTACAAGTGCATGGAGTTCGATTGATAGCCATCGATCATCTATGACTGGACTAACTTCAAATTTTCAAACCTAAAGTTGGATATATCAAATGTGCAAGAAAGCAGTTTCCAAATAGACTTCAAAGTCAAGAATATAAAGACAATTATATGTTCCATAAACCTACATCAAGCATATTAAATTATAAAGAGGCCTATAAGCAAGCCAAAGATTTTTGTTTAGATCTAGATAGAGAGTGTTACTATTAAATGTTGAACATTTGTTTATTCCATTAACACTTAGCATCTAGATAGCAAGTGTTACCACCTAGGAAGCACAAAAACTTCTACTGAGCAATTGAACTGTATTGGGTTCATGTCGGATACCACTACTCCACAAAACTCATGGATACGTGTCCTATACTTTTTAATAAGTTCTGAACATTATTAAAAAAGAAATCAAATTTCTTCTCAGGTACTTTATATCACATATTTTATAAGGTTAGAACATTAGAATTCAATTTTAACAATAATAATACCATAGTATAGTTATTTAAAAATACAAATTTTGTTAACTGACAACAACATATGCTTGTTTTATATGTTGTGAAACAAACTCCTATGTTATATTAGTGTTTGCGTTTACACTGTAATATATTTAAAAAAATCGACCAAAATATCAGAAAGTCAGAGAAATAGAAACATTTCCTCATTCTGGAATAATTGAAACTGGAACAGATTTCATTAACATCATTGCCTATCAATGAGAAGGCTCATTCTAGATGCAGAAGCTCTGTTGAGGATATAGCTCCCGTTGATAATAAGGATATTAGTTGTAGACTTGTCTCCACGCCCTCTTCTTCCTTGTTTTTTGTCTGGGTTCGTGAGATCTTACCTGGAGGCTGCCAGTCTTCCTTCATTTTTCTAGGGAGGTGGGGTGAAAGTGGTGTGTCCTCTGAGAGGGCCTTCGCTCTATATTGATGAGGCTTCCGTTGAACAAAGAAAGGAGTACCTGCGCACATGTTTGGTGGGCCGTTTTGATGGCATGGCAGAGGTAGAGGTGGACAAGGTGGAGGCATGGGCGTGGAGGGTTTCATCGGGATTCTCTGTGGCGTGTCTCAGCGATGGTGCCCTTTTTTTCTGCTTTCCTTCAAAGGCAGTGGCTATGGAGGTGTGGACTTCTGGCAAACGAGAATGGGGGCAGCGATGACTTGTTTTGGATGTGTGGTCAACCGGAGCAGCAGGGGCTGTGAAGCCATGGCAAACAAAACAAGTACGCCGGATTTTTCTCAAAGGGGTTCCACTTCACCTCTGTTGTTTCGAGCTTTTCAAAAAAGTGGGGGATCTGTGTGGAAGGTATAGAGGTTTGGAGGAGGTGGACCCTTTCAGGCCTGATAAGGTGGGTATTTTAGTCGCCGCCAGCAAGATCAGTCCCCCTTTCATCTTCATTCATGATGACGTTATGTGTTTTCGCATTTTTGTGATGGACGATTGGCCCCCTATGGTGGTACTGACGACCCAAAGTGTTGAAGGGGGTTTTGGATCGATCGTGTTTCACAAAGAAGAATGGGCGTCCTTGCATTCAGGTGGGTTGAAGGAGGGATTGGCGCTTCGACGGTGGGTGGCTGCAGATCGCTGTAATCCTCGATTGTCTTTCCGGTCGTCTTCTCCGGCGAGGAATGACAGATCTAGGGTTTGGGTGAGGAATTGTACGGATGGAAGTGGTGATAGGAATTTAATGGTGCTTGATGGGGCGATAAGGACGAATAGTGTCCATAGGATCCCGCGTGAATCTCAAACGCGCAAGGAGTCGGTGCAGGAGCGTGAGGTGGTGGGGAGAGGTGGACGGTCCAATGGGGTGGCAACACGTGGTAAGGTTAGGTGGGGGTGAGTGGGTCCACCTTGGGCCCGCAACCACTTTAAACCTGTATTTTCAAATTTTGAAGTCTCACGTGGGAGGGACACACATGTCTAGGGTCGGGCCTTTAAATGGGTTGATAAGGGTGGGTCTAGTGGTTTGGGCCCGTCTGTTCAACATGGTGGGCTTGTGAAGCAGCCTATGGATCGGGTGGAGGGAAGTTTCAGTCCAACCCACCCTTTTATGTTGGGTCGGGTTGTTGGTTATCCGGGTCGGATCATGGGGCGACCCAAAGGTGACTCGCCTTCTGCGGATCCGGGTTTGATTTCTGGAGTTTCGACTCGTGATTTGGGGGGCTCGAATCGGTTTTTGAAGACGAATTTGGTGGTGAGGAGGTCACTTTAAAGGGAGACAAGGTCGAGGGTGGATGATGAGGGTTTTGAAGTGGTTTTGCGGCGGCGTGACAAGGCGGTAGTAGCACGGGGTTCGTCGCAAAGATCTGCACTGACACGGCAATTTGTCTTTGATAGTTGACATCCAGGCTTCGTATGGCTTAGCTGTGGTGAGAAAGGAAAGAGGATTGATGGGCTTGTGCTTGTTCCGGCGACAAATTGCACAGCAAGTGTGAAGGAGGGTTCTGACGGCAATGGAGGCGAAGTCATGGAGCAGTTTCAGGTGGTTGTTGTTGGGTCTGGAGTGATGAGGTCAGACTTGGATGCTGGTAATGTTTCGGATTGTCTTTCTGTTGGTGATTTGGAGTTAAGCAGTGAGTGGAGTTTTCGTTTAACACTGATTGTTGCGATCCTTGCGTTATTGAGAGGACTTCGGTGTTGAATGATAGGGATGATATTGAGGATGGTGCTTTGGGTTTTGTTTCGGTTGGTTCTAAGGATACTTATCAGAAGGCTAGTGAGGTATGCTTAAGGAATATAGAGGTGATGGAAAATTTCTTGCTCGTGGCGGTTGATTGTTCGGAGTTTATTTTCGAAAATTGGGTCAAAGAGAATGTTGTGAATGTTGCCTCTCAGTTAGGGGTTAAGTTTGGGATTAATCAAACGAAAGGGGAAGAGTTGATTTTGGCATTAGTGGAGGATACGGAGGAAGAGCATAGTGGTGAGGAAATGGCTTTGGTGGTTCACCGATCACCTTCGTATTGGAAAGGTGAAAGGGAATTGCGCAACTTGGTTTGCACTGTTAACTACGATGGGTTTTGTAGTGCATCGCAAGGTAGCGAAGGGTGAAGGAGTGGGGGACGAAGGAGGAGTGAGGTGCGTTAGATTGTTTTCTCATGTTGTTACGAATTGTGTCTTGGAATGTCCGGGGTCTTAACTGGCCGGAGAAAATGAAGATTGTTAGGTTGGCTCTTAGAAAGTGGAATGCACATATTGTTTGTTTACAGGAGACAAAGTTGGATGTTATGAATGACAGAGTGGTTCGAAGCCTGTGGGGCAATCGGTTTGTGGAGTAGTCTTTTTTAGCCTCAAGTGGTGCTTCGGGAGGTGTGATTGTGTTATGGGATAGGAGATGGATCTCGTTGAGGGCTACGCGCAGGGGGCATTTCTCGATTTCTTGCTCATTTTCTATGGTTGAAAATGGATTTTGTTGGATGTTCTCAGGAGTTTATGGGCCTAGGGATGATAGAGGGAGGACGGAGTTGTGGGAGGAGCTTGGGGAGGTTAAGGAGGTGTGGCGTTTACCCTGGTGTGTGGATGGGGATTTTCATGTTGTTCGGACACCTTCAGAGAGATCTTCTGGTGGACGGTGGACTAAGGCCATGATAGGCTTCTCTGATTTTATTGATAGGCATGCGTTGCATGATCTACCTCTCAATTGTGCGTTTTTCACTTGGTCCAGTTGCACGGAGACTCCGACTTACTCCCAGATTGATCGGTTTTGGGTGTCCGGTGACTGGGAGGAGCATTTCCCGGGTGTTATTAAGACCATTGCCACCCGGTTTACTTTTGATCATGTCCCTATTTTCCTGGATTGTGGGCGTATATCTGAGGGGAAATCTCCATTCAGATTTGAGAACATGTGGCTTAGAGCCGGGGACTTTCAGCAGCGGGTATTGGAGTGGTGGGCCTGCCCTGTTAGGCCAGGTTCTTTGAGTTTTGTTTTGGCTTCAAAATTACGTATTTTGAAGTGATCTCTGATCACATGGAATAAGGATGTTTTTAGCAATATTGTGTGGTGAAGGAATGTGCTTTTGGCTGAGATTAACGACATTGATAGAGCTGATTTGAGTGGGGGAAGGATGAGGCTATAAGACTGAAGATAGCGCAGTGCTTGACTGATATTGAGGAGATTGTTATTCAGAAGGAGATCTCGTGGAGGCAGAAATCTCGGAGTATTTAGTTGAAAGAAGAGGATCGGAACACAAAATTCTTTCATCGTTCGGCGAATGCTCGTAGGAGGAAGAACTTTATTGCGAGCTTGACTGTGGAGGGTTATTTGCTCTCTTCCGAGGAGGAGATTCGTTTTGGGGATTTCTTCATACTAAGATTGTTCCGAATCTGGATGGACTTATGTTCGATTCTATTGATGAAGGGGATCGGGACAGGTTGGAGATTCCGTTTTCGGATGAGGAGGTGTTGAGGGCTCTAAAGCAGTGCAATGGGGACAGAGCACCTGGTCCGGATGGGTTCACTATGCGTTTTCTTCTTGAGTGTTGGCCTACTGTTCGAGAGGAGGTGATACCTATTCTTTGTGCTTTTTATGAGGAGGGTTGTTTTGTGAAGTCTCTTAATGCTACTTCCATTTCTCTCTTCCCAAAAAAATGGGAGGTGAAAGACGGGAATTTAAACCGATTAGCCTTGTTGGGTGTGTGTACAAGTTGATTGCGAAGGTCCTTGCTTTTAGGATGCGCGGTGTTTTGGATGGGGTTATTTCGGACTCACAAAATGCTTTTGTTAGGGGGTTGTCAGATTTTAGACTCTGCCATTATTGATAGTGAGGTTATGGACGTCAGGATTCAGAGTGGGATTCCGGGGGTTTTGGTTAAATTGGATGTGGAAAAGGCGTACGATCATGTGCATTGGGGGTTTTTCCTTTATATGTTGGAGAGATTGGGATTCGGGGAGCGGTGGCGTAGATGGATTCAGTTTTGTATATCATCGGTCCGCTTCTTTGTGATTGTGAATGGGTCCCCTTCGGGCTTCTTTGGGAGTTCTCGTGGTTTGAGGTAGGGTGATCCCCTTTTTCCGCTCATTTTCCTTATGGTGATGGAGGCTTCAGTCAGATGATGACACGAGCCACAGGGTTGGGTCTCTTACGCAGATTCAGGGTGGGTTGATTCTCAGTTTGTGGATATATCGCATTTTCTTTTTGCCGATGATACTCTTGTATTCTGTGATGCGGATAAGGCTCAGTTACGGCATCTTCGGTGTATTCTAATATGTTTTCAAACTATCTCCGAGCTGAAGATTAACACTAGTAAGAGTTCTCTGTTTCTAGTGGGTGAGGTGGGCAATGTACCGGCTTTGGCTACTGCTCTTGGTTGCAAGGCCGATCAGCTCCCTTCGGTGTATTTGGGTTTGCCTTTGGAGTCATCCGGACAGAGATAGGCTTGTTGGGATTATGTGGTTGAGCGTGTGGAGAGGCGATTGGCGGGTTGGAAGCGGCAATATCTTTCCAAGGGTGAGAGACTTACCTTAGTTAAGAGCACGTTTTCCAATCTTCCTATATATGTGTTATCACTTTTTCAGATCCCTCGTGATGTGGCGCAGCGGATCGGGAGGATTCAGAGGCAATTTTTGTGGAGTGGTGGCAGGGAGAGTCATTTTATCCCTCTGGTGCGATGGGAGGTGGTGTGCCGACCCTTTCAGGATAGAGGTTTGGGGATCCATAGTCTGTTGCCTTTTAATAAGGCTTTTATGGGAATATGGTTGTGGCGCTTTGGGGTCGAAAGGGACCGCCTGTGGAGGAGGGTGATTGCATGTCGTTATGGGGAGGCTAGAGGCGGTTGGTGTCCTGAGGAGGGCAGGGGTCGTCGAAGTATGGGAGTTTGGAGAGACATCCGGCAAGGATGGGATTCCTTTGCTTCTTTTACCAGCTTTAGGGTTGGTGATGGCCGTTGTGTTGACTTATGGACTGATTGGTGGTGTGGGGAGGGTTCTATCACCTCCTCTTTCCCTCAGTTGTTTAGGATCGCTCGGGATCGTCATGCTTCTGTAGCTGACTGTTATCGCCTTGATACCAGGAAACTTGTGTAAGGTCAGATTTGTGCGACACTTTCAGGATTGGGAGTTGGAGGAGGTTTCTGATTTGCTGGAGCTCTTGTATTCTCAAACGGTTGGTTGTGGATCGGATTCTTTGATTTGGAGGCCGACGTCTTCTTGGTGTTTTTCGGTCTCCTCTTACTTTGGTTATCTTTCACCTAGGGCTGAAGCGTATTTTCCTTGGAAGGCGACTTGGCATTCAAAGGCCCCTCTCAAGGTAGCTTTTTTCACTTGGTCAGCGGTTTGAGGTCGCATCCTCACATCGGATATCTTGGGACGGAGAGGCATGATTTTGGTCAATCGGTGTTTTTTATGCAAAAAGGATGGGGAATCTATTGATCACCTCCTTCTACATTGTCCGATTGTCTATGAGTGTTGGTGCCTTCTTTTTGGTCTTTTCGGCATTCAATGGGTGATGTCGGCCTCGATTCGCAATGTTCTGGCCTCTTGGAGAAGCGTGTCGAATGGTTCTCACGCCCAGGCTTTTTTGGAGAGCAACCCCCCTTTGCCTTTGGTGGAGTATTTGATTGGAAAGCAATAAGCGTTGTTTTGAGGGTATGGAGTCCCCTTTGGGGATGATTAAAGATTTTTTTATTTCTAGTTTGTTTTGTTGAGTGGAATGTTGAGTGGAAGGTCGTAATTGTAAATCTATAGTTGAGAAGATAGAGTTTTTGGGATCTTTTGGGCCTTATGGGTTTTTTGTTGATGGGACGCACTCCCCCGTTTGGATGTTTTTTTATAAAATACTTACTTACCAAAAAAATAATAGGTCTACTAAAACTCAATCATCATCATCTTTATCTTTATCTTTTATTTTCTTTTCCTTTTTTTTTTTTTTGGAACCATACAGATGGGGACATGAGATGAGAGGCCAGGGGTCTCAAAAAAGGGGTTAAAAAAGAAGACAATTTGCAGGAAAAACTGTAGTCAACCCTAAAATGCTAGTATAGAGAAATAACAGAAAAAAACATTAAGAAACAAGAGCACGGTTTAGATAAGACTTACTGGGAACATAAACCTTAGGATCGGACGTTGTGGATTCCTCAGAGGACTGCAGTAGTTTGTAAAAGAATCATAACCTATTTAGTGATAATTTGACTCCTATTCTTACTCAAAACTACAGGTTGTCTTCAACCCAAACAATGACATCATCCCCATAAAAGTTATACGGGGAGCTAATTTGGGGTTGAATGCAACCAACCAATACCATCGACACACTTTCGGCTGGGCTTCCGGCTAGGTCAGGCTCTAATACCATAATTAACAGCACCCTCCCTATTCAAACACGATATTGTCCGTTTTTTGCTCTCCTAATCCAAAGACTTCCCAGGGGGTCACCCATCCTTGTACTACTCCAAATTAAGCAAGCTTAATTCAAGAGTTTTGGTAAGTTCACGGCTTTAAAACGCATTGTGTCATAGAAGGATGTTGAACCGACATATTGCACTCCACCTTCCCTCATCCAAGAGATGTGGGATTGTGTACCTTTAGCTTGCCCAGTGTGGTAGCCTACAAGTACCACATGCACCCGCCCACGGCACACCCATCCATAAGGTCGCCACATAAGGTCTTGTGACTATGCATTAAAAATGATATTCAATTCCCATGCACAGACATAACAATAAGAAGCTGATGGAAGTTTAAAATTCAAATACAACAACACATTTTAAAATAAACGAGATACCAAGAGAATTGCAAAAGTTCGTATTGTGCTTAAATTATTCTATCCCACATATTACAAATAATAAGTTCCCCCACACTACTCCCATTTCAAGTTTACGCTCATGAATAATATTGTTGTAGAATTACATTACCATGGGAAGTTTTAAGATATAAGATTAAGTTATAGGATTGTTCTAATACTGAGGTATATTTTTTTGGAGGTATATTTTGTTTTTCGACAAATAAAATGTTTTAGAAGCGCTCAAGGGGAGCGAAGCCCAATAACAAAAGAAGACCAAGAAGGCCTTATAGAGTCAAGGATCCCAAAGATTCGTCATATCTATCCTAACCCCAACCAAAAAGAGAAGAAATAAATCAGTCTTTGACCGTGCCAATCGAGGACTCAACCCCCTCAAAGCAAAGGCTAAGAAGAACTCGGCGTGGAATTTAAGTGCATAAAGATGCCAAGAGAGAGAAGAATAACTAGGAGGAATTAGAAATCATTTCTTAAATGCCTTAAACATCATGCCAAGTGTAAGAATTGCTTACACAATCTTCAAAGATCATAACTGCTGAAAAAATTGATCAAAATTTGTCACCATCCCGTTGATTTCATGATCATGAAACCCTTTACTTCTGAATCATCTAAATCAAAAGAAAGTTCAATTATCGTCTGATCAACAGAATAGCTACAAGGCTACTTGCCAAGTGCCACGGTTTGCACCATTAACCTTATCAATTGCTGTCTCCCCATCTTGAGACCCAATTACTCAACCATCTAATCACACTGTAACATATATTCATGTTATATCATATACCAATACTTCAACAAATATTAATTGAGTGTCTGTACTTTTGACGGGAAAAATCTTCCATTCTCCAAACCAACAGAAACGACTTATACATTCATTTCAGAAACTTTAAATCTTTCATGATGCCTTAATGGATCTTCTTGGGGTTTCGCCATGGGTTGATAAAGGAACTCAATTGTTTGTCGAAAGATTCATAATCAAATCTCTTGGTCACTACCAGTATGCCGGTCAGTAGAAGTCAGTTGGACCCGCCTATCATTGTCAAGGCTTTGTTGATTTACTGCGTGACAATTTTGTTCAAAAAGACCGAAGTCGCAGTATTTATTTCACTCAAGATTGGGTTTCTCTACCAGGTGTTCTGTTGTTGGATGTGTTTGGCCGAAAAGTTCTCGACAGGTCAGTCGCCAGAAAGCTTGTGGTCTCTCAGATATTTATTAGCCCCATTGGTCACAAAGAGGCATGTGATTCGCACAAGGGAGAGACAACTTTGAACCTTTTAGGGGGACTTTTACCTTTCCTGAGGACTGTTGCCTTTGTCCATTAGGAGTTCTAAGCTGTTTATATACTGCTTCTCTATCTTAGCTTAATGTTATCATTCCAATAAGATACTCCCATTTTCAGTGTCTTTTTTATATATTTCCGGGGGGGGGGGGGGGGGGGGGTGGTTAATGTCCATATAGCCTCATTATCTGCGTAACAATGATACTACAGTTTGTAAGTTTTAGAATATATATATAAAAATACTCCATTTGAGGCATACCCTAATATGCAACCCTTGTGAGTCGTGAATAAGACCCATCTCCCTTGCACAATATGTAGGAATGAAAAAATTGTCACCCGAACTGAGAACAACGGGTTCAGATAACATTCCCGAATGTTAAGAAATTAGCCATGATTGTTCCCTACTACACATCATCATGATCAACCACTTGAATCAAAATGACGCCCTGTATAATGTTGAAATCGTCATTCTTGTCTCTGGTCAGGATACCAAATTGGATATTCATCAAAACAAGGTTTATCAACTTCTAAAAAATATTGACATTTTGCATGTTAAGAATATTGTTTTTTTTTTTGTTCTCTTCGTCTTTTGCTCTTATACACTGATGATAAGAGTAAATTACACTTTCACCCACTGTTGTTAATGTAAATTACACCCGCACCCCCTCTTGTTTCGCTAATTACACTTTCACCCCTTATTTGTTTCAATTACACCCCCTCCTTTCAAGCACCGGCGAGGTCAAACCAAGTCAACTCAATTTTGGGACACGAAATGACAAACTTCCCCTAAATGTGTGCGAAGACCTATTTGCCCACCCATAGAGATGTGAAAAGACTAACCTACCCTCAATTTATGTGTGCATATATATTATATATATGTATATGTATATATTAGAATTGAAAATAAAAAAGTTTCTTTATTTTTTAAATTACAGAAGATATTTTTACTATATATATATATTATATATGTAACTTCCACTGCATATATATATATTATACATATAGACGTGCATATATATATAATTTTCACTCTCTTTCTCATCTTCTCCACTCTCTTCTCCTTCAAATCTGTTACAATTTAGGGTTTAGTGTACCGATTTTCAGGGGGTTTTAGGGTTAATTAGGGTGTTGAGAGGAAGGGGTGGGAAGAAAATGCATTTTGAGGGAGAGCATGGAGGGTGAAATTTCCGAAGAGAGGTGGTGGAGAAGGAGGTGGTGGCGGATTTGAGAGGAGTGAAATTTCTGGTGATAGGTGGTGGAGGCGACGGTGGGGGACTTGAGGGGGAGAGAGAGAGAGAGGTGTTTCTCCATTTATTCAAAACCCCTAAAATATATAAAATGGTAAATGGGCAATTTAAATATAAAAATATTTTACAATTAAAAAGGAATTAAAAATGATGGGCATAAGGGTCATTTCCATTCTCCAGTGGCCGCCGACGGGTTCTAGGGGAGGAAAGTGTAATTAGCGAAACAAGATGGGGTGCGGGTGTAATTTACATTAACAAGGGGTGAAAGTGTAATTTACCCTTTAATCTTTGTAGTCTTTTATTATATTTGCAAGTAATTTAGTCTTTTACCCTTTTTATTAGGGCATATAAATAGTTTGTATTCCCGTAACTTATAACTAGGGTTTTGTACGATTAATAAGTGTATTAGCTTCTCCAAAGTTTTCATGGTACTAAAGTAAGGACAATCGCAACCCTAGAAGCAGTCGATGGAATCATAACATTGCAAGGACAATCGCACATCATCACAACATCGATCTCAGCCCTCTGTTCTCTTTCTTTGCACACTCGCAGCCCTCTTTTCTTTTATTGCAAAACCGCAGTCCTTTGTTCTCTTTTCAAACCGCAGGCAGTATTTCTCCTCTATTTGTATCAAGATTTTCAGCAAATAAATGATCTGCTCTCTTTCCAAAATCGCAGTCGTCATTCTCCATCTGTCATTGAAATTGGCTCTCTCGGAATTTGCAACACCATCCAACAATCTCCTCACGCAGACCAACTGTTTGTTCTTTGAACAAGGAGATCAAAAGAGGTTCTTGTCGGAATTTTTTTCTTTAAAATGGACAATAGTAATCGATTCTCTTGAGGCTACAAGTGTGTGAAAATTAAATGTATTGGTTTCTTTTATTGCAAAACCGCAGTCCTTTGTTCTCTTTTCAAACCGCAGGCAGTATTTCTCCTCTATTTGTATCAAGATTTTCAGCAAATAAATGATCTGCTCTCTTTCCAAAATCGCAGTCTTCATTCTCCATCTGTCATTGAAATTGGCTCTCTCGGAATTTGCAACACCATCCAACAATCTCCTCACGCAGACCAACTGTTTGTTCTTTGAACAAGGAGATCAAAAGAGGTTCTTGTCGGAATTTTTTTCTTTAAAATGGACAATAGTAATCGATTCTCTTGAGGCTACAAGTGTGTGAAAATTAAATGTATTGGTCCTATGTAATGAAAAAAATTCTAGAAGCGAAAAATCTGTGGTGTTATGTTTATGGGTCTTTGACCATTTCATTTGATGCAAAGGCGGAAAACTATATTAATTGGTAATCGACTAAGAGAGTGAATAATGCAAAAATAATAACTTGGATAAACAATTTTGTGGAGCAGTCAACTCGTATGCATTTAGCCAAATTTTCTACATCGAGAGAAAGATAGGATTATTTGTCCAAGTTATATGTTCAATATAAGTTAAAGCATGAGATATGGGCTGCTAGACAGGCTGATAACTGACAAGATTGTTCAAGATTTTTATTCAATTGTGACAGGTTACTAAGTTCAGTAGGCTCTCACAGAGCCTGCGGGACTGAGCTCAGTGGAATTGTATCATGCTTACAGATAAGTACAAAGATTACTTCAGTTCATGATGGCTCTTTGTAACAGGCCCCTCCCTTTCGAGACACAATGTTGTCCGTTTTTTGCTCACCCAAACTAGGGACTTCCCAGGGTTACCCATTTTGGTACTATTCCAGGTCAAGCACGCTTAAATCCAGAGTTATGATAGGTTCACTGCCATCATGGCTTTAAAATGTGTTGTATCATAGAAGGGTAAGAAACCAACATATAACACTTCACCTTTTTCGCACCCAGGTGACGTGGGATTGCACACCTGTAAAGTTTGTAACTTGCACAGTGTGGTAGCCTACCAGTGACACCCGCCCACAAGGTCGCTACAGGCCACCCCCCAAGAGGCCCGACGTTCCTGTCAACATACTTCTGGCTGGGTCAAGCTCTGATAAAAAAAAAGTAATCAATTTCTTTATCCAAACATAATATTGTCGGCAATCTGCTTTTGGCTCACCCGAATCAGAAAGTTCTCAGTGGTCACCCATCTTGGTACCACTCCAAGTCAAGCACATTTAACTCCGGAGTTCTGGTGGGCTCATAGTCATCACGGCTTTAAAACACGTTGTCATAGAAGGGTCAGAAACCAACATATAGCACTTCACCTTTTCCGCACCCAGGCGATGTGAGATTAAGCACTTGTAGCTTACCACAACACTCCCGCACCCGCCCATAGCACACCCGCCCCCAAGGTCACCACACTCCTAGAGATAATTTTAAAGGTCTTCGAGGTTCTCTCTTTTATCGAAGCCCGTTTCTATTCGTTGATTTAGTTATTAATAAACTATTTGCTGAAGAAGTTCGTCTCAGGGCTGCTCCAAACAAATAACTTCCTTCTTTGCCAAATTAAACGGTCCTGGTTGTCTCAACTAAGGTTGTGTTCACTAACCGTTTTTGTTTTCTGTTTACATCCTGAAATTTGGAAATAAAAGTAAAAATATGTTTCTTAATTTGCTTATGCATTCTAAGGTAGAGGAAACGCTTCCTCATTACAAAAGAAAGAGAAAGTAAAAAAAAATTTGTTTTCTCTTTTTGTTTCCGCTCAATAACCCAAATTATCAATAATAATAAAAATAAGAATAAGAATAATACTAATAAATAATAAATAAATAAAATAAAATAAATAAATATATAAAATATTTATTAAAAAGTAAACATATAAGAAATAAATAAATGAATAAATCATAACATAAAATTAATAAATAATAAATAAAAATTAATATAGAAAATAAAATAAAGTAAAATACATAATAACTAACTAAATAAATAAATAATAAAAGGATAAATAAAGTAATAAAATAAATAATAAATTTGAAAAAAAAAAACTAGCCTGAATTTTTTCAAAATAGTTTTAATATTTTTGATAAAAATTAATTATAATTTTTTTGTTGATTATTGTGTTTTTTTTTTTATTTTTGAAAATAATTAATTATTAGTAAATATGATTTTACTTTCGGTTTCTCCTACAAAAATTAAAATCATCATTCTACTTTTTCAGAAAACAAAAACAGGAAACCAAAAAAAGGAAAGCTAAAGCATAGCAAATGCATGTGTTGTGCTTTTAGTCTGAAATGGAAGCATGTTTGGTACCAATGCTTTTGTTGTATGAAAAATAAAAATATTTTATTTATTATTATTTTATTATTTTATTATTTTTTATTTTATTTCTTTATTAGTTATTATTTATTTATTAGCTATTATATTTTTATTTTTTATTATATTTATTTTTATGTATTATTTAATTTATTTTATTTATTATTAACTATTTATATTATTATTTATTCGTTTATAAATAACTTAGCAGCCACATTAGCAACGCTTAGAATGATTTTAGGCGAGGCGTATTCCCAAAAACGAATAATGTTATGTTGTCTCATTGGTCCCATGTTGACCGCTAGAGAATAACTGAAACTAAAAAAGACGGGATATGTCGTCAGAGATAGATAAGTATAACGGAACAAATTCATGAGACTCGAAAAGCTATCATCGAACACAGACAGAGAGATGGAATGATACATGGATCGATGTCAAATAGATCATCTTTACAAATGGAATATTTCATTAGTTAGCTGCATCGCATGTTAAAACCAAACTTCCTACTAGAAAAAGATATATATATATATATTTAATCTATAAATATACTTTATTTTATTTATTATTTTTATTATTATTTATTCATTTATTTATTTTTATTTTTAAATATATTTTATTTTATTTATTATTTATATTATTATTTATTCATTTATTTTTATTTTATTTATAAATATATTTTATTTTATTTATTATTTATATTATTAATTATTCATTTATTTTTATTTAATCTATAAATATTTTATTTTTTATTATTATTTATTGTTATTTTTATTTATTTATTATTATTTATAAATATTATTTTTATTTATTCATACTTGTCTATGTCCAAAATATTGTTTCCACTCATTATCTCTTTCAGCTTACTCAAGTATCTCCTCTAACTACTTGGGTTTTCGATTCAGGTGCTACAGACCATATGACTATAATTATTCTTTATTCGTAATTATTTCCTCCACTCCATCACCTGTTTCCATTGAGCTGCAAATAGTATGTCTGTGTCATTGGCTGGTATTAAAACAATTATCTCTTCTGACTTGTCTCTTCCTTCCTGATGTTTGTTGCATTTCCCATCTTATTTTGAATCTAATTTCTGTTAGTCAGCTCTGGATATTCTATTCATTTATCTTTTATTGGTTGTGTTGTGCAATATGTACATTCCAAGAAGCTGATTGAGACAGGTCGTAAAGAGGGTGGATTATACGTCTTGAAGAAGCTTATAAATAGCTTCTATTCATGTAACTTATAATTAGGGTTTTGTACGATTAATAAGAGTATTGGCTTCTCCAAAGTTTTCATTACCTATAAATTATAAGACAAGCAAATTAAAATAAAGAAGTATCCGCTACATAGAGATGTATGTGCACATGCGTATTGTAACGCCCCACATTTCCTTCCTCCTTTCTGGAATTCTTTTCCAAATGTTAACGATTTATGACATCACTTATTCATGACGTGTTGTGTAATCTTGGTATGTGTAAATTTTTCGCGTTTATGTTTCGGACTTAGCGGGACGATTTCGTGGACTTTCGTTTCGGGCTTCGTGATTTATTATTTGTTGGCGACTACGTGGGTTTGTTGCAACGTTTTCTCGTTAAAGCTTTGGCAATCGTGTTGCATTCCCGAACGTGTTACCTTAGTTTATTGTAGACGTTCCGATGTATCACTTATATAATTATATGTTTGTTGTGCGTAGCATATTTAACGGGTGCGTTTCGATAGGTGTAATTACGTGAATTGTTTGTTGTGTTTTCATTTTCGTAAATAATGAAAATAGTTAAAAACGATTTCGAGAGCATAATGACCTAGGGGTATAATAGTATTTTCATTAGTGTAGAGATAGTGGAAAAACCTATAAATTTGGCTAAGTGTTGAAATAACACTTGAGTGGCATAGAGGTAAATAGAGTGAAATACTTTGGTTAAATGAGAAAGATAGTTTAATGGCACTCTTATAATTGGTCATAAGTTGTAGGATTTTTGGTCTTTGACCACTTTAATGTGTTGTCACATTCTTGGCTATTAGATCTTCCCTCCCATAATTAATCTCAACCCTTGGATATTAAGGCCTTGTTTGGCAAGTGTATAAGGGTTGTGTGTATTGATTTAAATCTTCCAATTGCAAGACTTAATGTGCACCCTTGGATTCATTTCACTTTTTGTCCACGGACCCTTGGATTGGTTTTAGGGTTAGTGGAAAATCTCTACATTTTCCTTAAGTCATCCACATGAAGACTTCACCACACATGAGCTATCTCCCTTTCTCTCCTTTTCCCTCTTGTTCTCCTCAACTTTTTTGTTTGATTTCATCACCTTAAGCTTGGAGTTTGATATTGCCTTCAACATGGAAGTTGTTCATGGTGTTCCCCTCTTTGATTTAAGCCAAAGATTAGTAAGTGTTTTTACCTCTTTGTAAGTTTCTACTTCAAACCCTAGTTTTGATTTTTCATGATGAACCACCTTTGATTCTTGGTTTCATCTTGTTATGAGTTTATACTCATTGTTAGGAGACCATGGTGAAGTTTTCCACCAATTGGCTTCTTTGAATTTGGTGTTAGGTGGAAGCTAGGATTTCATGAAGCTCACTTTATGGTGTTACTTGGTTCTCCATTTGTGGTAGGGGAAAACTTCTATCATTTCTCATCATTTGGTTTCGTGAGTGTGCTATTTCGATTCTAGGGTTCCTAACCTTAAATGTAATTGCTAAGTTATATACTTGAAAATGTGAAGTTGGGGTTTGTACATGTTTAGGTGATTTAACCCTTGTGTATAGTGTACTTAGTGATTATATTGATAGGGCTATGATGCATGCTAGTTGGGTTGTAGTTCTTGAGATTTTCAATAATAAAGTATGCTTGTATGCCTATATATCTGTGTATGTATATGGGTATGGTTGTTTATATGTATAAGTATAAGTATCCATATGTGTAAGTGGGTGTTAGGAATGTAGCCTTAATAGGTTCCCTTTAGCGATCTTAAGAATTGAAATGTCATTGGAGTTGTGGTCATTCTGGATTAAGTCGTTATAGAGTTTAGGGATTTCGATGTAGAGCTAAGTGTGGTTGGATTAGGGTTAGTGTCTTTGTGTATAGCCACTTGCCTTTTCCTTTAAGGTACCATTTACTTCGGTTCTTCATTTCCTTGCTACCTTGAGCATCCATCAATTCGTTTTGGTTTTCTGTTGGTGTTTCGGTTTGTTTCCCCGAAAACGAATTTTTCATAAGACTTACATTTAAGTCCATTAGGTTTTTAAGTGAAAAACCCGCTTTCGCCTACCCCCGTGATTCCGACTAAAATTTTGGGCTTTAGAAAATGATTTTGAATCGTTTGAAAAGATTTTGGCACTTTAAAAGTCGATGGGATGCTAAAACGGAGACCAAGGGCAAAACGGATAATTTTACGAGATTTTAAAGAATCACTTTTATACAAAGTTTGTGTTTTACGCGTTTCCCGATATCTCGGTGACTATTATTGAGTTCTGCAAATGAAAATTTCATTTTTCAAATATTTGTGATTTTTCGGGACCGACGGCACAAAAAACGGAGCCATATTGCAAAATTTTGCGTTTTTGCATATTTGAACTTTCAAAGAAAAGCTGAAACAGCCAGTAGCTTAGGAAAAAAAAACAAGAGAATTTTTTTTTTGGGTTTTTCGAAAATCACCACTGCAGTGCACGTTGCAACACCCGATTTTCGAAAAATCATATTTTCCGCCTCGCACCTCCGAATTGAGTCCCGTTTGTTCATATGGTTTGTGCTAGGTCCAAACTTTGTATATGTACTTTGAAATGAACTTTTTACCCCTGAAATGACTATTTTACCCTTGGTGAAAGAGGAGTACTTCAACTTTCTGTTTTGGGTCGGCGTTGTCCGACACCATTTTCAAAAACTCCTATCTCTCGCCTCGTGGCTTTGAATTAATCCCCATTTGTTTCTATGGCCTGTACTATGTCCAAATATTTGGTACAAAATTTGAAATCATTTATTTGCACGTGAAATGACTGTTTTACCCTTGGTGAAAGTGGGGTACTTCAGCCTTCTGTTTTGTTCGGCGTTGTCCAACACCGTTTTTCAAAATTCATATATCTCGCCTCGTTGCTTTGAATTAGGCCCCGTTTGTTTCTATGGTCTGTACTATGTCAAAATATTTGAGATAAAATTTGAAGTTTCATTTTTACCTTTGAAATGACTGTTTTACCCTTGTGAAAGTAGGGTGCTTTAACTTTCTGTTTTGGTGGGCTTTGTCCGGTACCATTTTCCAAATTTCGTATCTCTTGTCTTGTGGCTTTCTTTTAGGTCCCGTTTGTTTCTATGATTTAACCTATGTCCAGATATGTGGGATAAACTTTGAAATTACATTTTTTCCCTTGAAATGATGATTTTAACCTTGGGCGAACATGTGACCTTGAAGGAGTCGGTTTGATGGGTCGTTTATTCCTTTTTTCTTCCCTTTCGTTTTCCGACAACCTTTGTGATTTCCTTAAGGTTGAAATGACTATTTTACTCCTGTAATGGGTGTGGGGAGTGACATGTGAGGTGATTGGTAGTATGATTTGATAGTGATTGGAAGTTTTGAGCTCGGTATGCTCGTGATCTAGGAAGTGTGATTGTTCTCCTTCCTGGGGTGTTATGAATAGGGGTGTTTCTCCCGGGATTTGGTGATTAGTGTTGTGTTGATTATCAGTGTTGGACTAGCGGGTACGAGTCATAGTGATCCCTGAGGTGGTTTGTACTATGTGACTTATATTGGATGTATGTCTCTCTCTATATATATATATAGGTGTGTGTTTACTACGTGTTATTGAGTTATGGTTTCACTACGTGCTAGTTGCCCTATTTGTTGATGCGTGGTAGGGGACTAGAGGGGTCTTATAATGGCGTGAGTGCTATGAGGGACGATTGACCGACCTAGGGTAGATGTATGTACAAGGGTTGGTTCGCACTAGACTTGGACGGTCGGAGGATGTGACAGTTACGATTTCCTTTTTCCTACGGGGCTTTGATGAGCTCACCCTGGCATTATTTGCCCTGGTGTCCCACACCAGTTTACAGGAAATGTTTCGGTTACGGACAGCTTGGGGTGCAATGGCACTTTCTTATGTTCCCCAGTTATAGGTATCAGATTCTTCTTGCAAGATGGCTCGTGGCACGGATGTTGTTGCGGGATTTTGGACGTTAATACATAGTGTTGCTCCCTTTTTGTTTCCTTTGCTTGTCCCCTATATTGGGACTGTTGTTGTATTTCTTGGGAGCCAGTCTGTTGGCGTATCCCTTCCTTGTATTTGGTATCGTTGCATCGTTGTAGAGATGAATTCTTTTGGCACCTCGATGTGCCTTGTGTATCAATTGGTTTTAGCTTCCGCTTGGTTGTGTATGGAATTATTGTTATTAATAATATTCCATTCGTTTTATTGTTATTGATGATCTTAGTTGGTCGCTCTTTGTAGGGATCACACCCCAGAGTCCTCAGATGTCCCGGTTTGGGAGTCTTAAGGCCCGTTTGGTAGGCGGTCCGGTCTGGTCTTATCTGGTCTGGTCTTATCTGGTCCGGTCTGGTCTGGTCTTATCTGGGTGGTGTTCTGAAAGTCTGTTTGGTAAAGTTGTCTGGTCTTATGGTCTTATTCAAGCTGTTTGGTCTTATGTTTGGAAAATAATACAAAAAATAAAAAAATAATATATAAAATTCAAAAAATATATTAAGTATGAAAAATATATAAAATTTGAAAAAATATAAAAAATTCAAAAATAATATATTTTTCAAATTTTATAAATTATTTCGAATTTTTATATTATTTTTTGAATTTTATATATTATTTTTTATTTTTTATATTATTTTCAATTTTTTTATATTTTCTCAAAACTATATATATATATATATATATATCTAATTTTGTATATTATTTTTGAATTTTATATTTTTTTCAAATTTTATACATTATTCCAAATTTTTTATATTATTTTTCAAAACTTATATATTATTTTTTAAATTATATATATATTTAAAATTTTATATATTAATTTTGATTTTTATATATTTTTTTCGAATTTAATAAATTATTTTAAAAAAATTATATTATTTTCGAATTTTATACATTATTTTTTATTTTTTATATTATTTTTGAATTTTTTTATTTTCCCAAATTTTAAATATATTTTTTGCATTTTATATATTAATTTTGAATTTTATATATATATTTCAAATTTTATACATTATTTCAAAAAATTTATATTATTTTTTTAATTTTATATATTATATTCAAATTATATATTTTTTTTAATTTTATATATATTTTTCAAATTTTATGGTCCCATGTGTTAAGACAATTGTATATAAGACCACTTGAGACCATCATTTTTTGTTGTCTCAAATTACCCTTTTTGGTCCCAAGTGGTCCTTGTTTTTTTGGAACCGTGTTGCCAAACAGTATCCGGTCCCATAAAAACCATTATGAGACCGGACCACATGGGACCGGACCGCGAACCAAACAGGGCCTTAGGATTTTAGGGGCGTGACACGTATGTGGGTGTGAGAATTCAAAATCATGAAGTTCTTGCTCACCATGATATTATCACAGCTGTTAATATGCAGAAGCAGACATTTATAGGCCAAGAAATGCATACAAATAAACTAGAGGACTTCATAGAAACCAACCTCCCTATATTATTTCTTAAGCTTAAAAAGATAATTCATGTCATGAAATGGAAAACAATAAATATGAAGCATACCGTTTATATATCCACATCTGGAACACTTCACAGCCTTCTTACTACTTGCCATGGCAGTACATCTTTTCACAATCGATTTCATGATCTCACTCTTCTTTAGAGAATCAAATTTGGGATTTCTCATCTTACTCAAAAAGTTTAAACGTTCTTTCTCCACCAGCAGAATACGAGAGCAGGACTGCAAAAAAATCACCAAAAGAAAAACATACATCACGAAAAAAGGAAAAAAAAATTGTCAACACGATCGCCACCAATTATTATGAATGTCTAAAAGAGCATACCACATAAGGTTTGCAAACCTCTATTGAAGACTAATCGTCAATTTAAGATCAGAACATGGAAGCTGCTCAAATAAAATTGGATTTAACTAATACAATGCAGTTGTATACATGCACAATTACCATGTATCATTTTTAAATCATTCACACAATGTAATGCTGATTTATATCGAAGTATCTTTCAGACAAAGATGTTCAAACTGGGGTATTCTACCGCGTTGTAACAGGATTTCTCAGACATATTTAATCATGTGGAGCTTCAAGTAAAAATTAATGAAATTATCAACATGACGAATGACAACCCAACTTTTGAATGGAATAAAAGGACAAAGTGCATACATCTGAAATAAAACAATTTTCAACAAGCCAACCAATCGATGTAGCAAGAGAGCTAAAAACCAACCAACCCATGATCAAAGTACCACATAATGTAAGATCCGCTAAGCAAAAGAAAAGGATAAAAAGAAAGCTTCTCAAAAAGAATCACATGTTTACATGTAAAAAATCACCCAAAAAAATGAAAGCTATAAAAATAACTACAAATAAAGTCAGAACAGAATTGGGGACTGGGGGGTCTAGGTAAAAGTTATAACACTAAAACCAACCCATGATCAAAGTAGCACAGAAATGTAAGATCTATTGAGGAACATAAAAACAAACCAAAGAAATGGAGTGATTACTTTGACCTGTTTACATGAAACTAAGTGGGTACGTAAAACATCAATGGAAACATCAGCAGAATGCTAAAAATTGCAAAAAAACAAAGATAACAATTAGGGTTTGGGGGAGGGGGTTCCTTGATAATATTTATGATGCTACGATTTCTAAAGATGGTTTAAAAGGAGAGAAAACATTATTTTTGTTAATAAAAGACAACAATATTTAAAAAGTTGTTTCAAAAGTTAATATTTCAAAAAGACGAGACAATATCATTAGTTTGCATACACTTCAAATCGAATTAGATGATTCACCAAATGACAATTTTGGATGGAACTTGGTGCAATGGCATCAAGAAACCAAATTAAAAGGAGTCCTGGATAGCCACATAGCAGGAGTTTCTAGCAAGGAACTGCCATTTTTAGATTCTTATAACATGATTGAGGAAACGAGATGACTACTGGATATCATTCAAAAGTGGAAATGAGGTTGATTTAATAATCCGTCTACATATTGAAAGGTAGAATGAAATGCATATGTTGCAAAATTGAAGAGGGGAAGTATATAATTCAGAGGGAGGAGGGGAGAGCCAAACACTTTGAATAGTTTAGAGCTATCCGTCCTAAGTAGAAAATTTTGGAAGGGAAGGGTAAAAGAAAGAGTGATTATCCATTTTTCCAAATTCTTAGACCAAAGAAATTCGACGGAGGGGTGATGTGATTTAGATTGTTTATCATGTTGTTATGAATAGTATCATGGAACTACATTGGGATGAAATCTAATCGGGTTCAAATATTTCTTATTTCTTGTTGATACCTGACAAAAAGGAACAAGTTGAGCAGAAGGTCTGAGGTCTTAATTGCCCGGAGAAGAGGAAGATTGTTCGATTGGCTCTTGGAAAGTGGAATGCTCGTATTGTTTGCTTACAGGAAACTAAGTTGGAAGTTATGAATGATAGAGTGATCTGAAGCCTGTGGGGTAATCGGTTTGTGGAGTGGTCCTTTTTGGCTTCTAGTGGTGCTTCGGGAGGTGTGATTGTGTTATGGGATAGGAGATGGGTCACATTACAGGATACATGTATGGGTCGTTTTTTTATTTCATGCTCATTTTCTATAGTGGAGGATAGTTTTTGTTGGGTGTTTTCTGGTGTTTATGGGTCTAGTGATGATGGGGAGAGGACAGCGATATGGGAGGAGCTTGGTGCGGTTAGGGAAGTGTGGCGTTTACCTTGGTGTGTGGGTGGTGATTTCAATGTGGTTCAAATGCCTTCAGATAAATCTACTGGAGGACGATGGATTAGGGCCATGTTTGCTTTTTATGAGTTTATTGACAGACAGTTGTTGCATGATCTACCTCTCAGTGGGGCGTCGTTCACTTAGTCTAGTGGCAGGGTGATTCCGACTTACTCTCGCATCGATTGGTTCTTGGTATCCGGTGATTGGGAGGAGCATTTTCCGGGGGTTATTCAAACTATCGCTACTAGATTCACTTATGACCATGTCCCTATTTTTCTGGATTGTGGGGGTATTACTACTGGAAAATCTCCGTTCAGGTTTGAGAACATATGACTTAGGGCAGGGGATTTTCAGCAGCGAATGTTGGAATGGTGGGCATGTCATGTTAGGCCAGGTTCTCCGAGTTTTGTACTACTTCAAAATTGTGAATTTTGAAGTCTTTTCTTATCACCTGGAACAAAGAGGTATTTGGAAATATTGTGTGGCGCAGGAATGTGCTTTTGGCTGAGATTGATGACATTGACAGAGCTAATTTAAGTGGGGGATGAATGAGGTGATGCGTCTAAGGAGAACACAGTGTCTGATAGATATAAAGGAGATTGCGGTTCAGGAGGAGATTTCGTGGAGACCGAAATCTCGTGCTACATGGCTAAAAGAAGGGGATCGGAACACAAAATTCTTTCATCGTTCGGCGAACGCTCGTAGGAGGAAGAACTTTATTGGGAGCTTGACTGTGGAAGGTTTTTTGCTCTCTTCTTGGGAGACGATCCGTTTGGGGATTCCAGTGTATTATCAGAGGTTGTTTACCGAGAGTGAGAGTTGGAGACCCAATCTGGATGGTCTTATGTTTGATTCTATTAATGAGGGGGATCGAGATAGGTTGGAGATTCCTTTCTCAAAGGAAAAGGTATTGAAAGCGTTGAAGCAATGTAATGGTGACAGAGCCCCTGGTCCTGATGGTTTTTCTATGCGTTTTCTTCTAGAGTGTTGGTCTATTATTCGAGAGGAGGTGATGGCCACTTTCAGTGCTTTTCATGAGGAGGGTTGTTTTGTGAAATTGCTTAATGCTACTTTCATCTCTCTTATACCAAAAAAAGGGGGGATGAAAGATATTAAAGATTTCAGACCTATTAGCCTTGTTGGGTGCGTGTATAAATTGATAGCGAAGGTCCTTGCATCTAGGATGCGCGGTGTTCTCGAAAGGGTTATTTCGGATTCACAGAATGCCTTTATTGGGGATCGTCAGATTTTAAATTCTGTCATTATTGCTAGTGAGGTTGTTGACACCAGATTACAGAGTGGTATTCCGGGGGTTTTGGTGGAACTGGATGTGGAAAAGGCTTATAATCATGTGCATTAGGGTTTCCTTCTCTATATATTGGAGAGATTGGGTTTTGGGGAGCGGTGGCGTAGATGGATTCAGTTCTGCATTTCTTCGGTCCGTTTTTCTGTGATTGTGAATGGGTCGCCTTCCGGATTTTTTGGGAGTTCTCGAGGATTGAGGCAGGGTGATCCCCTATCACCTCTTCTTTTCCTAGTAGTGATGGAGGCTTTTAGTTGGATGATGTCTCGTGCCACAGGTTTGGGCCTCCTTCGCAGATTCAGGGTGGGAGATGTTGTTTCCCATTTTGTGGACGTTTCGCATCTTCTATTTGTCGATGATGCTTTAGTGTTTTGTGATGCGGATGTGATGCAGCTGCGGTATCTTCAATGTATATTGATATGTTTTCAGGTTGTTTCTGGTTTGAAAATTAATACTAGCAAGAGTTCTCTGTTTCTGGTGGGCGAGGCGGGCAACTTATCAGCATTGGCTTCAGCACTTGGATGCAGGGACAGTATGCTTCCTTCGGTGTACTTGGGTTTGCCTCTGGGGACTTCTGGGCAGAGACAGACTTGTTGGGATTCAGTGGTTGATCGTGTGGAGAGGCGTCTGTCGGGTTGGAAGCAACAGTATCTTTCCAAGGGTGGGAGACTTACCTTGGTTAAGAGCACGTTATCCAACCTTCCTACTTATGCGCTGTCACTTTATCGGATTCCTAGCAGTGTGGCTCAGCGGATCGAGAGGATTCAGCGGCAATTTTTGTGGGGTGGTGGTAAGGAGGGCCACTTTATCCCTCTGGTGCAGTGGAAGGCGGTTTGCAGTCCTTTTTCAGAAGGGAAGGTTAGGTATCCATTGCTTGTTACCTTTCAACAAGGCTCTTTTGGGAAAGTGGTTATGGCGCTTCGGAGTTGAGAGGGACCGCCTGTGGAGGAGGGTGGTTGCTTGTTGATATGGCTAGGCTAGAGGCGGTTGGTGTTCTGCTGAGGTCAGGGGTCATCGCGGTGTGGGGGTTCGAAAGCACATCCGGCAGGGGTGGGATTCTTTCGCTCCCTTTACTAGTTTCAGGGTTGGGGATGGTCGTTGTGTTCGTTTTTTGACGGATTGGTGGTGTGGAGAGGGATTTCTTGATTCTTCACTCCCTCAGTTGTTTAGGATCGCTCGGGGTCGTCATGCTTCAGTAGCCGACTGTTATCATCTTGATACCGGGACGTTAGTGTGGGATGTTGGTTTTGTGCGGCACTTTCAGGATTGGGAGTTGGAGGAGGTTTCTGATTTGTTGGGGCTCTTGTATTTGCTGACTATTGGTGGTGGATCGGACTCTTTGATTTGGAAGCCGACTTCTTCACGGCGTTTTTCCGTCTCATCTTTTTTTGGTTGTCTCTCGCCTAGGGCAGACGAGCATTTTCCTTGGAAGGCGGTCTGGCGTTCGAAGGCCCCCCTCAAAGTGGCTTTCTTCACATGATCGGCGGTGTGGGGCCATATTCTCACTTTGGATATCTTGCAATGGCGAGGCATGTTTTTGGTCAATCAATGTTTTCTATGCAAATAGGATGGGGAATCCATCGATCACCTCCTTTTGCATTGTCCAATTGTTTATGATTGTTGGTGCCTTTTTTTTGGTCTTTTCGATGTGCAATGGGTGATGCCAGCCTCGGTTCTGGATGTTATGGCTTCTTGGAGGAGCGTGCCGATTGGGTCGCATGCCCGGTCTTTTTGGAGGGTTGCCCCCTATGTTTATGGTGGGTTATATGATTGGAACGCAATAGGCATTGTTTTAAGGATGTAAAGTCCCCCAGTGAGGGCAATCAAAGATCTCTTTATTTCTTGTTTGTATAGTTGGGTGGAGGGTCGTTGTTGTAGATCTTTAGATGAAAAAATTGAGTTTTTGGGATCTCTTGACCCATAGAAGTCTTTGTTTATGGGATGCACTCCCCGGTTGAGTGTTTTTGTTTGTAAAATACTTACTTATTAAAAATAAAATAAAATAAATCCTATCTCTGCCTATAATAATCGCAAAGTATAACAACCCTTTCCTTTCCTTACCTTTTTATTTTGCCTTTTGTACCCCACCAAACACAAGGAAAGAGTAAAACCATCTCATTTCCTTTAGGTTCTCTCGAAATCAACTATTGCCTCCACCGTTTTCCTTCCTGGTTATCCAAGTTTCACTACCCTTCATTACTTTTTAATGGCCCAGGGGAAATAATTTCAAAATTAGAAGATAAAGAAACATCAAATAAATAGCTAATATATAACTATAATAAAAAAAATAGAAATCACAAAAAGAAACTGTTCTGAAGCGGGAAGTCAGTATAATGGTACTAGATAGCGGAAAAAGAGGCCCTTAGAGAATCTTAAGGCGATAAGTTTGTCCACCAAAGAATATCGGAGGTAGAAAAAGGAGGTTCAAGGTAGAAGTAAAATAAATAACTCATTAATAAAATTAAAAATTAATTAATGTTGAAGGATTTAAATATTAAAGTTCCACCCTCTTTAACAGGGGAAAATATCGTCTCAAGTACTTGACACCAAGTGAGGGTGGTCCCACACCCATCCAATGGTGTTTATTCATCCATCAAAAAATGTGAATCCATAGACAAGTGATTGGTGAATCCACACCATTGAATGGTGATGAGACCCGCACTTGATGGCCTCACTTGAGGGCATCACTTGAGACGATTTGAACCCCTCTAACAGCTTAACCTTTTAGAGTCGATGTGTGTTTACATGGTTTCAAAGCAGAAAAGTATGTGTTCAAACCTCACCGTCACCCAATCAAAAAAATTTGTTTCACGTGTTGGGCCAAAAGAAGGCCGCACATGAGGCAGTAAAATGGCTAAATTTTGTAGCATTTGACAATTGTCAAATTCCTTTTGGAGAGAAAGTTTGCGTAACTTGACATGGCAAAGGGGAAAATGGGAGAGAATAAAAACATATTGTTCAGAGAAGATGCAAGATGGAATAAAGAAACAACAAAAAAGTAATCTCCATGAAATAAGATCTCCATAAATTATTTCATGAAAATTCTGCAAGTAGCTCAAGTAGAAGAGAAGTTTAGTAACTACAATGACAATGCGGATTAAGTTTTTAAAAAAATTACAGTACCAAGCTTAAAGAAGTATGTTGGTGATAACAAAGTAGTTTTGTTGTACCAAATTCAACTTGAATATATAGCAGAACTATCTAGGACAAAGAAGGCCAAGAAAAACAAAAACTTGATCAAGCGAAAGAAACGACATAAGTAGATCCATACAAGACAAAACCAAGAGATTATGGAAAAATTCATGTCACAAGAAGAAAGCGTGCCGGAAGGACAGATCACCGCCTCGACCGAATCCTGAGACTGATCCTCACTTATATATCAGTAAGAATCAGAATCACATGAGTCTCAGCCAAATCCCAAGGGAATCAGCCAAGTCTTGACCGTAGAGAATCAACTGTCTTATCCAGGTCCCTAAAAGTTCAATCAAGTCCATAGAAAACCATTTGAGCCATTTGATGACATGCAAGGTCGAGAAAATTTCACAACCGCAATAACTAATTCTTTTACTCTATGTTCCATTACACAATATATGTATCCACCTGACCAGATGTGAGCTGATTTTCTGCCAAAATAGAAATGACTTATCTTATGTGACTCATGTCCTTAAAACTATATTTCTAGCAAAATACCAATGACTTCTCATAAGTGGCTCGTGTGCTAAAAATATGAAGATCCGCATTGGGAATGAAAAGGCAAAATCCAGAGAAATTAAGCATCGAGAATAAGTCAAGGAGTCGCAAGTCAACAGCAATATATATAAGGATGAAGAAAAAAAAAAAGAATGGAAGCAAGTTACCTTGCAAATGCACTTTAAAATGTCCACAATAGTACTTAGATATCCAACATTATAAACCGGCAAAGCAAGGGTCGTGCTTCCATAGTGGCCAGGACAATCCCTAAATTCTCCATGGCATGTTGCACACAAACCACGCCTGTTCGGAGGACCCTGAAACAAAACAAAAGATTCTTCGTAAACATTTATACCCAGTAAAAAATATAAGCACACATAACAAAATATGGCCAAGACCCTATTACCAAATCATATAAAGCTTGATATGTTTCAAAATGTCAGTTAGAAAGGAGTTAAGTAAATGGAGGAAAAAAGATGAATCAGAGGCAAGAAGCCATCACATTCATACAGAAACTTATAGTCATTCACTGAAAATTCCTACTACAACCACACTTATTCAAGCATGCAACCATCTTAAAACAATTTTGCATTGGGAGACTATGAATGTAAATAAAGAGATGGAAAACAAAAGCTTCCAAATATTTTTGTACATCCATAGAGAAGTTGGATTTTTTGGTTCTCTTAAGCCGTAGGGCCTTTTTCTTTCTTAGTATATGGGACGCGCGTCCCGTTTGAGCATATTTTTATATATTTCTTACTTATCACAAAAAATAAAAAGAAAAGCTTCCAAATATAAGAAGCGAGGACACTTGGAGAATGGTTATTTATTGAATGAAAAAGCTTTCAAAATGAAAGGTAACACGAAAGTTGAAAAAAGTTTAGAAAGTAGAGACATAAAGAATAAGACTGCTAATAAGGAAAGGAGGTAAGGAAGGGAATGTAGTAATAGGTAGCTAGGCTTTCTTCTCTTTGGCAGTGGGAGAGCTAGATGTAGCTCCTCTTTCTAGGTTTATACCAAGCAAGGACAGGTTAGGATAGAATGTATTTCCACCTTTTATGACTTACATTAACTTCCATGATGCACTGGGAGTTCTTTAAGGGATTATAATTGCATTGTATAAATATTCAGGAAGCATAGGTTGGAAATATGGTGGATAAACCTTGGAGAATGGGTATTTATTGAATAAAAATTAAAATGAAAGCTAACACAAAATGTAGAATCAGTTCAATGTATGACGAAATTTAGGAAGCATATGTTAGAGGAAATGAATCGAAACAAATATGTGCATAAATACTAGTATCTGCAAACATACACAAGTTCAGACATATATAGATGACTAGTTCTTCCCATGTCACTACTGTCAATGCAACCAGTGGAAAAGAACAAACTTTTGTGTGTCACAATCGAATGAAGACAAAAGCCAACAGCTACAGCTCACATCTTTAGGTAAAATTGAAGGACAAGTCAATAGACTAAACAAGTTGTTCCCCGCAGATGGTCTAATATTTCTCCAACCAATTTCAGTTTGGCTCAAGTTGAACAGTGACCCAGAAAAAGACGTGAGTTGTAGCCACGTCCACTAGTCAAAGTTACACAACCGACATTAGAAGAATAAGTTTACTTTTCATTGATCAATAAAAAAAGGCATTATAAACAAAACTATAGAACTGCAAGTGCCAGTTAACAATACACGAAGTCCAAAATATAGTAAAAAAGGCACAAAAAACAGGAGTCTAAAAAAAGCAAAGTACTGAAACAATTCTTTCATCTCATAGATGGAAAGGTCCTAACTGGCCACAAAATATTCCATTTACTTCTAACACCAAAGCTGGCAAATCTGAGAACCACATGAAAGAACTTTCTAGTCCCTCTCCAAATTGAACTGTTGTACAGCAAGCATATCCTCCTTGAATATAGGTGTTCGCCCCACCCCATCAATGACAAAAGACATCTTTTACTATCAAGTAAACCTGCAACTAAATAATAAGATCACCGTAAAACTTCATGCTATCCTACCATTCAAATGGTCTCCAACTTCCAAAAATGCTCATATATAATTTTACAGGGATATACCAATCTTAAAAAAAACTATGCATCCCTTCCTTGGAAACAAAAGCAATTCATCTGTGTCCCATGCTAATCAGTGTAACAGACAAATGCAGGGACTACTCCAGAAGGAACATCTTGCCTCCTGAAGAGCTTAACCGTTGCTCTTTACATTGCTCTTTTGCCGCTGATTGCTGGTCTTTGCTGCTGGGTTTATTTGGTGTCCTATGGGTGATGCCGCCTTCCGCTATAGGGGTCATGGAGGTGTGGAGGAGCATTGGTGCCCAGGCTCGAGTTTCGGGAGGGCTGCGTCCCTTTGTCTTTGGTGGTGCTTTTGGTTGGAATGCAATCACCGTTGCTTTTGACAAGGTTGAGTCGCCCATTTGCACCATCAAAGACACTTTAGTTTCCTTTCAATTTTACTGGGTTATGGCTATATTTTGTACATCCATAAAGGAAAAACTGAATTTTGGGGGCCCTCTAGGGCCGTGAGACTTTCCCTTTTCCTTGTATATGGGATGTGTTCCCCATGTGAGCGCCTTTTTACATATTTCTTACTTACAAAAAAATTAAAATAAAAAAATCTACATCCTGAACTATTTGCCCGAAATGAATGCTCCTGCGCTATTGCATGAAAGAGCACAAACTCTTAACAAGCACCAAACAATAGCTCCAAATTATTAATGCATTTCTTCGTTCTAAGAAATACAGTACTCTACCATAAAATTTTCTAATCCTTGATGGAATCACAATTTTTGATCTCTCTATATGCATCAATCATATACAACTTTTAAACTGATCATGGCCTACAACCCACCCTTTAAATGCCTTGATAAGCATTCTTACCACTGTGCTGCCCCAGCTATCACTCAATCATATACAATTGTTGCCAAGAAAAGGTTGTAAGAAGCATAAAAAATAGCAGAATCCCCATGAAATAGTAAAACCATAAGAATAATCAATAAAATACACATAGGGTATCATTCATAATGCACCTCAAATGACACTATATCCAATCCTTTATAAGAAACTTATGTGCTTTATATATATGACGGGAGTAGAAGGTGAGAGAGATGTACCATGCGAGGGTCCAATAAGCCATTTTCAATTGGCTTTAGTTGGTTATCATAATAAAGTCCACGCCAAACTTGAACTTCAGCTGCTCTATAAACATCAGATTCGGACAACATAGAGAAACGAATGCTTTTTCTGTAGATTTAGAGAGATTGGAAAAAAGATATAAAACAGAACTCTCAATTTGAACCGAAATCAAATCCACATAGAACAAGAGTAGAAGAATCTCACATTCGTCGTGGACCGACATCCTCTATGTAAGGCTCTTTTGTGAACTGAATCATTTCTTGGTCTTTTGACATCTCTAATCAGCACTGAACAATCAATTCAAAATAAACAATATAATTTCTGACCACTAAAAATCCAATGGCTGGGTCCAAATCTTACATATCTATCATAAACAATTCATATACTAGAATTCTATTCCATTCATGTCAAAATAGAATGATTTTCTGATTGGATAGATTCATCACCGAAATAATCACAATTTAATCACAGAACGTCCTACTCTATCCCAAAGTATTATAGAAACCCAAAAGGTATGATCATAGTAAAACCTAGAAACTACCACGCATGAAAAAAATAAAACCATAAATTAAAAAAAAAAACGCACCGATTTGTTATGCCAATCAAAATCAAAACAAACAGAGATTACAGAAAAGGAAAATCATAGATATGCTCGAAATTTATCTATCAAATTTCTCACAAAAACTAGAAGTACCCATAAAAACCTCAAAACTGCAATACAATTAGAAAATCAAATCTAGAATCAAAAGCACAAAATTATTATGCCCATCAAACATCAAAACAAGCAAAAAAATGAAACTCAAAGAAAACCATATACGCGAGGGATTGATGAAAACATTAGGAGATCTCAATCAGAGAGCTGAGAAAAGAACATCATAGAAGGGGCAAGATACAAGTCAAACTCCCACAGTATTGAATGAGCAAAATCAAGTAAAGATTCCCAAACAATCTAGACAATCCGAAATTGATCACACACACAACCAGTGTACATCTATATAAAAATTACACACATACATACACACACACACACACATATATATATATATATATATATATCAGGCGAAACCTGACTGATTGACGAAATGTAGAGAGAACCCAACCAATCTCAATATTGAGAAACAACTATACGAATTTTGGAATGAAATTGTATATTTAAAAATCAAAAAAGGCATATATATATATATACAGAATCCATACCTGTTTGCTTTCGTCGTCTAGGGTTTCACAGCTACAAAGGAGACGCTATGGTGTAGGAGATTCGTCTATGGTGTGAGGATAGAGGAGTTGTCCGGAGAGAGAGAGGGTTTTAGAGCGTGAGGGTTTATTGTGTTTTTTTTTTTTTTTTGGAAATTATGGTCTATTGTTTGTCACAAAAAATATTTAACGGTAAATTAAAGGAGCCTCCATAAAATAAATTCAAGTATAAAAAAATTTTAAAAATATAAATTCACCCTATATTCCACAAAGATCCAACGATTTATATTTTCATTTTCAATAAAATTTACAAATTACTTCTTTGTTATTTAAGACAATCAAATACAACAGAAAATTACACTCAAACAAATGGATGTCACTCTTTCGTTGTTAATGGATTTCCAAGCTTTCTTTTAATTTATATTCCCTTGGAGTGAGAAATTTAAACATTTATAGTTTAAATACGAATGTGTGATTTATTATTTATGTTATACAATGCAAAAGTGCAAAAAAAATCTGAAAATGTTCACTCCTAAAAATGATCGGCCAAAGGAATAAAGCCGATTATGTTTTTCCGTGATATGCGGGCGTGCCAAAACCGGTGACGTGGTTCAACAGGTCCAAAAAGAACGAGTAGAACTCGACTCGTGCGAAAAGTTCAGATTGCCTCAATTAAGAGAACTTTGGGTAACCAAAATAAATTGTAGAATGAAGGAGGTAGAAAGAAGGGAGAAAATAGACGAAAAGGAAAAAAAATGAGAAGAGAATATGAAGATGATAGATAGATTGAAGAGAGATTGGAGAAAAGGGAATTCAGGAAGAAGGACGAGAGAATTGAGAGAGAGGGAGGCACTACCGGAGTAGTGTGATTGGAAGAAAACGTTAAGAAACGTATTTTTGGTGTTCGGTGTTGAACCTCTAAAACAGAAGTCTTTCACTGTTATTTATAATAGAAATTTGATTTACATGAATAAATGAATGAGATAATTATTCCTAAATACTAAACCTATCCTAAGTAAACTCAAACCAAAATACAATTCATATTGGTAATATCCAACACTCTGCAACTTCCTTAAGTCTTGATCGACAAGGCTATACTGATTTGGACTTTCAACCTTGGGTCGAAACTCCTCTTAGGCCTAAACTTTGGCCTTAGAGCAGCTTCGGCGGCAATCCATTGCATAGCCCAATTTCGGCCCAGCTTCTTAGCTCGATTCTCGGCATGTTTTAGTTGAAATCGGCCTAAAAAGAAAAGAATCGGCATGTAAAGAAAAGAATTGGCATGTTGAGAAAAGAATCGGCCTGTTGACACTTCACCAATTTTGCCTTGCTCCGTGTTGGCTCGTTTAGGGTATCAACAATGCCCCCCAATTCCAATACCATAGATGTAATGTGGCATGTTGGAATTCTTTTTCGCGCCTAAATTGATGCCAACACAACTTCTTTTAATATCAACTCCAACGGCCTACTATTACAGAAACTATCCATTATACCCAGTTTTCCTTCTTTCTCCAATATTGTCCTCAGCAGCTTCAGCTCTTATGGTATCAACTTCTTTGGTATATGTGGTTGATCCCTCCATTTCTTCAATATTCTATGTTTAGTACTGGTTATTAATTCGAACTTACAACTCTTCGTTTTAGGTTTCGGCCGGTCCACAATCTTCCGACATCTTTGTCAACCACAAGGCTTTTTCCATGCTCTGGTAGCCACACTAATGGCCTATATTCAATTTTGACAAGATTAATGCTCCAAACGCCGAGGGTATGCTGCAAACCACTTTTCCGTCTTTGTGAAGAACTCCCACGGCTTGTTCTATCCAAGATGCGTGTTGATACCGTTCGTAAAGAAGCACAAACCCAGTGGACCAATTTCAAACTTGATATTCATAAGTTTATGAAATCATGTTAAGGCCTTTCTTATGGAAGAATATTACTCATATGAACATGTATCTTCGGCTATTGATTACTTATACTTTATGCTAACTAATTATATTAATCTAACTAACCAATTACTACACAAATTAATAAAGCATAAATAAAATCAAAACTAAACGACTTTTGAAAATGTAAAGCTAGCCTTTTACTTCTTGTTTTATAGTTAAGCCAGAAGCCGATTCACATTGCTTATACAATATCAGGCGATATGTTTTCAAATACTTTTCATTAATTGGCTTTAAGTGCTTTTCTATCTCGGTTATACAAGCTGAGAAAGCTCCCCGAATTGTCACCTCTTTGGCCAAATAAGCCTTGAGTCGTATGCATGCGGCCTGATGCGACGTCAGGTGTGTAAAAATATGTGGTTAAAAATAACACATTAACGACTTTAAGTTTTACCCTACTCAAACACACGTATCAATTGTAGAATAACAAATGGCTTGAGTAAGGAATATCAATCTCATAGAGACTGACATTGTTCACTTTAGTAATTCAAAAATACTGAATTATATTTTCTGAAAATAGCTTGTTTGGGTGGTCAAAGACCAAATTATCTATTTTAACTAAAATTATCTATAAAACAAATTAAATTGGTTGTGATTCAGATGAGAGAGAAAACTAGGGTTTTCATCGCTCTACCACTAACCGCATAATATAGTTCCTCACTGTATCAATTGTAAGAGGGCGATCCATAACTGTGAATCAGGTCGTACCGCAAATAGCTAAATACGACCCCAGAAAGGAGTACCATCAACCGGATTGTGACAACCTGTCTCATGACTTACCTAACTAGTACATGTCAATTATACTACTCTAATCTACTCCTACTGCATGAAAATAAACTAAAGCATGTCTATATTAAATTGCTAAGGCACAACCTATTTCAACCTAGGGTTTCAAGTTTCAATACCACCATTGTGTAGAAAATCATAATTAAGCATCTGAGTTCTTGTTCATATTGAATAATCATAGTTGTGTAAAATAATACATTCATTCCATCTAAGACAAGAATTTAGAACAAACATATAATTTTATATTGCAAATTAGTACGGTCTCTTAACTACTATAATCATCATAATATGGTCAACAGTTTTCCCTCGTTATAATTAAAAACAATGAAAGAACTACATTAGTTGGCTAGGGTTTTGCTAGAAAACCCTAGATACCGAGTTAGTTAGCTATGGTGGAAGGTGACTGCATCAGTGATGTATCAACGATCTCCATGGTCTTCTTCTCCGGATCTCTAGGTTTGAATATGGCTCTTCACAACAACACGTCTGAATGAACCTCTCTGAATGAACGTGAACCTCCACAACTAAACAACCTTAATGAACGTCTCCTCCAAAATCAACCACCCCTCAAACTGTTATATGATCGTGTATATACAGGCAATAGTGTAAAGATGCCCTTTTCAGTCTTTTCACTCCTCATAAAAACACTAAAAACTGATATATGTATATAAGTGTATATACATTTATATAGAGGTCTGGAGTCGAACCGGGGGTAGAACAGGCAAACATCTCCAAAAACCACAAAAATTTGCCTCATATACACTTCAAGCGTAGGTCCAAGAGTAGAAATGTGATTTCCAGCCACTTTTTGAAACTGAAAGCGTAGGTATTTTATGGAAAACCACCTTTCTCCGTGAATGCACCAAAATGACTGTCTTAAACCCACGATACTTTTTGCGGAAGATGACGGCTTCTGGAAATGTTGTTTTTACCCTCCGGGAGCCATTTTTGTGTCAGACTGCCTCATTGATTCTCCTTTTTGATAAAAAGAACACACTCTTCAGTTAATTCACCGAAGTTAGCTCAATTTCTTCATTAAACTCCTAAAACACGCTTTAACACATAAACAACATAAAAATACCAAATAATAGAATGAAAGGACGTAACAATAGCGAGTTAAGGGGTCAAAATGACTAATATTTGACACCTATCACACCCCAAACTTACATATTTCTAGTCCCTTAGCAATAAACTCAGGAAACTTTCTTGTGATGAATTTTAATCTATCTACTCTAACTAACCTAATCTAATCCCTTGCTTTCGTGAGGGTCGACGATTACACTTAGCATGTGTAACAAGCCTTTTAAACCCCTAGTGGACGAGTGAAGTCTCGTGAAGGTTTCCAGTGATGGTACCTACAAACATCTTAGTTCTCTATAATCATGCAGTCATTAGTTCACACACAAGTTAATTAAATCATGATATAATACAAAAGATGGTATGGATGCAAATACTCCCACTCACTACCGAACAACAATTATATCAAGCTTCGTGTCATGAATGGTTCACACTAAAGTGAGTGATTTCGCTACTTTCTACTCTCAATCTGAACAACCTTCCGTGTTTTTGTTAACATTCTATCATGGTATTTCAATCTCTCTTTTCCTACTTCATTGATCAAATTTTGCCATTTTTCGTAAAAACTCATATTTCCATCTTTCCATTTTTATCCCTTTTTGTCTTTCTAAGTCTCCGGACTTTCCAGCAAGGATTTTTAATCCCGACCAACTGGATCTGAGCTTCTTTCATGGGATTTATACTAATTAGTTTTCTACCCTTTAAACGCGAACAGTGATATTTGTGATACCAAGGTCCAGTTACTCAGATTGAAGAACTACTTTTTACATTTTATTTTCTTAAAATAATTTTCAACTTTTTTCCATTTCAACCATAACATCTCCCCATCTCCCTCTTTATTGTGACAAAATTATTTTTTCAACTACATAATCAAATATCAACTTATTTCCTATAGTGAATGTGTGTTTGTGCTTATAGGTCAAAGTCGTCCTTCTTGATTTCAATTTCACTCATTCACTCACCCATGTAAAACCACATCACTTCACTAACTCGATCTAACCATTACTCTCATGAATGGGAATATTACATTACATACTACTCATGCATCATTTACACCGACTCAATCAAATTGTAATGCAAAATATTCATGCGTGAAAACAAAGAACTGCTCCAAAATTTTAAAATTTTAAATTTTTTCAAATTTTTTTCATTCCTTGTAATTCTATACATTCACCCCCAAACTTAAATCAGACCATGTCATTATGGTCAAAAATAATATAGGAGAACATATATAGTTACCCTTGACGCTCAATTCTAGATTTCAAAGCAAAACATGAATCCCCTCCCCCAAACTTGATTTGGATCACCTGTAGATATAATCAACAAAGCATAAATACCCAATCATAGCAAAGAAAAATAAATTTCATCATAACTATCTATAAATCACACCAATTTTTCAAGGAATTTCTTTTTTTTAATTAAAAAAACAGATAATAATAAAAACAAATGATTTGGCCTTACGGGCCTACAATCCTACAAAATAAAATAAAATAAAATAAAAATAAAGACGTGGCCTTAAGGGTCTACTGTCCCTAAAAACAAAACAAAACAGAACCAAAAATCCTAATACTAAAATGAAACCCTAAGTCAATACTTATTTTTCCAATTAGTATATTCCACGCATCGGTAATACTTATTTTTCCAATCACAATAAGAGCACTCCACTAAGTCCTTTTAGCCGACATGACCTCAAATCCCGGCGGTCTCGAAATCATCATATTTTCATAGAACTTTCGGACCAAGCCTAGATACACCTTTTCTCCCGCCGGTTGCTCTAAACTTCACAATCCTTATTCCTTAAGGATTTTCCTCCCGAGTGAAGTTAATACTCGATTCATCCTCTTCGGATGAAATATTTCTTCAAATTTCAACTTGCACTACAAAAACGATTTCGGGGTGGGTCTTTTTCCTTTCTGGCTCATTACTCCATTACGCGAACTTCCAGCCTCTACATACGGTTCTTCTCCCTCTATGAACTCTTTCGAGTCAAAATAATTATCATTATCACCATCCATCCTCCCACTCTCGAAATAGAAAGAATAAAAGAAAAATATAAGAAGAATATCTAACTTTAATGCTTAACTATTGAGAATTGTAATTATGAATTGTGTCTACTCTATGGATGTATTTATAGATGGATGTAGTAAAATCGAAGAGGAAAATGATTTAAAACCCTTGGCTGAATAGGAAAGTGGAAGCAATGAATAATCCAACTCCAACTTGTATTTCCATTCCACTTCCTTGTCGGACTAGGATTACTCTAAAATCTCTACAAAAATTCTATAAAACAAATCGTAAAAATACCTTAAACAACTCCTAATACAAATACATATACAAACCAAGCCAAAGCACCGCTCAAACATGTAGAATTTTCAAATTTTCAAAATCCACTTCGTAAGTACCCTACGCTTCAAGCGTAGGTTGGCTTGGAATTATTTTTTTCACATTGCACTCTTCTGATCAATCCAACACATAAACCATATACACCCCCAAACTTCAACGCACAAATGTCCGCATAGTGTGATATAAAATTTTGAAATAATTCAAACTATCAGCACATGTAAAATAAGCGTAAAAATTAGGAAATATATCTAACGCAATACAATTGATAATAAAAATTGTTATTTTATACACTAAGAAAATAACAAAAATATTTAGAAAATAATTGTCCAAGCGGTCACATAAAGCCCTATATGAAACTATCCACTCGATAATTTATCTCCAATGTATAAAAAATGAAACAAAATTAAAACAAAAACCTAACTAAAACTATACTAAGCCTCATCATCAGAGGTCGGTGGGTGGAATCAACACACCCATATGCTGACTCATACGATAAATCCTACGAAATAACCGCCTCTGATCTCGCCGACGGCGCACTGTCTCTCCTCTGCTAATGTCTGTTCTAGCCCTACATCCGTGCAATAAGAGCATCAAATTGTGCCTGAGACAGAGTAACAGTACCACCCGCAGGTGCCTCTAGCAACTGGCATCATCAGCCTACGTCTGGGCTTGTGCATCTAGGGCTGGTAATAGACCGAACCCTGGTTTCCATCTTATAATAATATCCCCATGCAACTGGGTCTAGACACCAGTCCACATCCCTCTGGCATACGGGGAAACATCTCTGAATCTATCTCGCTCACCCGCATCCATATCAATCCCGACATCCATTATCAGCTTCATCACTAAGCATAAGAATCGAATAAGGAATTGGCACTGTCGAACCTTGGTCTTCTTGCGCAAATGGATATAACGTGTGTACAGGCCCTCCCACAAAATCCGGGGAATAGAAATTCACTGCTCAAACTCGAAAGCATAGTGGAGGGCCAAAAATGGCACATAACATATGGTAGTATGACTGTGAGGAAGAATCTAGGACCGAATTATCACATCCCAAAACCATAACATTGGGTGATAGTTTGCCTTTTCATGCAGTTCCCATGCCTATTAGCCCCTGTCCTACAGTGTGCAGTACAACAAGATCGGAAAATAGATGGTAGTAACTTGGGCATAGGTGGGAACTCAGCAGCTAACTCAGGCGGACACTCATCCGGAATACCCCATGCATCAACAATAGTTTGGGGAGTAATCTTGATATCAGTACCTCGGACCATTGTCCGTAGTCTTATCCCTCAACTGAAATGTTGCATGTGTAGCCAGAACTCCCAGATCATATCCTTACAAATATGCGGGGTAGCTAGGGCAAGAATAGGTAATAATCGGCGGAGAGCTCTCTACTACCTCCGCCTCAAAAGATGAGGAAAACGAGGATGCCGAGTCGACATACTATGGTCTCGCGGCGCGTGTACTCCGGTGGGGAAAAGGTGCTCGGTCAGGAGATGATGATCTTGACCTCTATCGAGCATCATGCTCTACTAGTCTAGCCACCTCGACCTCTCGCCCCGTTGCGCCATTAACCTATGTCATACCTATAATTGGTGGGCATCAGGTGTGTGCAAAATATGTGGTTAAAAATGACACATTAGGTTTTACCCTTCCGCAAACACACAGATCAATTGTAGACAATTTTGTTTGAGTAGGGGAATATCGATCCCACAGAGATGATGATTGTTCACTTCAATAGTCTAAAAACACTGAATTATAATTTTTTGAAAAGAGTTTGGTTTTGTGTATTATCTAATACTAATGAAAATAAAACAAAAACCAATAATAAATAATGGTTGTGATTCAGAGAGAGAGAAAACTAGGGTTTCCTCACTCTACCACTAACCGCATAATATAGTCCAAATTATATATCAATTGCATGAGGGTGATCCATTGACTGTGAATCAGGTCGCACCGCGCCAGCAGTTTGACCCCAATCACTTTCAACAGGATTGCGATAACCCATCTCAAGACTAAACTGATTAGTGCATGCCAACTACTAACAAAAAGTAAATGCAGAAAAGTAAATTAAAGCATGAAAATAAACTAAAACATGTCTATATCAGTTTGTCAGGGCATGGCCTGTGTCAACCTAGGGTTTTAAGTTTTATGACTACCATTGTGTAGAAAATCATAGATTAAGCATCCGAGTTCTAGCCCATAATGAATAATTGCGATTGTGTAAGATAAATATATTCGAAAATTCTAAGACAAGAATCAATTTAAATATATAAACTTGTATCACGAATAAAAACGGTCTCTCATCTAACACAATCATCACAGTGCAGTCACAGTTTCCCCTCTCTATAATTGAATATAAAACTAGAACTACATTAATTGGCTAGGGTTTTGTGAGAAAACCCTAGATATCGAGTTAATTGATCATGGCTGAGAGAATCTGCATTATCGGTGTAGAAACGCTCTCCATGGCCTTCTTCTCCAAATCTCTAGGTCTCCAATGGTGGTTTTCTTCAATGGAAGCAAGTCTGAACTTTGAACGTGAGAACTCTATGAATGAACGTGTATGAAAATTAGAACCAGAACTCCAACTCTAAACCTAACCATCTTATATTTATAGACAAGTGATGGAAACCCTAATGGTTGCCATTTTCTGTAATTTCATAATACATGAATAATGTCTACAAAATCTGATGTAAATATGTGTAAAAGCCTGTAGAGGTCTGAAATAACCGATCACTTAAAATATTGAAGTAGGGACAAAACTAAAAATTTCTAAAACAACTCCGAAACAACTTTAGCACGTAAAGGGATCACGTGGCCACAAGGTGGGACCTACGCTCCTGACCTATGCTTGGGCGTAGGTCTAGGACGTAGGGTCCCCCTTTGGCTCATAAACCAAAGCATAGCTTAGGTCCAGTATGCCTCTTTTTCCTTCTAACGACGTAGGGTATAATGCATCTTTTGCTGTAAAAACTCTTTTTTTTTTTATATTTGAGCTAGACTAGTCGCCTTTGACCCCCGATGCTTTTGGATAAAGTAATAATGTCTGTAAATGACATTTTTGCCCTTCGTTGATATAACGATGTCGGGAAATTACCATTTTGCCCTCCGGTAGCTCTTCTTTGCTTTGACACACCTCTTAATTCCTTTTCTCGATATAGAAACGAACACGAACTTAGTTAATTCACCGAGATTAGCTCTGTTTCTTCATTAAGCTCCTGAAACATGCTTACACATATAAACGGGATAAAAATATCATGTAACGGAATGTAAAGACATAACAAACGCAAGATAGGGGCAAAAAATGACCAATATTGAGCACCTATCAATAATATTGAATTTTAAAAAAGTAAGCGATATTTTTTCGGATACCGAATCAAATTCAAATTAATCTAAATATATCCAATACGACGATTAAACAAGCCTTTATCCCAAAAGTTCGATATCCAAGCCGCTTTCGAAATTGAAAAACTCAACTTTTGGAAAATGGATCAAAACACGATTTTGATCAGACTCGTTCGTCAATACTAGTTTAGAATAGTTAAATAAGCCATATGAAATCAAAATAATGGAACAAAAATCACCGAATCAAGAGAAACGATGATTTTCCAAAAATTGAGTTTCGGAGACTTTTCGAGTTCTTCACGCGAATCCGGATCAATCACAAACTAATCTAACGATCCACCGTTAAAGGATGATAAGGAATCAGATGAATAAATGGTAGAAACAAACCTCATAAAGATTGATGGAGAAATGAGGGAGAGAGAGGAGTTTGAATGGAAATGAAGGGAATGGCCAGACAAGTTTGTTTTATAACAGGCCCGTCGCTACGCTTGAAGGGTAAGTCCACATGGCCCAAATTTTTTTCTTCATCTTCAAATGTCGTCTTCAACCCCTTCCACTCTCAATGCTTCCTACACACCCCTAGCTCATCTTCTTGGCTCAATTTACACTTCCTACTCAAATGATGATGGCGTCCCGACTCGATCTTAAATACCAAAATGACTAAATTACCGTCTACAAGTACAAACTAGGATCAAAAGCTACTCTTCATCACCTAGTACCAATATTTAACATCGTTGGTGCGACGTTGCTGCCTCTCAATACTCCGGATCAATCTTATTCAACTCGGGTGGTGGTTTAGTTAGATTAATCGTTTCTTCCACATACTCGGCTGGTTAAACCTCTATGTAATGATTCAATCTTTGTCCATTCATGACAAACTTCTTTCCAATGTCAGGATCATCGAGCTCCACGGCTCCATGGGGGAAAACCTTCGTAATCTTGTATGGCCCATCCCATCTCGATTGGAGCATACCAGAAAACAACTTGAGTCTCAAATTAAACAGCCAAAACTTCTAGCCGGGCTCAAAGACTTTCTTTCTAATATGCTTATCACGAAATGCTTTTGTTTGAGCCTTATAAATTTGAGAGTTTTCATATGCATCAATTCTCAACTCCTCAAGCTTTTGAAGTTGGAGTTTCCGCTATGCACCGACTTTTTTTATATCAAAATTCAGTATTTGAACCGCCCAATATGCTTGGTGTTCTATCTCTACAGGAAGATGACACGTTTTACCATACATAAGACGATATGGTGACATACCAATCGATGTCTTAAACGATATGGTGAGATACCAATCGGTGTCTTAAACGCAGTCCTATACGCCTAAAGTGCATCATTTAGACTTCGTGGCCAATCCTTTAAATTCGGACGCACAGTCTTTTCCAATATATTTTTAATCTCCCTATTAGAAACCTCCACTTGACCTTATGATTGGGGGTGATATGGTCTACCAATTCTATGAGTGACACCGTACTTCTCACACAGAGCAAGAAGAAACTGGTTGTCAAAATGGCTTCCACCATCACTGATCAAAACTCTTGGCATACCAAATCGTGAGAAAATGTTCGACTTTACAAATTCTTCCACCACGTCATGGTCAGAATGTTTGGTGCTATAACTTCTACCTATTTCAAAACATAATCAACCCCCACAGGTATATACTCATTCTTATCTGCTTTTGGAAATGGTCCCATGAAATCAATACCCCACACATCAAATAATTTTATAATCAAAATCAGGGTTAAAGGCATCGTGTCTCATCGAGATATGGATCCAAGCTTTTGACATTGCAGACATGCCTTGCAAAACTCAAAAGCATCCTTGAATATGGAAGGCCGGTAAAATCCACCCTACAGCACCTTGTGGGCTGTCTTCTGAGTTTCGAAATGCCCTCCACACTCCAACGTGTGACAAAATATCACTATGCTTTTCACCTCACTCTCGGGGACGTATTTTCTGATAATCTAATTAGAGCAATACTTGTACAGTCGCGGATTATCCCAGATATAGAATTTTACTTGCCTGAAGAATCGATCCTTTTTATTCTTAGACCATCCTTTTGGAATTTGACCTGTGGCTTGATAATTAACAACATCATCATACCTCGGTATTTGTTCCACAACAGCCACATTGAACAGATGTTCATTTGGGAATAAATCATTAAGGGGTTGTTTGGTTGCCATGTTTTTGTTTGTGTTTATGTTTTTGGTTTAAAAAAGCTTGTTTGGTTATCTGTTTTTGGGCCAAGGTGTTAGTCTACAGTAAAAATACATACCCCTCTCCTTCGTTTAGTTTAAAAAACACATTTTTGGTGTTTTTCAGTTTATTGACTGTACCAATAAACACAATTCTAATTTTTAAAAAAACAAAGAAAATTTGTTCAAAAACAAAAAGAAACACACGACCAAAAACGATGTTCGAAGTTGTTTCTCCTCTCTCCATTTCAGCCGACATCTCTTGCTAGTGTTTTCTTGCCCCCGAAGTGAAGATAAATAGATAGAGAGAGAATTTTGGTGGGTTTTCTAGAGAGAGATAGTGGAGGTAGAGCTCTGGGTCTCGACCTTTAACCTCCTTCCCTGTCCACTTATGTTATGTTGTTAACCCCAGAGGTATTGATCTTTCTCTATCTCTTTCAACATATGTATATGCATACGTATATATGTTTTGTTGTTGGTGGTGTATTTGGAGATGGGTTTGATTTGTGTGTATTGGGTTTAAATCAGATCTAAACAGATTGTTTCTGTTTCTCCCAGATATGTTTATATATTTGTGTATGTATATATATTTATATTGTTGAATGAATCTGTATATACGTTATGTTCTAGGTATGAATTTGTTCTGTTTATATATAGAAATTTTCTTTTTGGGTTGATTTGGTTTTCGGGTTTCGAGTTTCTATCTCAATTAGGTTGTTGTTTAGTGTGTTGTATGAAATGTTGTGATTACATATGAATTTTGTGTGGGTTTGCTATTTCAGTTTTTGTCAAAAATTGTGAGTTAAGTGATTTGGATGAGGTGATATGCTATTTTGTTAATTGTGATTCTAGGGATTGATTTGATTTTTTGGTTTGTTTTAATCATCTTAAGGTTTCATTTTAGTGCATTATATGAAATGCCAAAGGATTTAAGAACTCTGTTGATATAACGAGAATTCTGGATTGACTGCAATATTGGACCATTTTGAAACCTATTTTCATGCAGTAACTGAAAATCACCATCTTCATACGACTTTACAGCTCTGTTGGTGATACTGAAAATCACCATCTTCATATGTCTGATATGTAAGTTCCTTTTTCTTTCCTTTGAAGTAGACCAAGTAAACATTTCTTCTGCTCCTATTTTTTTTTTAACTTGTTTAATACAGTAATAGGTGAACTTTCTTGGGTTTTATGAGAATGGAAGACACTATTGCTACTAGATCTCAAGAATGATGGGTAAAAAGAAGATTTGTAATTTGCCCTTCTCCTATTCAAGGGAGATGATGGGAAAAAAAGTTTTGATTCCTTTTCGCTATGTGTCATAATTCTTCTATATTTTTGAAGTAGTGATGTTCTTTGGCCAATGATGATTTTGGATTTACCAATATTATATGATTGTATTGTCCGTTGCCTTTGAAACTCCGAATGTATCATCTCTCATGAACCTAATATTGTTTAGTTTTAAGAATGGATACAAAATATATTGATTTTTGTATCTGTACATAACCAAAAATCCTTGTTGTTTTCCGTTATTGTTTGGAAGAATTGGTTCACCTAATTGGTTGGAAATTATCATTACAAGTATGCAGTTGTTATGATTTTGTATTTTTTGTGCTTATCGACATTGCGATCATATTAGATGAACCGCATTGTTATGATTTTGTGTTTTTGGTTGCTTTGTGTGCTGGCTTAGGGTTCTACCCCTATATACTCTTTTTGTTTTAGTTCTTTGAAATGTAGTGTGACTAGTATAGAGGGTCAGCACAGTGATTTTTCATATGCCTGCAATGTCTGATTGTATTGTCCATGGACTAGGAAACTCGGAAACCATATTGTCTTATGAAATTTGCTAGCCAAAAACTTGATCATCTGAATGTGTATAGTAACAACAATCCTTTGTGGTTTTTTTTGTTTCTGTTTATATGATTTGGTCCATCTAACTGTCAGGAAATGATCATTGCTACAACATTTTGTTCATATTGCGCACGCATGTGAGCTTGTTCAATGAAGTAATATTCTTTTAGGCACATGGCGGTACTGAATTTTCCCTATATTGCCTTGCTACCAGGAGGTCCAGGACAAAGGAGCCTGAAATTTATTCTGAGGTCCATTATAATTGAAAAAACTAGCTTGCTTGTGTGTGAATAAATAGAATTATAATTTGCCCACATGCTTGCACCTTTTTCTGTAGCTATGTATATGTATATAGTAATATTTCAACATGTCGGGGCTTAGAAAACATGAGCATGATTCACTTTTTTTATTTTTTATTTTCTTCTCCTATCAACCAACCTGATGGCATTAGGTGCTCATATTTGATGGGATTCTAAGGCCGTAACATTGGTGAAGAAAAACAAGAAGCATGAGGTACATGCGCCACCACGAAAGAGAGTCAATGGTTGATATGTGTGTATCAGTTGGCTTTCTTCATTTTGAATTCAATATCCTTTCAAGGACATGTAATGACCTCCCTCTTGTATGCATGTCCATGTTGCTGTAAGCCTGCGAGTCCGATTTGGGATCTCTTTCCGAATTTCCATAGCCTGTGGTCTGATCGTCACCTTTTCTTATAAATTTCTCATGAAAATGGAATATGCTTTTGTTTACTTGATTGGAGTGTGTGGACGTGTTACCCTCTTCTTATTACAATTTTATGTTGCAGTATTTTTCGAGGCCAATGATGATTTAATATTTGCCTACATTGTTTGATTTCCATGACAGAGGAATCTAAACTGTTTCTGAGGCCTCTGGAAAATTTTGCAATAGTTCCAAGAATAATGAGATGTTTTGGAAAGAGGTGGTATTTTATGATTCGTTTCTATAGTGATTTTCAGAAAAAAGAAAAGAAAAAGAGAGGTTATGCTTCCTTTTTAGTGTGTAGCAGACCTCTGGACCAATTGCAGATTTGGTGGCACCAGATTCTTGATCCCGACGGTGAAATAATCACATCACTCTGGTGGCGGCAATGGCTGGGGGGGCATCAATACGGGACTCACCATCTCTGTCACCATCCTCCGTTTGTTCCTCTCATGGGACTTGTCGTCTCTCTTACTATCTGCTTGCCCATCGTCCTCCATATGATCATCAAGTTCAGTTCTGCCCATGTGACTCTACCATGCAATATGTTTGTGGTGGCAGCGCCTCGGTGGTGGTGGTGGTGGTGCATGGTGGTTGTGGTGAGATATTGTACAAATCTGTTCCCCTGGCATTGATTTATGCTTGCTGATGGGGAAACCAATACAAATGTGATTGATTTTGATTTTGACTCTTGTGTTATAAAGATGTAATTGGTGGTTGTGTGAGAGTGAGACTTAGGGCTCAAATTAGAGTATGGACTTGTGGTTATTGTTATTGTAATTGACTAATGATATTTCATTTACTCGTTTTTTATTCGACCATGTAATAAATATATTCAGATATGGGTATATACTGAATGATTGTAAAATATTATTGAATTTTCATCTCCATAATGAGATATGTTGGAGGACAATGTCTTGGATATGTCTTGTGATATTGGATGTCTTGTGATAATTATTTTTTAGTATGTCTTGTAATAATTCTTGCTATTAGGTGAAAAAAGAAATTTGGACTTGTCATTTTTTTAGGGAGGTGTTGCCGAAATTTTTTCATTTTTAAAAGTGTTCATGATGAAAAATACCAACTTGTCATAGAAGATATTTGGTAAAGAAGTGTTTCAATTTCCAAAGATTTGCCATCATTAATTTTTGTATTTTGAAAAAACAAAAAAAAATACATTTGAAGTCACCAAACGTGTTTTTTTTGTTTCTGTTATCTGAAATTCAGAATAAACAGACTCTGTCAAACATGTTTTTCTGTTTCTATTATGAAAAACAAGGCTCTGTCAAACGTGTTTATTGATTTTTAATTTTTCAATTTCGACCCAAAAAACATCCCTACCAAACATACTTATGTTTTTGGATGAATAAACAAAAAAACAAAAAACGCGTTTTTTGTTTATTTCAACACAAACACAAACACAAACACAACTCTACCAAACAGGCCCTAAGATGAGTAGTTTCCTTTGTGGACTCGACAATAATCCTTGACAAATGGTCCACAACAACATTCTCTGAAACCCTTTTATCTTTGATTTCCAGGTCAAATTCTTGTAACAGTAAATCCACCGGATCAGTCTGGGTTTAGAGTCCTTCTTGGTTAGCAAATGTTTCAACGCGGCAAAGACAACTGCCAGGAACTCCTTCTCGGTAGTTGTATGGTTCATCTGAGCTTCATTCAGAGTCTTACTAGCATAGTAAATTGCATATGGCAGCTTATCTTTTCTCTAATCCAACACAGCTCCTATAGCATAGTCAGAAGCGTCACACATGAGCTCAAATGGTAGAGACCAATCTAGTGAATGAATAATTGGGGTTGTTGAGAGTTGAGTACGCAGCTCCTCAAAGGCAAGAAAACACTATTCATCAAAGACAAATGTCACATCTTTAGCCAATAAGTTGCATAACGGCCAAACGATCTTCCTAAAATCTTTAATAAGCCTTCGGTAAAACCCGGCATGGCCCAGAAAAGAGCGTATTTGCTTAACAGATGTGGGAGGAGGCAATTTTGAAATTAATTCAACTTTTAATTTATCTACCTTTATCCCTCGTTTTGATACAATATGGCCCAAAACTATCCCCTCTTGAATCATAAAATGACTATTTTCCCAACTTAGGATTAGATTCATCTTCTTGCATCTCTTAAGTACCAGTTCTACATGTTTTAAATAGTTTTCAAAGGTTTCCCCAAAAAATGAGAAGTCATCCATGAATACTTCAAGAAATTTTTCTACAATGTCAGAAAATATAGACATCATACACCTTTGGAATGTTGCTGGCGCATTACATAAATCGAAAGGCATCCGCATATACACAAAAGTGTCATACAGACAAGTAAAAGTGGTTTTCTCTTGATTAACAAGATCAATCGCTACTTGGTTATAGCCGGAATATCCATCCAGAAAGCAGTAATAGCTCTGCCCGGCTAACCTTTCCAGGATTTGATCAATGAATGGCAAAGGAAAATGATCATTCCTGGTGTTCAGGTTGAGCTTCCTATAGTCAATGCACACACGCCATCCCGTGGTCGTGCGATGTGAAATTAGCTCACCTTTTGAGTTTGGCACCACTGTGATGCCTGACTTCTTCGGCACCACGTTGGACTTACCCATGTATTATCAGAAATGGGGTAAATGATATCCGTATCTAGTAATTTTATAACTTCTTTCATCACCACCTCTTTTATATTTGGATTCATCCTTCGTTACATTTCTCTTGATGGCTTCGCATCCTCCTTAAGATGTATGCGATGCATGCAAATTGAGGGGTCTATGCCTTTCAAATTAGAACCTCGACTAGACTCGATTATTGTTTTTCTGTCAATTTTGAAGATATGATCATAGGAAGAGTCTCACCGGGTCCCAAGAAAACATATTTTAGTTTTTCAGGCAGTTCCTTGAGTTTTAAGGTAGGAGTAGTAGTTAATGAAGGAATGGGTGGAGTATTTGAAATTATCGGAAGTGGTTCAATTGGCTCACGCCATGGTTGAGTGTATAATTGATGCGACGTCAGGTGTATAAAAATATGTGGTTAAAATAAACCACCCCTCACACTGATATATGATTGTGTATCTATAGGCAATGGTGTAAATAGGCCCTTTTCAATCTTTTCATTCCTCATGAAAACCCTAAAAACTGATATATATATATATATATAAGTGTATATACATTTATATAGAGGTATGGAGTCGAATCGGGGGTAGAACATGCAAAAATCTCCAAAAACCACAAATTTTTGTTGCACATACACTTCAAGCGTACCTGGCCTACGCTTCAAGCGTAGGTCCAAGCGTACCTCCTAGCATAGGTCCAAGCGTAGAAATGTGATTTCTAGCCACTTTTTGAAACTAAAAGCGTAGGTATTTTATGAAAAACCACTTTTCTTCTTGAATGCACCAAAATGACCGTCTTAAACCCGCGATACTTTTTACTGAAGATGACGACTTCTGAAAATGCCTTTTTTACCCTTTAAGAGTCTTTTTGTTTCGGACTGCCTCCTTGACTCTCCTCTTGGATAGAAAGAACACATTATTCAGTTAATTCATTGAAGTTAACTCCATTTCTTTATTAAGTTCCTAAAACATGCTTTAACACACAAACAACATAAAAATACCAAATAATGGAATGAAATGATGTAACAATAGCGAGTTAAGGGGTCAAAATGACTAATATTTGACACCTATCATGGCCCAAAAAGCCTGCTGCTTAGCAATTTCTTTTTCTTCTCTCTTCATCAAAAATTTCTTTTATCTCTAAGCTGGACAATTTAACCGTCGGCCTTGCTACTTCAGACATAAGTTCCCTTACCTCGGATTCTACAACATGGCGTTTCATGATGGTGTGGTGATAACCGTCCCACCATTTTTATTAATTCCAACAAATTGAATTGAAATGCAACTTTTCTCATACAAAATTGCTTTGGCCGAGTAAAACTTAGGTATGAAAGGTTTGTTATCAGCCTCTATAATTTTCACTTCAATCCCATTCCAAAAAATAAGCATTTGATGCAAAAAAGACGGTATACAATCCCGATCAAACAGTAACCTACAGGTTGATGTAGTTTCTATAATAAAGAAAAAAATGGTAAACGTCGTTCGACTACCAAAATTTAACTCCCATGGGAAAATCCCTTTAGTGACGGTCGACCCTCCATTGAAACCCCTAATGGTCACATCAGCCAAATCATTTCCCAACAAATTTAATGTAGTCGATGGGATCACATTAAGTACTGGTCCATTATCTATCAATACTCGATCAATAGCCTGCCCTTCAATTGATGTCTTTATATACAAATGCATTAACTATTGTGTCATTGCTAATAGAGGCTTCTCACAAATCACCTTTACGACTTTAATTCCAGTGGTATCGGCCTCAAGATTTTTACTGGCCGATACCCACTGATCTTCTTTGCCCCCCGAGTCTGATGTGTTCAGCTCTATCTCTTCTCATTCAAACCGTTCTCTAAGGGCCTGAAACGTGGCTGGCAGTACAAACCGTATGTTGTAAATTGCTACCTCTAGAAAACTCCCAAATCTGATTCTATAATGTGCATCATGTCGAGGCTATTTATTCGAATTGCTACTCTCATAGCCCTGACCCTCGCACGCACCTTTCCCAAATAAAACAACCACATCAGGAATTTCACCAATTATTCCTTTTTGTGGATCTTTTTATGATTTTCTTCGTCTAGCTTCCTTTTTGTGGATCTTTTTGTGCTTTTCTTCATCTAGCTTCCAACGCCCTTCTTTGCCTTCGTTGTTTCTGCGAATGAGTCTCCCGATGGTCTATCCACCTTTTTAGTGGATACACGGGAAATTTTGGATGCACCACCCTTATTCACCTTCTAGAAGGCACCACCGGTGGATGCACCATCCTAATGCGGTATGAATCAAGCCTCTTTTGTACCCATATCTCTGAACGAGCCATTGAAGCTTGCTTGAATTGAGGTTGGCCTCGTTGGCCGACCCTAACTCTCTAGTCCAAAACTACATCTAAGGATTTCTTCTCCGCATTGCAAGGCAAAAGTCTTCTTTCTTCAATCTCTTCATGAATACTATACCACTACATAGCAGTAACGGCTAAATCATTCTCTTGGCTTGAAAGAACCTTTTTCCTAGTAACTTGTTCTTGGACTTCTTTCGACTGTTGCCTTAATGTAGCCAACTCTGCCCTAATGACATCAAGATCTATTCATGATGGTCATGAATTGACTTCCGCCAAAGTGATCATGTTTGAACTAACTACGGTCGGGAACGAATCCCCCTCAATCCCCATCTTCTTTGGTTGCTTTAGATGCTTCTCTGAGAATTTTAAAGTTCATTCTTTTATTGGTTTCTGCAAAACGTTACGAAAATAATACAATTATTTGTAGTATGACCCCAAGAGTTATGATACTTAGAGAACTCCTTCCCTTTTATTTCACTTGCATTAGGAACTGTGTCTTTTTGGAAATATGATTTGTTTATTAGCCACCAAGTGATCAAAAATCTGTTCTGTTTTGGCAATATCAAAACTGTAAACTTCCCTTATTTCTACTATCCCTTTTTTATTAGCCGTTGTCGCTATTTATGAATTTCTAGTGGGTTTTGGCTTAGCCAAAGCCTCACATATGTAAGATTTCTTAAACGACACTTCAGTAACATCGACTTCCAAATCTTCGAAAGGTTTTGCCATAAACACTTCATAACTCGGGTCTTGATAATGGGCTCCCTTCAAAGAAGACTTTCGCTCATTTTCCTCTTTGAGCAAAGATTCATATCGCGTGGCCCGATCGGCCAACTCGAATAAATCTCGAAATTTCATGCCTTTAAATAATTTCCTTATCTCTAGTTCTAGACTATTCAATGCCAAACAGACATATTTGGTCTCTACCAAAGCCACTCTATACCGCATCTGGGCTTTTCGGAATCGTGCGATAAATGTCTCCATTGTTTTGCTAGGCAATTGACATAGCCATGAAATATCAACCAACGTCACTTCAGTTTCGGTGTGGTAGAACTAAGCATGAAATTGCACTTCCATTTGCTCCCACGTAAATATAGAATTTGGTGGTAGTCGAATATACAACGAAAATGCTGGCCCAGTTAAAGAATTGGGAAACAAATGTAATTTTAAAAAAATGATTAACACTTGCCTCTCCGTACTGTACCGTAAATCACCCAATATGCTCAATAGTAGAATGAGTACCTTCTCCACTGAAAGTCACAAAATCTAAAAATTTAAAGCCCTTTGGGTACTTAATTAAATCAATCTGCTTCGGGTATGGTTTCCTATACATTGGTCATTGTGTGCGGCCATACCCTTGCCCAATCTCCTGTTGTATTAATAAATTATTTGCCCACGGTCCACCACTTCTCTAACATCATCCCCATTCAAAATATTCCTGATCGACGCTGTTTCGGAAGTGTTCGGATGCGTAGGGAATTATGCCACCTTTGCACCTTCAGTATGGTTGTTTTTTTTTACCATTGTTGCCCCCTGATGTCAATACTTATTTTTGGGGACTGCCATCAATCACTATCTACGACACAATTCCGAGAATCGACGCCCTACCATTTTCTGGAATTCTTAGTATACCCGGAGAAGAAAATGACCTAATATTCCCTGTATTTGGAATAATTTTGGGTATTGAAGTGCTAGATTACGGCTTCGAAACTGCTTCCTTTTCGATGACAGAATGTCTTGCCATCATATCTTGTAACACCCCTTTCGACCGACTCATCCTTTCTTGTGATCTGACATTTCTTTCGAAAGCTTCCTGTGATATGGTTTCCATTTACTGCACAGCTTGAACCAATACTTTCATTTGCTTTTGCCACATGGCTTGGTCAGCCAAGGCTGGGTTTTATTGTTCAATGTTATTGGCCATTGTTTCATCGGCCACATATTGATCCACCTCATGTCCCTCGTCAAAAGGTAGAAGGTTCTTCGAATTTCACTGCTTTGGCGGCATCTCTACTAATATCTTTCAACTACCTGGTGGTGTCCCACTGGGCGTGCCAATTTATGTTCGCTCCTAAAAATGATCGACCAAAAGAATAAGCCGATTCTGTTTTTTTCGTGAGATGCGGGTGTGCCATAACCGATGACGTGATTCAACCAGTCCAAAAATAACGAGTAGTCGTCTCTTTTAAACTAAATTATAGATCAGACGATTGCGTGAGAGAGAACTCGACTCGTGCGAAAGGTTCAGATTGCCTCAATTAAGAAGACTTTGGGTAACTGAAAGAAATTGTATAAGAAATGAGGTATAAAAGAGGGAGAAAATAGACGGACTGGAAAAAAGGATGAGAAGAGAATATGAAGATGACAGATATATTGAAGAAAGATTGGAGAAAATGGAGTTCATGAAGAAGAACGAGAGAATTAAGAGAGAGATAGGCACTACCAGAGTAGTGTGATTGGAAGAAAATGTGAAGAAATATATTTTTGTTTGGTGCTGGACCACTAAAATAGATGTCTTTCACTGTTATTTATAATAGAAATTTGATTTACATGAATAAATGAATGAGATAATTATTCCTAAATACTAAACCTATCCTAAGTAAACACAAACCAAAATACAATTCATATTGGTAGTATCCACCACTCCGCAACTTCCTTAAGTCTTGATTGGCAAGGCTATACTGATTTGGAATTTCAACCTTGGGCCGAAACTCCTTTTAGGCCTAAACTTTGGCCTAGTCCAATCCATTGCACAACCCAATTTCGGCCCAGCTTCTTGGCCCGATTCTCGGCATGTTTTAGTTGAAATCGGCCTGAAAAGAAAAGAATCGGACTGTTGACACTTCACTAATTTTGCCTTGCTCCGTGTTGGCTCATTTCGGGTATCAACAAAAAATTATACTATTGTTTTATAATGTCCCATTTTACTAATTTGCTCATCAAGTAAGCACACGCCCCAAGCTTCACCCCGCTCTACCCCTTTATTTAAAGTTTGGGAATGCATTTTATTTCGTTGGGGCGGATTTTTTTCCCTTCAGGGTAGGTTTGGTAAAAGAAATATAACTCGTTACAGATCATGGGACGAGGATGGGTTTCGGTAAACACCTGCTCTGTCCCATCCTGTTTACATTAACTTTAATAATTTTTCTATTTATATATATACGTATATTTATTTTAATTTTAAATTATAATTATAATTTAATTTCAAACCTAATTATAATTAAACTTTATTTCTACCATTGAATGTTAAATAACTAGATAAACTAAAAGGTTAATTAAACCTCAATCCTGCACCATATTTAATTACTAAATTTAATTGAATTTTATAACTCCAATTGAAGTAGAATTCTATTTGAAAACACCATATTTATGTATGAATTATATATTTAAATTCTCTTACTAAAATTCAATTGTATTTTACTTGTATTAAATTTAAATAAATATCACTAAAATCAATTGTATTTTAATCCTAATGTGATTAAAATTAATTAAACCTAATTATAATGAGAGTAGAATTCATTATGTCAATAGTCTATATATATGTATAGAATGTAAGGCCTTGCCTCTCCATCAGGCTGTCTTTTTCGACCATGTCGCCAAAGCTAGATTTCTACCCATTTACAAATATATAGTTGGTCTATTTAGTTTTTTTAAATAACTTTTATCGTTTTAATTTCGTAAAATTAGTTACTTATCTATTATATAATCTATTGTTATTATGACTCTTTATTAATTTAACCCCTTATTTAGCATTAATTGGTGTGTTCGAAACTTTCAACCCAAGTAATCTACGAGAATTATGCAAAGCCCCCCTTACAGAGATCGAAAAAGACTCAAATTATATTCGTTTGCATTGATACAATAAGATTCGAACATAAAACCTATGTTATCTTCGTCACCACATTCCATGAATTTTTTTGTCAAACTTAAAATATTCGGGGTTATTATGTGTCGATCAGTTGCATTGTTTTAGCTGGAGGTTACATGTGTGTGGATCAATTGTATTGCTTTAACTGGAGGAAGAGACGAGATGTTATTTTTTTTTTTTGTGTAATTTTATTTTAAAATTAATCCATTTTTCACCTTTGAGAGTTCCTATAAAGATTGTGCGTGCGAAGTTGTATAAATTTAAAAAGCTTCTCTTTTATTTAAGAGGAACAAACACCCAAAAATAATAAAATATTTTTTTAAAAAATACCTTACACTCAAGCAACAAAGAATGGAAATTCATTACACGTACATCAAATTTTCCTACACAATTGGAATGAAAAAATACATAATACATGAATGAGCTAAATTATTTTAGATTAGCCAAAAAGGCTTCTAATTTTTTCTTCACAAACAATACAATAATCCCACACACTTCAACTAATTTCCCGCCCCGCCAAAAAGGCTTGTGATTGCTTCTCATGAACAAAACCAGCCTTCTTAGAATCATCTGCAGACCAAATAAAAATCCCATGAAGCTTACCTTGACTCTTGAGTGTAGCACATGCCTTGAAGAAGCCATTTTCAGGAGACAAACCTCCACTATTATCAGTACCAAAGCTCACCAAAACTTTCCCTCCATTATAATTAGAGCTTTGAGCTCCAAAAAAATTCAAAAATTGAGCAACACTTGTCCCCTTTTCATAAGCATAAAATTGGAAATTAACATAGTCTATAAGATGCCCATATTTCCTAAAAAGAGCCAAGTAATGAGACTGAATAGGGCTATCATCATATGGTGCTATTGATGTGAATGACACAATTTTATTTTGTTTGAGGTAAAATAGAAGCCTCCCAATGCACTCAGCAAATGTGTTGGGATCAGCATTGAAATGCTCATAATCGATATCGATACCGTCCAAATTATACTGTTTCACTATTTTTGTTATTGAGGAAATGGCATTTGTCACCCAAGAATTGATTGATGTAGGGGTGAAAAAGACATTTTGATTATTCGCGACAGAATCGCCCCCTAGGCTCATGCCTACTCTGACATTTGAATGACGGGCCTTGATGGATGAGACTGCGTTAGGGGAGAGGTTATCAGTGTCCCAGAAGGGAGTGAATTGACCGTTGGTGGGTGTGGGGTTGAATGATTTTGTCGTGTAGTCGATGGCGAATGAGAGAATGAAGTGGACATCGATGTTGGGATCGATGGGCACATCGGAGAATTTAACACCTTTGCCTTCGGCTCCTATGTACTCTCGGAAGAGCTTCGCATTTGTTGGGGCTGCGTGGGTTATCGAAGAAGTTGCGAAGAGAAGTTGAAGAATGGTGAGAGAAATGAAGAGCATAGATGAAGCCATGGTTGATAAATTGGGAATATGCAGAGAGGTTCTAGTGTTTTTATACAGAGTGGATTGAGTTAAATTATTAGCAGTTTACAAGGTAGTTGTTCCTATGTCGGTGTATTGTTATAATCGTAGCATATATTGCAGACCAAATTGATGTATATATTCATCAAGATTCCTGGTCTTTTGTGCCTGCAGGAATTAAAGGAAATTGTGTGGATATTTTGTCTTGTATTATATATATATTTGTCTTGGTACAGTTGTTTTTGTCAATGTTACTTCGTGGATAAACACAATTTAATAATGAGTAAATTTCAGTAAACCAGTTATAAAAAATTCATTTTGCCCCCATCCAATATAGAAAATTCTCATATATTTATTAAATTCTATCAGTTTGCTCAATTTTTTTTATAATTTTGGACCAAAATACTCCCGAGATCTAATAAAAAACAATTAAAATTCCAAAAAACATTTTAAATTAAAAAAAATATATTTAAATTTGTAAAAATATATATAAAATTCGAAAAAATATATAAAATTCGAAAAATATATATGAAATTCGGGAAAAAAACATATAAAATTAAAAATATATATAAAATTCATAAACATATATATATATAATTTGTAAAAAAATATAAAATTCATAAAACAATATATAAAATTAAAAAAAACATATAAAATTTGAAAAAATAATAAAAAATAAGAAAAAAACATATAAAATTAAAAACAAAACATATAAAATTCGAAACAATATATATAAATTTTTAAAAAATGATTTAAAATTCGAAAAATAATTTAATGATTTAAAATACCCCTGTTATTTTTTTAAAAATGATTTAAATTCAAAAAAATATATAAAATTTGAAAAAAATATATAAAATTCGTAAAAAATATATAAAATTCGAAACAAATATATAAAATGCGAACTCAATATAAAATTAGAAAAATATATATATAAAATTAGAAATATATATATAATTCGTAAAATAATATAAAATTCATAAAATAATATATAAAATTTGAAAAAACAAGTAAGAAGATGTAAAAATAAGAGAATATATTAAGGTTACAAGAAAATACAAGACTATATAAATTTCAAATTTTATATATTTTGATGAATTTTATATATATGTTTTCTAATTTTATATGTTTGTTTTCGAATTTTATATGTTTGTTTTCGAATTATATATATGTTTTTGAATTTTATATATGTTTTTTGAATTTTATTTGTTTTTTTGAATTTTAAATCATTTTTCATTAAATCCCATGGTATTTTAAATCATTAAATATTTTTTAAAAATTTTATATATATTGTTTCGAATTTTATATGTTTTTTTTGAATTTATATTTTTTTTTTCGAATTTTATAATGTTTTTTCAAATTTATATGTTTTTTCAATTTTTTTATATTTTTATGAATTTTATATATTTTTACGAATTATATATATATATATATGAATTTTATATTTTGGTTTCTAATTTTACATATTCTTTTCCGAATTTTATATGTTTTCTTCGAATTTTATATATTTTTTCAAAATTTATATATTTTATTCAAATTTTATATGTTTTTATCAAATTATATATATATATTTTTAATTTTATATGTTTTTATCGAATTTTATATTTTTTTGAATTTTTCATATTTTTTTACAAATATTATATATTTTTTCGAATTTTATATATATATATTTGAATTATATATATATATATTTGAATTTTAATAATTTTTAATTAAATCTTAGGGGTATTTTGGTTCAAAATTATAGAATAGGGTAAACCGATATAATTTCATTAATGCATGAGAATTTTCTATATAGGAGGGGGCAAAATAATGTTTTTTAAAATCAGATCGGTTTTCTGAAATTAATTCTTTAATAATTTGAACCGTAGAATGTTTGGTGTTTTCTATGGATTATATATACTATTTAACTTTGCAACTGGTCGAATAGCATGTGCTGACGTGGAGAAACAATCACCACTGCCCTTCGCAATATTTGTATTATCAATTTTAGTCACGATCGAAATATCTAATATTAATATTAAATTTAAGTATCAAACTAATATACACACACGTCGCATTTGAGCTCACAAATTTGGGATAACTTCATTTACGCCCCCCTAAGGTTTGTTCTATTTTCATTTTCACCTCTCAGATTTGTATATCTTCATTTACACTCCTATTGTTCAATATTCTCATCACTTAGACCCCCTGAACGATAACATCAGCCTGATTTTTTTTTAAAATCCCTAAACTACCCTCAATGTGTTATCCTTGTTTTGTTTGGAAACAAGGATAGTGCTTTTATCAATTAGACATCCTCTCATCATTTAATAATTTAATTTGTATTAAATTTTCAAAATATATATAAAATTAAAATATATATATTAAAATTTGAAAAATATTATAAATTCGAAAATAAATATAAAATTAAAAAATATATAAATTTCGAAATTATTTTATTTTTTCAAAAAAACATATTAAATTTCGAAAATAAATATAAAAATCACAAAAAACATAAAAAATTTGAAACAAAAATATAAAATTCAAAAAACATATAAAATTCAAAAAAATATATTAAATTTCGAAAAAAATTATAAAATCGAAAATAAATATAAAATAAAAAATATATATCAATTTTGAATTTTTTTTTTAAAAACATATTAAATTCAAGACAAATATATAAAATTAAAAAAAACCATATAAAATTCTAATAATATATATTAAATTTCTAAAATAATTATAAAATTCGAAAAAAATATAAAAAATTATAAAATTTGAAAATAAATATAAAATTCAAATATATATATATTAAATTTAAAAAAAAAATACTAAATTCGAAAATAAATATAAAATTAAAAAAATATTTAAAATTTATTTATCTCCTTTCTCTCTCTCTCTCTCTCTTTATCTCTCTCTCTCACACACACACACACACTCTGCACAGACGCACACATATATATATATATACACACACACACATATATAGATCTATATATATATATACACACACACATATATATATATATATAGATCTATACATATATATACACACACATATATATATAGATCTTCCCCGTCGGCGCCGCCCCCCTCCCACCACCACCTCCCTCTATTTTCGATCGATGGGTCGAAAATATGTGTGTGTATATATATATGTATAGATTTATATATATGTGTGTGTATATATATATATGTGTGTGCGTGCGTGGGTGTGTGTGTGTGTGGGTGTGTCTGAGAGAGAGAGAGAGAAAGAGAGGAGAGAGACAGACGAGAGATAGAGAGGAGAGAAAGAAAGATAATTAAATAAATTTAAATTGAATAAATGTTGGGGTGTTTGGTTTGAGGGTTAGATTGATTCTAAGGGGTGTTTGGTTTAGGGTTTAAATTGATTTAAGGATTAAATTGATTTAAGGGGTGTTTGATATAAGAGTATTTTAGACATTTCACACCATGAAGGAATGCAAACCTGAGGGGTCAAAGTGATGATAGGACAAACCTCAGGGAGTGTAAATGAAGTTAACCCTAAATTGAAGTATCAAACTAATATACACTATGACACAGGTCGCATTTGAGCTCACAAATTTGAAAGACATAATATGAAAGAGTAATTAAACTTGCACCGAATAAATTGGTAAGATAATGAAAATATATGAAGTATTGTTTGACTCAAATATATCTATTTTTATCCATCTAACAATAAATTTGCATTTATTATCAAAATTTTGCCACCAACGCATCCTTTGTGCAATAGTATAATCTCACATCTCCAATTGGAATGTGAGGGGTTTGAGCCTCCTAGGAGGCATTGTGGATGTGTGATGTGTAAGTTTCTTATCATTAAAAAAAAATTATTTTCCAATACAAAAAAAGATAGACAAAAAACATGAAGCATTGTGGGTGTGTTGTGTGTGAGTTTCTTATCATTAAAAAAAAAAAAAAATTTCCAATACAGAAAAAAGAGAGGCAAAACTCTGATTTGAATTAGCCCTATTTAAACCTTTAGACACCATTGTTCACCAATTTAGTAGATAACATTCTCTTTCTTCTAGAAAATAGGGTTTAGTTCCAAAAGAAAAGGACCAATTATGTGACTAAGTGAATTAAACAACTTGATTTGATCTCTCATGAAGAAATGACTGAGTCACATTCCAAACATGCAACTACAAACAATGAAGAGATATAAGAACCAATTATGTGAGGAGTGAATGAATTAAAACAACTTAGATTTGATATCTTATGAAGAATTGACTGAGTCACATTCCAAATAACAGTGAGAAAAAGAAAAAAGAAACATTCCAAATAACTAAAAACAATGAATAGAAGTGTAAACCAATTATATGACAAGTGAATTAAAACAACTAGATTTAAAATCTCAGAAGAGGACCAAATATGTGACACAAGAAGTAAAAACGGTTTTATTTTTAATGTTATGAAGAATTGACTCAGTCTCATTATATACAAACAATTACAAACACCACTGTAATATAAATTCAAGCAATATGAAACAATGACCTAGCAAGTACAATCAAAATATTATTATTATAGAAAAGTTCCAGCTAGCCAAATATGGGACAGCAGTGTCTCTATTGCTTGAACATGAACTCCATGGAATCAAATTGGCTTGTCTTAACGACTAATGCTTAGCTGGTTTTTTGGGAATGATCAACCACACCACCAGGGCTGAGACATTACCATAAATTTACTTAGATACCTCCAGCTTCACTTAGATTCCACCGTCTAGGACCGGAGACAGCATTGGCTTTGATGCTCTAATTCATCTTTTTCTTTGAAAAGATGCTCTAATTCATCTTCATTATTCATATATATTATATACAGATATACCTTGTTAAGATTTACACTTCTTTCTTTCTTTTTTCTTCCGTTGAAAGGTAAGAATATATCAAGTAAAATAAATTAAACCGTACATGATTCGAATGGCAATAACCTTGAAGCATCCGCTGTGGTTGTGCCTTTGGCCAGCCAACCAGACTAGTCATAAGTAGGCTCCACTCCTTGGCAGGTAATCAGCGAGTCAAATGGGAGAGGAAACGGCCCACTTAATGTTGTTTTACAGAGTTTTTAGAGAGAGAAAAGAGGGTCCATTTAAAAAAGAAATTCAATGGACCCTTCAAATTTGCTAAAATTGTCAAACATCATACGACCAACAAAGCCTAACTAAAAATGATGACATGAATAGTCAAATTATTCTGCATAAGTAGCCAATTTTAGCTTAGCATACCGGATGCCCTTACAATGGCTTATAGCCAAACAAGTAACCTAAATAAGTATTACAACAAAACAAAATCAAGCCAAACTCCCCTTTTCTAGTAATATCAAAAGCAGGTTTTACATTTAATTAATAGTGAAATTTCATTGAAATTCTCAAAATTTATGGATTTGCTTGGTGATGTCTGTCTAGGGGTGAGAAAAATAATGATTAAGAACAACTCATTACAACAACTTATGTTTTACCTATCGTAAGTGCACGAATCGTATTGTAGTACAGTTCAGCTTGAGAAAGATTATCGATCCCGCAGAAACTAAGTCGTATTCTAAATTCTCGTAAAATAATACTCTTAAATTGCGATAAAAGTATAATTTGTTGATTTTGATTTCTGAACTAGTTAACTAATAAAGCAAGTAAAGATAGATTAAGACAAGAACAGTAGAGATAAAAACTAGGGTTTTCATGTTTTACCACTAACCGCATAATATAGATATCTACTTGCTCAATTGCAAAAGGGCGATCCATCACCGTGAATCAGGTCGTACCACAAATAGTCGAATACATCCCCAAAAATGATACTATTAACCGGATTCGCTACAACCCATCTCTGAACATAATGTAACTAGTACATGCCATCTACTTTACTCTAATCTACTCGTACAACATTAAATTAAACCAAATCATGTCTATATTACCTTGCCGAGGCATGGCCTGTATAAACCTAGAGTTTCAAGTGTTAAGCATCATTGTGTAGAAAATCACGCTATGTTTAATATAACATGATTGGTTGAGATAATGCATTCATTCAATCTAAGATAAGAATTATAATAAATATAAAATCCCGTGTCATGAATAACTACAATCACAAATCTACACAATCATCACAGTGTGGTCACAGTTTCCCCTTGTTACAATTGAAACAAATAAATAAAACTACATTACTTGGCTAGGATTTTGCTAGAAAACCCTATATACCGAATTAGTTGCTCATGGTGGTGGGTGACTGCATCGTTGATGTAGAAAAAAGCCTTCATGTCTTCTTCTTCGGATCTCTAGGTCATGAATGACTCCTCCCTTTGAATAATATGAATCTCCAGAGAAAGTGCTCTGGAAATTATGTGTAAAATAAACTCTTTAGGTCTGGTCCATACCTTGGTATTTATAGACAAAGCTGAGGGAAACCCTAATTGCTTTAGACTTCTCCTATTGAGAGTAGGATTCCCCTTTTGGTATAACTTTCCTTTCAAACTGATCAAATCCTTCAATCTGATGTATTATATGTCTAAAACACATGCTTAGAGGTGGTGGGGTCGAACACAAAATCATCCAAGTCAAAACGGATCAATTCGGGTTAAACTGAGATTTTTGCCCGAATCTAAAATTTTCAACTTTTTTTGTAGACACGAGTCACTATTTTGATCATAACTGGAGCTACACATATTGGATGGAGGCATGTTATATCTTGTTGAAAATCTGACTTCAAGCTCTTGATACTAGGTTCAAGAATCACACTATTTGGACTTGTTTTGACCGAGATATGGTCATCCGAAATGAGCTGAAATTTTCGCATTGTAGCTACGCTTACCCCCCCCCCCCCCCTTCACCCCCACCAAGCGTAGTTTTAGCACTTTCTAGCCATTTTTAGCTACTGTAAGCGTAGGTCAAGCGTAACAAAATCCTTGGAAACTACATTTCTTGATAATTGCGCCGTTAAAACCCCCCTACTCCTTTGGTATGTATCCCGGAGTTTCGGCTTTGAAAAATTATATGTTTGCCCTCTGGGAGAGACTGTTTGCTTGAAAACACCTAATTTGCTCTCCTCTTGTATAGAAATAAGCATATCCTTGGTTAATTCACCAAAGTTAGCTCGTTTTCTTCATTAAGCACCCTAAACACGCTTAGACACACAAATCACATAAAAATACCAAATAATGGATTGTAAAGATATAACAATAATAAGATATGAGCCTAAAATGGACAACATTCGGCACCTATCACTTGGTTTGCATTTCTAAAAATATTGTTTTTTGTTTTCTGAAAATCGAGTTATAAAAATGATTGTTTTTGAAAAGGGATTTTTTATTGTTCTCATAAAATAGGTTTTTGTTTTTCATAATTCCTAAGAACAGTTCGATGAGACACAAATCAAGAAGACCCTATTATAATGGCTAAGCGACACCTGCCCCTTACTCCCAAATGAAAGGTCAGGATTCAAGACTCAGTGGAGATTATGTGTGAGTAAAAAAATGCTTAACTTTAAAAAAAAAAACAACTTCCCAAGTAGTTATACCATGTCCTTGAGAAAATAATCGTGTTATCAAACTATAAATTAATGAAAATTGATTTAACAACTCATATTATTTCAATGACATTCCTTGAACAGAGAAAATGGGGAGATCGAATATATGAGGGTGTTTTTGAATTAGTGTTTAACTCAAATAGTTAGGCTCAAGGGTGAAGCAAATTTTTTTAGTTAATCATGAAATATAGAAGTGGAAGTGTCATGACTCATGTGGTCTAGTGGTTTTGTATAAAAAATGCTATTTACTTGAAGTTGGAGCCAATTTTTATTCTGGGGACTGGATTCATCATTTAAGGTAAAATTTTAAAAACGACATCTTTTGAAACCTATATTGCAAAAACGATCATTTTTAAAGATTAATTTAAAGAAAAAGTTAATGAATAAAAATAATTAGAGAATGAAAAAAATACAACTTTGATCCATAAAACCCTTTAATGCATGATCGTGTAAGATATATATTTCACCAGGTAAGAGAGTTAATAAATAAAGATGGCTAACTTGCATTGACAATGTTATTTAAACTAGTACTCTAATATAAGTTATAACTATATTTGTGACCTGGACCACCTGGTCTTTTCATTTATACATCACCCATTTATGTCAAGTTTTTCATAAAAAACAACCTTAAAAAACAAATGTTTTTTTTTTCTTTTCACCTGACAATACAATAACAACACGAACAAAACAACATCAAGCAATAAAGCCCAAAGAGATAAGCCAAGAAGGCCAAATATTCCAATGGGGGTCATTTTCTTTAGATTTCAACGCACACTTTGCCAAACCATAAGCGACCCCATTTCATTGGCGAGGAGACCATATCAACTGGAAATTTTTGTCAACGCCGTTTAGGAGATCCTTAACATCCACCATCAGAATATAAGAAATGTGATCCATGGGAGTGAGTGACATGACTCTTTTACAATCACCTTCAATAATAACATCATTATAACCACAACTTGTAAGAAATTTGATTCCTCTGTAGAGCATCAGCAATTCAACCATATATGAGGACTGAATATTCTCAAAAACTATGGATGCAGCTTTAATGGGACGTCCTTCCGAGTCACAAAGAATAAAACCACCACCACAATGGTTAAACAAAGAATTGAAAGCAGCATTAAAATTCAGTTTAATTTTACCATACGGGGGAATGCACCATTTCTTAGGAGCAGGACCGACAATCAGAGAAGAATATGTCATTCTCTTTTTTTGGCACCAAACTTCTTTAAATTTAGCAAAAGAGATGATTTTCTTAGAAAACCACCTAGCATTTTGACCTTTCTAAATATTCCAGCAAATAAAAGATCCTAAGCTCAAACAATCTTATGGGTTATCAAATGAAGACCATAACTCAAATAGATTCATCCATTGTTTTTTCCAAGGGATATCAACTGAAGGCTCGGAATTTAGATTAAGTGGGAAGGCTCTCCAAACTTGTTGGCCCACTGGACAAGAGAAAAGGACATGATCCACTGATTATGTCGCCTGACCGCATAGAGAGCAAGTTTCATCCTGAACAATTCCATAAGCTTTTAGCACTTGACAGTCTGAAAGCTTTCCATGAAAACTCGACCACAAAAAGAAATGAATTTTTCAGAAAACTTTAATCTTCCAAAGAGGTTTCCAATGACTTTTGAATTCATGCAACAAACTAGAGCTCGAAAGAGAAATTTGAGATGAAGAAGAATGAACATTTAAAGGATACATGTAATGGCCAAAATTCACAGCCCAACAAGGTGAAGGTCCAACAGGAATCACCCAAGTTCTCAAAGAAGAATGAAAGGCCCGCATCCAGTTAAGAATTAGGCCCAACTAATTAAGTCCATAAGTCCTTTTAACTTGGGGCTAAAGCCAAGGGTTTGATGAGATAAGAGATGAAGAGATTGACAGTTGTACAGAGAAATCAAATCCCTTTGATAAGGGGATTTGATCCTAATCTAAATGGGTCAAATCCCATTACATTGTTGTATAAATATGGCTTTTAAGCCTCAATAAAGGGATTCGAGTCTTTAAGCAAAAATTAGCACTTACACTTTGGCGCCGTCTTGAGGAAACGAAGGTTTTGATCTTCTTTCTCATCTACGATTATGTCCATCCTCCATTCCTTTTCTTTTTTCCCTCATTTCTTCACCAAAATTATTTAAAAGAATAGCCATGGTAGATATAACAACTTTTGTGTTGGACGAAGCAAGAAACGCCCAAGCTGTCTAGATTCAAGCAATCATAGAGAGGTTAGCGGTGGTAGAAAGAAGAAATGAAGAACTGGAACAACAGAACGTTGAACTTTGCCAGAGGCAGGGTCAAGTTCCCAATCCAGTAGATCCGAATAACACCGCCAAGAATGGGGCGGTTAACCTGGATCCACCCAGGAACGAAGGAGGCCAGAACGACAATAATCAGGAAGGAACATGTAGCAAAGTAGCCGATGGCCAGCAAAAAGAAAACTCTGCCCTTCGAGCCTAAGTTTCACTACCTCAGCAACCACCAATTATGAAATATTTGGAAGATATGTCTGAAAGGATCCATAGGCAAATTCTTGATGGCATGAGGGCTAAGGGCCCCTCCATGAAGGACTTGGCAGCCAACGCAGTCGTCGACATGATTAGATCACCTTTCACAGATGAAATAGATCATGCCGAGTATCTAAAGAAGTTCAGGTTGCCAAGTTTCACTCTTTCTGATAGAATGAAGGACCCTACGGACCACATCTACAAGTATCATACCAAGATGACTGCCTGGAAGAAAGATGAGGCCCTAATGTGTAGCATATTCCCTACTAGCCTAATAAAGGCACCACTCATTTAGTTCAGGAAGCAACCTCCCGGGTTAATAGGGAGTTGGAGCAAACTGCGTGAACTCTTCATAGCGCAGTATTACGGTAACCATAGGCAGAAGAAAACCATTTCCAGTCTAGTCACTATGACTCAAGAAAAAGATAAAAGTCTCTAGAGTTTCTTGTCCAGGTTCACAAGAGAGATATCGTTCTCGATCATGTGATCAGCTTTCGGCAGTAGAGGTATGTAGGATGGCCTTAATCCCTGGGACCAAGTTTCACGCCTCACTGGTGAAAAGCCCCCCAAGTAATATTGGGGAGTTAAAATCCAGAGCCCGGGGATACCTCAGAATTGAGGGGGGGAGGCGGTCAGACGTAAAAAGGCATTCATGGTCACCATTGAAGCTCGCACGAAAGATCGCATAAATGACCAAAAACCAGCCCACCCAGCGCCTGCCTCTTTGTCAAACAAACCGGTGATGTCCATCGGGGTGTGCTAAAAAATATGTGTTAAAAACGGCCATTTATGACGGCTTAGGTTTTACCTATCGCAAGTGCACGAATCGTATTGTAGTATAGTTCAGCTTGTGAATTGTTATCGATCCTACAGAGACTAAGTCGTATTCTGAATTCTCGTAAAATAATATTCTTAAATTGTTAGAAAAATATAGTTTGTCATTTTGAAATTAATTAACTAATTAACTAAGAAAACAAGTAAAGAAAGATTAAGATAAGAACCATAGAAATAAAATCTAGGGTTTCCATACTCCACCACTAATCATATAATATAATTCTCAATTCGCTCAATTGCAAAAGGACGATCCATAACTGTGAATCAGGTCGTACCGTAAATAGCTAAATACGACCCCAAAAAGGATTACCATCAACCGGATTACGACAACCCATCTCATGACTAACCTAACTAGTATATGAAAATTACATTACTCTAATATACTCCTAATGCATAAAAATAAATTAAAGCATGTCTATATTAAATTGCAAAGGCATGGCCTGTGTCAACCTAGGGTTTCAAGTTTTATTACCACCATTGTGTAGAAAATCATAATTTAAGCATCCGAGTTCCAACCCATAGTGAATAACTATGATTGTATAAGATAAATATATCCATTCAGTCTAAGACAAGAATCAGAATAAATATATAAACTTGTATGAAGAATAAAAACGGTCTCTCATGTACTACAATCATCACAATATGGTCACAGTTTTCCCTCATTATAATTCAAAACAAATAAAAGAATTATATTACTTGGCTGGGGTTTTACTATAAAATCCTAGATACCGAATTAGTTGCTCATGGTAGAAGGTGACTGCATCGTTGATGTAGAAATGCCCTTCATGGTCTTCTTCTCCGAATCTCTAGGTCTTGAATGGATCCTCCCTTTGAATGATATATGAATCTAAAAATTGGGTAGAAAGAATTTCCAAAATTATGTGGAAAGAAGTCCCCAAAATTATGTAAAGAGAACTCCCTTAGATCTGTACCAGACCTTAATTTATATCTAAGATTACCCTTTTTTATAATTTCACATCCAACCAAGAAAAATCCTAATATCTGATGTATAATATGTGTATATTACATGTCAAAACAGATCAATCCAGGTCAAAATAGGATTTTGCCCCGAATCTGAAATTTCCAGCTTTTTCTGCAGGACACCTTTTACTCTTTTGATCATATCTGGATCTAAACACATTAGATGGAGACATTTAATATATCTTTGGAAATCTAACTTCAAGTTCTTGATGATAGGCTCAAGAATCATCACATTTGGACCTTTTTTGACCGAGATATGAACTCCCGAAGTTGGCTGAAATTTTATGCTGAAAACATTGTTCACTACGCTTCAAGCGTAGGGAGCTACGCTTCAAGTGTAGGTCCAAGCGTAAAAATGTATTTTCTGGCTACTTTTTGCTTCTGAAAGCGTAGGCTTAAGCCTAAATTCTTTATGAAAACCACTTTTCTCCACAATTATGCCAAAATGATCATCTTGATTCCACGAGACTTTTTGCTTCAGGTGACTGCTTCGAAAAATGCCGTTTTTGTCCTACAAGAGCCATTTTTATCTTGAAAATACCTTTTTGACTCTCCTATTGGATAGAAACGAATGTGTACTTGGTTAATTCACCGAAGTTAGCTCTATTTCTTCATTAAGCTCCTGAAATATGCTTAAACACACAAAGGCAATAAAAATACCAAATAATGGAATGAAAAGACATAACAACAATAAGATAGGGGCTTAAAATTGATACTTTTGAGCACCTATCAACCGGCAGACAAAAAACAAAAGATGGAAGAAAAAGTAACTCCCCTCAAAACAAGTCTCAACATACTCTATCAAGATAATAAAAGGAAGGGAATTTTCAGACCCCCTCTGCCCATGAGGTAGCCAATGGAATAAAGGGATATGACTAAGCTCTACACTTTCCACAGTGAGTATAGTCATCACACCAATGATTGTCGGAACCTGCACAAGTAGGTAGAAATAATGATTGTAAATGGGGAATTAGCTGAGTATGTAGCAAAGGACCAGACCCGTGCGGAGCGTCAGATGAATGCCCCTCAGAACAACACCCAGGCAGAGCAACCAGTGCGAGTGATCCATATGGTCCAGGGTGGACACATTGAATAAGAGACTGAAGGAGTCATGAGATCCCAGATGTGTCGGGCACACAAACTCAGAAGAATTTGCGAAGTATGCCATACATCCAATAGAAGGGAGAAGTCTTAGATTTGCTTCAATGAAATCGACCTGAAGAATGTGCAAGTGCCCCATGAGGACCCTTTGGTAATTTCACGTATGGTGGCTAACTGCTTAGTCAAAAGAGTCATGGTGGATTCTGGTAGCATCACAAATTTCATGACTAAGTGGGTCTTTGACAAATATTACTCGCTAGTTTTGATGGACGAAGGGTGGAGCCGATTGGCATTATTCAGTTGTCTGTAGTAACCGTCAAAAGGACATTAAGGGAGAACTTCGTGGTAGTGGACATTAAGCCATCATACAATCTTTTGATAGGCAGAGGTTGGATTCACCGGATGTAGGGGGTGCCTTCAACCCTATATCAAGTCATGAGATGCGTTGACCCCAACGAGGTGGACATAATAGATATTCCAGGGGATCAGGTGGCAGTAAAGGAGTGCTATGCAATAACCATTAAAAATTTGAATACATGGACTAAGCCAGAGAGGAAGGGGCATGAAGGTTCCAAGCAGAGAGAGAAATAACAATTACAGATTGACCCTTTTAAAGAAGGTCAGGTCACGACATAACTACTCCAGGAGATAGACGTCAACCCCATATGGAGATGACATAACCACATTCATTGGGTCTACTCTTTCAACTACCGATAAAGTAGATCGGATCAAACTACTGCAAAACAATATGGACATATTTGTTTGGTCACATCTAGACATGCCAGGTATAGATCCCTCTGTTGTGCAGCACAACCTCAACATCGACCCTGAAGCCAGACCCATAAAGCAGATGCGGTTTGGAGTAGAAAGAAACCAAATCATAGCAGATGAAGTCAACAAGTTACTGGAAGCTAGGTTCATCAGGGAGTTCAGGTACCCTACCTAGCTCTTTAATGTGGTTGTCGTCAAGAAGAAAAATGGGGAATGGAGGGTCTGTATTGAATTCACCAACCTAAACAAGGCCTGCCCTAAAAACTGTTTCCCCTACCAAAAATTGACCAAATGGTGGACGCTACAGCAGGATACGAATGACTCTCATTTCTAGATGCATACTCTAGATACAACCAGATCCCCATGAACTCAGTCGATGAGGAGAAAACGTCCTTTATCACAGCGGAATGTACTTTTGTTATAAAGTAATGCTTTTTGGACTAAAAAATGCAGGTGCTACCTATCAGAAGCTGGTGAAAAGAGTTTTTGGCCACTTGATGGGCCAAACAGTAGAGGCATACATTAATGACACGGTGGTTAAAAGCAAGAGGAAGAAGAATCACCTCCAGCACCTAAAAAAAGTATTTCAAGTAGTCAGAAGCTATGGGATGAGGCTCAACCCTTCCAAGTACTCTTTCGGAGTTTCCTCTGGATAATTTCTAGGCCATGTAGTAAACAGAACTGGCATAAAAGCTAGTCCGGCTCAAGTCAAAGCCCTAATGAGCACGAAAGAACACAGAACTCAGAAGGAAATCCAGACCCTTACTCGAAGGGTAGCCGCATTGAGCAGGTTTGTCTTCGGACTCACAGATAAATGCAGACCGTTCTTTCAAGCCATTAAAGCAGGGAAAGGCAACGTCTGGGGACCAGAGCAGTCCCAAGCACTCCGAAAGCTAAAAGAGTACCTCATGAGTCCTCCGGTGCTAATTTCTCCAGAGCTAGGAGAGACGTTGCACCTTTACCTAGCAGTATCCATCTCCTCCACAAGTGCAACACTAGTCAAAGAGGAAAAGGCTCGCCAGACCCCGGTCTTCTACACCAGCAAGTCCCTAACAGACATTAAAACAAGGTACACTGCCATATAGCGGGTGATCCTATCATTAATCAACGCCAAAGGAGGCTTTGACACTACTTTGAGACACACCCAATCGTTGTCCCAACATCATTCCCTATCCGAGCAATAATATCTAAACCTGACTTGATAGGGAAAATAAACAAATGGGCAATTGAGTTGGGAGCCTTCGATTTCACCTATGTACCTAGGATAACTATCAAAGGGCAAACACTAACAGACTTCTTCCTAGAAGTAGACTAGAGTTGGAGCACTAGGAACCAGATGAGCCATAATGGAGTCTGCTTGTCGACGGGTCAGTTGGAGCATTAGGGGTTGGAATAAGTCTGGAAGTTATAACGCCTGATGGCACCAGAATCCAACACTCAATCTGACTGGAATTTCCAGCCTCCAATAATGAAACCAAATATGAGGCGCTACTAACAGGACTCTCACTATGTCAGAGTCTCCAGATTAGGTGTCTCAAAATATACAGCGATTCTCAACTTGTGGTCAGGCAAGTTAATGGATAGTATGAAGCTGGAGAAAATATGGAACCTTATAGAGCCCTAGCCCTAGCGTTAAGTAGACAGTTAGTGTCTGCATAATACCTTGGGAACCCAGTTGGATGGATCCCATCGTTTCTTACCTAATAGATGAGACCCTGCCTAAAAATAAATCCGAGGCAAGCAAAAATTTGTATGAAATTTGCCAGATACTCGTTAATTAATAGAAGGCTATATAGAAGGTCCTTTGGAGGACCATACCTTAGATGTTTTACCCCCTCAGAAGCCAGATCCATCATGAAGGAGATACACGAGGGGACATGTGGAAATCATTCAGGAGGGAGGTTCATCACTCATAAAGTAATGAATCAGGGCTACTTCTGGCCCTACCTGTCTCAAGACACATAAAATTTTGTCAAAAGATACCACAAATGTCAGATCCATGGAGATAGTATTCATCCTCCACCAGAGCTTCTCAATCCCATGCTGAATCCACATCCCTTTGCCCAGTAGGGGATTGATATAATGGGACCACTACTAAAAGCCTTAAGGAAGGTTAAGCTAGCACTAATAGCCACATATTACATCACCAAATGGGTGGAGGCAGAATCCTATTCGGTAATCACACAGAGGCATGTAATCAAGTTCATCTAGACAAATATCATATGCCGTTTTGGAGCCCCTAGGATCATTATGATCGACAATGGGATGAACTTGGATAACAGATGGACCATAGTCTTCTATGAGCAGCACGACATCTAATTAAAGACATCCTTAATTGGGTACCCGTAAGGCAATGATCAAGCAGAAAGATCCAACATATCGATTTTAAACATCCTGAAAAAGAAGCTGGAAGATGCCAAAGGACTCTGGCCGGACAAACTACCAGAGGTTTTATAGGCATACAAGACTACTCCAAGGTTTCCCACTGGAGAAACTCCATTCTCCATGACCTATGGGGTAGAAGTTGTCATCCCTACAGAGAATATAGTGCCAACCTTAAGAACTGATGCTTATTAGGAAAATCAAAACGATCAGAATCTAATACATGCACTCGATACTCTGGAAGAAAAGTGTAACAATGCAGCTACCAGACTAGCTGAATATCACTAGAGGATCAGAAGAAGCTACAACCAGGAAGTAAAAAAATGAAAATTCCAAGTCGGAGACATGGTCCTCAGGAAGAATATTGGAATCATCGGTAAACTTCGTGAAAATTGGGAGGGACCCTAGACTGTGACCGAAGTCATTGGCAAAGGGGCTTACAATTTGAGGAAAACTAATGGGCGTATGGAACCCCACTCACAAAATGCCTCTAGATTAAAGAGGTATTATCCTTAGATAGATTTTTTAGTTTTTCAAAAGTGACAGGGGCAATTCACATCCACATTATTCGTCACTTATCTCGATACAATGAATAAAAGAGGGTGAAGCCTAATTCCATTATTTTAATTTCCCACTCTAGCAATAAATTGCCAATGATACACTACTTAAATTAAAAATAGGAATTTATTCCTAAATTAGTAAATGGCAGAGGCATATGCTTAGACCATTAAGAAAAGGAATTTATTCCGAAGTTAATAAATGGCAGAAACATATGCCTAGACCATTAAAAAAAGAAATTTATTCCTAAATTAGTAAATTGCAGAGGCATATGCCTAGACCAAAAAGGGGGATTTATTCCTAAGTTCATCACTACTCAAATTTTCAATCAAACCACAAATTATATGTGATAGGTGCCAAATATTATACATTTTAGGCCCCTATCTTGCTATTGTTATGTCTTTACATTCCATTATCTGGTATTTTTATGTCATTTGTGTATCTAAGCGTGTTTCAGGAGTTTAATGAAGAAAAAGAGCTAACTTTGGTGAATTAACTAGATAAGTGCTCATTTCTATTCAAGAGGAGAGTTAAATAGGTGTTTTCAAGAGAAAAGTATATTCCGGAGGGTGAAAATGTCATTTTTTGGAGCCGCAACTTCAGGAATCATGCTAAAGGAGTCGAGATGGTTCAAATGACACTATTCCCAAGAAAAGTGATTTCCACGAAAATGTTACTATCCATCTACGGACCCAGTAGCTAAAAGTGGCTAGAAAGTGCCATTTTGACGACCCATCAACGCCCATCAGAAAGGCCTACGCGCCAAGCGTTGGAGGGACTATGCGTTGTGCGTAGCCTCTGCCTACGCACTAAGCGTAGTTAAGTTACGAACGTAAAGTGTGAAATTTCGATTTTGGCCCTGACTTGTGTTCCTTTGTGGCGGCTATGACTTTTAGACCTTGATGCACGTGAATATACATATATATACATCAGAATTTAGGGTTTTGATTAAGTTTTGTGTAAAATTACCAAAAAGGGCCACCATTAGGGTTTCCCTCAACTTTGTCTATAAATATCAAGGTCTGCAACAGATCTAAGAGATTTCTCTTCACATAATTTCAGAGCTTCCATGCACATATAATTTTCAGAGCAGCCTCGGGAGATTCATTCAATGAGGAGTCATTTAAGACCTAAAGATCCGGAGAAGAAGACCATGGAGGGAGTTTCTACATCAACGATGTAGTCTCCGTCAACCATGAGCAACTAATTCGGTATCTAAGATTTTCTAGCAAAACCCTAGCCAAGTAATGTAGTTCTTTTATTTGTTTTCAATTGTAATGAGGGGAAGTTGTGACCATACTATGATGATTGATTGTAGATGTGTGATCATTTTTATTCTTGACACAAGATTATATATTTGTTCTTAATTCTTGTCTTAGATTGAATGAATATATCTTTTTACATAATCACGTTATCATAAACATAGTGTGATTTTCTACATCAATGGTGTTTAACACTTGAAAGCCTAGGTTTACACAGACCATGCCTCGACGAGATGATATAGACATGCTTTAGTGTAATTTCATGTTGTAGGAGTAGATTAGAGTAAAGTAACACTACAAGAAAAGTGAGTTTTAATGACTCTTATTATCGACATGCATAAAATACATGTTGTCTTAAGTAAGTTTCTATGACTTATTTAAATTTCATTTCGTTAAATGATTATATTCATGACTTGCAATTAATTATATATTTAAGTTTATTTCTCGACCTGCATATGTAAATATAGAGACATAGTTTTTACCTCGTTTAAAAATCAAAATTTATTTCATCCTTGTACATATATAGTACTGCCAAATATATGGAGCCCAAAAAAGAAAATTCGCGGCTCAATATTTGATTTCCTTCTCTCTCTCCTAAACCCTAGCTTACACTCATCGTGCCCATGAAATACTCTTCCTTAGACCCATATCTCCCTAAGCAACGCAACTACATCTTGTACGCGAAGTGTTCTTCGTCTCTTTCGTCTCTACTTTGCGTTAGAAGAGACAATAACAAATGAGCTTTTGTACGGCAAAAGAGAGGCAATCAACTCATCATCATTGAAATTGGATTTCCTGTTAGTTCTTCATGATTTGTCATGTTACTTGAGTTGATAAGAATAGGTTTTTGATGTACAATCTAGGTTCTATAAGTTTCTATTCAAATAAACTTAGGAATTTAGCCCTAATCACAAAATTGTGGCTTTTGTTTAGCCAATTCTGCTATTGAATTGGAAACTTTAGGTATTGATTCAAAAAAATTGGGAATTAGGGCTCTATTAAAGGGAATCAATTGTATACATATACAGATACATATAGGATCATATATATATATACATGTAGACAGAGAAACAATGTTTAAACACCTGTTTCATCAACCTCATCTCATGACACAGAAAATTAGCAAAAGATAATAATAATAACAGAAGCAAACTCTGATGCTCGGAAACGGCATTCTGCAATTTTGGGTCAACTTTAAAGCTATGGCGTTGTTAGCTGGTGTTGAATTAGAAGTTGTGCCACATATGGTTAGAAAGCCCTGGAAGTCTACTTTCAAACGAAAAAAACAGTGCTCAATTTCGAATTTTATAGAATAAGTTATGGTCATTTTGGTAAAGGGTGATTTTGTTGATGCTCTGAAACAACATACTACAGTTTTGGGTCTAATTTAAAGCAATGGCATTGTTAGTTGGTGTTGAATTAGAAGATGTTATACATATGGTTAGAAAGCCCTAGAAGTCTACTTTCGAACAAAAAAATCGATGCTCAATTTTGAATTTTATAGAATAAATTATGGTCATTTTGGTAAAGGGTGATTTTGCTGATGCTCTGAAATGGCATACTGCAGTTTTGGGTCTAATTTAAAGCAATGGTGTTGTTAGTTGGTGATGAATTAGAAATTTTTCAACATATGATTAGAAAGCCCTAGAAGTCTATGTTCGAACAAAAAAAACGGTGCTAAATTTCGAATTTTCTAGGATAAGTTATGGTCATTTTGGTAAAGGGTGATTTTTGGTCCACATATGATCTGCATGCGAGAATTGATGATTTTTGGACTGTTCTATTTCATTTCGGGTCTAACTCTCTTTGATGCGGTTTTAAAGTTTGTTATCCAGATTTTAGGGCTTCTTTTAATGGAGTTTCAAGTCCCTTAGTACTTAATTAAGTCTAGTAAATTGTGAGCTAAAGAAGTCTAATGTCGTTTCATGTATTAGTTTTTTTATATTTTAGTGTCAATTCTCGCTAAATAAATAAGAGTCTTCCTCTGATTAAATTTCCTAAAACTCCAGGGCTTTAAAAGCTTGATCTGTGGCGTGCTTGTTGTTCCTCGTCTTCAAGAATTTCAAAGGTTTTGTTGAGTTGGAGTCGGCAGAGCTTTGTTGTAGTCTTCTTCTCCTTCTTTTCTTTCCTCTTTTTTTTTTTTGTGTTGGGTGACCTTGTATTTATAGGCCAAAGGTGGGGTCTTAATTTTGGAAAGCACCCACCAATTATGCTTAAAATCCCATAAAATAAAAGATATTTATTTATTTATTATTTCTGGGAATAAATCCAAATTTAATTTTGAATTAAAAGCATATAGCTCAAACCTTTGAGAATTTGACACGTGTCCATTTGTGGGACCCGTAATTGTCAATGAATTTGACCAAGAATTATTGACTTAAGTAGACCCATCTAACAGTGATTAAATCATCACCAAATTTATGTGTCTACAAATTGCCCCCGCTTCAGAGCTTGACTTCGTGCATGCTTGCCTCGCAGGAGTAGACAAGTTTTTTTTTTTTTTTTTCCAGAAATGGGCTGTTATTGTTATGTAAGCCCTATTTCAAAAGTTTCCATATCACAACATTCCAACTAAGTCTTTTTTTTTTTTTTTTTTTTTTTCTCCTTCCTTAGACTCACAAGTAAAATTACTTTGGCACCAAGTCATCTTCCAATACGAGTAGGGAATGATTTATTACCATATGAGTATGGTAATCCCTCTATATATTAATCACCATCCAACCCTAGTATATTCAAAATTACATTAACAAACAAGACAAACCAAGCCGCAAGCCGCCAGTATGAGTTTTCATTGTGCTGTATCTTTGGTAATCCTTAAGCCACTGAGCCTTCGAATCTAAAGCCAGCCGCAGCACATGTTCGGTATGTCTCTGTTTTAACTTATGATCACATGCCTTTATGTCATTATAATAATCTGTAATTCAAGTATGTAACTTTGCTTTCAATCTTTGCATGTGATTTACTCTTGTTCCTTTCAATGAAAAGATCACCAGGCCACATCTTTATTACTATTTTCTTTTCTGGCCAAACTGAATTCATCCTTGAGATTACATATTCTCATATATTAAGTAATTAACATGAATTTTGCAATCAGAAAAGTAATTGCCAGTGTATCCAAATCAAGAATGACCCAAATCAGAACCTGAACCCATAGAGTACTAACTTATCTTCCTCCGATTAATTCGTCCTAATATGCCCAACTATTCCGTATCAGATTAATAATTTGATTCTTCAATTCGCAAACCCGATTGAGACGAAACAATCGCCGCAGACCCTATGTTCCACACCAAGGTAGCGGGGAATCGAAAAACAACACTGAACCAAGAGTCGCTTTCAAACTCGAAGCCCCAATTTTCTTCTGAACAGTCTTGGGTTCCGACTCTCGTCGGAATCAATCGATAATACCCAGCGATTTCCCTGGTTCTTCGTCCCACAACACCCATGTGTCCCTTTGCCTTTTTGCGGCCGCGGCGGTTGGCGGTGGCGCTAACCCTGATCTTGGATTTTCTTTACTGTATGTTTCTTCTAATTTGCCTCTCCGGTCATAGCAGTCGGTCGATCAATTTAAGGGCACATGCCATTTCTCTCTCTGGTTTTGATAGATCAGAGGTAGAATTTGAGAGAGAACAGGCGAGGAAACTTTATATTGAAGTTCCTTATAACCATATTTATGTGTACTGATGTGTTTATGTATATATGTGTGTTTGTGACATATGGCCTTCTCTTTTTTTTTTTTTTGACGTAATCATGCCTTCGGAATAATGTGCTCTTTAGAACAAATTATTTGGCTCTTCGGAGTCACAATGTTTTATCAGTCCCCTTCGGGATCACAATATTTTATCAGTCCCTTCGGATCACAATATTTATTAGTCCCTTCGAGGTCACAATATTTTGTCAGTCCCTTCAGGGTCACAATATTTATCAGTCCCTTCGAGGTCACAATGCTTTATCAGTCCCTTCGGGGTCACAATATTTATCAGTCTCTTCGAGGTCACAATGCTTTATCAGTCCCTTCGGGGTCACAATGCTTTATCAGTCCCTTCGGGGTCACAATATTTTATCAGCCCCATCGGGGTCCCAATTTAGCATCAATCCCTTTGGGGTCCTAATGATTTATCAGTCCCTTTTAGGGTCACAATATTCCAGACTAATTTATTAAAATCAATCCAAGAAGAATTGTTTTCCACATCCATTACTAACCCCATTTTTTATTTTCTTTTAGGCACATGATCATGGTGGTCTTCAAGTGTTTGAAATCGCAAACAGTCACCATTTTGGAGCGACATAATGACTCTGCCGAGAGAGGCACTACTTTGGAGGTTGGGACACCCCTTATGGGTCGCTTTGCTTTACAGGTGTCTCGCTCCAATTCTCATATCCTTACTTGTTAGACTAGTCGTGCGAGATTACTTGTGGGCTCACAAACCTCGGGTACAACCAGAAGAAGGATAAAGGCTTAGTTGCCCGTGCTTTGACGCTACGATTTGCTTTGCATGAGATTGAGGCCGAGACCACTCCATTTTCACTTTTGCGGCATAAAGTGGCTGCTAGAGAATTTATATGGAAGATTCCTCTGCAAAAATTTTCCGTCTTTCCATACACTGAAGGATACTGGGAATGGGCAGAAGACATCTTATGCTGCCAATAACAGTTTCCGAAAGAGAATAATTTATATGATGCAATATACGCTTCACTATTTTCATACTCTCAGCATGAGAACATTCTCCGAGCTTTCCTCGAGTTATGGTGCCCTTCTACTAACTCCCTCCATTGTGTTGTGGGTGAGGTTTCTATTTCCCTTCATGATTTACATGTCATATGGGGTCTTCCTTTCGGCGGCAAGCAATATGAGGAAGTCATTCCCTCTACTAGAGAATTATCAGAGCTCGATCGAGAAGGGAATTATTTTATTCCCATTACTTGTGGATATCTCTTTTTGGCCTTCCATCGCCTTCGTAAGAAGCAGAGGAAATAGCAAATGGTGGGAATCGTTGATTGGGTGGCCTTTTGGTTTAGAGATGTCAGACGATATCGGGATGCTTCGAAAAAGGTGCAAAGAAACCCAAAACGAAATCACAACCAAAGTCTCATTCAACCTTCCGGTATGATCCCTCATGTGCGAGATTAGTCTCGCCAAGCAGATGAGATGTTTACTAGTCTTGGAGTGGCGCAAGAAATGAAGAAGAAAACTCATTTGGCCGCCTTTTTAGCATGTTGGTTATGCAAATATATCCTACCGTCGAATTCTAATGGCGTCATTCGACCTGGCGTATTCAAGGTTGCAAGCATGATTGCAGATGGCATCAAATTTTGTCTCTCTGTCCCTGTTTTGGCAAGTATCTACAGAGGTTTGAATGACATTGTTTCCTCACCTGACCCAAGGAGTTCTAGTGTTATATTTCCTGCACATTATGTATATGGATGGATAACTGACTATTTCAGAACCCACTCTCCTGCTTTGGAAACCCAATCTCTTCCTTGAATGATCTTATATGTGAGTACTGGGCCTGCCCAACACGTTGATGAAGTCGTAGCTCAAAACATGTTTCGATCATGTAAAAGTGTTCCACTTCCTTATCATTCCCGGACATCTTCGATGCGGGAGGTGCTAAAAGATGATGGTCGACTATCTATTTCCACTCATGAGTACTTTTCTGGCCTCCGATCAGGTTACTTGACATTGCGCCAAAATGATTTTATCATTGTCGAGCCATATAGTCTGCATAGGTTTTGTAGACAATTCTTTTATCATCAGGATGTTCCTGGTAAATTGAAAGATGATATTCGCATTGGTAGCCTGGAAGAGATCTAAAAAATGTGGAGGCTTGTGACAAGTTTCAAGACCGGGAGTAAGGTACAACTTTATTCGAGTTCTAATTTTAATAAGTTCTCTGTGACACAAGCTTATGCCGAATGGTGGTCAAAAGTCTATGTCGACCCTTCTACAGTCACAGAACCTATTGTGCCACAAAATGATTGTCTTTTTGCACCTAAAGGTAGGAAAATCATTCTCAGGAGAAACAAGTTGAGCATCCCCTCTAATCCATTGCTAACGATTCCACCTAGTGGTCATGGTATTGTCGAGAGTTCTGGGAGTCATATTGCACTAGCTGACTATGTTCCACCATTCATTTGCAAGCGCCAACGTTCTCCAGTAGCGGATGACTCGGATGAGGAAATCGGTACCAATGATCGTGATTGTAATTGGAAGCATATTGGTGATAAGCAGAACCATGTTGTTACTCCAAGGCAGGAAAAAATTCCTCAAGGTTTAAATGAATTTTTTGGAGGAGTACCAAGCAGTTCACAACCCACGCAGGTTATTGCTTTTATTTATTCATATATATATATATATATATATATATATATATTTGTATACCCAATGCATCCTCACTTTATTTATTTATAGATAAATGAAAATGAGGGTTTTCTTGGAGGTTTGTTGGAACTTGATGATCTTCCAGCGGTCAGTGAAGGTTCCATTTTTGGCCCTGATATGATGACCTTAGCTGACGAGATAGGGGATGAAACTACTCAGCTCTTGCAAGATGTCAATAAGCAAAATTTGGAATCAATGGTACAAAATGAAGTACCTCCTATGTCCACTTTGAATGTACTTACAAGGGATGGACCTTGTAATGCCATTCCACCTCCTCCGCCAGCAATTGCCCCAAGGTGTCTATTTTCAATGTGGGGAACAAGGTTCTCGATGCGCAGAGCAAGGTTGCTTTAGCGCTAGCTGACACCATAAGAACAATGGTGTTTAACACAGAAGTCCATGAACTGTCTTCGATAGTCCACAAGCTCCTACCACTTTTTGAGGCACTTTCACAGTTTCCAGGGGATTTTTGTGGTTTGAAGAAAATGATTGATAAATATATGCATAGTGTTGCTACATATGTTGCCACCAAATCTTCTTTTGCTTGCAAGGTGCCATCAACCACACAATCACAATAATTGGCTTATGTTGACTCACAACTTGCTGGTGCCACTGTTCTGGAAGGTGACATTATTAAGTATGCAGACTCACTTCAGGCCAACTTACATGAAGTCAAAGATATAGAGGCTAAGTTAGCGCAGGAACTGCAAATTGCACAAGAAGAGATCAAGCAGATCGAGACTTCTTTGTCAGAGGCTAATGCTAAGTTGTCTCATGAGAGAGAAAAGATTATCAAGCTCAAGGAAGACCGCAAGGTGATTGAGGAAGCTCAGATTCTTACTGCTCAAGAAGTTCAAATAATGAAGACTCTCGAAGACTGGTTGCAAAGGGAACGCGAAGAGCTTTCAGATTTGCCGCTTTAGTTTAGTTTATCATTGTCATCTATTATTTTAGATTTCTCACTCTATCCTTGACCATTGTTCTCATTTATCATTCATTATTCTTTCTTGGAGCAGATTGTTTACTTTGGTAATAAAAGAGCCATTTGATTTCTTTTATTTCAGTATGAATGAATATTTTTCTTTTTTCTTATTTTATTTTATTTTATTTTATTTTTTTCTTTTTATGATGATGATGACTGAACTCGGAACAAACCTCCAAGTTGCCTACGTACCCTTAACATGGATCAAGCCAATCGCGTAGTTCAATGATGATTTTTTTTTATGATGATAACTGAACTCGGAACAAACCTCCAAGTTGCCTACGTACCCTTAACAGGGATCAAGTCAACCACATAGTTCAATGATTTTTTTTTTATGATGATGACTGAACTCGGAACAAACCTCCAAGTTGCCTACGTATCCTTAACAGGGATCAAGCCAATCGCGTAGTTCAATGATTTGTTTTATGTAGGTGGCATTCACAGTTTTAACTCATGTGAGCTAGGAGCATCGTGCAGTTTAGACTCATGCGATTAGGAATGTACAATCTTTGTTTAGGGATAATATCACTTCAAAAACTTAGCATTGATGAGTCCAACTCTAACTCCATCTTCATCAACAATCTTATAGGCGCCATTGGTGTAAACTTCTTGCACCACATAGGGCCCATCCCATTTTGAGGTGAACTTGTCTCCCATTCGACGACTCATGATAATGGGTCTTCGTACGGCCAGTACCAAATCACCAACTTGAAAAGATCGAGGATGAACTTTTTTGTTAAAAGCACTTGAGAGCCGAGCTTGATAACACTCTAGCCATTGTTGAGCTTCAAGTCTTCTTTCATCTAAGGCCTCCAACTATTGAAGATGCAATCGAACATTCTCATCGTTTGTCAAACCTTCTTGCACTGCAATCCTCAATGAAGGGATTTGTTGCTATAGTGGAAGGACCGCTTCCACACCATAAACAAGAGAGTACGGTGTCGACTGAGTAGGAGTACGAAATGTTGTTCGATATGACCACAGAGCCTCCTCAACTCGTTCATGCAATCCTTTTTTGATTTCGAGATCACCTTCTTTAGTAAATTGCACAGAGTCTTGTTGAAGGCTTCTGCCTATCCATTTACGGGTGGGTTGTACATTGAAGACTTATACTGTTTGAAGCCAAAATTTTCACATAAATTAGTCATCAAATGATTATCAAAACACAACCCATTATTAGTGATGATGTGATGAGGAACCCCATATCGAAAGATGATGTTGGTCTTAATAAAATCAATGACTGTTTCCTTTTTTACCGCTTTGGCAGGTATTGCCTCTGCCCACTTTGAAAAGTAGTCAGTTGCTGCGAGAATATAAAAGTGGCCTTTAGAAGACTTTATGAAAGTTCCTACTACATCTAGGCCCCATGCATCGAATGGCCATGATGAAATTGTAGGGTGAAATGGTTCAGGCGGTTGGTGCATGAAGTTGGCATGAAATTGACAAGCTTGACACATTTTGGCATAATCCATGCAATCCTTAACCATGGTTGGCCAATAGTAATCTATTCTTTTCACTCGAAAGTGCAGCTTAGGACCTGACTGATGAGCCCCACAAACTCCAGAATTTGATTTTTCCATTGCATGGGTTGCTTCATCTTCTCCAAGACAACGAAGGGACAATCCCTCATAAGATCTTCGAAATAATGTATCTTTGCAAAAGATAAATCGAGATTCCCTACGAAGTATCTCAGTTTTGTGTCGAGGATCCTCAGGTAGTTTCCCATGTTCCAAATAATCAATTATGGGTCGTCTCCAATCATTGGTCTCAGCAATCGTGACGGAGATCGCATTTGTTTCGTCCATTTGAGCTTCAAGTAATTGTGGTAGTACCCAGCGTTGGCACACCGACACAGTGAATGCTTCGTCTTCTCCTAATGCCATGGTTGTGGCCAAGTTGGCTAAGGCATCTGCTAAACGATTTTCTTCTCTTGGGACATGTTCCAACATAACACTTTCAAACTAGCTAGTAGATTGGAAGCATATTGAGAATATGGAATCAAGTCTTCTTTCTTGAACTCATATTCCTTGAGAAGTTGGTTGATCACCAACATGGAATCACCGTAAACTTTAATGTTTGAAATTTTCATCTCATGTGCCATTTCAAGGCCAATTATCAGAGCTTGATACTCAGCGACATTGTTTGAACATTTCCCAGGAAAATCAAATGCATATGGTAAAATTTGCCTTTATAGGGAGACGAAAATGACACCCGCTCCGGCTCTTTCAGAACGTGCCGCACCATCAAAGAACATCATCCATGGGGAAGGGATGTCAACCATAAATACTTCTTCATCAGGAAAATAATCAGAAATCTCCCAATCAGCTGGTATCGGATGATCGGCTAGAAAGTCAGCAAGTGTTTGTCCTTTGACTACCTTTCGTGGAATGTATACAATTTCAAACTCATTGAATAAGATCGCCCATCTTGCAAGTCATCTGGACAAAACAGGCCTTGACATGACATACTTGAGGGGGTCTACCTTTGCAACCACATGCACTGTGTGAGCTAAAAAATAGTGTCTCAATTTTTTAGACGCGAAAACTAGCACAAAAGACGTTTTCTCGATTGAAGGATATTTAATTTCTTTAGCATTCAGCCTACGACTCAAGTAATAAAGAGCATTTTCCTTATTCTCCTCATTATTTTGTGCTAGAAGAGCGCCTAGTGATTCTTCTTCAGCAACAATGTACATAATGAGTGGCTTTCCAGGCACGGGAGCACCTAACACTAGTGGATTGAGCAAATATTGCTTGATATCATCCAAAGCATTCTGACAAGCTTGGTCCCATACAAATGGAACATTTTTCTTCATGAGTCGACTAAATAGTTGACACCTTCCAGCCAAGTTAGAGATGAACCGACGAATGAAAGCTAGTCGCCCTTGAAGACTTCGTAATTCTTGTAAATTTTTGGGTGGTGGCATTTTTTGGATGGCCTCGATTTTAGAAGGATCGACTTCAATGCCGCGATATCGGACAATATACCCAAGAAATTTTCCAGAAGAGACACCGAATGCACATTTTAGAGGGTTAATCTTGAGTTGAAACTTCCTTAGTCGATCAAAAACTTTGCGAAGATCTTGGAGATGGTCATTTCTTTTCTTGGTTTTTACAACCAAGTCATCAACATAGCATTCTACGAATTTATGCAACATATCATCGAAAATATTTTGCATGGCACGCTGATAAGTTTCGCCGGCATTCTTAAGTCCAAAAAGCATCACTTTGTAATAGTAGATCCCCTTCGGCGTGCGGAAATCGGTCAATTCCTCATCTTTTGGAGACATTCTTATTTGATTGTAGCCAGAAAAGAAATCCATGAATGACTGAGCCTCGTGCCTTGTTGTTGCATCCACTGTAAGTTCTGCCACAGGTAGAGGAAAATCGTCTTTCGGACATGCAGCATTCAAATCATGAAAGTCGACACAAACTCGAATTTTCCCATTCTTCTTCTTTACAGGGACTATACTAGAAATCAATGTTGGATATTTTACTTCCCGAACGAAACCCGCCTCAATGAGTTTATTGACTTCATCTTCAATCTTTGGGATAAGGTCAGGCCTGAAAAAGCGCTGAGATTGCTTAATTGGACGTGTCCCATGTCTTATTGCCAGGTTATAGACTGCGACTTTTGGTTCTAGTCCCGGCATTTTTTTGTAAGTCCAAGCAAAAATGTCCTTGTATTTAGCTAGTAGATCTGTATACTATTTTTCTTCCACAGGACTCATGAGTGCACTAACAAACACCGGTCTAGGTTCTTCAATCGATCCCAAGTTACTTTCTTTAAGTTGATCGATAGTTGTTTGCCCCCCGTCTTCAAGTGTTGGAGGTGCTTCCTTGGGGTCATCATCTTGAGACTCTTCATCCATGCTATCTTCCTCAATTGTAATATGATAAGATGTGACATGAGCATTTTTATCTTAGTCATCTTCTAAATTTTCTTGTGCAAGAGACTCTGTGAAGACAATGGTTCGTCTCTTGGCCTTCAAAATTTCGTCAACACTGACTTCCACTTCTACTTTGCGTTTCATACAGGATGGAATTAAGCTTTTCACATCGTTATCCTTTTCAAGCTTGAGCTCGTAACTCATCCATCCTACTTTCTCGCACTCTTCTCTAGGTGTGATATTGCTGCTTCCAAGTCTAGAGAATACCGATTTTTGGGACTAAGGATTTATGGCTTCTCTACTATCAACATGCACATGTTTATTGAATGCAGAAGCCCGGGAAGTGTGATTCTCATGAGGTAGTTCATCAGTTCTATTTGTTGTGCTTAGCCTTTGGAACACAAAAACACGATACGGAGGAGCTTCGATCTGATCAAACACCGATGTTCGTTGAACAGGGTATTGCTCTTCGATTTCTTCAGCCTCTGACACACTAATGTATTGTGTGTTTTCTCTTCTTTGTCTTATTTTTGTAGGGATTCGAATTGGTTCGCTAGGCTTGAACCCCAAACCGGTCTTGGGTGCATTAATCGCATGTCCTTCTTGTCGCAATTTCATTTAAGTCTCATTGAGGCCATGAATCTTTTCGCCGGTGTCATCGGGATGAAGTTGGCCAAGTTCTGATGGATTTGAGAAGTCATACCCTGCGTTAGCCATAAGTTTGCATGCCTTAGGGTCAAAACCCTCCCTTGTTCTTTGATGTGGAAGTGCCTTCTACTTCATCATGTCTTGTGTGCCGAAGACAAAACCTGCTAGTGGTGGCTTGACAATTGAAGACTTCTCAACTTTTACAAGAGGAATCATTAGGTTATTTTTGAGAACTTGTGTATCCTCGCTTGTCGAGGCAGGAATGAGTTTTGTCTTCATTTTTGTTGCTTCTGACAGCTCAACAAATGGTGATTGTCCTTCACTTTTCTTGGATTTTGGAACATACTTGAAGACAACCTTACCTTTAGGAATTTCATAGGACAGTTCAAACTTATGTGTTGTAGGTACGACTTTCTTGTCATCGTGTGCAATGTTTTCCGCAGGGGGAAACTCAACTTTTTTTTCTTTTTCCGCATCTACTTTCTTGTGAAGAAACTGTTAGACGGAAGAATCTCAGTCGGTGCGTCAGCATTTAAGTAAAACTTGGCATCCGCAAAGTGAGACTCTACCTCAGAAAATGGTTTTTCGTCTTAAACACAGTTTTTGTACCATTATTGAAGAACTTAAAGCATTGGTGCAATGTAGAAGGGACTGCACCATTTTTATGGACCCAAGGTCGACCTAGCAGTAAATTGTAAGAGGTCATTGCATCGATGACATGGAACAAAGTCTCAGCGTTCAATTCACTAATGGTGAGGTGAACTCTTATCATGCCAATTGCTCGTTGTCCTCCTTGATTAAATCCTTAAATGACTAGCCGACTTCGAGCCAACTCGTCGATTGACTATCTACTTTGAATGTTTCTTGTTCATCTTTCTCATCAACTTTGGTGGCCGATACCGTGTAAACGATTAGACTTTGATCATCAGTAAGATATCCAACAGGAAAGAATTCTCACAAAGTAACACCTCGGTGAGTATCTCTATTTGAGAGCTCAACTGCTTGACGTTCCGTCATGGCTTTTTGCTTCTTCTGTGGGCCTTGTTGAATTTTCTTCCTTTTCTGCCCCCAGTTTGGGCTGGTATGTGGTGCAGTAATAGTTCTTTATTTGCAAGATCTTCTTCTTGTTACAAGAGTCCATCCTTCCTCTACTTGTTCAGATAAAATTGCATTTGGCAGAGGAATGATAACTGGATTTAATGAACCAAATTGGATGGTCTTCAGGCTCTCCGGATGTTTTCCATGAAAATTTTGCACATCAGATTTTGTTTTGGTTGGGCTAGCTAAAACAGAGGCAATGGTAGTATGATTTGCTTCAGCTATTTCCTCCCCATCCAAAAGGATCTTGCCTTGCTTTTCCAAACTCATGACCAACTCTTTGAATATAAAACATCTTTCAATTGGATGGCTAATGATGCGATGATAAATGAAATACTTAGGGTCCTTCCCTCGTCCCATCTCTGTGGGGCGTTTACATTCTGGCAGGTCGATTACTTTTTTCTCAAGTAAGAATTCTAGTATGCCGGCCACATCAGAGTCTGGGAATGGGTATGTCTTGTTCTCTAACTCTTTGAGTGTTGGACGAGGCTTTTCAGTATCTTGAGTTTTAGTTTGCTTACTAACTTCCTTATTCTTATCTTTCATAATAATTTTCAATGGTAATGTGGTGATGGTCATGGTTTCTTTGTGGTTTTTCTTTGTTTGTCTTTCATCTTTCTTTCCATCTTTTTTATCATTTTTTTGTTCTAAGACAGAGACATCCTTGCCACCATGAGCATTGATGCTAATCTCCATATCATGTGCCCGTGTGGCCAATTCCTCAAAAGTTCGGGGTTTGATGCCTCTAAGGATATAGAGAAGTCCCCAATGCATACCTTGTATGCACATCTCAACGACAGAGGTTTCTGAGAGTCGATCTTTGCAATCCAAGCTTAGTGCCTTCCACCTATTAATATAGTCAACGACCGGTTCCTCTTTCCATTGCCTAGTGTTGGTAAGTTCTATCATGCTTACCATACGTCGGGTGTTATAGAAGCGATTCAGGAACTCTCGCTCCATTTGGTCCCAACTGTCAATTGATTCAGCTTCCAAGTCAGTATATCAATCAAAGGCATTTCCCTTTAGAGAACAAACAAATTGTTTCACCAAAATATCACCCCATGTCCCTACATTATTACAAGTCTCCACAAAATGGGCAATGTCTTGCTTGGGATTGCCCTTCCCATCAAATTGTTGTAACTTGGGTGGTTGGTATCCCATCGGCATCCTCATATCATCAATTCGCTTAGTGTATGGTTTTGAATACATGAGAGTGTTCCGGTTTACTCCACCTTATTATGATCTGATTGTATTGGAGATAATGTCTTGCAGTTGTTGGACAGATAGAGAGCCTACTGAATGAGTGAAATAGGTTTGGTTTGCCCCCTGCTCAGATGTGGCTATATGTTGATCCTTGTCTTTCATGGCCACTTGCGTTGTAAAACCAAGAGGGTGAGTAGGTCCTTGACTTGACTCGCCTGACTTTTGGGCTTCAAGCTTGTTCATGAGTGTTGTGATTTGTAGATCTTTCTCTTCAACGGTTTTGGTGAGTTTTTGATGGCTCGACTCATAGTAGCCATTTTTTCTTCTATTGATGTTGTATCATTCATCATGACCTGCATATTGGTTATGTGTGAATGACTTTGGTAGTCTGAGTACTCTGGACCTGAACCTTTTGGAGTCCCTAGAGTAGATCCTGATTGTGATCCGGTGCTTGAGTTGTAATCAGAAATAGAGTGCGACGCTCTGTTTTTGGGAGAACATTATTCAAAAACAGGGAAAGCTTCCTTAGACTTCATCGTATTAATATTCCCTGTTCTTAGAGACTCAAGAGTGATGAATGGTTGTCTTTTTGTGCTTTCAGGTGGCGTTGGGTCAACCACCCTTCTTTTCTCACTTTGTGCCAATGAAGCGAGTGTTTTTGCCTTCTGCCGGGTTACTGCGCCTGCGGAGGTGCTACTATCAGTTGATGAAGCAACAACATTCTTGACAACAATTGTGATTGGGGCTTTGCGAGTTGTGGAAGTGACGGCGTTCTTGCCACCATTCTCTGACCCTTGTTCAAGCTGAGCATTCTTGGGAGCCATTGACGCTAGCAAGGTAGAGATTTGATGAATGGTTAAGAAGATGAAGATGAGAGGCAGAGAGGTCCCACTAGCGTGCCAGAAATTTGTAAACACAAATTTTGTATCCAAAATTCTAGGAAACAAAATAAGAGAAAACAATTAATTTTTATTGATAATAAATTATAAAATAAGTGGTACAATTCTCTGTGGTCGATTCTTAAATAAATAAGAGTCTTCCTCTGATTAAATCTCCTAAAACTCCGGTGCAAGGGCTTTAAAGCTTGATATTGAACCGTTACTTGATTGTTGCTTGTGTTCTTCGGGATTGAAGAGGTCTTGATTTGTTGAAATTCTTTGAAGAAGATCGGCACAAGTGTGGCGTGCTTGTTGTTCCTCGTCTTCAAGAATTTCAGAGGTTTTGTTGAGTTGGAGTCAGCAGAGCTTTGTTGCAGTCTTCTTCTCCTTCTTTTCTTTCCTTTTTTTTGTGTTGGGTGGCCTTGTATTTATAGGCCAAAGGTGGGGTCTTAATTTTGGAAAGCACCCACCAATTATGCTTAAAATCCCATAAAATAAAAGATATTTATTTATTTATTATTTCTGGGAATAAATCCAAATTTAATTTTGAATTAAAAGTATACAGCTAAAACCTTTGAGAATTTGATACGTGTCCATTTGTGGGACCCGTAATTGTCAATGAATTTGACCAAGAATTATTGACTTAAGTAAACCGATTCAACGGTGATTAAATCATCACCAAATTTATGTGTCTACAATGTCATCGAACCTACTTTTGAGACGAGGGAGGTAGAGTTCATAAAGTCTTTACAATTTGCTAGAACTCCCTTATATCTGGAGTGCACAAGCGATACGGTGATGTCAACAATTATTTCATTATACAAGCATATGACAACACATAATTTATCTGATATTGGTTTAGACGAACTTCTTGGAATTATCCGTCGCTTTCTTCCCAAAGATAGCAAACTCCCCGAGAATACTTATGAAATAAAGAAATTATTTAAGGTATTCGATTTGGGGTATGACAAGATACATGCTTGTGTTAATGACTGTTGTGTTATTTAGAAATGAAAAAACAACATATGGATACATGCCCAAGTTGTGGTAAATCACGTTGGAAAATCAATGAATGTACTAAAAAGATTCAAAATGGTGTTCCAGCCAAGGTGTTGCGTTATTTTTCGATTATTCCAAGATTTAGGAGAATGTTTAGGTCAACAGAAAAGGCTGAGCAATTACGCTAGCATTTAACCAATAAAAGTTAAGATAGAAAGATGAGGCATCCGGTTGATTCTCTTGCATGGAATACAATTGATAGAAAGTGGTCAGATTTTGCGTATGATCCTCAAAATTTAAGAGTTGGACTAGCTACAGATGGTGTTAATCCTTTTGGTAATCTTAGTTCTAGATATAGTTGTTGGCCAGTGATGTTAGTAATGTACAATCTTGCCCCACTATTATGCATGAATAAAAAGGAAGTGGTGTTAACGTTATTAATTCCCGGACCAAAACAACCAGGGAATGACATAGATGTGTACCTAAAACCTCTTATAGATGATCTCAAGGAGTTGTGGTGTAACGGTGTGAAGATGTATGATGCATTCAGTAAGTCATTGTAGTGTTGATGTGGACGATAAATCATTATCTAGCTTTGGGAAATGCATCAGGCCAAGCAACAAAAGGTGAGTTGGCTTGTACAGTTTGTTGTCATGACACATACTCAAAATGGTTGAAGGGTAGTAAGAAGTTTTGTTACACAGGCTAACGACGATTTCTCTTACATAATCACCCTTATAGAAAAAAAAATCCTGGTTTAACGGAAGTGAGGAACATGGGAGGAAGTCAAAATGATTGTCTAGTTCATAAGTTTTTCACATCGTCAAGAGCTCTAAGAATGAGTTTGGCAAGAAGAATGATACTTCGAATTTACGTAAAAGAAAAAAAAAATACTACAGATAATTCAAGTGTGAGAAATTTGACTTGGCCATGGAAGAAAAAGTCTATCTTTTTTTAGCTGCCATATTGGGAGGTAAATAATTTTTTATAAAAATCAGAAAATTATTTTATTACATTTGATTAGATAAGTTGTTATCTATGAATATTAATAAATTATTACTTTATGTACATTGATACTAGGAATTTCTTGTGCGGCATAATTTAGATGTGATGCACATCGAAAAAAATGTGTGCGAGAGTATCATTGGCACTCTTTTGAACATTAAGGGAAAATCAAAGGATGGACTTAAGTCACGTATGGATTTAAAGGATATGTGCATAAGGGATGAATTGCATCCAACTCCTTTAGGGAAGAAAACTTACTTGCCACCAGCACCTCATACATTATCTAAAATTGAGAAGAAAATATTTTGTAAGAGGTTACACGAAATAAAACTTCCCAATGGTTATGGTTCCAACATTGGAAAATGTGTATAGATAAATGAATGCAAGATTATAGGACTGAGGTCACACGATTGTCACATCTTAATGCAACAATTGCTATCGGTTGCGTTACGTGGAATCCTACCCAAGGGACCAAGGAATGCCACTTTTCGGCTCTCTACATATTTCAATGAGATATGTCAAAGAGTGGTTGATAGAAATACATTAGAAAGACTTGAAGATAGAATAACAAAGACTTTGTGCATGTTTCAAAGGTTTTTTCCTCCATTTTTCTTTGATATTATGATTCACTTAACCGTTCACATCGCACGGGAAGCTCTTCTGTGTGGACCAGTACAATTCCGATGGATGTACCCATTTGAGAGGTAAATATCTATATTATTTTATGTTAATTTTTTTTATCGATTAGGTGTTAAAGTATATATGTTTTAATATTATTTTTTACTTTAGGTATATGAAATTTTTTAAAGGATATGTTAGGAATCGAGCAAAACCTGAAGGATGCATAGCGGAAAGGTATATGGCAAAAGAATGCATTCAGTTTTGCAGTGAGTATATGAAACAAGCGGCGGATATAGGGGTTAGGTACAATTGGAATGAAGATTTTGAAAATGATACCATAGTAGAAAACCGCCCAATTTCGAAAGGGATTGTAGAGGCAATGCCCGATGAAATGTTGGGAATTGCTCATCGTTATGTTTTGTTCAATAATGCATAAGTGGAACCTTACATAGGGTAAGTGTAATTTAAAAGCTATTTTAGATTATAATAGCAATATAATTTTCTAATGTAATCCTTTAACAACAAGCATTTGGAGGAGCTTAAGAAATCAAACAACCGTTTTTCAAGGAATCAAACTGCATTACATAAAAGACATATGGATACTTTTTGTACATGGTTTGCTAGTGAAATCAAAGCTAATGTAAGCAATATGTCAAATACGTTGAAGTGGCTTGGCTATGGTCTTAGGCGCACTGTAGTTTCACACACATGATACATTATCAACGGGCTTCGATTTCAAGCAGATGAAGTGCATAGAACTACACAAAATAGTTGTGTTGTCATTGAAGCAGAAACCATGTGTCGATCTAGTGCAAGGGATCCGAGCCAAGTACTTGGAAAGATAGCTTACTATGGGATTATAAGGGATATAATTTTGCTGGACTACCATGAATTTAAAATTCCAATATTTCATTGTAAGTGGGCAAACATCAAGACCGACATTAAAATTGAAAATGGACTCTAGTCAAATTTCATGAAGGTCAAGGTCAATTTGAAAATGATCCCTTCATTCTGGTATCACATGTGAAACAAGTATTCTATTCTAAAGATAGTGACACATCAAATTGGTATGTGGTACTTAAAGCACCACCAAGAGGTTCGCAATACATTTTCAGTCTCGACACCATTAGATACATCAACTCTTAACTATGATATATGTGATGAGGATGCATCTTATATTCGATTGGATTGTGAGGGCATGACAGTGTAGGTTCATGAAAGCTTCAAGTTATTACTTCTTTCATCTGTTCAATGAACAATTTTAAGATTTTTAAAATTACCACATAAATGTCATCATCATGCTCATAAATCAAACATGAGAACACAATACGAAATTTGAATAAAACTAGTACTTGTGGCATTTCACGTATGAGCATCCTTTTGAAGCCTAATAATGTTCATTCAATGGACGAGTGGCAAAAATTTGTACAATACGCATATTCCCAAGAATTTCATGTACGCATATAATTGACCTAGAAATTTATTTTATATATTTTTTATATATATCGATAAAAAAAAAATTTATATCAATAACAAAAAAAATTTGGTCACAGGAGATAAGCAAAAGGTACAAAAGTATGCGAAAAAGGCAAAAAATGCCCCAAACAACGAGCCGCATGAGTTTTACCCGTTTAAGACAAAAAATGGTAATACCAATTTCTTTGCATTCAGTTCTTTTCAAAAGGCTTAGTTTTTCTTCATGTATGGTTCCTAATTTTTATTTTCTATGGAAGTATTACTTGCAATATTTATTTTGCAGATTAAAGTGAATGATAATCCTGATGAGATATCAAGGTTTCATGTTTGGGTTAAAGGGCATGAGAGGAAGGATGGCGAACCGATAAATGATGTAGTCAATGACGCAATAGTAACGAACTCTTTTTTTTTTCTTTTTTTTTTTGGATAAAAAATTTAACGTCACAAAATTAATTATTTCTACATTCATAAGAATTAAATTGTTAATTGTTGATATCGTTTCAGGTTGCCATGCGAGAATATGAACTTACATCACCACGTACTGATTATCTTCAAGATGATGCAGTGAGTCACGTACTTGGCCCAGATCGCAGAGGAGAGGTTAGAGGCATGGGGTTTGGAGTTACACTGACAAAAATTAAGTAACATGGAATGCTCAAAGAACAAATAAAAAGACATGATGCTCAATTAAAAGCAACGAATCAACAAATGGAAGAATTTCGGTCAAAAGTAACTCTTGATGTGAATGAGTAGCGCTCGGTAGTGGTAAGTTTTTTTTTCTAAGTTACTCTATTGATTATATTATACTCATGAATGAATAACAAAGAAAAAACCAAATGTTTTGAGCTTAATAAAGCTCAGTGAAATAGAACAGAAAAGATTGAAGAACAAATAAGGTAAATGAGCCTCTAGTCCGTTGTGTTTTCAACTTCCATTGGTTGCTTTAATTAATAAAAGTGTGAAAAATTATATAACTTCTTTGGGTTAAGATTTTGTATTTCCTTCTCATTGTTTTTCTTATATAACTATTATGTTTTTCTATTCTTTTAGTATGGTAATGCAAGGGCTTCGACCCAAGTCATTCCTTATAATCAACCTGCTGAAAATGTAGAAGGATTGGAATGTGAATTGTTACATTGGAGTGAGCCAATTTTAGTTATTGTGGTTGGTGACATTGATTCAACGGACCCAAGGGCACATGTGGATGGTATTCCTATTGGAACTAAATGTTGGAAAATTTGGATCAAGGAAGTATGTAACTCTGAAGTGACCTTGTATATGGCAAGCAAAAATCTTTTTTACCTTAATGAAGCTAAGGGAGCAACAGTAGCATGGCCTGCCAAGTTTGTTAGAAAAACTTAGTTAGGTAATGACTATACATAACTTATCTACCTTTAGTTTTTCCTTTCACCCTACTAACTGATTTTCTTTGTTAATTTGTTATAAAATGTAATAACGTATTTACTTTTTTATTCTTTTTTTTTCCAGCTTACATCTAATGAGAAGAGTATGCTTGAAATATTGATCGTTTGCCGAGAAGACTTTATATGGAAGTGAGGGCCAATTGTTGTTCAAAATTTATTTTATGTTTGGTTTTAATTCTTGGTTCCTTTTGATGTATTAGAACCTTGAGCACTCTTTGAATATTTTGGTAACTTGAAATATATTGAACACATTATAATATTTTTTTCATGAATCTCTGTTAGTTTTGTTACATACAGGTATTTATGTGTGTGTATGTATATATAATAAATAATCTACCGACACCATGCAATTCTATGTTATCAAAAAAAAAATGAAAGCAAGCAATTGATGTCGTCTATACTGTAATTAAAAAAAGAAGTTAATGACATGCTAATTAAACTCGTTGTAGAAATACACCATTCACGACATGTAGCGCACGTAGTTAATAGTGTTTGCTATTAACGACACGCAGTGGCCATCGTAAAAATACATGATTTACGACTTACACTACTAGTCATGAATAATAATGACGCATAATGCCCCTCGTAAATGCACATCATTCACGACTTATAGTGCATGTCGTTAATAAAAAATGACACGCAATGCGGGTCGTAAAAACAACTCATTCACGACCTGCAATGCAAGTCATTAATTATAACGACTTGCAAGACCAGTAGTAAAAATTCACTATTAACAACATGCAATGCAAGTAGTTAATATTGCTCAGTATTAATGACATACAATGCATGTCGTAATAACACGTCATTAACGACCTATAATGCAAGTCGTAAATAGTGTAGACTTTTAATGGCTTCTTCATCAACGACGTTGGAATGTAGGTCGTTAAAAGCGTTTAACGACTTACACTGCCAGTTGTTAAAGGAATTTTTTATTGTAGTGTAATTTGCATACACTAGTCATACTCTGCCCGGAGATGGGTTGTAGCAAATCCGGTAGATAGTATATGTATTCGACTATTTGCGATACGACCTGATTCACAGTTATGGATCGCCTTCTTGCAATTGAGCAAGTAGATAGCTATGTTATGCGGTTAGTGGTGGAGTATGAAAATCCTAGATTTTATTTCTATTGTTCTTGTCTTAATCTATCTTTATTTGTTTTCTTAATTAATTAATTAATCAATCACAAACATCAAACTATATTTTTCTAGCAATTCGAGAGTATTACTTTACGAGAATTCAGAATACAACTTAGTTTCTGTGGGATTGATAACATTTCTCAAGTCAAACTATACTATAATACGACTCGTGCACTTGTGATAGGTAAAACCTAGGTCGTCTTAAAGGTGTGTTCTTAACACATATTTTTAACCACCCTGAGCGGACATCAATATGCCTGAGGCATACATTAGTGAAATAAATATTGGTTGAAGGCATACAAATTTTGGTAAGATTCAAATTAATCTCACATGAACAAAAGAAAGCTTTCATTAAAATACAACATGTATAAAGACATGTATTACAAAATTTGCCCAAAGGGGCTACAAATGTCCAGAGGCAAGAATAACAAAAGTATATAAAAGGGTCAGGGTGGTTCTATTGTGGAGGTGATAGTGTTGGGGCCTCAGAGTTGTGGGGATCCGCAAATATTGTCCCAATAAAGAACTCCAAGAAGCAGTAGCTTCCGAATCTTTGTATGGAGGCACCATCTTCAGATGAGCATCCATAGCCTCAGGATCCTTGGGCTTCCTCTGCTATGGTTCCTTAAGAGCATTGATAAAACCATTATGCCAAAATTGCCCTGCAATATGATTGTAGAGATCCTGGTAGCGGTGGTACATATCTGATAGGAACCAAATGTTACACATTCTAGGCCCTTAACTTAGTGTTGTTAGTTTACACATTCTATTTTCTTGGTGCTTTTATGAGGTTTATCTTGTTTAGTGTGTTTTAGGTGCATTATGAGGAAAATGAGTTAATTTCGATGAATTAACTGGAATGCCGACTCAAGACCATTCAAGAACCGAGATCGAGTTTGCAGTTTTCACATATAACTGTCAGAATGTCCTAATTTAGCAAGAAATGATAGTTTTTCGAGTGGAAATAGGCCAACAAATAAAACCCACAATTAATAGTGGGCCCATATGATTTTGGGCCAAAACGGATCGTTTAAGGCGTCGAATCCACGATCTTATTACTGTTAGGAAGGCTGCTGAAGACTTCGTTATTTTTATTGGTGACCTATATAAACTCCGACTTGGCGATATTTTAGGATTAGTTTTATTTGTTAATTAGTATTCTTCTATAATTATTTCGGAATTTTTAAAGTAAATTTATTTTTAGGTTAGTTTTAATAATTATGTTTATTTTTATTATACCTCCCAAACCATTTAGGAGTGTGACTTATTATCTCTATAAAAGGTCACGTATATCATAATAGAAGGGGGCTTTTTCTCTCGACAAATAATTAGTGCGTAGAAGAACACATCTGGAGAGCGACGAATAGGAGAAGACCAAGAGAAAATAGAGGAAAACACCAAGAGGTCCATGGATTCGGGCTCAACATCAACGATGCGATCTCTGACATACTTGGGGAACTAAACCGTATCTAGGGTTTCTAGCAAACCCTTGCCCAAGTAATGTAGACTCTATTTTATTTATTTTTATTCTAAAAGGGAAAACTAAAGAGCATTATCGTGATGATTATGTAGTTATATAAAGTTTTGCATTTATTATATTTCTTGTCTTAGATTAAATTTTAGTTTTCTATATAATGGTTCGTAAAATAGGAAGTCTTGATTTGGACAGACCATGCTAAAGAGAGGTGGAATAGGCATGTTTTTAATTTAATGCACCGTAGGAGTAGAGTAGAGTAATCACATGCACTAATCACACACATTCCGAAGATGGTTTGTGGCTGAATTAGATTGAATGTATTTCTTTTGGGACTAGGCACTAGCTTGTAGTAGTACTAGTCTGATTCACGAGAGTTGTACCTCCCTTATATAATAAAATGAATAAAACGTCTATATTACGAAGCTAGTGGTGTTGCTAGATACACCCTAGACTTTCTACCTATTAAATTTTCTCAACCTATCTTTAATTGTTTTATTTAGTTTACTTGTTTATTTTATTAGTTTAATATCAAAAATCTAAACTAAATTATTACTGACAATTCAAGAATATTATTTATTAGAATTTAGAGTACGACTTAGTCATTTGGGTTCGATAACTTGTCTCAAGTCAAACTATACTATAATACGATTCGTGCACTTACGATAGGTAAAACTAGGTGATTATAGTATTATTTTCAACCATTATTTTAACTGACCTAAGACACCGATCAATGTCCAGACCCCCTTATCTGCACATCTCCAGCTCAGAATAAAAAAAGGGTTAGGCGATGCTAAAGATTCTCAATCTCAGCATTAGCCTTAGCCCTACTCTCCTTCAGGCCAACGTTCTCCTCTGCCAGAGATGTCTTCTCTTTGGCCAGCAGAGCCTCCCTCGCCTCCGCCAGGGCCAGAACAGCCTTGAGATGGGTCACCTCGTCAATCAGATGAGTCGCCTCCTCTATATGGGACTCACTATTGAGGCACAGAGCCCCAACACAGTAGAAGGCTTGCCAAAAAGTAAAGGCAAAAATGGTCTGAGGCCTCAAATGATAAAGTATAAAATAAAAGGCAATGAGGAAAAAAGAAGGAAGACTTACCTCATCATCATGCCCATAACCTTATCAGGAAGATCAGGATTGTCCATAGATTTGAAAAGTGTCCAGATCCTTTCTAGACCACAGGGACTTGGCCTTGGTAGCCATAGCCTCTGTCGAATTGGGGTCCTCTTCCCTAGAGGTCTTCTCCCCCTTATGAGCCATCACAACTTCAGAAGCTTTCCCATTTAGCTTTTGCCTCTTTGAAGACCTCTTTAAAGCATATGGGCGAGGATAAGGGGCTGGAGGTTAAGGAAGGTTGGGGGTGGCAGCACTTGCTGCAGCAGACCTCGATACTGCATAAGTTAAGAGGGCTTCAGTTATGACTTGAGAGGAAGTCCCCTGGGTGGTTGGGTCTGGGATAATTTCCAGGTCATTATCTAGGAGTGTGGGGCGGCTCGCTCAAGCGAAGCATATCAACTGAGGTTTCTAGCTGGGATATATCCTACAAATTGAGATAAGTCAGAAGGTCAGTACATGACGGACACTTAGACCAAAGTTTCCTCCTCAACAATTTGACCCTTTTATAAATCCTACTAGGGTATGCTTATTTAGAGGCAACACCAAAACACTCATAGATATGCTCAGCCCTATGAAGATCACAGTTGTGATATAAATAATTTATCGAATGGTCAACAAGGAAGTTGTAGGACTCAAAGTTTCCAGGGCTAAAAACGCTAGGAATTAGGAAGCAAAAAGCCCGAGGGTAGAACCATAGTCCTTTGATCAGAACCATTCTCTCCTTCCAGCCCTTCTCAAACCTATCAATGCCAGAGGAAATGACCATGTCCGTGAAAGAGTAGAACACGAACCTCCCAGTATTGTTTATGATCTCTAAGATCTGGTAGCACATCAGAAGGTCATCAAAACCCAAATGCAGTCCATGATCATGGTTTGCCAGAATGAGCATGGAAAATGATTCGGAATAAGTTGGGATTAACCTGAAGTGGGGCTATCCCCAGGATGAAGAAAATAAAATGAAAAAATGGGTAAAGGGGGAATCTGACCAGTTTAACTTGGTTGTATGAAAGAAGGAGGTCATGGGGGCCAACACCTTCCCCCTAGGTAAAATCAAACTCAGGATCATATGCCACAAATTCAACCCCCTCTGGTGGCCTCAACAGTTTCCTAAGAGAATTAATGCTTTGGGGTTTCCTTTGATTGGTAGGGATCTTATTAAGGTTGTAAGGAGGAGATTCCTCAATATCATCATCCCTCTCATCCTCTTAGGGAGAACTGGAACTTCCTCAATACGACTTTCAACAGATTCCTCGTGGGAGAGTGGGGCTAGTTCCTCATTGGCAGAGTTGTCATGTGATTCAAACATGATGAAGAATGAGAGAGAGTTTTGAGATACTTATTGAAGTAGAGAAATTTTATCGGGGAAGATCACCAGAGAAGATTACAAAGCACGAAAAGTGACAAGGATTTAAAGGTCAAAAGCAAGTACAAAAGGAAGAACAGCAGTTAAAAAACAAAAATAACCAATAGAGCAAATAGAGATTTATGTGAATATAAAGATGAGAAGGTGCATCCAAATGGTGTATTAAATAAGGCTGAGGCATTGCAGTTTTTCAAGACAAACTAACGCATCATTTGAGGAAATCAAGCTGTCAAATTCAATTCAAAATCTGCATGTATTTTGAAGTTATAATTTTGGTGACGTCAGCGGACAACTCTTGATCGTGCACATATATCTGATAGGGAATAATTTATTAGGGTTTAACTGCCCACATTGACTAGGGAAGTGTGGTTGACCTAGTACAGGGTTGTTAGAGTTTGAAATACAGGTGAGATTTTCCAGGTGAAGTTTGGTTGAGATATCCACGGATAGCTGTTGCAACTACCTGATCCAACGACCACTATAAATAGAAGGCCAACCAATGACGATGAGGTACGACAAAAAAATACACTTCAACTCCTAATTCATTCATTCTAAGGGTGGGTGTGCCAACACTAACTTGATCGTCGAAAGGTCTTTGGTCGACACCACACTAGTGCCACTAGGTGACTTTGTTTTATCTTGCAGGGTATGGCGTCGTTCCAGATCGTGCACAAATACCCTTCATCAGTTAGCATCGTCTATGGGAACCGTCTGGTTTCCAAACAATTATGGTGGTGTTGTGATCTAGGTTGGCTGCCGGCGGGGAACCATGGGTGCAGGCCTCTAGTCGAAGGGAAGTGTCTGGGGAACACTCGGGCAACCCAAATAATCATGAGTGCGTCATAGCGTTGAAATGACTTGTCCAAGCCTTGCATCAAGGGATTAACCAGTTGATCCAACAAAATGCGACGATTTTGTAACGGTTGGCTCCCCCTGCCTGCCCGCCTCCTCACAATGTTATGCCAGACAGACACCAAAATCCCCTTAACCCTGATGAGAATATAGAGGGGAGGGATAGTGATCTCCTAAGGAATGACCTAGAGGCAGAGTAAAGTCAGATTGGAGATTGACGTAAAGATCTACCCCTTCCACCTCCACGAAATTCTCTGCTTCAAAAAAACATAACGATTTGTGCTAATGAAAAGACAGAGGAAGTCACTCACGTTGACGAGCAGATCCAAGATCTCATAGCAAAGATGGATAATGTGATGCAGGCAATGAGAGTAAAGGGTTCGACTACCATAGAAGATTTGGTCCATGGGACCAACCTGCCCTTTGGCCTTGCTGTCATGTAGTGCCCTCTTCCAGATAAATTCAAGATGCCCACCATTGGAAGTTTTGATAGAACTAGAGATCCTATGGACCATTTGGAGACCTTCCAAGAACTTATGCACTTACATATTGTACCAGATGCCATTATATGCCATGTTTTTCCTACAACGCTTAAAAGTTCAGCACGCGTATGGTTCAACAAGCTCAAACCAGGATCCATTGTGGCCTTTGAGGAGTTGAGCAAGCAATTTGTGGGATATTTCATAGCTGGACAGAGACAAAGGAGGCCAACCACTTACCTACTTACGGTAAAACAATAAAAGGAAGAATCCCTTAGAGATTACATCAATAGATTCAATGTTGAGATGTTACAAGTGGATGAAGCTGATGAGAAAGTGGCTCTGACTGCCTTTATGGGAGGATTGCAAACCTTGATATTCTTATTTTCTTTGGCAAAAGAACCTCCTACCAATATGGCAGACTTATTGGTTAGAGCCCAGAAACACACGAATGCTGAAGATACCATGAACGTACAAAAAGGAAAAAAGGTTGAAGATAAAAAAAAATTCATAGCAAGAAAAGGTCACCCCCCAGTTTCGACGATGAAAATGAAGTCAAGTTCAATAAATCATCTGTCTACCAGAATGAGGGAATACCTCGTTACAAGAGTGCTGATAAGTTTTCAAGCTACACTCCTTTAACCATGCCAATTGATCAAATTTTGTTGCAAATTGAAAATGATCGAGTCTTAAGATAGCCAACAAAGATGAAATCAGACCAATGAGCAAACCTCACGACAAGTATTGCAAATTTCATCAGGATCATGGGCATACCACAGGTAATTGTATTGACCTCAAGGACCAGATTGAGGGTTTGACTCGAAGAGGCCACTTAAAAATATTTGTAGCAAGGAACAACAGGAACGACATTAATTCTCCTGAGGGAGGTCAAGACAATCACCCCATGGACCAACAACCAATGGGAGAGATTAGAGTTATAGCGGGGGGTACTTGTAAGCTGGGGGCAAAATGAAAAGAGCCTTATCAAGTCATATATTGGGGGCACATTGGTGGAAAACAACTTGATCATCCGTGGAAGACATGGAATTTGCGCAAGTATCTACAATAAATATTCGTGATGTAACAAGTATCATCTTTTTTAGATGATTTGAATAAAATGAGCCAAGTAGTGATGCTCATTTCTACTTTAATTCTACAAGTCAATTTAGTTTTCTCGTCAATACAAAAGAAGTTTATTCAACTCAGTCTAATTCTATATGTTCGACTATACTACTACTCTACTTACCTAAAAGGTTAATGACTTTCTTTATTAAAAGAAATAAATATTTCCCCTTAACAAAAAGGGTGAGCTGAGTGAAGCTCGTAAAATTTAAGTCCCCTACCAAGAGGACGGGCTGAGTGAAGCCTATTGAATAAAAAAAAATATTGCTACTACTACGAAAGATATCAAGCAACGACATTCGACGATCTAAAGGAAAATCATCCAATGGGATATCATCTATCATAAATAATTAAACTCGTTTATACTACAATTATTTGCGTATATACTTTATAAATAATTCAATTCTCTAACAATATGAATTGATAGATGTGGTAAACTATGAAAGGTCAATCACTGCTGGTGGAGGACTTTTATTATTTTGTACAGGCTGGTGGCAATGCTGACTCATCAAATATTTATCCCTGCAAAGCACGAGGCGTACCGTTAAAAAAAAGGACGAATAATGAGGTATTACCTTATTCCACTTTCTCTCTAGGGTTATATGCAATAGTTTTTGTACATTTATATATGAGATGAAATATTTTTTAGGATAAAAGGTGATTGAAAAATTAAATTCCTAGGAAAATCCAACTGTGAGGATTATTTATTATATTTTGAATAAATAAATAAAAAATGTACGTGTTTGTTTGCCTTGAGAAATTTTCCACTGCCGGCAAAGATAGTCTAACTTGGACTACCAAAGAAAATAGGCATGGGTTTGACAAAGTTAAAAAAAGAGTGTATATATATAAATCTCTGCTTGTCTTAGGAAATTCTCAAAGGAGCAAAGACAGTCCACCACAATAAAGAGTCCATTTTCTATTTGCCTTGGGCAATTTCTTAAGGTGGCAAAGGGAATCCACTTGGACTGCCAAAGGAAACAGAGTTGGGTGGTAAATTAAAAAGAAAAAAGAAAATGATAGAGATGAAATATATATTTTCTAAGGAATTGTTTGCTTTGGCAAAATTCCCGAGGCGGCAAAGGGTGTACAACTTGGACTGCCGAATAAAAAAATGGAGAGTCCTGATGGTTCCCCATTAGTTTAAAAAAATTAATAAAAAGAAAGGGTTTGACGTTGCTTTAGGAAGTGGACTCCTAAATCAATGACCTAAGCTCCTAAAGCTAATGACATGTGTCATTCGAATAAAAAATTGTATTAGTTGTGCACGGCTCTTATAGGTACTACAGAAAAGAGTCCTAATTCACTCCTATCATTCCTACTTTGTATATAGCTATCTAAATATATGATAAATTAGAATATTTTAGCACTTATATTTAAATGATAAATGGATATTGATAAGTTTGTTTTCAACTCATATATATCTACATTATACTGATGTATAATAAAAATATACATACACACACATCATATATATGCAAATATATATGTATACAATATATTCTGATAATAAAAGGAAGTGGAATATAAATAAAATATTTTTATATATTTTCATATTCATTTCGAATAAGAAAATAGGAGACAACTGATAGGAAATAATTGATTAGGGTTTGACTGCCCACATTGACTAGGGAAGTATGGTGCCCTAGTGCAGGGTTGTTAGAGTTTGAAATGCAGGTGAGATTTTCTAGGTGAAGTTTGGTTGAGATATCCACGGACAACTGTTGCAACTACCTGATCCCACGACCAATATAAATAGAAGGCCAACCAATGACGAGGTACGACACAAAAATACACTTCAATTCCTAAGTCATTCATTCTAAGGGTGGGTGTGCCAACACTAACTTGACCGTCGGAGGGTCTTTGGCAGGCACCACGCCGGTGCCTCCAAATGACTTTGTTTTATCTTGCAGGGTACGACATCGTTCCAGATCGTGCACAAATACCCTTCATCAACATATGTATGTATATGCTAAGAAATGAAAAGACATTTGAGCAAAATCAACATTTGTGTCAGGCCCATGGAACATTGGGTCAAACCCAAAGGAGCTAGTGTAATGGTCAAAATTCACGGCCCAACAAGGAGAAGGTCCAACAGGAATCACCCAAGGTCTCAAAGAATAATGAAAGGCCCGCATCCGGTTAAGTATTAAGCCCAACTAATTATAGCCCATAAGTCCTTTTAACCTGGGTCTAAACCCAAGGGTTTGATGCGATAAGAGAGGAAGAGATTGACAGTTGTATAGAGAAATCAAATCTCTTTGATAAGGGGATTTGATCCTAATCTAAACGAGTCAAAGCTCATCACATTGTTGTATAAATATGGCATTTGAGCCTCAATAGAGAGATTCGAGTGTTTAAACAAAAATTAGCACTTACAATACAACATTGCAATTATGTAAGCACTCTTTCAATTTACAATCCCACTGGTTGAAATATTAACAGATTTAAGTCCTTATTCCAATTTCTGGATGGCTGCAAAATCAGATCACTTACTTTCCTTAGGGCTCCTGCTCTTGGATAAGTAGATACTTTTGGATTTTCATTGCTTGGGAGCCAGTTGCTTGACCAACAGTCGACTTCCTCCCCATTCTCAATTTTCCACCTTATCCCTCTTCGGATAATATTTTTCGCTGCACAAATACTTTTTCACAGCCATGACGAATTGGAACTGCAATATGACTCCAGAAAGCTACCATTTTGAAAATATTTTTTCTTAAAAAAAGAAGAAAACATGGAATCCTCTTCTAACTCCAATCTCCACGCCAATTTTGCAAGAAGAGCCAAGTTGAAAGCGGTAACATTTTTGTTGCCGAGATATCCAGTGTGCCTTGTGACTTTCCTCATTTCCAGATTCCAACGATTTAGTGAGCTTAATACATTGCATGGCATAATTCGGAAGAGAAGCAAGTGTAGAATGGATAAGAACCGCACGACCAGCTTTAGCAAGAGATCGCCTTTTAGCTCTTTCAATCGAGACGACATTTTTTCCTCCAAAAACTTAAAAGATGAGAGCTTGGAATGATCCAAAACTGAAGGAAGACCCAAATAGACAGATTTCCATCACTCCTCTGAAATGCCCAATATAGCTTGTGTTTGGATCTTCAACCAAGAAGGAGTGTTGGGACTGAAAAATAAGCCTAATTTAGAAGTGTTAACCCGCTGTCCAGAAAGTTGCTCACATTACTTAAGAATTGAATTGAGATTCATTATATAACTGGGCTTCACTTCACATATTAAAATTGCGTCATCGACAAAGAATAAATGGGAAATGCTTCGCGAAGTTCCTGCTCGGTCCCGGCTCTAAGGAGATCTCTATTCATTTCTTCAGAAATTTTTTGGGGCATTAAATTCCAAAATGGTGAGTTTAGATCAACCTCATGAAATGAAGAAAATAAATTCATAAAATATTCTTGAGCAATTGTCCAGACCTCTTCTTTAGAATCTCTCCATAAAAACAAATGTTATTGAGTTTGATATCATCAAGGAAATCTAGACTTTTCAGGTATGTAGTTAATTTAATTGGTCTTTATTTTGAGCCCTCGTTTAATTTCAATTTTACCCTGCTCCATGTGTGAATTCCTAACTAGTTTATTACTTGGGAAATATTATGTATGGACCATTATGACTAGGGGTGGCAAAAAAACCCGTCCCGTCACGTTTAACTAACCGGAGCGGGTATGGGGTAAAAAAAAATCCCCGATTATAATCGGGGCGGGTATGGGGCACCCTCGCCCTGCCCCGAACCCGCTATATAATATATATATATATTTATCTATATATATGAATAAACATGTATTGACGGATTGTTTATTATGCTTTTGAATCTTTGATTTTGATTTCATATAGATTAATTGTTTGATTTTGATCTCTTATAGTTATGTTTGATTTTGGGATTTTATTGTTATTTGGGGGAAAAATAATACGTAAACCAACGCACATGTGTTGCAATGGTATAATCTCACTCCCAAATTGGGAAAGTGAATAATTTGAGCCTCTTAGGAGGCATTTGTGGGTGTGGTGTGTTAAAAAAAAAACGTAATCGGGGCGGGGCGGGGGTGACGGTTGGTGAATTGATGATATTTGTCGTTGCTTCACCAAACTCCGGTCAACAAAATTTATAATACTTACAAATACTTTACTTAAAATAGTATAGCAATAAGTAGGGTCGAACCACTCTCAACTTAGAAATCGGTTTGAGACTAGGATCCAAAACTATAATTTTCGAGATAAAAAAAAAACCACTTAAAACAATTCTTGAATTTTTGAATAATAAACTAAAATAACTAGATAAAATTATCAAATGGTGGAAGAAATCTCAAGGGAAGAGAATCCACCACCCGGGTCTATATAAATAATATTATATATTTCTATTGCAAATTCTCCTCCAACCTATTAAACATAAACATAGATATTGGTAGGCATTCCCCGTATTTCTATTAATTGGTAATCACGGAAAATCTTCCCTCTAATGTTTTGATTTAAAAAATAAATAAATAAAGATAGTGGTAGGCATTCCCCGTATTTCCATTGATTGGTAATCACGGAGAATCCTTCCTCTATTGTGGGTTTTGTCACTTGAAAGAATTATTTCGGGAAGAGAATTAAACAATAAGAAATAAAATAAAATTATTTATATTTTACCCAATGTGGCTTTATCACTCCCTTGAGAAGATGTTTAAACTAGCATAATGATAGAGAAATAAAATAAGATGATAGAAGAATGTTTCATTAACTAAGAAAAATATTACAACAAAATAAAAACTTGATACAAGACTAAATTCTCTCTACAATTTATTGCTCTCTACCATCTAACTCTATACAATTTCCAACTACTCTCCTATTTATAGAGAAAATTGGAATATAATGATATCTTGTAAAGTGAAGTTAGATCTACTTTTCTTTTCTTTTTCTTGAATATTGATGTTTTCCAAGTCATTTTCTTCATGTGCATTATATTCTTCATCTTTTCTTCATGTGCATTGTATTCTTCATCTTCCATCTATGTGCATTATATTCTTCATCTTCCATCCATGTGCATTCCTTTCTTCACTTTAATATATTTTCTTCATCTTTTCCAATTCAAACCTATAAGAAATAAAAATATATATATAAGAACATTTATGCAATAAAATGGTGAATTAAAGATTTATTTTTGACATTTAAAATAGTGATTTTGTGAACTTATCAAATTACCCCCAAACAAACTCTTGCTAGTCCTCTAGCAAATAAGGGAAAAATAGATTTGTTTGCAAAATTAGACTTTTATTAATTTTAACTAAAGATATGCAACTTTCGCAGGCTGCATTCGATTGCATTTACCATATGCAATAAGGCCTTAAACCCCTAGGTTACCCTAGTAGACGAGTAATAGCCTTGTTAGGGTTGGATATATTACCCACAACTTCTTCATTCTTCATTTTCATGCATTCATGCATTCACATACTTATTAATCAAGCCATGATACAATATATAAGATAATATGAATGCAAATACTACCACTCACTACCGAACAATAATTATCTCAAGCTAATGATATGAATGATCCACACTAAAGTAAATAATTTCGTTACTTTCTACTCCCAATCTAGACAACCTTCCGTGTTTTTGTGAACATTCTACTATGGTATGTCAATCTCTCTTCTTCTACTTCATTGATCAAACATTGCCATATTTTTCGAAAAAACTCATTATTTCCATCATTTCACTTCCATCCCTTTTTGTATTTATAAGCTCTGGACTTTCCAGAGAGGATTTTCAGTCCCGACCAACTGGGTCCGAGCTTCTTCCATGGGATTTATGCTCATTAGTTTTCTCCCCTTTTTATGCGAACAATGATATTGGTGATACCAAGGTCCGGTTACTCAAATCGAAGAACTACATTTTGCATTTCTTTGAAAATAATTTTTTTTTAAAATTTTTCTCCATTCTATCTCCCCTTCTCCCCTTTTATAGCGGCAAAGCTAATTTTTCAACTACGTAGTCAAAGATCAACTGTTTTTCCCATAGTGAATGTGTGCATGTGCTTATAGGTCAAAGTTGTCATTTTCGGTTTCAATTTCACTAATTCATTTACCTATGTAAAACCACATCACTTCACTAACTCAATCTAATCATTACTCTCATGAGCTAGAATATCACATCACATACTACTGATATATCATAAACACAAAATTAATCAATTTATAATGCAAAACACTCATGCATATAAAAACAAAGAACTTTTTTTAAAAAAAAAAAAAAAAATCAATTTTTCAATTTTTTTTTTTTTAATAATGAAATTCTATTTTGATTAAATAGATATTCACCCCCAAACAAAAATAACACTGTCCCTAGTGTTTAAAAATACATCTAAGAGACAAATTGGAACAAATTACCGCAATTGAGGTGGTGTTTTTGGAGTATAGTCCCTGTAAAGATTCTTGGCAAAAGAAAAGTCAGGTGATTGGAAATATTATGACAGACTTTACCCCCAAACAAAATCTAAACATATCCAAATAGAGTGAAAAAATAAAATTAATAGAAAATATTTACACAACTGATTGGGCTGCCTCCCAGGAGCGCTAAGTTTAACGTCTTTAGCCAGACTCAACGGATGTGCTATCCCTAAATAGATCAGTCCGAATAAATCGGATCAATGAGGATAATTTCCTCATTTTCAGAAGTTTCAAGTTCTAGGAAAAGCTTTAGACGATGAGCATTGACTTTAAACAACTGTGCATTCTTAGGGTCTTGTAACTCAATGGCACCATGACTAGAAATGTGATGGACATAGTATGGGCCTGACCAACGTGACCTTAACTTCCCAGGAAACAATTGAAGACGGGAGTTATACAAACGAACATTTTGTCCTATGAAAAACTCTTTTTTGAGAATGTGTTTGTTATGTTCCAACTTAGTCTTGGCTTTATAAATTTTGGAACTCTCATAGGCATCATTTCTGATTTCTTCTAACTCATCAAGTTGAAGGGTCCTACGTTGACCGACTTTATCATAGTCAAAGTTCATGGCCTTGATGGCATAATTAGCACGGTGTTCGAGTTCAACAAGCAAGTGATAGGCTTTGCCATAGACCAATCGATATGGAGACATTCCTATAGGGGTCTTGTAAGCAGTACGGTATTCCCATAAAGTATCCTGGAGACGAAGACTCCAGTCCTTCCTTGTGGGGTTAACTGTTTTTTCTAAGATCTGTTTAATCTCCCTATTGGATACCTCAGTTTGACCATTGGTTTGAGGGTGATATGATAAGGCCACTTTGTGGTTGATTCCATATTTGGACAACAGGTTTCCAAAGACTTTGTTACAAAAATGTGAACCATTGTCACTGATTATGGCTCGAGGTGTTCCAAACCGAGGCAAAACCTGGTCTTTCGAAAAATGCACCACAACTCTATGGTTAGTTGTTTTGGTGGCTAAATCTTTTACCCATTTTGACATATAATCAACTGCTAAAAGGATGTAGAGATTGTCAAACGAGGATAGAAATGGTCCCATGAAATCAATACCCCATACGTCAAAGATTTCAACGACGTGAATCGATTGTTGAGGCCATTCGTTTCTTTTGGTAATATTACCTAGCAATTGGCATCTATGACAAGCTAGACAGTATGTGTGGGTGTCTTTGAAAATGGTTGGCCAATAGAATCCTGATTGCAAGATTTTTGCAGCAGTTCGTTTGGAACTGAAATGGCCACCACATGCCTAGTCATGACAGAAGGAAATGACAGACTTTTGGTCTACCTCAGGAACACACCTACGAATGATATGATCTGGACAATATTTAAACAAGTAGGGGTCATCCCAGAAATATTCCTTAGCCTTGGCCAAAAATTTATCTTTCTCTTGTTTGGACCAGTTGGAAGGAATTTGACCAGTCACAATATAATTGACAATATCTGCATACCATGGTGCATGAGATATTTCAAATAATTACTCATCAGGAAAATAATCAGAGATGGGAATGGAGTCACTAGTGGATTCAATAACAAGACGGGATAAATGATCAGCGACTACATTCTCGGAACCTTTCTTATCTCGAATCTCAAGGTCAAACTCTTGAAGGAGTAAGATCCAGCGTATCAACCTAGGTTTTGCATCAGATTTGGACAAAAGATGTCTTAATGCTGCATGATCTGTATAGATGATGACCTTAGATCCAACCAAATAAGATCTAAACTTCTAAAAGGAGAACACGACTGTTATCAACTCTTTCTCAGTGGTTGAGTAGTTGATTTAGGCATCATTTAAGGTTTTGCTAGCATAGTATATGACATGTCGTACTTTATCAACTTTCTAGCCTAAAACAGCACCTACTGCATAATCAGACGCATCACACATAATTTCAAAAACCAAGTTCCAATCAGGTGAGCGAATGATAGGTGCAGTAGTGAGTGCTGACTTTAAGTACTCAAAGGCAGACTTACAGGCATCGGAAAACTCAAATTGTGCATCTTTAGCTAGAAGATGGGTCAAAGGTCTAGCTATCTTACTGAAATCTTTGATGAAACGCCTGTAGAAACCGGCATGACCTAGGAATGCTCTAATATCTCGAACAGATTTGGGGATATGTAGATTGGAGATTAGATCAATTTTTGCTTTGTCTGCCTCAATTCCTGCACTGGAGATATTATGACCTAGGACAATTCCCTTTTGGACCATGAAATGACACTTTTCCCAGTTAAGTACCAAGTTATTGTCACGACAACGTTGAAGTACGAGAGAAAGATGGTCCAGACATTGCTCAAATGATGACCCAAAGACAGAGAAGTCATCCATGAAGATTTCTAGAAACTTTTCAACCATGTCACTAAATATACTCATCATACATCGCTGAAATGTAGCTGGTGCATTACACAAGCCGAATGGCGTGCGACGATAGGCGAATGTACCGAATGGACATCTGAAAGTAGTTTTGTCTTGGTCATCAGGGTGGACAGGAATTTGATTGTAACCAGAATAACCATCTAAAAAATAATAGAAGGCCTGACCAGCTAATCTTTCTAACATTTGGTCGATGAAGGGAAGTAGAAAATGGTCTTTTCTAGTCACGCTATTCAGTTTCCTGTAGTCTATGTAAACTCGCCATCCAATTTGAATGCGAGTAGGAACAAGCTCATTGTGGGCATTGGACACAACAGTGATGCCAGACTTTTTAGGAACTACCTAGATTGGGCTCACCCATTGACTATCAGAAATCGGATAGATGATATCAGCGTCAAGAAGTTTGATAACTTCTCCGCGGACAACTTCTTTCATATTGGGGTTAAGTCTCCTTTGAGGTTGTCTACAGGTTTTCGTATTATCTTCTAAGTGAATGCGATGTTGCACCACTAGAGGATTAATGCCCTTGATATCATCAATGGACCATGTTATGGCTTCCCTATTTGTCTTAAGAACCTCAAGTAATTGGGACTCTTGTTGCTCAGTTAACTCAGAAGATATTACCACTGGAAAAGTCTCAGATTCACCAAGATATGAATATTTTAAAGTCTCGAGTAAAGGCTTTAATTCAATATTATGTGGTTTCTTTGCATTTTCAGATTCAGTGTTAAATGGCAAGGACAATGATTCAAATTTGGATTTATACTTGGGTGCTTCAAAGGGTGGGGCAGAGTCTAGCAAATCATTTACTTGGCTAATGTTATTAGCTTCGTCCAAATTATCATCAAAATGGGCTAGACAATGTTGGAGTGGATCCTCAGGATATGAGTGGTTAAAGGTGTGGGTGGTCAATGAATCAATGAGACAAACATCTTCAACAGACTCTGATTCAATGGGTTGTTTCATCAAATTGAACACATTGACTTCCACTTTCATGTTCCCAAAGGTTAAAGTCATGCTACCATTTCTACAATTGATCAATGCATTGGCTGTGGCTAAAAATGGTCGACCTAAAATGATTGGAATTTGTTTACCTTGGGTTGGTTGAGTGTCTAGCACAATGAAGTCTACGGGGTAATAAAAATCATTAACTTTTACTATCACATCCTCAATGATACCCCTTGGAATTTTTATGGATCTGTTGGCTAACTGAATTCTAACATCAGTTTTCTTCAAATCAGTCAATCCCAAATCCAAGTAGACTGAATACGGTAGCACATTGACACTAGCACCAAGATCTAATAAAGCCTGACCTTCAAAATTTTCTCCTATCCTACAAGTGATTGTTGGACTTCCAGGGTCTTTGTGTTTAACCACGGCTTGGTTTTGTAGGAAGGAGGAACAATGTTGGGCTATAAAGGCTTCCTTAGGGATATTGGTTTTCCTCTTGACTAAGTCTTTAATGAATTTTGCATAAGAAGGAATTTGCTTAATAGCAGTGAGAAATGGAATGTTTATCTGGAGATTTTGAAAAATCTCTAAGATTTCACTGTATTGAGAATCCTTCTTATTGTTGACTAGTCTAGAGGGAAATGGTGCAAGTGGAACAAACGGCTTTGAAATGACCTCATCAAGCTTAGGACCTTGATCCATTTTGGATTTTTGGGAATTGGGGGGAAGAGATTTGGATGTTTCAATTTCATCATTGATGGATGGCTCAACCTTATTATCAATTTTATTTCCTGACCTGAGGGTAATGATGGAATTTACATTGGAATTTGATTGGTCAGAAATGGAAGGAGTCCCTACAAGATTAACTCCTTGTCTTTTTGGATTGATTTCGGGTTGGCTAGGCAATGTACCCCTTTGTCTTTCAGACAGAGCTGCAGTGAGTTGACTCAACTGATTTTGGAGAGATTGCTGAAATTGCAATTGATTTTGAGTCAAAAGATCAAAGTTATTTTCTAACTTTTGAAATCTCTGATTGGAATGCTTATTGGATTGATCAAGATTAAGGGCAAGCATTTTCAATGTGTCCTCATAATTGGAAGTATTATTGACCGGTGGGACAGGAGCAACATAGTTGTTCATGGGATCAATTGCTAAATCTCGGCTTGGATTGAACTGATTATTCCTAGGGAATTGATTTTGAGGAATTATTGGTCCTTAAGTTTGAGGTTGCCTATTGGAGTTACCTTGAAAACCGGATTGACCACTTAAGTTTTGTGGAGGTAAATTTTGTCTCCATGAAAAATTAGGGTGGTTTCTAGTATCAGGATGGTAACTTTGGCTAAATGTATTATGCAATGGTCTCCTAAAGGTATTGAAAGCATAAACTTGCGCATCTGAAGGTTCAGATGTACAAGAGACCGGGCATTCCTCTGTTGGACGGGATAAACCAGAACAAACATTGCATTGTGCAGGGGTAGATATTAGGGCAAATGCATCAAACTTTTTGCTTAAGTCTTTCACTCCAGCAGCAAGACTTTGCATCACAGACTTTAACTCATTTTCAGGTTTGATCTCATAAAAATCAGATATTCTATTCATTTGATCATTCCTAGAAAATTCATTATCAATTTGGTTCCAATTCCAATTTTGGGCATTTTCAGTTAATTCCTCCAAAAATATATAAGCTTGGTCAGGGGTTTGGGCCTTGAACTTTCCTTGGTGCATTGACTCAATCATGGTTTGGTTCATAAGTGAAAGTCCCTTATAGAAGAAATTGAATAGTTGTGCTTTATCAAAGCCATGGTGTGGGCATTTGAGTAGCAAGTCATGAAATCGGTCCCAAGTATGATGGAATTGTTCCTCAATTTTCCCTCTAAATGTACTAATGGCATCTCTCATTGATTCGGTCTTTTGCATGGGATAAAACTTACTCATGAATTTCCTTGCAAGTTCATCCCATGATCGATTGGAGTTGGGTGGAATGGAGTTTAGCCATGATGCAACTCTATCTTCTAAGGACAGGGGGAAAAGATGCAGTTTGACACCCTTTTCATTCAAATTTTGATTTTTGAATGTGTTGCATTTTGTTAAAAACTTCCCTAAATGGATATAGGGTTGTTCACTTTCAAGTCCATGAAATTTTGGCAACATATTGATTGTGGCGGGTCTAATCTCAAACTGAGGTGCATCATTCTCAGGTAGAACAATGCAATTGGGTGGGTTGGCTGTGATTGGGGCAAAGTAGTCATTAAGAGTTCTCGGTGCAGCCATTGATGAATTATTGGTGATTGACATATTTAACAAGGGAGTTGATTTTCTTCTAAATCAAGTAAGGACAGATCACTAGGAAATCTAACTAAACGCTTGTTAACTCGCAACCACTGGGGCATAAACAAAAAGAAACCTAAAAAGGTCGGATGATGGGCAAATAACACAAAATTTTTGGCTTTGTTATCTTGAGCTTAAATTCAAGGGTGGTGAATTTTTAAATCTAACCTTGTAGAGAATTAATAGGATGGTGTCCAAATTAATTCTCTCCTAATTAGACAGCTCCTACTCTATTCCAAATTAAGTCGATAGATTACCAGCTAAGAATCATCAAACTAACAACGGAGTAGTTCCCAGGAAAGTGTGGCGAGGCACGTGGCCTGCTTAATGGCGCGTCAACCACACTCATAGACAGAATTTCCTACCGTTTATCAATTTGATAATGACTCACTGGAGTGACTACTAACCGTTTCCTTCCTAGAGGGCCTATGAGCTCGTAACCCTAAATTGGATTATTGCTAATGAATTTTAAAATTAGGCTCATGGTTTAACAAATGCAAGGATTTTTGTGATTTGTGGGCCACGGAAACGAGTGATGAAATCCCGACCGTATCTTGTGGAAATTTTTGCCCTTAAGTATCTTATGCAAAATGCTAATTAAAATATGCACACACAATAGAAAAAGAAATAAAAATAAATAAATAACGGGAGCTTAGGAGAATTTCTAATGCTATTTTATCCTAAAATTCGCATGCAAAATTTGTGTCTAGAAAAAAAAAACTAAATAAAAATAAAATAGAAATAAACAAAATACAAAAGATGGGAACTTAGGGTAATTTCTAATGTTATTCTATCCTAGAATTCGCATGCAAAATTTTCACATAATCTAGGAAAAAAATGACATGGGTTTAGAGATATGCAACCTGGCTGACGAACTGGTACGGTATCTCCTGCAAAAGAAACAACAAAAATAAACAAATCAATAAAGAGAAGATAAAAAATATGATTAAATAGAAGAAAAGTCCATTAGAGTATAAAAATAGTTCCAAAATTTGTTTGATATGTTATATGTAGTAACCTAATTACCGAAATCTTAAAGGCTAAATGGACAGAAGCTTTAACCTACTGCAGTTTAAATTTTGAATTTTTATTTTATTTTTGAATTTTGAAACTGCAACTTCGAAAGTGCAGGGTTTTTTTTGTTTTTTTTTTTTTAAAACAAAACCTAGAAGTACCTAATAGAGAAATTGTGATTTAAAAAAAATTTACTAACAATATTTTTTTTTAATTAACTAGGAAATCACTAAATAGAGAAAAAATAAAATAAATGGAAGTTATTCACTGTTGGAGCCTAATGCAGGATTTTTTTTTTTTTCGAAAATTAACAAAACTCACACAATATAGAAAAATTAAAATAAATGGAGGGATAGAAAGTTCGGGTGGGTTCCCGAAAACTTGTAGTCTCGAATCTTTGACTCTGAATTCAATGTTGATGCGGCAACGGCGCCATTTGACGGTTGGTGAATTGATGATATTTGTCGTTGTTTCACCAAACTTCGGTCAACAAAATTTATAATACCTACAAATACTTTACTTAAAATAGTATAGCAATAAGTAGGGTCGAACCACTCTCAACATAGAAATCGGTTTGAGACTAGGATCCAAAACTATAATTTTCGAGATAAAAAGAAATCATTTAAAACAATTTTTGAATTTTTGAATAATAAACTAAAATAACTAGATAAAATTATCAAATGGTGGAAGAAATCTCAAGGGAAGAGAATCCACCACCCAGGTCTATATAAATAATATTATATATTTCTATTGCAAATTCTCCTCCAACCTATTAAACATAAACATAGATATTGGTAGGCATTCCCCGTATTTCCATTAATTGGTAATCACGGAAAATCTTCCCTCTAATGTTTTGATTTAAAAAATAAATAAATAAAGATAGTGGTAGGCATTCCCCGTATTTCCATTGATTGGTAATCACGGAGAATCCTTCCTCTATTGTGGGTTTTGTCACTTGAAATAATTATTTCGGGAAGAGAATTAAACAATAAGAAATAAAATAAAATTATTTATATTTTACCCAAGGTGGCTTCATCACTCCCTTGAGAAGATGTTTAAGCTAGCATAAGGATAGAGAAATCAAATAAGATGATAGAAGAATTTTTCATTAACTAAGAAAAAGATTACAACAAAATAAAAACTTGATACAAAACTAAATTATCTCTACAATTTATTGCTCTCTACCATCTAACTCTATACAATTTCCAACTACTCTCCTATTTATAGAGAAAATTGGAATATAATGACATCTTGTAAAGTGAAGTTAGATCTACTTTTCTTTTCTTTTTCTTTGAATATTGATGTTTTCCAATTCATTTTCTTCTTTCTTCATGTGCATTATATTCTTCATCTTTTCTTCATGTGCATTGTATTCTTCATCTTCCATCTATGTGCATTATATTCTTCATCTTCCATCCATGTGCATTCATTTCTTCACTTTAATATATTTTCTTTATCTTTTCCAATTCAAACCTATAAGAAATAAAAAGATATATATAAGAACATTTATGCAATAAAATGGTGAATTAAAGATTTATTTTGACATTTAAAATAGTGATTTTGTGAACTTATCAGGGGGCGGGGCGGGGAGTTGGCGAGTACAGGGCGGGGCAGGTCGGGAAAATAAAAAATTAATCGGGGACGGGGCGGAAAAAAATAATCGGGTTCGGGGACGGGACGGGTGATACCCGCCCCATTGCCATCCCTAATTATGACAAAAGGCTTACTGTTTGGCCTTTCTTGTATTCCCTTCGTTCCATATCAATAGTCCACTTTAATAACTTAATTCGTCCCAAAATAATTATCTAGTTTCGAATCTCAATCAAGGTTGTTAAAATCGTGAATCTAAGTAGGAACGTTGGGGATCGGTAGAATCATAATCGCATAATTGGAAATAGAACCGTAAGATTCACTACAAAAAATATTAGCATCACCAGTAAAAATAAAAACAAATGCCGAAAAATCATTCACCGGCATTTTTTTGAATGCCAGGTCTCGTGTTCAAGTCTCATGCAACAGATTTAAGTTTTGAATTTTTATCAAACAACAATTATATAAAGCTAATAAACATTAAAACAAAACAATATGTATTGTAGTTTAGTTGGTCATGTTGATCAACCCCTTTTGCAAGGTCTTAGGTTCAAGTCTTGGAAACAATGATTTTTGAATTTTACCATTATCGTTGTGTACAAGCCAATAATCTTACATTGGCTTTTTTTGTTATTGTCGGTACTTTTACCAGCGTTTTTTTTTTAAAATGCCAGAAAACAATGGCGTATTTTTAGAAGTGTGGGTAAAAGTAAAAAAGTGCTTGTAAAAATCATAAATGTTGTAATAATTCTATCTAATTATTAATATATAATTCTGTTTATTTTTTTAAAAATAATATACTTATAATACAATAAAAATATATTCTGAACAAAAACATTAAGATTTTGAGTTTTTAATTATTTTCTTATAACTTTGGGTCATCTATTGAGATATTAGACTAAATTATTAATATTTTGGGGCTTTCATATGTGTGATCTAGCCCTTAAACCATTATTTATATCCAAAAAAATCCTAAAACACATGAATAAAATCATGGTAAATCGTAAAATTGTACAAAATCATATTGAATCATAATAGATCCAGACAATTATAATCTCAATACAATATAATCTTATATTTTCCCAAATTAACCCTATTCATTAACTTATAGACATCACTAAAAAAGTAAAATTATACTTTATGTCCAAAGACAAAAATAAAACATAAAAAATCTATTAAAATGTTGAAAAGTGAATTGCTTTGATGTTACAAAGGGAGTATTTGTTTACTTCTGCTGTGTATATTTGGCCCTGTGCCTATTAAGGTTTACATAAATAAAAATATTGTTCATTCATCATTACTCCATTATCCATTTACTATCTATTATACACCATGTCTTATGTTTAATTCTTATCAATTTAATTCTTGTAAACAAATAATTTAAGTGCATGATTGATGGTTGAATAGAAAACAAACAGACTTCATTAACCTAATCAAAAGTTTGTTTGATTTGATTAGCTTGTCACTAATTTCAAATAGGATTTACTCATATATCTATTTCCTGTGCAATTGGGAGAGGATGGTCACAGACTCATAGACATCGCGTATTGCTCTCCTCACTGCATAACTGACATATTGTCTCTAGTAACTGTAATTTCATTTTGGTTATGGATTCTTGGCTATATATATTTATATACACACATGAGATTGTTGAGCCAGTTTTGTAAGAAATATTTCTTTTATTTATTTATTTTTTTGCTTTAACATTCAAAAGGAAAAATAAATTATCATATTTGCAGAGCTTCTGCTTTTATGTACATAAGAAAAAGAAAAGCATAAGTCTTTTGAAAAGCTGATACATAACAACTTTTTCTAAACATTTTTTCAAAATTCAAAATTTGTCAAATATAGTACAAAATTTTCAAAAAATCAAAAAGTACTTTTGAAAAATCAATTCAAATAGGGCATGAGTGCATTTGGTAAAAGTTGCCCAACAACTTAGATGTTGTTTCATGAAATTATAGTGAAGTATTAAAAATTTTAAAATTCGAATCTCTTTTCAATTTTCATATTCAGATTTATGTTATAAGTAATATTTCTATGGTTTAAAGTTTAACTCCATTTTAAATGTCTATTACTGTTAGTGGTATTCAAATTATTTGTCAAACACATCTAATTAAAGAAGTACTGAGTTTATTTAAAATAAACTCGTGAATTGAGTCATCAAAAACATCTTGATTGAATTTTCAAAATGAAATTAATAAAACCATTCATTTGATTTTGGAATTGAATATTTTTGAAAAAAAATATCATTTATTTTGACAAGTAATTTATTGTAACTGCATGTCTTAATTAGCTGGCACTAGGTTTGAACTGATGAATTGATCATAGACCAGTGGCAGTATCCAAGTTATCTAACTTGCTTTATGTCTGATCCATTCTGTTGTGAAAAGCCCCCTTAGGGCATGTTTGGAAATTGGTATGTTTTGGTTTGGTCTTATTATTCCGGTTTTGTCCTATATCTAAATTCTGTTTGGAAACGATTTGGCCTGGTTCCAAATTTATTAAATATATATATATATAAATATATATACACTTAAACAAAATCAATTGCTCCAAAAATTATTCGATCAGGAGAATTAATAAAATAGATGGGAAAAAAAGAGAAAAAAATACGAAAAACTATCCGAGAAATACAAGAAAGTGCTATTATCAGTAAATCCCCCTATGGTTTCATTTTGCATCAACTTACCCCCTCCAGATCAAAAAAACCCCATATGGTTTCATTTTTCATCAACCTACCCCCTTCCCTATAATTTTGGACCAAAATACCCCTAGAGTTTAATTAAATTCAAAAAAAAATATAGAAAATTCAAAATATATATATAATTTGTAAACAAATATATAAAATTAAAAACAAACATATGAAATTCGAAAAAATGTATATAAAATTTGTAAAAATATATATTAAATTCAAAATATATATATATAATTCAAAAAAACATATAAATTCCAAAAAATATATAAAATTTGTAAAACTATATAAAATTTGAAAAAAATATATAAAATTCATAAAATATATATATAATTCAAAAAATATATATATAATTAAAAAAAAAACATATTACCAATCAAAAAAAATATCACGAAAACATAAATCAAATATAGTGGAAGAACACTTTCTTGGATTGTATTGCTCAACTCTCATTGGTTCTCTTGATTATGATTTTCCTACCCCTTTTTTTCTTTTGGATAATTTTGTATGAATATGCTATTGTGGTGTGCCAAAGGATTATTTATATTCATATATTTTTAAATTTTATATATTTTTACGAATTTTATATATTTGTTTCGAATTTTATATGTTTTTTCTGAATTTTATATGTTTGTTTTTAATTTTATATATTTTTTACGAATTATATATATATATTGAATTTTATATTTTTTTTTTGAATTTTATATTATTATGTTTTTCATTTTTTTTATTTTGAGTGAGAGATGAGCTAACTTGGTTTTAGATAGACTGGTTTTAAAAAATCAAAACCAAGCAGCCCAAACATAATATGTTCTTCAAACCAAAGACAAGACCAGACCAAACCAACAAGGCCAAAACCCATCAACTAAACAAGCTCTAAATGTATAAGGTAATGATTCAATCAACCACCAAAGTCTTAACTCATCTATATATATATATATATATCATAAATCTCCCTTGTAATTAGACCTACTTACAAGCATTACCTCCAATATTTGTGAAATCACATTGACCTCCTTCAATGCATATAGAAAGAGTTTTGGTCAAATTTGTATGCAAAATGACCTAAATACCCTGAATTAAAAAAACATATTGGTAGAATATTTTAAAGTGAATTGCTTTAGATGGGAGCATTGTGAAGGAAGAAAATAAGCAAAGTCATAGGTTTGTGATTTTTCAACTTTTCCTCTTCATGAACCCTAACTTTTAGAGAGAAAATGTGTTTTTAGAGAGAGAAAATGTGGGTTCAGAAATATGGTGTTGGGTGATTGGAACGTGAACAACAATGATGGATTTTTAGAGAGCTAGATAATGTGTGGGTATAGATTAAGGATGAAAAGTTGCCCCACTCCGCCCTGTTTATAGTTGCTTTGGGTGCCACATTTATATTATATGGGCGGGTATAGGGTTGGAAAAAAAAACTCGTGCATATACGATGCGGAGAGGGTTTTAGGTGCCCCGCCCCATCCCACCCCGTTTAGACATATTATAATATATATATTAGTAAATAAAAATTAAGTGTAACTCACTAATTCTAAACTCTAATTTTTGTTGTTGTCTAAATTGAAGTGAACCTAATATTGAATAAATTTCTTTTTTTTTTTGTTATTTTCGGTAGAATGTATTGTAATTCGGATTGTTGGATAATTTGGTGGTTTATTTAGTTTTTGTAATATTCAATTTCGTATTTTAAGTATATGATTTTGTGGACTTGTTTAATTTTAAAGTAACATATTTGAATATTTTAACTGTTAACGGCTAAATGCGGGTACCTGTAGGATTTAAAAAAACCGACGGAGATGGGAACAAGATGACCTCCACCCCATTTAGCTTATTTTGGATGAGAACGGGGTGTGGGTTTCTTAACTATTGCATAGAAGGTTACACCCGCCCAGAACCGTTGTCATCCTTAGTTTTGATAGAGAAATGTTTGTGGGGGTTTAGGGTGATGTTGGATGATTCAAAAACTATATTTTTTGTGGGTCTCTTTGATTCTACCATATTTGAAATTTCAAATCCAGATACTGTTAGAGGGTGTTGTTGAGATTGTGCTTTTGTTGTCGGTTTGAAGATGAAATATAGATCAAGAATTAGATATTGGAAATTGTTGGCACATTTTAGCTTCAAAAATAAAACGATCTAAAAACATACAAAATGTACACAATTTTATAGAAAGAGATGGTGATAGATATTTAAGAGAGGGTGATATTTATCCCAGAGAGAGAGTATAGAGAAAGAGAAAGATAGTTGGTAAAAAGATATATAAGGGTATTTTAGTAAAAAATGTATGTATATTTTGGTAATCTTTGTGGAAAAAGTAAGGGTAAAAATATCATTGTAAACATACTATGGGTAATATGGGAATTATATGTGAAAAAATTACTTTATTCACTCAAAAGATTAAATTTTGGCATTGACTATATACCGGATGGAAAATTATTAGAGCCAAAATTAAGGAAGGTTAATGAGATTTTACAAATATTAGAGGTATCGCGTGTAATTATGCTTAAGTTCTGAAAAAGTTTGTGATATTAGCCTATATATATATATATATATACTATTCAATGACATGATTAAGTTTTGGTTTGTAAAATTGAACCGTTATAACTCTTGGGACCTGTTTGGATAGGTGGTTTTGGGTCTGGTTTTGGTTTTGGTCTTTGATTTCAAGACCAAATCATGTTTGGTTGGTGGGTTTTGGACTTGGTTTTGAGATTTTTAAAACCAACCACTAAAATCATGGTTTTGGCCTACCAATTTTGACTTTTCTCTCTCTCTCTCTCTCTCTCTCTATATATATATATATATATATATATATATATATGGCCGAAAATATGAATTATTTTGAAAAAAATAATATATAATATTTGGAAAAAAATAATTTTTTGGGAAAAATAATTGTTTTTCGGAAAAAAATAATTTTTCCCCATTTTATATCCTTTTTTCTAAATTTTTAAATTTTTTCAGTATATAATAAAATTATTCAGAATTTTATATTTTTTTTGAATTATATATATTTTTTCGAATTTAAGATATATTATTTGAATTTTATATATAATTTTCACATTTTAAAATATTTTTTTCGATTATATATATATTTTTTGGAATAAAAAAAATAAAAATGTCAAATGTTTTCGGGAATTTTAAATATTTTTTAATTATATATATTTTTTCATTTTAATATTTGTTTTCAATTTTATATATATATTTTTCATATTTATATATTTTTAATACATATTAGTATATATATATAATTATACCAAGACCAAGACCAAAATCAACTCCTTACCAAACATTATATATAGGTTTTAGATTTATCTAAAACCACCCAAGACCACCAAAACCAAAATCACAATACTAAGACCAAAACCAAGAACAAAACCAAGTTCCCAAACCGGCCCTTGGCATTTTCGTCAATCCCTTTTAATCTAGAAACTACTACATGATGATTGACATTGAAATGCGAGAATATAGGATGATTAGTGAAGATAAGAAGTATATGAGTGACATGAAACTATTCAATATCAAATGTAAGGTCCCGTTTGGATACTGATTTGGTATAGTCCTGTCTGGTCTAGTCAGTTCTGGTCTGATCTATGTGATGTTCTGAAAGTCTGTTTGATAAGCGGTCTGGTCTGATGATCTTGGTATGAGAAAACTGGAATCAGACCATGTTTGACAAACTGTCTGGTTCCAAACTTCTTTGAACCAGACTATGTTTGACAAACTGGTCTAGTCTTAAATTTTTAGTAAGCTGTGAAAATATTGAATATACTTTATATGATATAATAACCTTAAAACCCACAAAATTAATTTTTAAACATTTGTTAAAGTATTTTTGAATGATTTTTATTATGTATTTCTTACATAATAATGTTATATTGGTTTAGTAAACAATTCTTAAAATATGATTATTGAACTTCAATTATCAAATATAACAACAGATAAGTTTTATACAAGCCACATTTTTTATTATATATAAATTACAATCACACGAATTTCACAAGTTATGCAGTAATATTATACAACAACTTCAACTATCGATAACGTGCAAATAATGCACTATGATATTTTAGCTTTTAAATTTTTTTATTATTTACCATTTACTATTTACTATTTATTTATTATAATATAAATATTTATTATTATTTTTATATATTATTTAATTCATTTTGTTTATTATTTATTCATTTACTTTTATTTGTTTATCAAGATATTTTATTAAATTATTATTTATTATTGTATTTATTTATTATTATTATTTTTATGCATTATTTAATTCATTTTATTTCATTTAGTTTGTTTATTATTTAATTCATTTAATTTATTAATTATTATTATGTATTATTTAATTCATTTGTTTTATTATTTAGTTTTTTTATAAAAATAATTCATTTAAGTTATTATTTATTCATTTATTTTAATTAATTTATAAATATATTTTATTCATTTATTATTTATATTATTGTTTATTCATTTATTATTATTTTTATGTATTATTTAATTCATTTTTCTTATTATTTATTTACTTATTATTATTTTTATGTATTATTTAATTCATTTTGCTTATTATTTATTCTTATTTTTATATATTATTTAATTCATTTTGTTTATTATTTATTACTATTTATTCATTTATTTTTATTTGTCTGTAAATATATTTTATTAATTTATTATTTATTAATTGATTAATTTATTTATTATTTTATGTATTATTTAATTCATTTTATTTCATTTATTTTTTTATTATTTAATTCATTTAATTTAGTTAATTATTATTATGTATTATTTAATTCATTTTGTTTATTATTCATTTATTTTATAAATATAATTCATTTAATTTATTATTTATTCATTTATTATTTATTATTATTCATTTATTATTATTTTTTTGTATTATTTAATTCATTTTCCTTATTATTTATTTATTTATTGTTATTTTTTGTATTATTTATATTATTAATTTATCATTTATTATTATTTAATTATTTAATTAATTTATAAATATATTTAATTAATTTATTATTATATTATTATTATTTATTATTATATATATTTATTATTATCATTTTTATGTATTATTTAATTTATCTCGTTTATTATTCATTATTTTGTTTATTTTTTATTCATTTATTTATATTAATTTTTAAATATATTTTATTTTATTTGTATTAATTTAGAAATATATTTTATTAATTTATTATTTATATTATTATTTATGCATTTATTTATTATTATTTTATTATTTATTATTTAATTAATTTTATTTATTATTCATTATTTTATTTATTTATTTTTGTGTTTTGGTTTATATATTGGTTAAATGTGGTTCAATTATTTGTGAATATTTTGGTTATATTTTGTAACCAGACCAAATAGAACCACCAAAAATTATGATCCTAAAAAAGATTATTTTGGTTCAATTTGGTCTGGTTTATATGTTTTTAGACCAATGCAAAATAAATATGGTCTGGTTTAAAAAAATCATGACCAGACCAGAAAAATATGACCATAACCAGTAATCAAACAAGGCCTAATAATATGTATATCATGCTTGAAGCTAAACCAAATAAAGTAAATGAATGTATGGTTACAAAAATAAGGGAACGTAAAGTTGAATTTGTTTATAATGCATGAAGCTAAACCAAATAATATGTATATTCTCTCTTTTATTATTTATTTTTTCTTTTCAACTTTGATTTTTTTTTTTTTTCAGGTTTTATTCGGTTGCTCTAGAATTTTAATTGGAGGTAAGGAATGACCTATAAAATATGGAATGCTTATTCCTTCTATTTTCAATTATAATATATAAGGAGGGCAAAAAAAATTATAATATATAATGTTAATCTTATCTTATCTTTCCTTTCAATTATATAATATATTATATATTATTTATCATGAAGATAAACCGAATAACATATATATCCTCTTTTTATATCATTCATTTTTCCTTTTCAAGTTTGATTTTTTTTTTTCAAGTTTGATTCGGTTGCTCTAAAATATGGAAGGTTTATTCCTTTTACTTTTCAGTTATAATATATAGTGCCAATCTTGTCTTTCTTTTCTTTCTCTTCTATTTCCTTCCCTATGATAAAAAAAGTAATATTGATGTAGGTTAAATTAGATTCTTGGGAACTTAACATAATTAGTAAGAATTGGTTAGCATTTTTTTCATTTTTGTGAAAACTATCATATTATGAAAAAGGTAACTTAATTAAAGTTATAAAAAAAAAAGTTGAAATTTTATTCTCACTCTACTTAGTACTTACCCTACTTAATGAGAACTAATTAAAAATATAATATATAAAAATTAATTTATATTTATTTTTATATTTTATTTTATTTTATTTATCCTCAATTTATTCATCACGGATTACTTATCACGTGCATAACACGTGTTTTCTCCTAGTATTTATATAAATTCAGTAAATGCAGAACCTCCGCAAATATTTTTTTAAAAAAAAATGAGGGTCCTCTCTCTTTAAATATAACTTTTTCAATACCTATATACAAGGACAGATCCATCTCAGGACAAGTGGGGGCATGAAAGTTTTTTTTTTATATTTTTTATTCTAAAATTTTGAATATTTAGTATTTAGCATTTATCCTCCACTAGATTTTTTTTTAACTTTAGATATCACATAATTTAGATTTCTTTACAACTAAGTCCCCATTAAAAATTTGTTTTAAACCCCACTAAAATAAATATATGTCATTTATATTCCAAAATTTCACTGTAATTTTTTTTAGCCCCCACTGAGTTGGATCTCTACATATGCAAGCCATTTATATGTACAAATTGTACAATGGTCTTTGCTCGGTAAATTCATTGTCAATATGTACAGACTACTACATAGTAGACCTGTAAACGGGTCGGATTCGGATCGGATTTGTCCTAACCCGATCCAAATCCGATAAGTTCATATCCGATCTGATCCAACTCGATAATCCGATGGATTTTCACTTAATTAATCCAAATTCGAATTTTTTCATTTTCAGATATCCGATCCGATTAGGTAAAAAAAATTACAAAAAGTTATTATTTTTTATTTTTTATTTTTATGTTAATTTTTAAAAATATTAAAAACTAAATTATGTATTTTACAATCAATGTTTATAATACATGACTATACATAATTAAGTATACCATTTAATATTTACATATTAATAACATAATATATATATATATATATGTGTATATATAAAATTAATCGGATCGGATTAACATAAATTCAAATCCAATTTGTTAAGAAATCGAATTATCGGATTCGGATCCTAATCGGGTTATCGAATTTTATTTTTAATCTATATCCGGCTAATCGGATCGGATTCGGATCAAAATTCAATCCATTGACAGGTATACTACACAGTGTAAAACTCAACCTTCCAAAACAAAGGCTATATGTACGAGAAGGTACCACAGCCCAACCACACGTAGAGAGTGATAATGCAGGAATGTAGAGAGTGATAATGCAGGAATGAAGTTTCGATGCATCTGTTGAATAGATGCCATAGAGATTTTTAATGAAGCTATGTTGTCAAAGTAAGCATGGCGCTGTTTAACAGATGAAAATAGCCTAATGGTTCGAGTTCTCAAAGGAAAATATTTTCCAAATTGCTCTTTCTTTCAAGCTCAGCCAAAGAGGAGTTCTTCTTGGGCATGGAAGAGTTTGTTAAGTGTCAAACCATTAGTTTCGAAGGGTCACTGTTGGTGGGTTGGGAGAGGCAATATGATTCATTTCTGGTGTGATAATTGGATTCCAGAAAAAGGCGACTTCACAGTCCACTCAGCAGCTCCTATCGGCTCTCATATGTTAAAAGTTGCAGACTTTATTGATCCTAACTCCGGGTGATGGAATGAAGATCTACTTCTCCGTATGGTCAATACTCTAGACTATAATCGCATCATCAAAATACCGCTGCCCAATTTTCCAATTGATGATAAAAAAAATTGGGGCTTCTTTAAAGATGGAATATTTTCAGTCAAGTCGGCCTACCACCTTGCCTATGATATGCGTCACTCAAATGACTTGACATCGGCATCACCAAGTTTTTGGAAAGCTCTGTGGAGAATAAAAGCTCCAGAAAAATTGAAGCATTTGTTGTGGAAATGTGCCCGTCACCGATTACCAGTTCGATCTAAATTAGCAGCAAAGGGCATACCAATTAATCTTATTGCCCAATCTGCCTTACTGAGGAAGAAACTATCGAACACTTATTCCTGTATTGCTCTATTGCGCAACAGGTTTGGAAAATCTCACCTTTTGGGTTGGATTTTTGCTCGGTGAGATCGAGGAGTTAGATAAACTGGTGGAGGGAAATTTGCAAAATTTGGGAAGGGGTTGGAGAAGCTGACAAATCAAAAGCCGCTGCAACTTTCATTCACTAGCAAATTTGGATAGCGAGGAATGATTTCATTTTCAAGGGCACCACCTACTTGCCGAATTGCATTGTGGAGAAAGGTTTGGCTGCATATTCAGATTACTCAAACACCCATCAACCAGCCCAAAACTCGCATTCTAGGCGTGTTTTATGTTCTCCTCCCGGGTGGGTACCTCCAGACCCAGGATGGCTGAAGATAAATTCTGATGCATCTTTTTCTCACCAGTCTTCATCATGTGGTGGTGGAATTGTCATACGAGGACCCGACGAACAAGTTATTTTAGCGTCAATCTAGTTTTGGAATCATGTCCGAAATGCTATGGTGGCAAAGTCGATGGTCCTTTTTGAAGCAGTAAAACTTGAAGTGGCTAAAGATTTCAAATATGTGATGTTTGAGATGGATGCCCAAACGATTGTTCGTGCGATAAACGACAACATTCCAACTCACCTCGTGGATTCTGTTTTTCTGGATAACATCAAAAATCTGTTAGCCTCTCATAAAGGATTTCGATTATCTTTTTCCCCAAGAACAACCAATAGAGCGGCTCATGAGTTGGGGAAACTTGCAAATCTCTATCAAAAGTTTGATGTGATTAACTTCTCTAATGAAGATACATGTAATTCTAATTGGAAGGAGATTGTAAGGGCTGAATGTACTCTATGATCTTTTGGTTAATGAAAGTTTTGCTTGCCAGGTTAAAAAAATATATATAGATATACTACTAGAAAATATAAATTGGCCTAACCCTCAAATGTCACGCACATTTATGGGGCTTGTCTTAAATTTAGTAAGTCAATTACACCTTCATTTCAAGAAGAGTAGTGATATATAACTATGCAACCAACCAGATGTAAAAGTTATTAATGGCTATAATAAAGAGATAGACCAGAAGTTGTATGTATGTGTGTGTGTATATATATATATAATGATTTAGTTAAAATAAAAATTGTATACCTATTAAGAGTTGGCAAAATGGATATGACACAGTAACATGACACGAACACGGCCTCATTTAAAAGGGTTAGGGTTGACGGTTGAACATAAAAGAGTCAAGGGGAAAAAAGGGTCGACCCAAATAAGACACGAAATTTTTCGGGTCGTGTTCGGGTCAAACCCGTGTAACCCGAACACGACCCGAAATTAAATAATCATGTCAAATAGGTCAGGTTGACAAGTTTACTTGAATTCAACCCGTTTAAAAATAAAAACAGTAAATTAGAATATTATGGAAGGGTAACAATGTCTTTTGATGAAAATCTAGGAGCCCATATTTTTTTTATAATGTCAGTTGGTTTTGTCCGGTGACAAGCTTAGAGAAGAAAACTGAAGATCACTTTTTTTCTCTTTTCTGTATAATCAAAAGAAAACTTGACTTATATTATATTAATTGAAGTGATTTGTAATGTTATATTATTTTAATGGTTATGGGTGAAATCTTATAAAAATTTATCTTTATGACATGACAAAGTTAATTAGATTTTTTAAACATGTCAAAAAAATTGTGTCGAGTTGAATCCAACACGACCCAAATTTTTAAACGGGTTACATGGGTCGTGTCGTACTACCTGTTGAAATAACATGTCATCTTAGTGTTTAATATCTTCGACATGAATATTAATCATGTAATGTTCGGATCAAGGCATTTCGTGTTCGTGTCGTGTTCGAGTAGACACGAACACGACCCGATAACCCGAATTGCTAGCCCTACCTATTATAGCAAATAATGGTGATGTTTTAATTTAACAAAAAAAAAACAATTGGTGATGTTTAAGAGTTTGTTTCAATTAGAAGAGTTAAACAAATAATTAACATCTTTAAAAAAAAAATCTTGAAACTAAAAATAATAAAATGGTAGGACTTATTTTAAATTTTACAAATACATGTAATTAGACCTGTCAACGGACCAGATTCGGATCGGATCTAGTTAAATTCATATTCGATTTGTTAATAAATCGAATGGTCGGATTCATATCATAATCGGATTATCGAATTTTTTTGCTAATCCATATTCGATTAATCGGATTCGGATTAAAATCTAATTCATTGACAGGTCTATTTATAGGGATGACAAAACTCCCCTATTCGATCGGAATCATATAATTCGATGAATTTTTACGTAGTTAATTCATATCCAACAATCTGATCCAATTATCTAATTACAAAAATACAGAATACAGAAATCAATAAATAGTTTTAGATTTTTTCTTATTTTTCAAGATTAGTAAACCACAAATTACCAATCAATACTTATAACACATGTCCATGACAAATATAAAAGCAAAAAACAAAAAAAGAAATTAGAACATTATTAAGTATACTACATTTACTGTTCAACATTTATATATTAATAAATAGTATATAAATTTAAAGTATAAATATTGAAATAGTGAAATTATTTACACTTTAAATAGTAGTGTAGATGATTGTAATGGGGGTCGCGGGAACAGACCCGCGACATGGTATTTTGGTTAATCGCGGGAACAAGCCTGTGACATAATATTTATGTTAATCGCGGGAACAGGCCTGCGACATGGTATTTTGGCATATCGCGGATGCGGGAACTGGCCCATGACTTGGCATTATAGTTAGTTACAGGAATTGGCCCGTGACTTGGCATTCTTGTATTTAGCTAAGTACCAAGATTCAAAAGGGGGTATTGCGTGAAATGGCTCGCGACTCTAGTACTTGGCTAAGTACTAGGCATCAAGGGGGGTTAAACTAAATAGACCCGAGATATAAGGCTTAGGAGGCGATGCGATAGGCCCAAGGTATAAGGCTTGAGGGAAAGGCATCAAGGATTGTGAAGTAAACACTACAAAGATGTGCGCGTGAGGGCCCGGTGAGAGACATAGGCTCACCGATACTCATGCCCCTATGTGTTGCATCACAATGGGAGTCCTAAAACAAGGCTTTAATGAGACCTTTTCAAAAGAACAAGAGATAGTCGCGACATCACTTGGCATCATTGAAAATAAGACCTTAAAGGGGTCTGGCAGGACTTAAGAGTCATGAAAAGGTATGTATGCAAAAGGTCATGACTCAGGAACATCCTATGTCATCAGGGGACAATATGTCCATGGCACGAATATATAAGGAGAGCAAAAATGCTCAATGGCAGAGGACATGGAATGTCCAAGGTAAAATGGCTCTGAAAGACAGGCTTGTGAGAAAGGGCTCACAAGAAGGCTTGTGAGAACAAGCTAACTAGAAGGGCTCATGAGAACAAGCTCGCGAGAACGGCTCATGATCTTATTCCACAAAGTGGGATCCGCAAGGTGGATTCGCGAATAATGAAGGTCGCGACTTGAAGGAAGGTCGTGAGAGAGGTCGTGACGTGAAAGGTCGCAAGATAGGTCACAATGGGAAGGTTCGCGAGGAGGGTCGCAAAGGACCCTAACTAAGGTCGTGAACCGAAGGCTACAAGAAGGGGGTTGAAGATGACGTGTCATAAAGGGGATTCCTCAGGTCAGTGCTGACTTCGATGTCTATAAATACCAAGTTTTAGGGACTTTTGGGAGAGACTTTGAATAGACTCCAAATGGGACTCCAGTTCTGCTCTGGTTTAGCTCCAGATCTAAAGAGAGAAAGTTTTAGAGAGAGCGAGATGGAGGGAGGGATAGATATGAAACATCTTGTATAGCCCCTGTAAGGCTATTGTTGGCTCTCTGTTCTCTATACTTTATGTACACTGTATTTATCTTTTGAACATCAATAAAATCTGGTTTATGGCGAGTTGACTAGTTGAGAAATTACTCCAACATCATTCACATCACGAACCCTCTCTATAATGATCAATCATTATTAATAAATAACAAAATAATTAAATTAATATTTATATATAGATATAATACTAAATATATATACATAAAAATATCAAATCTAAAGTGATATATATTATATAATTTTGGATTGAATTATTATCGGATCGGATTAGCATAAATTCAAATCCAATTTGTTAAAAAAATGGATTATCGAATTTGGATCCTAATCGAGGTATCGTATTTTATTTTCAATCCATATTCAGATAACCGGGTCAGATTTAAATCAGATTCGAATCAAAATAATTCGATCCATTGACAAATCTACATGTAATGCACCAAGTTTGAGTAGACTTACCATCAGAATCACTGTGCATGGATTCACTAGATTAAATTTTTAATGTATGGAGTTCATATGAATGAAGATTTAAAGTGGAAAAGTTATGAAGAAAAAAAAAGAGAAAGTTATGGGGTCAAGGCCGATTATTCAATTACCTCTGTTACAATTCACAGCTGAAACCTCCAATTGGAAAATGTGGGTATGTATTTGTAATCTTTGTGTAAACATGAATTTCATCTCTGAAATTCTAGGAAACAAAATAGGAGCAAACAAATAATTTTATTTATAATAAATGATAAAATATGTGGTACAATTCTCTGTGGTCGATTCTTAAATAAATAAGAGTCTTCATCTGATTAAATCTCCTAAAACTTCGGTGTAAGGGCTTTGAAAGCTTGATCTTGTACCGTTACTTGATTGTTGCTTGTGTTCTTCGGGATTGAAGAGGTCTTGATTTGTTGAAGGTCTTTGAAGAAGAATGACACAGGTGTGGCATGCTTGTTGTTCTTCGTTTTCAAGAATTTCAGAGGTTTTGTTGAATTAGAGTCGGAAGAGCTTTGTAGCAGTCTTCTTCTCATTTTCCTCTTTTTATCTTCCTTTAATGTGTTTGGTGGCCTTATATTTATAGGCCAAATGTGGGGTCTTAAATTTGGAAAGTACCCACTAATTATGCTTAAAATCCCAATAAATAAAAATATTTATTTCTTTATTATTTTTTGAGAATAAATTCAAATTTAATTTGAATTATAAGTATATAATTTAACCCTCTGAGAAATTGACACGTGTCCATTTGTGGGACCCGTAATTGTCAATAAAATTGATCGAAACTTATTAATTTAAGTCGACCGATCCAATGGTGATTAAATGATCACCAATTTTACGTGTCTACAAATTGCCCATGCTTCAGAGCTTGGATTCGTGCATGTTTGTCTTGCAGGAGTAGACAAGTTTTGAAGAATTTATTCATTTATGTTTTATTTTATTTTTTTTATTTATTTGAACTGAATGAATGTATTAGGATAGCCCATCAATTAAATAGAAAATACGGCCCATGACACCAAAAATGGGTTAAATTGGAAACCAAAAATTTTGTTTCCCTTTCTTTTATTTTCTTTTTTTCCAAGACTTGTTCATTTGGAAACCAAAATTTTATTTCCTTTTGAGTATGAAAAATAAGTCTATATATATGTTGTGTTTGTCCAACCCTAACATATTCAAAATTGCATTCACAAACAAGCCAAACCAAGCCGCAAGACGCCACTGTGAGTTTTGTTTTTGTGCATGTGTGTGTAATAATTATATATATATGTGTGTGATTTAGTGTGTGTGTGCGTGTGTGATTTAGTGTGTGTGTGGGGGGGGGGGTGTCTGACTACAATAGGTTGTGTGGGTTGACTTTTTTTTTAATATATATATATATAGGTGGGTTATATATGTAATATATGTATATGTGAGAGTTTTTTGTACATGGTGTGAGTCTGATGGAATTAAGGGAGTGGTGTTTATAGAGAAAGTGGGTGAATGACGCCCACTTTTTTTTTTTTTTTAAGTTGACAACAGTTCAATTTTTTTTGAAATCAGATCATTGATCAAATTTTTTTATTTTTTATTTTTTATCATTTTTATAGGTTATCCCTTCATCCTTTATGAAGATTAAGGAGGACTTTTGCAAACTACCTATTTTCTACAACAGTAAGTTTTTTTTTTTAAGTCACCATGCCTTCGGAAAAATACGTTCCTTAGAACAAATTTTTTGGCCCTTCGGGGTCCCAATGCTTTATCAGTCCCTTCGGGGTCACCATATTTATCAGTCCCTTCGGGGTCACAATATTTATTAGTCCCTTCGGGGTCATAATATTTTATCAGTCCCTTCGGGGTCCTAATGTTTTATCAGTCCCTTCGGGGTCACAATATTTATCAGTCCCTTTGGGGTCACAATATTTTATCAGTCCCTTCGAGGTCACAATATTTTATCAGTCCCTTCGGGGTCACAATATTTTATCAGTCCCTTCGGGGTCACAATGTTACATCAGTCCCTTTGGGGTCCTAATGATTTATCAGTCCCTTTTAGGGTCACAATATTCTGGACTTAATTATTGAAATCAATCTAAGAAGAATTGTTTCCCACATCCATTACTATCTTTTTTTTTTTTTTTAGCCATACGATCATGGTGGTCTTCAAGTGTTTGGACTCCTAGACAGTCGCCATTTGGAGCGACATAATGACTCTGCCGAAAGAGACACTACTTTGGAGGTTGGGACACCCCTTATGGGTCACTTTGCTTTACAAGTGTCTCGCTCCGATTCTTTGCCATATCCTTACTTGTCAGACTGGTCGTGCGAGATTACTTGTGGGCTCACAAACCTCGGGTACAACTACAAGAAGGACAAAGGCTTAGTTTCTCGTGCTTTAACGCTACGATCTTCTTTGCATGAGATTGAGGCAGAGACCGCTCCGTTTTCACTTTTGGGGCATAAAGTGGCTACTAGAGAATTTATATGGAAGACTCCTCTGCAGATTTTTTCCGTCTTTCGATACACTGAAGGATACTGGGAGTGGGCGGAAGACATCTTAGGCCGCCAAGAATAGTTTCTGAAAGAGAAGAATTTATATGATGCAATATATGCTTCACTATTTTCATACTCTCAGCATGAGAACATTCTCCGAGCTTTCCTCGAGTTATAGTGCCCTTCTACTAACTCCCTCCATTGTGCTGCAGGCGAGGTTTCTATTTCCCTTCATGATTTACGCGTCATATGAGGTCTTCCTTTTAGTGGCAAGCAATACTAGGAAGTCATTCCCTCTGCTAGAGAATTATCAGATCTCGATTGAGAACGAAATTATTTTCTTCCTCTTACTTATGGATATCTCTTTTTGGCCTTCCATCGCCTTTGTAAGGAAAGAACAAATGGTGGGAATCGTTGATTGGGTGACCTTTTGGTTTAGAGATGTTAGGCGATATCCTATTTGGCCGCCTTTTTAGCATGTTGGTTATGCAAATATGTCCTATCGTCGAATCCTGATGGCGTCATTCAACCTGGCGTATTCAAGGTTGCAAGCATGATCACAGATGACATCAAATTTTGTCTCTCTGTCCCTGTTTTGGCAAGTATTTACAGAGGTTTGAATGACAATGTTTCCTCACCTGACCCAGGGAGTTCTAGTGTTATATTTCATGCACATTATGTATTTGGATGGATAACTGACTATTTCAGAACCCACTCTCCTGCTTTGGAAATCCAATCTCTTCCTCGAATGATTTTATATGCGAGTACTGGGCCTGCCCAACACGTTGATGAAGTCGTAGCTTAAAACATGTTTCGATTATGTAAAAGTGTTCCACTTCCTTTTCATTACCGGACATCTTTGATGCGGGAGGTGCGAAAAGATGATGGTCGACTATCCATTTCCATTATGAGTACCTTTCTGGCCTCCGATCAGGTTACTTGACATTGCGCCAAAATGATTTTATCATTGTCGAGCCATATAGTCCACACAGGTTTTGTAGACAATTCTTTTATCATCAAGATGTTCCTGGTAAATTGAAAGATGATAATCGCATTGGTAGTCTAGAAGAGATCTAAAAAATGTGGAGGCTTGTGACAAGTTTCAAGACCGGGAGCAAGGTACAACTTCCTTCGAGTTCCAATTTTAATAAGTTCTCCGTGACATAAGCTTATGCCGAATAGGGGTCAAAAGTCTATGTCGACCCTTCTACAGTCACAGAACCTATTGTGCCACAAAATGATTATCCTTCTGCACCTAAAGGTAGGAAAATCATTCTCAGGAGAAACAAGTTGAGCATCCCCTTTAATCCACTGCTAGCAATTCCATCTAGTGGTCATGGTGTTGCCAAGAGTTCTGGGACTAGCTGACTATGTTCCGCCACTCATTCGCAAGCGCCAACGTTCTCCAGTAGCGGATGACTCAGATGGGGAAATTGGTACCAATGATCATGTTCGTAATTTGAAGCATGTTGGTGATAAGCAGAACCATGTTGTTACTCCAAGGCAAGAAAACATTCCTCAAGGTTTAAATGAATTGTTTCGAGGAGTACCAAGCAGTTCGCAACCCATGCAGGTTATTGATTTTATTTATTTATTTATTCATATTTTTTTATTATTATTATTATTTATTTATTTTTATTTTTTGTATACACAATGCATTCTTATTTTATTTATTTATTTATAGATAAATGAAAATGAGGGTTTTCTAGGAGGTTTGTTGGAATTTGATGATCTTCCAGCGGGCAGTGAAAGTTCCATTTTTGGCCATGATATGATGGACTTAGCTGACGAGATAGGGGATGAAGCTACTCAGCTCTTGCAAGATGTCAATAAACAGAATTTGGAATCAATGGCACAAAATGAAGTACCTCCTATGTCCACTTTGAATATACTTACAAGAGATGGACCTTATAATGTCATTCCATCTCCTCCGCCAGCAATTGCCCCCGAGGTGTCTGTTTTCAATGTGGGGAACATGGTTCTCGATGCATTGCGCAAGACTACTTTAACGCTAGCTGACGCCATAAAAACAATGGTGTTCAACACAGAAGTCCATGAATTATCTTCGATAGTCCACAAGCTCACACCACTTTTCAAGGCACTTTCACAATTTCCAGGGGATTTTTGTGGTTTGAAGAAAATGATTGATACATATATGCATAGTGCTGCTACATATGTTGCCACCAAATCTTCTTTTGCTTGCAAGGTGCCATCAACCACACAGTCATAACAATTGGCTTCTGTTGACTCACAACTTGTTGGTGCCACTGTTCTGGAAGGTGACATTATTAAGTATGCTGACTCACTTCGGGCCAACTTGCATGAAGTCAAATAATAGAGGCCTAGTTAGCGAGGGAGCTGCAAATTGCACAAGAAAAGATCAAGTAGATCGAGACTTCTTTGTTAGAGGCTAATGCTAAGTTGTCTCATGAGAGAGAAAAGATTACCAAGCTCAAGGAAGACCGCAAGGTGATTGAGGAAGCTCAGATTCTTACTGCTCAAGAAGTTCAAATAATGAAGACTCTCGAAGACAGGTTGTAAAGGGAACGTGAGAAGCTTTCAGATTTGCCAATTTAGTTTAGTTTATCATTGTCATCTATTATTTTAGATTTCTCACTCTAGTCTTGACCATTGTTTTCATTTATCATTCATTATTCTTTCTTGGAGCGGATTGTTTACTTTGGTAATAAAATAGCCATTTGATTTCTTTTATTTCAGTATAAATGAACATTTTTCTTTTTTCTCCCTTTTTTTTTGATGATGATGACTGAACTCAGAACAAACCTCCAAGTTGCCTACGTACCCTTAACAGGGATTAAGCCAATCGCGTAATTCAATGATGTTTTTTATTTTTCGGATGACTGAACTCGGAACAAACCTCCAAGTTGCCTACGTACCATTAACAGGGATCAAGTCAATCGTGTAGTTTAATGCAGTTTTTTTTATTTTTTATTTTTATTTTTTTGAATGACTGAACTCGGAACAAACCTCCAAGTTGCCTACGTACCCTTAACAGGGATCAAGCCAATCGTGTAGTTTAATGAATTTTTTTTTTTTTTTTTTATGCAGGTGGCATTAAAAGTTTTAACTCATGTGAGCTAGGAGCATCGTGCAATTTAGACTCGTGCGATTAGGGGTGGCAATCTTTGTTCAGGGATAATATTGCTTAAAAAACTTAGCATTGATAGGTCCAACTCTAACTCCATCTTCATCAACAATCTTGTAGGCGCCATTAATATATACTTCTTGCACCACATAGGGCCCATCCCATTTTGAGGTGAACTTGTTTCCCATTCGATGACTCATGATAATGGGTCTTCGTATAACTAGTACTGAATCGCCAACTTGAAAAGATCGAGGATGAACCTTTTTGTTAAAAGCACTTAAGAGTCGAGCTTGATAACACTCTAGTCGTTGTTGAGCTTCAAGTCTTCTTTCATCTAACACCTCCAACTCTTGAAGACGCAATCAAACATTTTCCTCATTTTTCAAACCTTCTTGCACGGCGATCCTTAGTGAAGGGATTTGTTGCTTTAGTGGAAGGACCGTTTCCACACCATAAATAAGAGAGTACGGTGTCGACTGAGTAGGAGTACGAAATATTATTCGATATGCCCATAGAGCCTCCTCAACTCGTTCAAGCCAATCTTTTTTTTATTTCGAGACCACTTTCTTTAGTAAATTGCAAAGAGTCCTGTTAAAGGCTTTTGCCTGTCCATTTGCGGGTGGGTTGTATATTGAAGACTTAAACTGTTTGAAGCTAAATTTTTCGCATAAATCAATCATCAAATGATTATCAAAACACAATCCATTTTCAGTGATGATGTGATGAGGAACCCCGTATCGAAAGATGATGTTGGTCTTGATAAAATCAACAATCGTTTCCTTTTTTACCGCTTTGGTAGGTATTGCCTCTGTCCACTTTGAAAAGTAGTCAGTTGCTGCGAGAATGTAAAAGTGGCCTTTAGAAGACTTTATGAAAGGTCCCACTACATCTAGGCCCCATGCATTGAATGGCCATGATGAAATTGTAGGGTGTAATGGTTCAGGCGGTTGGTGCATGAAATTAGCATGAAATTGACAAGCCTGACACCTTTTGGCATAATCCATGCAATCCTTAACCATGGTTGGCCAATAGTATCCCATTCTTTTCACTCGAAAGTGTAATTTAGGACCTGACTGATGAGACCCACAAACTCCAGAATGTGTTTCTTCCATTGTATGGGTTGCTTCATCTTTTCCAAGACAATAAAGGAACAACCCCTCATAAGATCTTCGAAATAATGTATCTTTGTAAAAGATAAATCGAGATGCCCTACGACGTATCTCAATTTTGTGTCGAGGATCCTCGGGTAGCTTCCTATGCTCAAAATAATCAATTATGGGTCGTCTCCAATCATCGGTCTCAGCAGTCGTGACAAAGATTGCATTTGTCTCGTCCATTTCAGCTTCAAGTAATTGTGGCAGTACCCAGCGTTGGCACACCGGCACAGTGAATGTTTCGTCTTCTCTTAATGCCATGGTTATGGCCAAGTTGGCTAAGGCATCTGCTAAACGATTTTCTTCTCCTGGGACATGTTCCAATATAACGCTTTCAAACCTAGCTAATAGATTGGAAGTATATTGAGAATACGGAATCAAGTCTTCTTTCTTGACCTCATATTCCTTGAGAAGTTGGTTGATCACCAACTTGGATTCACCGTAAACTTCAATGTTTGAAATTTTCATCTCATGTGCCATTTCAAGGCCAATTATCAAAGCCTGATACTCAGCGACGTTGTTTGAACATTTCTCAAGAAAAGAAAATGCATATGGTAAAATTTGTCTTTGTGGGGAGACGAAAATGACACCCGCTTAGGCTCCTTCAGAACGTGCCGCACCATCAAAGAACATCATCCATGAGGAAATGATGTCAACCATAAACACTTCTTCATCAGGAAAATCATCAGAAATCTCACAGTCAGCCGGTATCAGATGATCGGCTAGAAAGTCAGCAAATACTTGTCCTTTGACTGTCTTTCATGGAATGTATATAATTTTAAACTCATTGAATAAGATCGCCCATCTTGCAAGTCGTCCAGATAGAACAGGCCTTGACATGACATATTTAAGGGGGTATGCCTTTGCAACCACATGCAATGTGTGAGTCAAAAAATAGTGTCTCAATTTTTGAGATGCGAAAACTAGCGCAAGACACATTTTCTCGATTGAAGGATATTTAATTTCTGTAGTGTTCAACCTACGACTCAAGTAATAAAGAGCATTTTCCTTATTCTCCTCATTATTTTATGCTAGAAGAGCGCTTAGCGATTCTTCTTCAGCAACAATGTATATAATGAGTGGCTTTCTAGGCACTGGAGCTCCTAACACCGGTGGATTGAGCAAATATTGTTTGATGTCATCCAAAGCATTATGACAAGCTTGGTCCCATGCAAATGGATCATTTTTCTTCGTGAGCTGACTAAATGGTTGACACCTTCCAGTCATGTTTAAGATAAATCGACGAATGAAAGCTAGTCGCCCTTGAAGACTTCGCAATTCGCGTAAATTTTTGGGTGGTGGCATTTTTTGGATGGCCTCGATTTTAGAAGGATTGACTTCAATGCCGCAATGTCGGACAATATACCCAAGAAGTTTTCCAGAGGAGACACCAAATGGATATTTTAGAGGGTTAATATTGAGTTGAAACTTCCTTAGTCAATCAAAAACTTTGCGAAGATCTTGGAGATGGTTATTTCTTTTCTTGGTTTTTACAACCAAGTCATCAACATAGCATTCTACGACTTTGTGCAACATAACATCGAAAATCTTTTGCATGGCACGCTGATAAGTTGCGCCGGCATTCTTAAGTCCAAAAGGCATCACTTTGTAACAGTAGTTCCCCTTCGGTGTGCGAAAAACGGTCAACTCTTCATCTTTTGGAGACATTCTTATTTGATTGTAGCCAGAAAAACAATCTATGAATGACAGAGCCTCGTGCCATGTTGTCGCATCCACTGTAAGTTCTGCCACAGGTAGAGGAAAATCGTCTTTCGGACATGCAGTATTCAAATCACGAAAGTCAACACAAACTCGAATTTTCCCATTCTTCTTATTTACAGGGACTATACTAGAAATCCATGTTGGATATTTTACTTCCTGAATGAAGCCTGCCTCAATGAGTTTATTGAATTCATCTTCAATCTTTGGGATAAGGTCAGGCCTAAAAAAGCGCTGAGATTTCTTAATTGGACGTGTCCCACATCTTATTGCCAAGTTATGGACTGTGACTTTTGGTTCGAGTCCCGACATTTCTTTGTAAGTCCAAGCAAAAATGTCCTTGTATTTAGCTAGTAGGTATCTATACTTTTTTTCTTCTATAGGACTCATGAGTGTGCTAACAAACACCGGTCTAGATTCTTCAACCGATCCCAAGTTAATTTCTTTAAGTTGATCAATAGTTGCTTGCCCCTCATCTTCAAGTGTTGGAGGTGCTTTCTTGGGTTCATCCTCTTGAGACTCTTCATCCATGTTATCTTCCTCGATTGTAATATGATAAGATGTGACAGGAGTATTTTTCCCTTCACCATCTTCTGAATTTTCTTGTGTAGGAGACTCTGTGAAGACAATGGTTCATCTTTTGGCCTTCAAAATTTCGTCAACACTGACTTCCACTTCTACTTTGCGTTTCATACGGGATGGAATTAAGATTTTCACATCGTTATCCTTTTCAAGCTTGAGCTCGTGACTCATCCATCCTACTTTCTCGCACTCTTCTCTAGATGTGATATTGTTGTTTCCAAGCCTAGATAATACCGATTTTTGGGACTGAGGATTTATGGCTTCTCTACTCTCAACATGGACATGTTTATTAAATGCAGAAGCTCAGGAAATGTGATTCTCATGAGGTAGTTCATCAGTTCTATTTGTTGTGCTTAGCCTTTGGAACACAAAAACACGATGCGGGGGAGATTCAATCCGATCAAACACCGATGTTCGTTGAACAGGGTATTGTTTTTCGATTTCTTCAACCTCTGACACACTAATGTATTGTGCGTTTTCTCTTCTTTGTCTTATTTTTGTAGGGATTCGAATTGGTTCACTAGGCTTAAACCCCAAACCAGTCTTGAGTGCGTTAATCGCATGCTCTTCTTGTCGTAACTTCATTTGAGTCTCATTGAGGCCATGAATCTTTTCACCTTTGACATCGGGATGAAGTTGCCCAAGTTCTGATGGATTTGAGAAGTCATACCCTGCGTTAGCCAGAAGCTTGTATGCCTTAGGGTCAAAACCCTCCCTTGTTCTTTGATGTGGAAGTGTCTTCTGTTTCATCGAGTCTTGTGTGCCAAAGATAAAACCTGCTAGTGGTGGCTTGACAATTGAAGACTTCTCAACCTTTACAAGAGGAATCATTAGGTTATCTTTGAGAACTTGTGTATCCTCGCTTGTCGAGGCAAAAATGAGCTTTGTCTTCATTTTTGTTGTTTCTGACAGCTTAATAAAGGGTGTTTGTCCTTCACTTCTTTTGGATTTTAGAACATACTTGAAGACAACCTTACCTTTAGGAATTTCATAGGACAGTTCAGACTTATGTGTTGTAGGTATGACTTTCTTATCATCGTGTGCAATGTTTTCTGCAGGGGGCAACTCAACTTTTTTTACCTTTTTCCGTATCTACTTTTCTTGTGAAGAAACTATTAGACGGAAGAATCTCAGCCGGTGCGTCAGCGTTTAAGTAAAACTTGGCATCCGCAAAGTGAGACTCTACCTCAGAAAATAGTTTTTCATCTCTAAACACAGTTTTTGTACCATTATTGAAGAACTTAAAACATTGGTACAATGTAGAAGGGACTACACCATTTCCATGGACCCAAGGTCGACCTAGCAGTAAATTGTAAGAGGTCCTTGCATCGATGACATGGAACAAAGTCTCAGCATTTAATTCACCAATGGTGAGGTGAACTCTTATCATGTCAATTACTCGTTATCCTCCTTGATTAAATCCTTAAATGACTAGCCGGTTTCGAGCCAACTCGTCGATTGTAATGCCAACGTTTCTCATTGTGGATTTTGGCATGATGTTCACTACGGAACCCCCATCAATAAGAATACGAGTGACCTTTTTCTCCCGAATGTACCCAAAGACAAATAACGGTCGATTGTGAGGTTTTGACCCAAGTTGGAGATCTTCATCAGTGAAAAGAATCGATACACAACACGAGGCACACATCATCTTAGCGGTTTGCTCTTCCATACCTTTAATGGTGCAATTTTCTATTTTGTCAAAATCTTGACTATCTACTTCAAATGTTTCTTATTCATCTTTCTCGTCAATTTCGGTGGTTGATACTGTGTAAATGGTTAGACTTTGATCATCAGTAAGATATCCAATAGGAAAGAATTCTCCCAAAGTAACACCTCGGTGAGTATCTCTATTTGAGAGCTCAACTGCTTGACGTTCCGTCATGGCTTTTTGTTTCTTCTGTGGGCCTTGCTGAATTTTCTTCCTTTCCTGCCCCCAGTTTGGGCAGGTACGTTGTACAGTAATGGTTATTTGTTTATAAGATATTCTTCTTGTTACAAGAGTCCATCTTTCCTCTACTTGTTTAGACAAAATTGCATTCGGCAGAGGAATGATAACTGGATCTAATAAACCAAATTGGATGGTCTTCAAGCTCTCCAGTTGTTTGCCATGAAAGTTTTGCATATAATATTTTTTTTTTGTTGGGCTAGCTAAAACAGAGACAATGGTAGTATGATTCGCTAATCCTCCCCATCCAAAAGGATCTTGCCTTGGTTTGCCAAACTCATGACCAACTCTTTGAATATAAAATATTTTTCAATTGGATGGCTAACGATGTGATGATAAATGCAATATTTAGGGTCCTTCACTCGTCCCATCTCTGTGAGGCATTTACATTCTGGCAGGTCGATTACTTTTTTCTCAAGCAAGAATTCTAGTATGCCGACCACATCAGAGTTTGGGAATGGGTATGTCTTGTTCTCTAACTCTTTGAGTGTTGGACAAGGCTTTTCAGTATCTTGAGTTTTAGTTTGCTTGCTAACTTCCTTATTCTTATCTTTCATAGTAATTTTCAATGGCACTGTAGTGATGGCCATGGTTTCTTTATGGTTTTTCTTTATTTGTCTTTCATCTTTCTTTCCATCTTTTTTATCATTTCTTTGTTCTAAGATGGAGACATCCTTGCCACCATGAGCATTGATGCTAATCTCCATATCATGTGCCCATGTGGCTAATTCCTCAAAAGTAAGGGGTTTGATGCCTTGAAGGATATAGAGAAGTCCCCAATGCATACCTTGCATGCACATCTCAACAGCGGAGATTTCTGAGAGTCGATCTTTGCAATCCAAGCTTAGTGCCCTGCACCTATTGATATAGTACATGACCGGTTTCTCTTTTCATTGCCTAGTGTTGGTAAGTTCTATCATCCTTACCATACATCGGGTGCTATAGAAGCGATTCAAGAACTCTCGCTCCATTTAGTCCCAACTGTCAATTGATTTAGCTTCCAAGTCGGTATACCAATCGAAGGCGTTTCCCTTAAGAGAATGAACAAATTGTTTCACCAAAAGATCGCCCCCTGTCCCTGCATTATTACAAGTCTCCACAAAATGGGCAATGTGTTGTTTGGGATTGCCCTTCCTGTCAAATTGTTGTAACTTAGGCGGTTGGTATCCCATCGACATCCTCATATCATCAGTTCACTTAGTGTATGGTTTTGAATACATGAGAGTGCTCCCGCTTACTCCACCATATTGTGATCTGATTGTATTAGAGATCATGTCTTGCAGTTGTTGGACAGATAAAGAGCCCACCGAATGAGCGAAATAGGTTTGGTTTGCCCCCTGCTCAGATGTGGCTATATGTTGATCCTTGTCTTTCATGGCCACTTACGGTGTAAAACCAAGAGGGTGAGTAGGTCATTGACTTGACTCGCCTGACTTTTGGGCTTCAAGCTTGTTCATGAGTGTTGCGATTTGTAGATCTTTCTCTTCAACGGTTTTGGTGAGCTTTTCGATGGCTCGACTCATAGTAGTCATTTGTTCTTCTAGTGATGTTGTATCAGTCATCATGACTTGCATATTGGTTGTCTGTGAATGACTTTGGTAGTCTGAGTACTTTGAACCCGAACCTTTTGGAGTTCCTGGAGTAGATCCTGATTGTGATCCGGTGCTTGAGTTGCAATCAGAAATAGAGTGTGACGCTTTAGTTTTGGGAGAACATTCTTCAAAAACGGGGAAAGCTTCCTTAGACTTCATCATATTGATCTTCCCTATTCTCAGAGACTCAAGAGTGATGAATGGTTGTCTTTTTGTGCTTTCAGGTGGCGTTGTGTCGACCGCCCCTCTTTTCTCACTTTGTGACAATGAAGCGAGTGTCTTTGCCTTCAGATGGGTTACTACGCCTGTGGAGGTGCTACTATCAGTTGATGAAACAACAATATTCTTGACAACAATTGTGGTTGGGGCTTTGCGAGTTGTGGAAGTGACGACGTTCTTGCCACCATTCTTTAATCCTTATTCAAGCTGAGCATTCTTGGGAGCCATTTACGCTATCAAGGTAGAGACTTGATGAATGACTAAAGAGATGAAAATGAGAGGCAAAGAGGTCCCACCGGGCGTGCTAGAAATTTGTAAACACAAATTTTGTCTCCGAAATTCTAGGAAATAAAATAGGAGCAAACAAATAATTTTATTGATAATAAATGATAATTTTACTTGATTATTGCTTGTGTTCTTTGGGATTGAAAAGGTCTTGATTTGTTGAAGGTCTTTGAAGAAGAACGGCACAGGTGTGGCGTGTTTGTTGTTCTTCATCTTCAAGAATTTCAGAGGTTTTGTTAAGTTGGAGTCAGCAGAGCTTTGTTGTAGTTTTCTTCTCCTTCTCCTCTTTTTATCCTCCTTGAATGTGTTGGGTGGCCTTGTATTTATAGACCAAATGTGAGGTCTTAAATTTGGAAAGTACCCACCAATTATGCTTAAAATCCCAATAAATAAAAATATTTATTTCTTTATTAATTTTTGAGAATAAATTCAAATTTGATTTGAATTATAAGCATATAATTTAACCCTCTAATAAATTGACACGTGTCCATTTGTGGGACCCGTAATTGTCAATGAAATTGACCGAAACTTATTGATTTAAGTCGACCGATCCAACGGTGATTAAATGATCACCAATTTTACGTGTCTACACTCTGTACTGGTTAGGATTTTATTTGGATATTATAAAAAAAACCTCATGTGATTTTTAAAAAATCAATTAACAACCCCCCTCCATTTCAAAAAAACCCCTACAATTTTTAAATTTGATCAAATCGCCCTCTTCCCTCCAATTTCTGCCAGCTCCCACATCAGTAAATGACTAAAAAATCCTTACCAAAATGACGACTTTTCACACACTAAAAAGCCCTTACTAAACATGGGGGTTTATTGATCAATTCTGAAACCACTGGAGAAGTTAGTGATAATATCCCTTTAAACAATTATCCCCTCTATTAAATTCTTTCCTATTTTCCCATTGATGCTCTATATATCTATCTATATCTATATCTATACTATTAGAAAAGTCTGAGCCCCTTTTGATTTTTATACATTTTTTAATTTTTTAATAAATTAAATATTACTTAACATTTAAAATAAAATAATTATAACGTAAAAGTAACTATGTATATTCAATGTGTTATATATTAATAGTAATGTGTATTTAATACCATCTTATTTAAAAAATAAAAAATATATAAAAATAAAATAGGTTGTTAAAAGTTTGTATCCTTTTCTACTTATTTTATTATTAATTCGTATTATTCATAGTAATTTTTATTTAATTATATTTTGGGTTTAATTTTATAGATTAAATTTAGAATAATATCATTTTAATAGAAAAATAAAAAAATGTATAATAACAAAAGAGGGTCTTCACAAAGAATAAAAAAAAATTAAGTTTGTGTCTTTTAGTGTAACCATCATATAATAATCTTTTAATATTCATAATTGTACATTAATATATTACACATTTAATATATAATTACTTTTAGCTTACAATTTTTATATTCTAAATGTTGAGTAATATTAGTTTATTAAAAAAATAAAACATATATAGAAATAAAAAAAGGCCCACTTTTCATATGAATAATCAATTAATATTCATAATAGTACTACGAATATATTGTACATTTAATATTATAATTAATTTTATATTTTAATTTTAAGTAATATTTAATCTATCAAAAAAAAGTGTGAAGCCCTTTTTATTTGTATATATATTTTATTTTTTTAATAAATTAAATATTATTTAACATTTAAAATATAACAATTATAACCTAAAAGTAATTATATATATATATATATATATATATATATATATATAATGTGTTATACATTCATAGTAATGCGTATTTAATACCAACTTATTTAAAATTAAAAAAATTATAAAAATAAAAGAGGGTTGTTCAAAGTTTGTGTCCTTTTTTCTTATCTTATTATTAATTCATATTATTAGAAAAGTAGAAAATGTATAATAACAAAATGGGGTCTTCACAAAGAAAAAAAAACGATTAAAAGTTTGTGATAATAATTCATTAATATTCATAATTGTACATGAATATATCATGTATTGAATATACAATTAATTTTAGCTTAGAAATTTTGTATTTTTCATGTTGAGTAATATTAGTTTATTAATAAAATAGAAAATGTATAGAAATAAATAAAAAAAACTCCACTTTTCATATGAATAATCCATTAATTATTTACAAAATAAGTAATTTTGTTATAATTAATTTTGAATTTGACAAAAAAATGGATATTATCAGGAAACCCCCATGTGATTTCAAAATAAATCAACTAAACCCCCCTCTATGGGCAATCTGGTCATTAAATCAAAATTTAATGCTCACATGACAGACGCATATTCCTAACACTAACGTCTTGATGGAAATTAGAGGGGAGGGGGCAATTTGATCAAATTTAAAAATTATATGGGAATTTTCTGAAATGGAAGGGATTAGTTGATTTGTTTTTGAAAACATGAGAGGTTTTATGATAATATCCCTTTTATTTATTCCACTATATATATATACATAAATGATCATGGGATTACTTCCTATTTTTTCAAAATTCCACACAATCAAAATTCTATACATAATTTGGAAGAAATTATTTGTTACAACATTTAAATAAAATCATATTTTTTTGCATATGTGTGATATAACTTACCAGCAATATAACACATATGGAAACCAAAATATAATAAAATCCTAATATTCACTATTCTCTTCAACCGGCTCCTCCTCTCTCCATTGCAGCTAATTCAAGATCCAAACCCAAGCTTTTGGAGCTTTCAACTTTCTCTCTTTTGATGTTACTTTTTTTATGGTTTCGATTTTTCAAGAACAAAATCTATTTTTCAACTTTAATTTCAATCCTAAAGCTTTTGTTCCTTTAATTCATCCCAACTATATTTTCCTTCTCAAGAAAATTCATAGCTACTACTCCATATTAATTTTTTATCACTTGTAAGGACCACGTATGTATATATATATATGTATGTATATATATGTCACCCTCTTCAACTAACATATATGAAACCTAAAAAGTAATATGAAGTCATTACTAACTTCATCCATAACATCATGTTCAATGTGCAAAAGCCAATAAAATCATACAGGTGATCAAGGAATGTTGCATGTGTATGGTGCTTGACAACTAGCAATATTATATAGCCTAAAGAGAGAGTGCTACAATGAAAAGAAGAGGTAGAGGTTGAATTTTTTTTCTAATTTGGGGGCAAATCGTGAATATATGAGGTATTTTTTTTATTTTTTATTTTTAATTTTGGTTTCCATATGTGTCAAACTGTAATAAGTTATATGACACAGTTGCAAAAAGATGTGATCAGTCTAATGATGTAATATCACCTTTATAATCAATAATTTCTCATAATTTGGAAGTGGTGAACTTGTACCAGGCTAGCTCAACTCATTTGGCAATTTAGGCAATCCCTAATTAAGACCCCATTTTTGACACCCGAAATGAGTACAGTCGGTGAAGAATTGTTGGCCTCAAATTAGGACTGTGCTCGTTTATCTCTTAGATAAATTAAATTTATACTTTATTCAGGTATAGTTAGCTTATGATTTATTTCTTAATTATCCTTTGAATAGTTATGGAATTAGAATATTTATCTTATTTAGTAATTATCTTGTAATTAGTTTCTTCTATAATAATATAGAAGACCTCAGTTTTAGGGGTCATGTACCATCAACAAAAAAAATATTTTTTCTGGTACATTAGGTGCGTTATTTTTATTCTTGCACTCTTTCATTATTATTGCACTTTAAATATCGTTTCTTTCAATTCATTGTTTCGTACTTTCAATACTTAATTTTTTTGCTTTACTATTTTTCTCGGTTACCGAAAATTCTCTTGATTGAGGCAATTAGAACCCTTTGTGTGAGTTAAGTTCTCTTTCGCTCAAGTCACCTGAGTTAAATTCCTTTTGGACTAGTTGAGTCACGTCATCGGTTCTAGTATGCCCGCATCTCACGAAAAAAACAACCGACTAGCCTAACCAATTTAGGAGCGAACACCCATCTAATAAGAAGACCCCAAAATTTTGGATGCCTAAATATAGATATACATAATTATTTTTTTTCTAATATATTATTATTATGTTCTTTTTGTATAAAAGTCCAACTAATACCAAATTATTTTTCTAAAAAGATTCTATCTTTGATTAAATATTTCTTTCTGTTTTTAACTATAATTTACTTTCTCGTTGATTTTAAATCATCCTTTTTTTTTGCAATCAATATTCAATATAATCTTCAATCTCACTTTATCGATCCGATTCTTTTGAATGCAACTTATGGGATTCAGAATAGTTACTACTAAATTATGTTCCATTGTTATTTATTTTTAATTATTATTTTTATTAATTTTTTATTAATAATTTTGCTTTTCAAAATTAAAAAGGATGATTTTTAAATAAGTATTATTAAAAAATAGTATATTATATAAAAAATGCGGCCCCGAATTCATATTGAAATAAGGAAAGTACACTGTAGGAGTTCCGAGTACCATATATATATATATATATTTCAATTGTACATGGCAAAGTATTAAACCAAAATGCACGTACTTTTGTTGAAGTAAAATGTCCCAATGAAAATTTGACACAAATTTCAATAGCATTTTCATGTTCTTTTTGGATATTCATTACCAGTAGTATTTAACTTGAAACTGTTATGTACGATGGGCATCTGAACACATAATGTAGAGTAGTCATGTCAATAAAAGGGATGCTATTTCTCGTATTATATACCATATATAAGCATAGCTGTATCGCTTTATATACAAATGAATATATTTAACTTAATCGCCGATTGTTAAGTGCATGCATTAGACCCCAGGATTAATTGGGTTCGTTAACCATTGTACTCTATATGAGACCTATCATATGTCATTGTCGAGTCTTAGCTCGTTCTCATAGGTTTGCTTGAAGCTAGCTAGAATGCGTAGTAATTAAGAATTGAATTAGAAGATGACAACACGAGTATCATACACTAGAGGATCCGCTTGTAATATGAATGGTAAAGATTGGATTTGTAGTTTGATTGTCACACATTTAGCATAGTAACACAGGATTTGTAGTTTGATTGTCACACATTTAGCATAGTAACACAGTGCAACCGTGTGACTAGGGACTGATTTAGGATTAGAGGTCAGTGGAGCTAATGTTAAATATTTTAAATTTAAGGATAAAAAATATTAAAAAAATTAGTGGAGCCACTGTCCCCACTAATCCTTGACTGGATCGTCCCTACATGTGAGACATATGAAATGTCTAACATGCAATCAACTTAGATCCAAACTCGTTTCACCGGCAAGAAAGAAGTCGTCTTAGGTCCAGAGGCATGCCAAGATGATCCATGAATCTTTTACTTATATGGTGCATTTAATGAATATCACATAATCCTCCCTTAAATTATTTATTTGCATGTTTTATAACAATCTCTAGTCCATACTTTATTCTTCTTCTTTTCTAATTACTCTTCTATATTTATATTTTAGAGCTATTAACATAAAATTTCCTATGATTTTAGAATCTTAACAAATACTCCCCTAGGGTGTCATATCGCCCCCTGCACTTTTTATAGGTTGCACATAGCCCCCTTTTAAGTTTAGAAAAACCTCTATGATTTCAGTATTTTAACATAAAAACCCCTATAGTATTAACGTTTTAACATAAATCCCCCTATATTTCAGTTTTTTTTATCCTAAAACTATATCATTTTAAGATTGAAAGGGGGTATGTGAAAGATTTTAAAATGGAGGGGACAATATGGCACCTAAGGGGAATATTTCTCAAGATTTTAAAACCATAAGGGGTATTATGTTAATAGCCTTATATTTTATTTCCTCCAATAGTTTTGCCTAACTTTTCTTCAATCAAATTTTGAGTTATAATGAGGTGAAATGAAAATCTCGCTCTGACCTTAGCCAACTATTTGTGTGCAATAAAGGATAAGATTCAAGATACATAGATCCTATATATATATATATATATGTGTGTGTGTGTGTGTGTGTGTGTGTGTGTGTAGGGGTTCGTAAGATTTAGATGATGCGAAAATAGTTTCTACACAAGTTTTTCAGTAAAATAACAGCAATTATGTTTCTATTGCTTTTGATTTGCTTTTACAGAGAAATGGTAGTTACAAGTGTTTACAAAATACTTTCCCTCTCTAGGAATTTCTCTCTCTTGATCTCTCCAAAAATCCTCCTCTGAAGTGAGCTCTCGCACTTCTATTTATAAACGCGAGAGTCCGGTAGTCCTCGCGGATTTGTATTGCCACGTCAGCACCTGTCTCGCGACATGGTTCCTGCGTACCAATCCGCGCTATAAATATCATGCACAGTATCATCTCGCGCCCTTGACTACGCGAAACAGATTCGCGTAATCCCATGTGCGGATAATACTGTGCTCCGTGACCTGTGATCCGCGCCTGTTTCATCGCGGATCTGATTTATCCTTAGCCAAGGATATTGTTATAGCTTTGCTGGGTCATAACCAATCATGCATGCCTTGGTCATGTCCCTGAATACTATCGGCCTCTCTAAGGTACTTTTGTTTAGGACGGTAAATAAGGTCGCGACCCACTATTTACTCATCCCAAGCATTTCTCTTAGATTTCGAGTAGTATTCGCTACACGAGCAACATATAGGGTTATGAGTTTCTGATGCGAGCTATAAAACACATCAGCCTCTCATACCTCCCTCTGTATAATGCAAGCTCTCGCGTGAAACCTTATTTTGGCTATTTCCCCAAGTAATCAATTATTTGGGCCAATCTCCCAATTAATCTTTTACTTGGGTCGGTTTCCCCAAATATACTAAACATTGGGCCATATCCCAGATAAATAAATCCTCGTGGATTAAACTTGTCGCGAGTTACCATCTTTACATTTTTTCCCCATTGCGCTTCGATACTTAGCCAAGTATTAAAGTGCAATAACCTGTGACTCGCTAATGATGATACTTTATATTTTTGTTTGAAATTCGTTTTTCCTCATGCCATTTTCCTTTTTCCTTCACGGATGGAGTATGTTTGCTATCTCTCACGAACTTCGATCAAATCCGCGACACTCCCTTTATAGTTTATCTGTTTTCCGGCCAACCTTGTGTATGTACATATTTCGCTTTTTCCCATATCTTTCTTGTTTTTCCCAAACTGTTCATATTTTTGGATTCGCGATTCTTTTTTATGTGCTTGGCCATGCGACTTTTCGCCTTCCTCACGCATTTAATGCACCGTTTCGGTTTCCGCGCCCAACCCTTATATATTTTCTCACGTCATTTTCACCTATCACAACTTATATTTTTCTCAGAGCACCGTTTTTCAAACCTTTTATTTTGCACCCATTTCTCATACCCCATTCCTTCTTCGCGCATACCCCCTTTGCTTTTAACAAAGCTTATTTGCAAGTTTTATTCTATCATGACAAAAACTTCTACACCAAAACTTCTTGCACCTTATTATGGGGTTGCTCCCTCTGTACCTGATGCTTCAGAGTGGAAGAAAACACCATTTTTAGACTCTCAAGATACATTCTGGGCATCCGCGAGAGACCTTCCCTCTCCTTCTATTTCGAGCCAACCACTTACTCTTGATCTTGATAATGAAGCAAGACCTGTTTTTATTCCCCCACTTTCTATTCCTCGTTTTCTTGTTGAGAAGGGTGACGCGCCATTTTCCTTTAGTGAGTATGAAGGTCATGTTGCCCCCATCACTGACTGGGAGATGTGGTCCAGTCACATTCTTAGTCAGGACCGACATCGCGTCACCCTGGCCAATGCTGGCATTCTTGATTCCATAGAGCTGTTTTCGGACTTCTACGTCCGTCGCGATATGGATGCACTGACTACATTGATTTCACGCTGGAGCACATTTTCCCATACCTTCATTGCTTCCTGGGGCGAGTTCATACCCACTTTGGAGGATGTGGTAGTTCTATTTCGGCTCCCTGTCATGGACTCGCGCCCCATCAAGGCGCCATTAGTTGAGCCAGAGGATAAGAAGATCCTTAACCAACTTCGCGATTGTGGTGAGTACGCTTGCAAGCGAGGAAGTTGGTTTGACAAGGGCGTACTTCTTCCTGAGCAGGCCATATCCAGTCGCCCGAAGTTGTCCTATTTTGCCTGCTGCCACCACTTCTTTCGCGAGTACTCTTCGCGAAAGCCAGCTCCTGGTGAAGATCGCGAGTCTGCTGCTAGGCCTCAATTCAATGGCCCCTTAGAGTTGGATGGCTTCCTCGCATACTGGCTCGACCGTTACATCTTTCAGGGCAAGCCAGAGGATAGCCCTAGTCGCATGGTGTTCCTACTGGCCGGCATGCTGTCGCGAGGCGTGCACATTGCCTTAACGCCCCTCTTTCTTGGCACCCTGTACTCCCAGCTAGATGCCCTCACCAATGACTTTGCCCGTTCTTTGGGTAGGTACGAGATTAGTACCCATATTTCAGGTACATTCCTTACCATTTTCGTTTTTGAGCGTTTCCCCAATTATGTTCTCATTACTGCTTCCCTATCTCCTCAAACCTTAGAAGCCAGTGCTCCTATCCCTTTGAAATCGCGGGCTACCCGCTGGACTTCTCTCTCATCTTCACAAATACTTTCTTCCTTTATTGACTCTTTTTCTGAATTTTCTTGGCGTCCATGCGCCACTCCTCTTGAGGGTTTCTATTCTCCTGACTTTTACCCAAATGAGGAGATAGTTTCGTATGACATAACGGTAGATGATCATCTTATTTTCTCGACCATTACCCATAAATGTCACCTTCCTATTTTCAGCGAAACCTTTGATACTATCACATCTTATAACCCTTCGCGTGTAGCAAGGCAGTTAGGCTTTGATCAGGCCATTCCCCCTCATCTTCCACTATATCGCGAGGATAATTTTGATAGGTGCTTTATCACATTTCGCGAATCCATTGAGAGGAGTGTTCGCATATTCTCCACGGTTATCTTTATTCAGCCAGGCACTCGTAGGGGCGGAGTGACTGTGGCCTATGGAGAGTTTTGGAAAGAGCAATTGGCGAGGTTCCAGAGTTTCATGTCCGAAACTCCCCTTGTCCCCATTCCAGTTTCAGTCTTCATTGCAGACCCTTCTTTGAAGCTTCGCACAGTTAGGGCCAAATTAACACCAAAACAACATACTCAAGCTTCACAGCCTTAGAAACCTAAGGCAGTGACTTGAAAACGGTCTCTCTGCGAGGAGATTTCCTTCGCGAGACAACCTAATCGCGAGGAGCCTATCCGCGAGAAGGCCATCCGCGAGGAGCCTATCGCGAGGCGTCTGGTAAATTTCTAACTCTTTTTTCCCTTTAATGTGTTATGTATTTTCATATGTTGTTACTAACTCCACTGCTCTTCTTACAGCGTTCCAGTGCCCAAGCTACAGGTACTACCAGCGCTTCTACTGATTTATTATACCATGTTCCCTTATCTATTCAACTTAAAAATCTTTCCGATACAGCAGTACTGGACAGTGTTCCTCTTGCGGAGAGGAAAATGAAGCTTTCCAAGATTTCGCAGAATATTGTAGCGGAAGATGCTCCTAGCTTAGAGGAGGCCCCTTTGGTGCGAAAACACAAATCCTCGTCTGTCATTCCACCTCTTAGTGTTTCGGACCTTACCTCAGAAGAGGCCTCTGTCCGAAAGGCACAAGCTTGCTTTGGAAAAGTTAAAGAACAAAAAGAAGGCTGATGCGACCTCATCATTGCTTGACACTATTGCTCGCGTGGTCGAGGAGATGAGGACTGGGGATGAGGCAGAGGAGACAGAGGAGACAGAAGTCGCCAGTATACTTTCTGATTTACCCAGGACAGCTTTCTCCCAGAGTAAGCTTCCAACTCTTTCTCTAAATACTTATTTCCAATTTTTGCTTCTGATTCCTTATTTTTAATACTTCGTATTTATCCTTGTTTTAGGCCCTCGCGAGACTTTATCTCCGTATGCTCCAGCCTCTCCAGGAGGTGACCTTCGTTCTGTCGCAGCTTCATCAGATGACGAGGACCATCTCACCATCAACTCTTTATTCAGCAAGTCTTCTCAGCCTACTGTCAAAGAAGAAGGTGATGATGATACTTCCTCCATCTCTCATGATAGTGTTATTTCCGTGACTTCAACCCCTGAAGCTGATCGCGAGTTATCCCCAGATCGCGAGGTATCCCCAGATCGCGAGGTTGAGGAGACCACAGTGTCTTGCGAGGCCTCGCCCAAACTTCCTTCCATCCCTGTTTCCCCAAAGACTGTTGGTGATAGAGCAGTGGACCCATATTTTGATGATAGGCATTTGCAGCCTCTTGATGGTGATCTTGCATCCAAGGTTGCTGCAACATTCGCAGACCATCCTAGCATTGAGAGATCCATTTTTGGCACCCCTATCCCAGAAGTTGAGGGAGGTAACCTTTCTTTTATCACTTTGTCCTTCTATTTGAATCTTGAAGCTAAAATGTGATTTTAACATGTCATTTTCCTCTTTTTTTTTTTTTTTTTTTTTTAGGTATGAACTCCGAAACTCAAGAGATGATTAATGAGCTATTCCATGATGCTCAGAGGATTTCTGAGGGTCAGACAGTATTCCCTTCGGACACTCCTGTTGCGGCACACACAGAGGCACTTCCATCCCCATCTCGCGACATTGTACCGGATCTTCGCGAGCCTACTCGTGCCTCTACTTCTGATCCTCCTGAGTCTATTCGCGACCCTGCATCCACTTTGCGCATGCTTGCTATTGCACATGTCTATGATGTTGTTTCTTCAGTGCCAACACCTTGGCGTCAGTGGTTTTGTTATCCGCGTGACATTCCGGTGCTAGATCTGATAGAGGTAGCTCATCCAGAGACTTTTGCTCATATGGAGGTTCATGAGCCACTTTTGTAGACGGTCCACCTCCAGCTTGTTGCAGATGTTTTTAGGACCCTTTCAGAGACTGCCATTCAGGACCTCGTCCCTGATACCCTTCTGAGATGTCATGCCCGTATAAAGGACTGGAAGAAGGTAGGGATGGATGTGTCCTGGTGGGAGACCCGTCTGGATGACATTCAGAGACTCTATGATCACCACTTTGTCGAGTTGAGGGGTCACGATGCTCTTCAAAGAAAGCAGGCAGAGATTGCAGAGACTCGCAGATAGTTAGCATTACTTGAGGAGGATGAGAAGAATCTTCAGGCTTCAGCTGAGCATCTTGAGCAGGCCCGTCTTTACTTAGAGGAGCATGAGGGTTTCAAGTTATTAGATCCCATCACTCGAAACCTTTTCTAGCCCATCATTTGTATTATTATTATTATTATTATATATATATATATAATATATATATATATATAATATATATATATATATATATATTAGGTTGTCCTCTACTTGTAACCACATTTTTGTTGTATATCCTTGTATTGTGATAGTAACTTTGACATACTTTATACATATGGGATGCTTAGTTTGATGTTTTGTCTTTATTTGAAACATATTTTCATAACGACATAATCCGCAATGCCTTTATGCTTGATACAATTTAATCCATTTCACATTCAGAGGTCCAGCCTTCTCGCGAGTGACTTCATGCTCCATCCTGTAATACCCACTACTGCCCTCACTTACAATCACATACGGACCTTCCCACTTAGCCTTAAATTTTCTTACCCTTTGTCCCCTCATGATTACCGGTACCACTTTCAACACTCTGTCCCCCTCCTTGAACCATCTATACCGTACCCTTTTGTTGTAGCTCTTTGCTTGTTTCTTATTGTACTCTTTCTGATTTGCAAAGGCTTCTGCTCTTGTTTATTCCAATTTTTCTATCTCCAGTAGCCTGTCCTCCAACTTGCTTTTAGCTGCCAACATTTTAGCAGCCACCTCTAGTTCTGCAGGTAACACAGCATCTACTCCATAGACTAATGCATAAGGGGTCATGTTTGTTGCACTTCGATATGTGGTTCGATGCGCCCATAGTGCTATTGGAAGCTCATCCACCCATTTATTTTGATTATCATATACCAGCCTGGACAAGATTCGAATTAACGCTTTATTAGAGGCTTCAGCCTGCCCATTTCCTTTTGGATAGTAAGGCGTGGACTTGTGATGAATGACTGAGTATCTCCCCAACAAATCCGCGACCTTACTATTGAAAAAAGGAGTCCCATTATCTGACAGTATCACCTTTGGTATCCCAAATCGACAAATGATATTTTCCTTTATGAATCGAACCACATTGTCTGCTGTCGTCCATCGCAACGGGATAGCCTCTACCCATTTTGTGAATAATTCAGTTGCCACTAAAATCCATGCATGTCCCTGAGCTTGTGGGGTGATTGGTCCAACTATGTCTAGTGCCCAAGTATGGAAAGGTCAGGGTGTATCTAAACTGTGCAATTCAGCTCCCAGAGCATGGATGAGATCCCCATGCACCTGACACACATGACATTTCTTGACAAAATCACTGCAATCCCTTTCCATTGTTGGCCAGTAATACCCAGATGATAACATCTGTTGAAACATTTTTCTAGGGCCTTGATGACCAAATATGTGGAACTGTTTCAATACTTCTCCTGCCTCCTCTTCACTTACACAGTTCATCAGTTTTCCTTCAAAGCTCTTTCGAAATAGTTTTCCCTCCTGTAAGACAAATCGCGAGGCCAATTTTCTGAGCCGCGGTTGATCTTTTTCAGGCAAAATCCCTTATTTCAATTAATGCACATATTTGTCCCACCAGTCTATCATGTCTGTTATATTACCTTCGCTCGCGGATGGATATACATTACAGTTCCGACAGTTTCTCTCTCTTGATCTCTCCAAAAATCCTCCTCTAAAGTGAGCTCTCGCACTTCTATTTATAAACGCGAGAGTCCGGTAGTCCTCGCGGATTTGTATTGCCACGTCAGCACATGTCTCGCGACATGGTTCCTACGTACCAATCCGCGCTATAAATATCCTGCACAGTATCATCTCGCGCCCTTAACTACGCGAAATAGATTCGCGTAATCCCATGCGTGGATCATACTGTGCTCCGTGACCTGTGATCCGGACCTGTTTCATCGCGGATCTGATTTATCCTTAGCCAAGGACGTTGTTATAGCTTTGCTGGGTCATGACCAATCATGCATGCCTTGGTCATGTCCCTGATACTATCGGCCTCTCTAAGGTACTTTTGTTTAGGACGGTAAATAAGGTCGCGACCCACTATTTACTCATCCCAAGCATTTCTCTTAGATTTCGAGTAGTATTCGCTACGCGAGCAGCATATAGGGTTATAAGTTTCTGATGCGAGCTATAAAACACATCAGCCTCTCATACCTCCCTCTGTATAATGCAAGCTCTCGCGTAAAACCTTATTTTGGCTATTTCCCCAAGTAATCAATTATTTGGGTCAATCTCCCAATTAATCTTTTACTTGGGCCGGTTTCCCCAAATATACCAAACATTGGGCCATATCCCAGATAAATAAATCCTCGCAGATTAAACTTGTCGCGAGTTACCATCTTTACAATATATATATATATATACATACAATTTGACCACAAACGCACATATATATATATTCATGTATGTAGAAAATTGTATATGTAACTAGATCGATCATGTCCATCAAGCACATTAAAGCTACTGTACCTTTTAAAACTGTTTTCATCTGTCTCTAAAAAAGGTTGTTGAATCCAACTTGCTTTCTGTACATCCATGACTTCTTCATTCTGCTGTGAGGTAAATAAATAATAAGGTGATGATGACGGAATCATTTAAACAACTACCCATACAATCTACTCTCTCTCTCACACACACACACACTACTCTGTGTACATGCATGGAATTGAAACTTCACTGAATGCCTCTATGTAGGGAACCATTTACCTTTTTCTCTCTTTTAACGTCTTCTTTTTGCTCCTCTCTCTCTAACCATTTTGTCTCTCTCTCTCTCTACAACTTAGTATGCATGCATGCCCTTCTCTCTCTCTATATATACATATGTATTATATATGTTAGCTAGATCTTCTAAGCTCTCTCAACCTTTCATGATAACATAAGCAAGAGAGTGAACACAATGTCTCCGGCTTCAACACGGTGGTGTCCGACACCGGAACAGCTGATGATCTTGGAGGAGATGTATAGAAGCGGCACGAGAACACCGAGTGCTTTGCAGATACATAAGATCACATCCCACCTCTCCTTCTATGGCAAGATTGAGGGCAAGAATGTGTTCTATTGGTTTCAGAATCACAAAGCCAGAGAGAGACAGAAGCTTCGGAGGAGGCTGTTTCAGCTTCAGCAGAGACAAGAAGCACTACTAACCTACCAACACCAGCATCAATTTCCTCCTTATAACCTATCTGCAGGTTTTCTTCCTCAGGTATATATATATATACACAACATATATTAATATATAGATATAGTATGTATTTTACATTCTTCCAAATTAAATGATTATAGTTTACTAATTTCAGAGAAGTGATCAAAAGAAAAATTAATTACTGTACATTTTAAAAATATTTTAGCCACGTGTCTAAATTATATTAGACCTAATCAGCTAGGAGCGAACTTCATCTGTCCTTTTCTTTTTTTCTTTTTTTATAAATAAAAAAAGACGGGATCATTCAAGTAATTATTCTCCATCTAATTATTTTATAAGATAGGGTTAAATAAAAAAAAAAAAGGCTCATTTCATTGTTTGATTGAGTTTGAAAATGGTTAGATGCTGGCAAGTTTATTATTGCACAGAGAGTACCTTTTCTTTTTTTAATTTGGAACAAAAAACATATTATATTGGTAATCAATCCTTGAATTTTTATTACAAAACAACATATATATTTTCTATTTAAGTACTTTAGTATAGTATTTTTCTCTATACACACACATGCGCGCACACACATATAATTAATTGTGTTCAAAATTAAGTACTTTTTGAGTAAATATGGTACAAAAAAAATTTAAGTTGGGAAGAAAATTAATGCCATTAGTTATCTTTGTTCTTATGTTGTTCATTTTGGTGTTTGGATTAATATTAGGGTGGAGTAGTCGTTGAGGATGCATCAACAAAAATGATGAATTACACCTGGAAGAATGAGATAGATCCTCCATATCAAACTTGGGAGAGGCACAATTCCATGACCAGAGCCTGTGGTACTTGCATGATGATGATGATGCCCCATGTGGGACCTATTTATCCTTCTTGTTGTAGTACTAATATTAGTAGTTGTAGACCCCTCAAAACCCTAGAACTCTTCCCTATCACTGCTACACCCAATCTCAAAGATGAGCCCACCAACTAACCCTAGCTAGCTGCTCTCTCTATATATTATGATTTGCAGTTGAGTTATTACTTGTGTTCACGGTCAGTCGCAATATCAGTATAACAAACTCGGTGATATATTAATCTTAAAATTTAATATACATTAGATAAGAATATTAGTACTTTTCAAAAACGTTAAAGATCAGGAGCAGTTAGGGGTGACTTTGTGCATGTGACTTTGGTTAGTGTCTGGGTTTCTGTTATGTGATGGTGTGTTGTGTGTGTTTTGAGACAATGGACTAATAAGATACGTCTGAATTGTCTAATTGGTATTTGCCACTGCTAGCTTTTCTGTAGCTAGATACCTATCTGTAATGGCTGTTTTTCTTTCCATTTTAGAATTTGCATTGGGCTTGAGAAATGTTTTGTTTTTCTATCTGTTTTATGCTTATCTACACACAACTATTGTAATTTCCCCAAAAAAATAACTCACACACTGGCACAGTGCAACACTAGTCAGTACCTCATAGACATGTCCAAATCAGCCTTTCTTCGTCTGTCACTGTCAGGCAAGTCAAACGGAAGGTCAGTAGATCAGAGTAATTGAATATGGATACAAGTCCAATTAATCGTCAATAGTGAAGCAAAAAGTTTGAAATTTTGATAGAATTGTTTTCTCATTTTAATAAATTGATTATGATATATATGCTTTTGTATATAAATTCATATATTCAAGCAATATTTCGTCCAAGGACCAAGTCGGGTGTAGGCTGTGTAAGCAATTCCACTTTAATTCCAATTAAGATGATCATTCGCAACCTCATAAAATTGTATTTCCTACATGTTGTTGTCTCCTCTCACAAAATTAAAAAGTGAAAAATCTAACTCTTTAATGTTATTGATGAAATTCATCTTCCACTCATGTTTGTTTAATTAGAATAATACAAAATTAAATCTTGAGACGAAAGAGGTAGGTCGACGTAGCCTGGCTCGGGAACCCGACAAACTTATTAAGTTTAAACGCTACTACAATGCCGATTAATGTAACAGGTCATGGATTACCGTTTATCACTCAAGTCTACAATTTTACATTTTAAGTAGAAATATTTGTCCATTCTCGTAAGATTAAGATTTATTCGTTCCGAATTTAATGTGAGGGAAAAAAAACTTTGAATAATTGGCCATCGCACAATGTAGGTCATCCACACTAAAACCTAACACTAGAGTAAGCTTGACCACTCCTGGTGCAATGGGGATGTCTATTGGACAATAACACTTAAATATTAAAGTTGGTATGGCTGGGTTCATAAGATTTTTTGAAAGATTTATATCAATACTAGTACATAGTATCAAATTATCAATACGTGTTTAATAATTAATTTTTGAATTAATATTATCCGAATTCGTTACATCATTACAACAGTAAATCATGTTTTGGAGAGTAATGATGCTTATGTGGATAGAATGTTTGATTTCTAACATATGTGTAAGAACATTTATAATATTATTTGTGTTCGGCATGTTCTAGACAATAATCATGTTGAGTGAATTTGTTAGGGTTCGCACACCCTATGTACGAAGCCGTGCACACCTGCAAATTAGAAAATGCACACAAACACACCAAACAATCGACACAAGAATATATACGTGGTTCAGCCAATAAGCCTACGTCCACGGAGAGCACCGTTTCACTAAAAATCACTGAGAGGATTACAAGGGGGTGATTCGCATATCACACACGCACACACACTGTGTATACTCACGCATGTATCACCGGAATAATATAAACGCATATTATTCCTAACTCTCTCTCTATATTTCTGTGTATACAATTCAATAGGAGAAACCCTATATTTATAGGTAAGGATATAGAGGTGGGTTTCTCAATCTTCCGATGTGGGACAAGTTAATATAACAAAGTAGTCATATTATATATATATGCCAATATATAACAATCTCCACTTGACGACTTTGCCTTCATCAATCAACTTCATCAATGATCAGTGCTCGATGCCCTCATTTCTGTCTTCAAGCTTGAAGACCAACTGAAGTTGCGCACAACTTCAGTTTCTCTGTTGTCACCACTTTGGTCAACATGTCGGTTGGATTCTCGCTTCCTTGAATCTTCTAAAGTGTTAATAGTTCATCCTCTAATAGAGATCTGATAAAGTGATAACGAAGATCTATATGCTTGGTTCTCGAATGAAATGCTGAATTTTTCGCCAGATGTATAGCACTCTGACTATCACCATGCAAAACACTCTTCCCTTGCTCGAATCCCAACTCTGCCAACAAACCCTGTAACCAAATCATCTCTTTGCTAGCCTCTATCATGGCTACATATTCAGCCTCTGTAGTAGATAACGCTACAATCCTCTGTATCTGGGAAATCCAACTGACTGTTGTAGTACCTACTGTAAAGACATAACCAGTAGTGCTTCTTCTATGATCTATCTCACCATCAAAATCTGAATCTACATAGCTATGTAAATTCACTTCACCCTTTCCAAAATAAAGGCATATGTCTGTGGTACCTCGTAGATATCGCAATATCCACTTCACTACTTCCCAATGAGTCTTTCCTGGATTGGACATGAACCTGTTGACTGCTCCCACTGGATATGCAATATCTGGTCTTATACAAACCATCGCATACATCAAGCTACCAATAGCTGAAGCGTATGGAATACTGGCCATGTTGTTCCTCTCTGCTTCTGACTTGGGAGACTGCTTTTTGGATAATCGAAAATGACTAGCCAAAGGTGTGCTAACTGACTTAGCATCACTCATGTTAAACCGCTTCAAAACCCGTTCAACGTAGTCAGCCTGAGACAACTGCAAAATTCCCTTCTGTTTGTCTCTGATGATTCTCATACCAAGAATCTGTTTCGCTGTGCCTAAGTCCTTCATCTCGAATTCTTTTGCCAACTGCTTCTTCAACTTACTGATTTCCACAAAATCAGATCCAGCTAGTAACATGTCATCAACATAAAGTAGGAGGATAATGTAACTCGTGTCAAACCTCTTGAAGTAGCAACAATGGTCAGCATTGCACTTGATATAACCATGTCTCTGTATAAATCCATCGAATTTCTTGTACCACTGTCTTGGAGCTTGTTTCAAACCATACAAGCTCTTTTCCAACTTACACACAAGTTTATCTTTCCCTTTCTCTAAGAAACCTTCTGGTTGCTGCATATAAATCTCCTCTATTAGGTCACCATGGAGGAAAGTAGTTTTGACATCTAACTGCTCTAGGTGCAAACCCTCTGATGCAATAATGCTAAGAACTGAACGAATGGTAGTCAGTTTCACAACCGGAGAAAATACGTCGGTGTAGTCGATTCCTGTTTTCTACTGAAAGCCTTTTACTACAAGTCTCGCCTTGTACCTCTTAGAACCATCATGTTCTTCTTTGACTCTGTAGACCCATTTATTATGGAGAGCTTTGTTTGTTACCGGCAGCTCGGTTAGCTTCCATGTCTTGTTGGAAATAAAGGACTTCATCTCATCTTCCATCGCAAGCTCCCGCTGGCTCGCATCTGCTGCACTGCATGCTTCATCAAAATACTCTGGTTCACCTCCATCTGTGAGCAACAAATAATTCATGTATCTCTGATTCGGAACATGCTGCCGTGAAGACCTCCTAGGTACAGGAATAGGATTCGGAGACTGCGGTGTATCAATCTGTTGAGTATTTCCATTTGCAATATATTCGTCTGACTGAGTACTCTCACTGTCTTGAACATCATCCAACTCAACACACACAGGATCACTCTGTGTTGTAGGCTCTGAGATTGTTGTGTGTTTATCCTTGTACATAACCTTTTCATTGAACACTACATCTCTGTTTCGGATCATTTTTCGGTATTGATCATCCCACATACGGTAACCATACTCATCACCGCCATAGCCAATGAAAATACACTTTTGTGACTTGGGATCAAGCTTACCCCTCATAGTGTCACTAACATGTACATATGCAACACAACCAAAAACTTTTAAATGTATAAGTGTTACCTCTCTACCGCTCCAGACCTCTTCTGGTATTCTGTGCTCCAATGGTACTGATGGACCACGATTGATTAAGTACGCTACTGAACTGACTGCTTCTACCCAGAACTGTTTCGGTAACCCTGCCTGAATGCGCATGCTTTTGGCTCTCTCAGTCAATGTCCGGTTCATCCGTTCTGCTACGCCATTCTATTGTGGTGTACGTGGAACAGTTCTCTCTAATCTGATACCGTTCTTATAGTAAAATCTCTTAAACCCAGTGTCCTGATACTCTCCACCATTATCGGATCGTAATCTCTTTATCTTCAAACCCGTCTCATTCTCTATCATAGCCTTCCAACTCTTGAACACACCGTACACTTCAGATTTATGTTTCAAGAAATAAACCCATACCTTTCTGGAATGGTCATCGATGAAGGTGACGAAATAAGACTTTCCGCCAATAGATGAGACATTTACTGGGCCCCAGACATCAGTGTGAACTAGCTCAAGCTTCTCCTTTTTGAGTTATCTGCCGCTTTTCTGAAAACTAACCTTTTTCTGCTTACTGAATACGCAATCCTCACAGAAGTCGATATCAATCAAATTTAGACCTGGTAGCTTTCCCTTTACGAGCATAACCTTGAGTCCCTTTTCACTCATGTGACCTAGCCTCTGGTGCCACAAATTATGATCCTCCTTGCTTTCTGCAATTGCTATAAATGTGTTAGCCTTGGTGGTAGTGTACAGCGTACCTGTTTTCTTTCCTTGTGCTATAGTCATAGCCCCCTTGGAAACTTTCACTTATCTTCACTGAAAGTGGTCACATAACCTTCACTCGCCAACTGGCCTATTGAGATCAGGTTATTCCTCAAGTTTGGAATGTGTCTGGCATCCCTCAGCTTCCATATCGATCCGTTGAGTCTGATATGTACTTCACCCTTGCCAACAACACTGCAGGGTTGATCATCACCTAGATAAACCTTGTCGAGGTTTCCAGGTGCATAGTTCTCGAAGAGCTCTCGACTTGAGGTGGCATGGAATGATGCTCCAGAGTCCAAAACCCAAGACTCTGCTTTGCTCTCCAAAGAGCATATCAGTGCATCATCTGCTTCTTCTAAGACAATAATTACCTCTGTCTTGTCATCCGCTACCTTCTGCGGGGATCTACACTAGTTCCTTAAATGATCAGTCTTGCCACAATTCCAACATTTGATTGCTTTAGAATTTCTGGGACCTCGAGACTGTGATCTTCCCTGTCTCGGCTTGGAATGACCATGCCTTTGGTTTCCGCCTTTCTGTCTGTTCGAACCTCTGTCTCTGGTGTCGACATTCAATGTTGTGTCACTGCTTGAAGAGTCTGACGACTGTCTTCTGATCTCTTATGTGAGTACCATACTCACAACAGTATCATACTTCAGTGGGTCTATCCCTGAAGAATTATTGATTACAACCACTGTGGCGCTCCAGCTCTCTGGCAATTGATTAAGGAGAAAAACTGATTTCACCTTGTCTTGAAACACTACTTCAATTGATTCCAACTGCTCATAAATGTCATTAAGCTTATTGAGATGTTCACCAACATTCCCATTCTCGGACATCTTCAGATTCGTCAATCTGCTAATAAGATGTAATGTATTTGCTCTAGACGGCTGTTCGTACATCTTCGAAAGAGCTTCCATGAGAGACTTTGCAGTTTTCTCTTTCCTGATATTGAAGGCAACAGATTTTGCCAACGTCAATCTGATCGTGCCAAGAGCCTTTCGATCTAAGATATTCCACTCCTCTTCTTTCATCGAATCTGGCTTCGTCCCTTCTAGCGGTAAATACAAATTTTTCTGGAATAACACATCCTCAATTTGCATCTTCCAATAGGTCAAGTTTGTACCATCAAACTTGTCGATCATTACTACATTTTCTTCTCCCATAGCTCCCACTCATCCTATTAGAGATATTTGGTGTCTAATTACGCAAAACCGAGTATATGATTGCGTCGGGAGCAGTTCAAAACCTTAAGAACGCCTCTGACCGCATCCAAAACAGGTCAAAAACGACTCCAAACGGGCCAAAACAAATTCGAAAAAAAAATAAAATTTAATCACGAAGTCAGTACCGTATCGGGGTGCGTGCAGGCGCATCCCTACTCTGATTGGGCTAATTCTTGCGCCAAAATGTCGGGCTTCGAATTCTCTTTCCGTAGATATATTATAAGTGTCGTTCCGATAAACGATGCTCCGAAAAATCACGCCGAACCGAAACTGCTGCTCGACGGAGCCAAAAAACTGGCCGGAACTTTAAGCGGCTCGTGGGGGAGCGTGCGGCACTTTCCGGTGACGCGCTTGACATTGCTGGTTTCGTCCCGTCAAGCCAAAGCTCCTAGTGTGGTCAGTTTCTGATTTAGGGCACTCGAAAAATCAAATCTGGACCAGATCGTCGAGCTTCATGATTTCTCCAACCTAGGGCTCTGATACCATTTGTTAGGGTTCACACACCCTATGTACGAAGCCGTGTACACCTGCAAATCAGAAAACGCACACAAACACACCAAACAATTGACACAAGAATATATACATGGTTCAGCCAAATAAGCCTACGTCCACGAAAAGCACCGTTTCACTAAAAATCACCGAGAGGATTACAAGGGGGTGATTCGCAGATCACACACGCACACACACTGTGTATACTCACGCCTATATCACCGGAATATAGAGGTGGGTTTCCCAATCTTTCGACGTGGGACAAGTTAATATAACAAAGTAGTCATATTATATATATATGCCAATATATAACAGAATTGTGGAGTCGGGTATGTTTAATAGGCATTGAAAAGTTTCGTCAAATTCAAATCAAGCCTAAAGAAGTGAAGAATACAAGAGAATTGAAGAAGAAACAAGTTTGAGCGAAAATTACATTTTGGAGGGTGAAAACATCATTCTTTCGAGCCGCAACTTCAAAAATCATTACAAAGAAGTCGAGGGGGTTCAAATGACACTAGTCTCGAGAAAAATGGTTCCAAGAGTTTTGCTACGCCTGACCTACGCCTCCAGTAACAAAAAGTAGCTAGAAAGTGAGATTTTGATGCTTGGGCTTCACGCAGGTATTTTGGCCCTACGCCCCAGGCGTAGGTGGCTACGGCCTAAGGCATAAGGGTCTGGCGAGTGAATTGCTGGAAAATGACAAAATTGTCCCAGGGTTGGTTTTCTTTGTGGCAACTGCGACTTTACATCTCGATATACGTGCTATACACATAATATATATCAGATAATAGGGTTTTGCTTTATTCGGTGTGAAATTACAGAAAATGGTAACATTAGGGTTTCCTTCAGCTCTCTCTATAAATAGGAGGAGTCTCTATAGATTTTGGAAGAGCTTTTGGTGAAAGATCTCTGCAATTATTCTACAGTTTATATTTTTATGCAGAGATAGAGATAGAGAGAAAAAATCATTAAGTGAAGATCTTCTTGTTCTCTTTTGTTTAGGGTTTTTCCAATTGTGCTTTTATACCGAAGATCTTTACGCACAATTGGATGACTTGGATTCTAAAAAATCTACACACCTCATATTGCAACATAGTTGCTTAGATCCATTTGAGAAACGAAGCCGTCTGAGTGTGGAGATCGAAACAGGAGGCTTCGTGGTTTATTAATCCATTGAGAAACGGAGCCATCAGAGTACGGAGCGAAGCGAGAGCTTCGTGGAGCGCGAATGATTCAAGTTTGTCAAACGTCAAGTGGAGAAAGGCAGATCAGGAGTGATTTGTAAGTCTAAAACCTCATAGAGTCTGTGTACTACTTGATTCATAGTGTATCGATACCCAAACGTATCCGTGATTTTTACTTGGAGTCTTTCCAAGGTTTTTCACGTAAAAATATTGTGTGTCTCTATTGCTTTATTTTCTGCACTTCGATTAATCTTTGCATGATTTATCTTGTTAAAGAATTGGATTAAAATTGACTTTTCATAATTAATTTGAATTTATTAATAAATTCACAAAAAACTTATTCACCCCTCTAGGTTATTTTCATTGATTGTTTAGGTAATTTCAATATGCATCTGTACTTCTGCAAAATCATACTCAAACCACTCTTTTCAAATTTCATTATGATAACAAGTTAGTGTCGTCGTGTAATAGCATTATCACCTCTTTTACACAAAAGCAAATGCATAAATTCATTACTTTGAAAAAAAAATGTATGAATTCATTGAAGTATAATAAATATATGAAAACTCCCGATAATATAATATTATAGCATTGGAGTATTTTCCTTCATTTTTTTTTTTGACTAATTTTTTCAGTGACATTGGATGGTCACTTAAAATGTAAAGATAATTATTGATATTTCTAATACTAATTAGTGAAAAAAATAAGGCTTGATAGCATAATTAACCTCAATCTACTCTAATTACTCCTTCACCAAAAACCTTTCTAGTTGCTGACGTGACACAATCTCAGTCGTTGATTAATTTCAATCAAAATCAAACAAGAATTGTTGGGTCTAATGGATTAATCTCAGCCGTCGGATTCTGCCAGGAAGATTTCCAGTGACACTCACAGGCTGCCTAGGTAGCATGTACAACAAGTGGGCTAGTGGTGAAAATAGTTTAATGATGGACACTTCCTTGATTAGATTAGAAACTGTGTAACCAGAATAGCCCAATAAAAAAATGCTAATCCAACTAACAGTCTAACAAGTGGACCGATATATAACCCACCCATACAGGACCAATTAATATTCAGGCCCACCGGTTACATTTCAATTCTCTAATGCTATAGGCTCTAAGGGACAAATTAGTAAATTAGTACTGGGTGATATGTTTTTTTTTCCTGGTCCTTGTTTATTTTGTAATCATAAGCCCAACACTTCCATATATGTAGCTAAATACTCATTATTAAAAGCAGCTATAAGGAACTTCAATTCTTATGAAAACTCTATTTTTGTGTAGGTGAAAGAATTTTTGGAAACTTAAGAGTGGTGAAGTGGTTACTTTAGATTTGTTATGCAACAGATTATAAATACTGTCCAAGTATTTGTAGACATGTTAATGATTTTTTCAGATAGAGGTGATATTGAAAATATAAAATATTTATATTTATATTAAAATTGGGAATTGAATTACTTATTCTTCTGTCCGGAAAATGATCGAGAATTTTCAATCCAAATATAACATAAATAATTTATTAATTATAGAAATGATTTTGCTATATTATTTCTCAATAATTCACACATCACAATGTTATATATGTCACGGTATATAATCCTTTAAATTTTTTAAACAAACAAAAAAAATATGAGTCGTTAATTCACTGCTAAATATCCTACAACCCTATTCAAAATCTTCCTTTATTTTTTTAGTTAGAGTAAGTTATGTTCTCATTTTTCTAAATAATAAAACACTGTTCACTTTAAAGAAATATAACAAATACGAAAAATACTAAACTGCAAATTAACTTTAGAAAAAGAAAACCAAGATTTATTAGCATGCTCATAAACAAACATTTAAACATTCATATGTTTAAATATTTATTTTAGTAATTTGCACCCTCAATCCCTAAGGTTTCAGTTATTTTCATTTAATAGCAGGTGAACGGTGCAATTCCCGAGTAACCAAAAGATCAAATAGTCCAACAAAATGTTAGTGACTAATTAGCTAAACAAATCCATATAAATACCTAGTATTATTAGCAAGTAAACACAAAAATTAGCAAGTAAATACTTTTTAAAGGAAAAAAAAACTATCATTATCCTCTGAAAGAACACAAAAAAAATGATAAGTTCCCCAAAGTTGTATTAAAATTGGGACTGGTTACTACTACCTCACCCCGATTTCAAACATAATTAAGTTTGGATTGAGAATTTTCCATCCAAATTTAACATAAATAATAAAGTAATTATATAATTTAAGGAAAAAAAATCATTGCCCAAACTCAAATTAGACTCCTTATATGTGACTTCTGTAATTTTTGGATAGATTTAGGAATCTTTTTTGAATTCGTTACCAGGAATTATTATTATTTTTTAAAAAAGGAATAACTCATATTTAAACATTAATTGAAGGTTTTTCAACAACACATCAAAATAATTAAAAACATGATTATTACTTTTTCTAAACACAGTTTTTATACTTTTTAAATTGAGTTAACAAAATGTTGTTAATTTGTGTAATATTTTTGTAATTTTTCTTAATCAAAGCTTGCAATATTGTTACACTGTAGGGAGTTACTAATAAACGTAGTATCTATTTACATTTAATACACACTTCTTCGACTTAGGGCATATTTACCAACTGTTTTTCTTTCCTATTTTTTAAATGGGTAATTTGCATTAACACCCTATGAGGTTTGCATCAATTTTACATTTATATTGATTTTTGAAAAGTTAGCACTAACACCCCCTGAGGTTTGGTTTTGCTTGCAATGATACCCCATGGGCCAATAAAATAACCAAAATACCCTTGATAAAATTTGAAAATATTAAGGGTGCGTTTGGAAAACCGGTTTTTTGTATTTGTTTTCTGTCTTCAAATATAAAAACTGTTTTTGTATTTGTTTTTGTTTTTTCAGGAAAAAACTAAACACAAAAAAGCGTTTGGATGAAAGTGTTTTCACCACTTTTATTTGGTGAAAATTGTATTTTATGAATTTGGTGTTTTCATTGTTTTTACCACCTAAACAGTGAAAAAACTCAAAAAACAACTAAAAGTTGTATTTGGTGTTTTCATCACTTTTACACACTATTCACAGAAAACAGTTTTCTTAGGGAAAAAACAGTAAACAGTAAACGCGTTTGCCAAACGTGTTTTTTTTTTTAGTCTTGTGAACAGTAAAAAAACAAAAACAAAAAACAGGGTATCCAAACGGACCCTAAGGGTAATGTGAAATGACCTTAATGCCCCAAGACCAAATATATAAAATTTCGAAAAACAGATATATAAATTCAAAAACAAATATTTAAATTTATAAAAAATATATATAAAATTAGAATAAAATATATAAATTTTGAAAAATATATATAAAATCAAAAAAATATTTAAACTCGAAAATATATATAAATTTTGAAAAATATTTAAATTCGAATATATATATTTCAAAAAATATATATATAGAATTCAAAATATATATATTTTCAAAAAAAATATTCAAAAAATTATATAATTTCGAAAAACATATATAAATTTCAAAAAATATATATAAAATTCAAAACAATATATAAAATTTGAAATATATATATAATTCGAAAATATATATATAAAATTTGAAAAATATATAAATTCGAATATATATATATTTCAAAAAAAAATTCAAAATATATATATTTTAAAAAAAAAATTCAAAAAATTATATAATTTCGAAAAACATATATAAATTTCAAAAAATATATATAAAATTCAAAAAAATATATAAAATTTGAAATATATATAAATTCAAATATATATATATTTCAAAAAAAAAAATTCAAAATATATATATTTTCAAAAACAAAATTCAAAAAATTATATAATTTCGAAAAAAATATATAAATTTCAAAACATATATATATAATTCAAAATATATATAAAATTTGAAATATATATATATATAATTCGAAAATATATATATAAAATTTGAAAAATATATAAATTCGAATATATATATTTTCAAAAACAAAATCCAAAGAATTATATAATTTCAAAAAACATATATAAATTTCAAAAAATATATTTTCAAAAACAAAATTCAAAATTTTTTATAATTTCGAAAAACATATATAAATTTCAAAATATATATATAAAATTCAAAAAAATATTTAAAATTTGAATTATATATATATAATTCGAAAATATATATATATAATTTTTTAAATTTTGTTTTTGAAAATATATTTTTTGAAATTTATATATGTTTTTCGAAATTATATAATTTTTTGAATTTTATTTTTGAAAATATACATATTTTGAATTTTTTTTTGAAATATATATATATTCGAATTTATATATTTTTCAAGTTTTATATATATATTTTCGAATTATATATATATTTCAAATTTTATATATATTTTTGAAATTTTATATATTTGGGGTTGGGGCATAAAGGTCATTTCACATTACCCTTAATATTTTCGAATTTGATCAAGGGTATTTTGATCATTTTATTGGCCCAGGGGGTGTCATTGCAAGCAAAACCAAACCTCAGGTTGTGTTAGTACAAACTTTTCAAATATCATCATTAAGGTGGAATTGATGCAAACCTCAGGGGGTGTTAGTGCAAATTACCCTTTATTAAATTTACTTCTTAAAATGTGAAAATTAATATCTATTTACATTTATTTTTATTTTTATTTTGAAAAAAGGAATAGCTCATATTTAAACATTAATTGAAGTTTTTTTTCAACAGCACATTAAAATAATTAAAAACATGGTTATTAGTTTTTCTAAACACGGTTTTTATACTTTTTAAATTGAGTTAACAAAATATTACGAATTTGTGTAATATTTTTGTAATTTTTCTTAATCAAATCTTGCAATATTGTTATACTGTTTGGAGGTCCTAATAAACGTAATATATATTTACATCTAATGCGCACTTCTTGTTTTTGTTTCCTATTTTATACTTTGATTTCCTAAAATGTCAAAATTAAAAAGTAAAAATGCATTTCTTAATTTACTTTTACTTTTTATTTAGAAGAAATATTTTTTTCACTAATAAAGAAAACAGAGAAAAAAAATGTGCTTTCTCTTTTTGTTTTCTTTCACTAATTATAATTATGATGATAATAAATAATAAATTAGTTCAAATAAATAAATAAAAATAATACATAAATAAAAAAATTTAATAAATAATGAAAAATGAACAAATAAACAAAATTATGAAATAAATAATAATAATATGAACAAATAAACAAAATCTTATTTTTTATTTTTGTTTTTATAAATAATTCATAATTAATAAATATAATTTTACATTTTATTTCTCTTATAAGAATTAAAATCTTAATTATGCTTTTCAAGAGAACTAACAGGAAATAAAAAATGCCACTAATCCAATATTAATTTTTTTTTATTGCGAAGTATGCCCTAACCTAAGATTAAAATTTATTTTTAAGAAAAATAATTTTGAATTAGACAAAGTTATCTCTCAGTTCTTCCCTGTATATATACCATATATACAGTAGTGATTCTCAATCCAACGGCTGAGAAATTCCAATAAAATTACACGCAGAGAGAGAGAGAGCTAAGATGACCCGCACAACACAGGTTTATTCCTGCAACGGTTCGACTCAGTTGCTGACTCGCCGTCTCTCTTACTACCTCCTCAACAACGTCAACCCCAACAAACCCTTTTTCTCTCTCTCTCTGCACACACACACACACAAACACATACACAAATACAGACACTTTCTCTCTCCTCATCTTCTCTTTCCCCCTGCCCTTTTTCGTCTTTTTCATCACACCCAATCAGACGGCCTCTATCTCTCCACGTCCTCGTCGTCTTCTTCTTTATCCTGCAACCTCTCATATATATACATACACACACCCCTTTCTCTCTCTATCTCATTCTAGGGTTTCCACAGAACTTAACAAATTCCAAAAAAGGAGGACTCTTCGCCTAATCACCGCCTATGATTTCTCTCTCCACCACCGTTCGATCCTCTTTTGGCTCCTCCTAGCCTCTCTTCTCCACCAATTTCAGGTACTTTTCGATCTAATCTGTTATTGACTCGTTTCAGAATTGGTGTTTTTTTGCTTTCTTTGTATGAATTTCTATGTGTGTGTATGTATATGTGTATGTATTGCATTGTTGGATTCGTAATTTGAGAGTTTGTGATATTGCGAGTGTTGAGATTTTCTAGGGTTTTTATTGGTTTTTTTTTTGTTCTTTGGGTACAGGTTGAGAATTGTTGAAATTTCTGAAATTGGGGTGTTGGGAGGAAGTTGTGTTTTTGAGTTACTGTTTGTTGGGTTAATTTGGGTTGTTATGTTGAATGGCGATTGAAAAGAATAGCTTTAAGGTGTCGAGATTCGATTCGGAGTTTTCGCCGAGGAGTAGGGAGAGTATGTCGAGTGATGATGAGCAGCTGCAGAGGCGAAACTCGGCGGTTGAATCGGATGAGGATGATGAGTTTGATGACTGTGACTCCGGGGCGGGATCGGATGACTTTGATTTGTTGGAATTGGGGGAAACTGGGGAGGAGTTCTGTAATGTGGGGGATCAGACTTGTAGCATTCCCTTTGAGTTGTATGATCTTGAGGGTTTGGGCAATGTGTTGTCTATGGATGTGTGGAACGATTGTTTGAGTGAAGAGGAGCGATTTAGCCTCACGAAATACCTTCCGGATATGGACCAAGAGTCGTTTATGCGAACGTTGAAAGAGATCTTTACGGGTTGTAATCTTCATTTTGGGAGTCCCATTAATAAGCTGTTTGCTATGTTGAAGGGAGGGCTGTGTGAACCGAGGGTTGCTCTGTATCGGCAAGGTTTGAATTTTTTTCAGAAGCGCCAACACTACCATCTATTGTGGAAGCATCAAAACTCTATGGTCACTAGTCTTTATCAGATCAGGGATGCTTGGATTAATTGCAGGGGGTATAGTATTGAAGAGAAGCTTCGGATACTGAATATAATGAAGAGTGAGAAGAGTTTAATGTATGAAAAGATGGAGGAGTTGGAGACTGACTCCTCTGAATCAGGGGATGGTATGTGGAGTAAAAAGCTGAAGGACCGGAAACTTGGTCAGAAAACGGGTCATCATTCCATGTATCGGGCAAGTCCAACCTTAGAGTTTCCTTCTCAGGGGGCACTGATGGACTTGGAACCGGCAAAATATTGGAAACCAAACCCTAAAGGAACATTGAAGTTGGCCGGATCGAAGAATTCCTCAACGAAAGATTTGGTGGGTCGCTTGCCTGTTCAGCATGGTTTGGAAATGAAGTTGGGGCCATATGGTCCAGCTTTTGCTCAGCCTCGAAAGAATAAGACAACAGGGTATGATCCAGTGGCAGCAGTCCGCGGGAGGGATCTGATGAGAGGTGATGATGACACAGAAGAAGCAATCTATGCATTGGCTAAACAGAGAGATCCAAATTTCTCACGAGTAGGTGCAATGGATAAAGCTGGAGCCTCTAAATTAGGGAAAAAGTATGAAAATATGAGAGGTGACCCCAACATTAGTGAAAGTTTCGTTAGTTTTCCTACATCTTCGAAGAATGATTTTCATGCCTATGGTAGGAAAAAGACTGTGAATCAGTTGTCGGATATTGAAGTCCTAACAGCAAGGCCGTCTAATACTAGGCTTTCCCATGGTTATGGCAACAAAGTAAAGTATCTTGAGAGTGTTCAACAATTTGCAGTTGAGGATCAGATGAAGTTTGTGAAAGGCCGGTCTCCAAATTTAACGAGAGGAAGTCGAATTGAGCTGTCTGATGAAGCTGAACAATTTTGGCATGACAAAGCACCGGGAAAAGCTTTTTCTGTTGATCCGTCATTTCAGTACAGTGACCGAAACACTAAAAGCAAGAAGTGGAAGATGGGGAGAGAATCTCCTGATGTCAAAGTTAATGAGCTGTTGCTTAATACTGAGTATCGAGCAAAGCCGTCACAAGATAAGGGCAGACCTATGTTGGTGCAGAATGGTGGGCGAGAAATGGCAGCGCTGAGAGGTACCGGATTGTTCAACAGAAGTGAAGATACAGAATCAGACTCATCAGAGCAAATTGATGAAGTGGAGGATGACAATCCTTTGATGAGAAGTAAGTTAGCCTACCCCAGTGGTGTCTTGGAGAGTTATGACTCTTCTATCATGAAATCTGGTCCAGATCCTAAAAAGGTTAAATTTGTCAAGAAAGATAAGAAGGGTAGTTCTCTGACTTTTGATGGATTATCACGCTCCTCTAGAAAGACAGCTGATCTCGGTGGACAGTTGCATTTCCCTGAAGTAGAAAACTACCCTTTGAAAGCAAAGCAAAAGGGTAAGATGTATGACAACAGTAACTTGCATAATTCTGCCACCAGAGAGAGCTATTTCTCTGGATCAGTAAGATTGATTGGTGATGATGATGGTAGACAATATGACAAGCGGGGGAAGAATGGCCAGCTGCAAGGTGAACATAGTGATATGTTCAACGTACCCCTACTGAGAGCCTACCCTGTAGAGAGAAGGCATAAAGGGGAAGTTGGACGTGATTATTCCGGTCAGTCAAATTTTGCTCATGACCTAGCGGTTGATGAGGAGGATGATTCGCTAGAGACGCACCAGTTGGCAGAGGACAGTGGAGTTACCGGTAGATCTGGAAAGAGAGTTCGAAGTAGTCAAGCATTTGGATCCGATCATCGTGAAAGATCCGATATCCCATTAATAGGATGTAATTCAGTGACAAAGAAGCGAAAAATAAAGGAGGATGTGACACACACGGATGAGCGAGATGATAGTGATTATCAACACGCTAATGCTCACCAGCAATTTGAGGAAATGAGTTCATTTAAGAGACGGGGAAAAAGGAAATTAGAAGATGAAAGTGGTACTTTTGAAATAGCAAGCATTGACCCGCCTCTTACAGAAATGAGAGCAGCAGGTATGGAGCTGGGATCCAAACCACATAAAAAGCCGTTTACTTTGATTACACCTACTGTTCATTCTGGCTTCTCGTTCTCCATTATCCATCTCCTTTCAGCAGTTCGCATGGCAATGATTACGATGCTTCCAGAAGATTCTTTAGATACTGATGGAAGAAAGGAAACCAGAGCACAAGAAGGCAACAATGGGGTTCATTCACATGGGAACGTGGATGTCAGTAACTCAGAGCATTCTGGACAAGTGAATGTACCATCTCTTACTGTCCAGGAAATTGTCAACCGCCTGAGATCAAACCCTGGCGATCCTTGTATTCTTGAGACTCAAGAACCACTTCAGGATTTGGTCAGAGGAGTTCTGAAAATATTTTCATCCAAAACGGCACCCTTAGGAGCAAAAGGGTGGAAGGCACTAGTATCCTATGAAAAGTCTACAAAAAGTTGGTCCTGGATTGGCCCGGTTTCTAGCAGTTCACCAGATCATGAGGGGATTGGGGAGGTTACATCTCCTGAAGCTTGGGCACTTTCCCATAAAATGCTTTTGAAGTTGGTTGATTCATTTGCTAATTGGCTAAAAAGTGGTCAAGAGACCCTACAACAAATAGGAAGTCTTCCTGCTCCTCCTCTGATGCTGATGCAATTTAACTTGGATGAGAAGGAAAGGTTCAGGGACCTAAGAGCTCAGAAGAGTCTCACAACAATCAGTCCAAGCACTGAAGAAGTCAGAGATTATTTCCGTAAAGAGGAGGTTCTTAGGTATTCGATTCCTGACAGGGCATTCTCTTACACTGCAGTTGATGGTAGAAAATCCATTGTTGCTCCTTTGAGACGGTGTGGTGGTAAGCCAACATCGAAGGCCCGGGATCATTTTATGTTGAAACGTGATCGGCCTCCTCATGTTACAATTCTCTGTCTTGTAAGAGATGCTGCAGCAAGATTGCCTGGAAGTATTGGTACCAGAGCAGATGTTTGTACTTTAATTAGAGACTCACAATATATTGTGGAAGATGTCTCTGATGCACAAGTTAATCAAGTGGTTAGTGGAGCACTGGACCGTCTGCATTATGAACGTGATCCATGCGTACAATTTGATGGAGAAAGGAAATTGTGGGTTTATTTACATAGAGAAAGAGAAGAAGAAGATTTTGAGGATGATGGGACTTCATCTACAAAGAAATGGAAAAGGCAGAAGAAAGAAGCTGCTGAGCCATTTGACCAAGGAGCAGTGACAGTTGCTTATCATGGGGCCGGGGAACAAACTGGATTTGAGTTGAGTTCAGATCTTAATGTTGAGCCGTCTTGTACAGATGAAGATAAGAGAGTGGATCTTGTGCATTATGATGGTAGCTACAATGTAGAGGAAACTGTAGACATTAATCATGGATATGAAGGAAGGTCTACACATCGGGGTCATCCAATGGTGTGGGGTGGGCTTGACTTGAATCCCATGGGTGAGAACAAATTGTTATGTCAAGAAAATTCCACTAATGAAGATTTTGATGATGAAGCATTTGGCAGAGAACCTATAAGTGGAAGCTGATCCTGAGAAATTCTCCAGGTAGTTTTAAGTTTCCCTGTGCCTTTTTCTGACTTCTCTGTATATAGAAATTTTTTGAAGATTTTTCTACGTGGTTTTCTATTTCTTGTGAAGCTTTTTTAGTTCACCATATTGCTCAATTGTCGAGCATTTTTTGTTTTATGACAGCCTGATCAGAGAACATCTGCTGTTGCTTTAGTAATTGTGCTTATGCAGATTTAATTTATGTTGCAAGGAACCCCCAATTTCTGTTCACGTATCTTATGCGAAATGGTTTTAGAGAAAGATTTGCACACTAGGGAACATATTATTGAATTTAATTAGTTTCTAAATAAACTTGTCTAGTAGTAGATTAGTTCAATTCATTCTGTTGACCTCGAATATTTATATAGTTGTTTTCATAAACCATCTTCCATGTGTTTGGGTATGTGTGTCAGTTGTGTGCTCCAAACAAAAGATGCGGGGACTCTTAGACATATATATATAATATAGAGGTTAATAATGTTTTTATTAATGTAGCATTGAAGAATTTAACTTTTTTTTAAGCAATATTAAGATTAGATTGAATTAATTTCATATGATTTTCCAGTGCTGTATTAACCTAACGTGTTGGGCACATATCCCATACCCTATTAGAGTATTAGTAACTTGGCAAGTGCAATTTTATATATACTTGTTTTGCTCGAAATATAAAAGTTCTAAAATTTTCAGGCTAATACTAAATTGATCGCTTTTTCAATGTCCTATGTTGAATGAATTTAGTGATTTCCTTTCTCCTTTGGTTTCCTTGGTAGTTGTTACTCCATTGGTTTAATTTGTGACAAAGAAAACCAACTTGTTTTGCAGGTTTAAGCGACCACATATTTCAGTGGCATGGTCATTTCCATCCATTAATGGTGTGTTATAAAATGAAGGTATGATAGTATGAATGTAAATTGATTTCAGCATGAAATTGTGGAATAGTCAACTTGTTGGGGTCCAATAATTTGTTTGCAACAGGTGAATATCCCATGCTTCTGCAACCCATAGTCTCTCTCTTTCCCTCTCTGTTTCATTTTTATTTTTATCCTCTGATATTACATCAATTTAAAATATAGTTCATTGCACCTTTTGAATCGAGAGCATGTGGGAAATTCTATGTGAGAGAACATTTTCTATATGTCAATGTGTTATATGGGAGCATTATAGTTACAGTATCAAACTTTTGTTTTTATTATTTTTATTACTTTTTTTACTGGGTCTCCTGACCGTTGCGCAAAGATTCTTGTTTCAGGCTATGTTTGTTTGCATATAAAATATTTTCCTAAAAATACTTTCGAATGTTTGGTAGTCCCAAACTCGAGTAAAATATTTGACTTTACGCCAAAATCCACAAAATTAACTTACCAACTATTCCTCCTCAAATTATTTTACATGCGCCTTTTCTCTCCTCTTCAAGGCTTGTGTCGCCCTCCTGTTCAGGTGATGTTTCCTTCTCCTCTCTCATTCCAGATCTTGTCTCTTTCCAGCTTCGGTCAAAATCAAAACCCTCAGTTCTTTCTCTATCTGGATCTCTTCTCACAAAATCAAAATCAAAATCGGAATCCCCCCTCCTCTCTCACTCCACCTTTGGTCAAAATCAGATCCCCTCTCTCCTCCTTTGATAAAAATCAAACCCTCATTTATGTATGTTTATATATATATACACATGTATACAACACTTCTTTCTCTATCTAGATCTCCTCTCTCAAAATCGAAAGCAAAATCGAAATATTTGTGGAATTATTTTCAAGACCTCTGCCAAACACCAAAAACAGAAAATACGTATACATTTTACATGAAATGAATTTTAGTTAAAAGAATATTTTACGCCCAAACAAACGGAGCCTCAATGTTTCTTCTTTGTTCTGATGCCTGGAAGATTCAAATATTGGTTGCATTAATATTTTACTATTGCAACTTATAAGTAATTGACACAGCAGTCAATATGGGAATATGGTTTCTGCATCTGTGCTATCAGACATCGTTCTCACTGAGAGCTGAAGCATGTGCAGACTGCAGAAAATGTTGAGGTTTTTGTTCCTCCATTTGTTGAATAAGCTCCACTTAATTCGTTTATTTATTTCATACCTGGCTCGTACTTTAAAAATTGCTTATATGTTGCCACCATTCTCCTGATGAGTGAAGAACTTGTTCTTTCTGGTTTAGGCTCCACAATTGGTATTATAAACCCGAGGCATACATTCAAATATTTGTAATTCTTCTGAGACATGCATCCAAATCGCTGTAAAGATCGTTCACCCGACTGATTGACTGAGAATATTGTTCTTATATATCCTATTGTACATTTAATCTGTAAATACAAAATGTGTGTGCCACAACTATGCTTTAATTCAGTTACTGATTCGTACTTATATTTATATGAAATGAAATCTGCGGCGGATTTTGTTATGACTTGATGACCTGTGCTGCTTCCGTTTGATCAATTTCTGGTACATACTGCAGTAGCAGGTTTATTTTTGCGAATGAGCTTGTTTTGATGCCCAATTATGCCATTTCCTGAAATGTATGTCTATAGCACACACAGTACATGAAGCTTCAGAGAACTGGTCTGCTTTGTGGGGGATGCTATTGATGGAATAATATGGCGGCCAGACATGAGAGAATGAATAGTTGTCCATCACATGTTTGCAACTATTTGTAACAACCTCTATTCTATCTAGACACAATATTGTCCTTTTTTGCTTTTTCGAACCAAGACTTGTCACGGGATCACCTATTCTAGTACTATTATAGGTTAAGTACGCTTAATTATGAAATTATGGTAAGTTTACAGCCATCACGACTTTAAAACGCGTTATGTCATAAAAGAGTATCAAACTAATCCATGTGATCTGTGATGGTGCATCTGTAGTTCGTCCAGTGTGATAGTCTGCGCCATTAACACACTTCTGGTTGGGTCACATTCTGGTGCAACATCCCTCTATCTATTCCGACACAATTGCACCATGCTTAACACCAAAATTGAAAGAACAAACATCAAATAATGGTTATTATTTCTACTAAAAACAAGCAATTTCATGGAATAGGGAACATGAATTGGTAAAGAAAATAAAATCAACGTGAATACTTTATTAATTGTGATTTTATTATATATGATCGCGTTTGAATTATAATGATATCTATTTATTTGGTGTATTCAATTTAATTCTTAGCCTGTTTGTCAGGTTTATTGCTATGATTCATTTGATGCCGTGGATAAAGTTCTTACTTGAATATATCTACTATATTAAAAAAAAAAAAATACTTCACAAATAAGAAAAAGAAATATGTAAACCAAATGAATTTAGTCTTCATAATATAAATAGGAGACATAAAAGAAAGTTTCTTACCGGCAAAGAAATATGTAAACCTTAGTCTTCATAATATAAATAGGAGACATAAAAGAAAGTTTCTTAATAAAAGAAAGTTTCTTACCGGCATTAATTTTTCATTACATTGTTCGAACAAAATTATATAAAGATATTTGATGCACGTAATCTAAATTATTGGATGTCCCACTATGAAAATGTTGGATACATGAAGTTGTGATCTCATAATTATTGATTTGAGTATATATATACTAGTAAAAATGAGGTGCTATGCATGAAGTTATGATAAATAGATGAACTATTTAATTATAATTAATAATTTTAATTGGACTATAAGCTTAAAAATAATTCAAAATACTAATATCCTATTATAGTTAGATATTTAATTTATATATTCAATATAACTTAATAAAACTTTTAAATTACAATTGGAATTATATTATTCAATTAAAGAATTCTACTTGAATTTGAGTTATAGAATTCTATAAATTCACATTTAAAATATAAATAATGAATTTTTTTACACTTTTAATAGTAGCATAGATAGATATAAATTGATGATCTTATTTATTTATTTTATAAATAATATAAACTTATGGTTTTATGTATTTAACTATGAACAGATATTTCACTTTGGTGAAGATGCAAGAACAACACATGACCCGACCCGGTCATTACCCACCACATCTATGTCACGTGACCCAAGCTTTTCCAATCCCTCCATGGCGGGACTCCTCCGCGCCATTGCAAAAAATATAATACTACTACGAAATACCACAATCTCAAATTCAAATTCGAAAAAAAAAAGAGCAAAACAAAAAAATATTTGCATAATGACACGTCATCGATCCGTGTAACTTCCACGGCCTCATCTACACCGTCACTCTACAATCTAATCAACGGCTCAAAACTCCTCTCAGATCCATGTCCAGATCGAAGCCCAATCCCCACAACACAGAACCATTACCCAATAAATACCCCATCACCCCATCATCGAACCTCATTAGACTCCATAGCTCCATTTCCGTTTTGCTGATTATCCAGATTTCCCCAACTCTTTGGTATGCATATATATATATATATATATATTTGTACAAATTTATATGTTTTCGGTATATCATATTTGTGAGTGATTTCTGTCAATTTCTTAGCTAATTTAGTTCTATTTTCCAATTTTTACTCAATTATTGATGGTTTTGTCATCTGAGTTCGTAATTTCTTTATTATTTAGACTACTTCATCTCCAATTCAGTTGATATAAGCTTCAAAATTTATTTCTACATTAAATCTTACTTCACATTTTGTAATCCCTCTTTTTCATGAAGATTCTTGCTAGGGCTTTTTGTCATCCGAACAGCAATCTTTATTTCTCCTATACATATCAACATATATATATTTATGTGTGTATATTATAAATTGGCTAATTAATTAGTGGTTTTTTTTATGTGAAAAGCTGATCGGAAAATGTCGGGACGTGGAAAGGGCGGGAAGGGATTGGGGAAGGGGGGAGCGAAACGGCACCGTAAGGTGCTTCGTGACAACATCCAGGGCATCACGAAGCCGGCGATCAGGAGGTTGGCGCGAAGGGGAGGAGTGAAGCGTATAAGCGGTCTGATCTACGAGGAGACACGTGGCGTCCTCAAGATCTTCTTGGAGAACGTGATTCGTGATGCGGTGACCTACACAGAGCACGCTCGCCGGAAGACGGTGACGGCCATGGACGTGGTCTATGCCCTCAAGAGGCAGGGGAGGACCCTCTATGGGTTCGGTGGTTAGGGTTTGGGGGGTTTCAGAAAAAGTCTTGCTATCAAGAAAATGGAATTCAAGGGTAGTTCGGGGTTTTGCTTTTTTTTTTTTTTTTTTTTTGTAAACTAGTTAAATGGTACTTATTTTAATTCAATGGTTATATGGGCTTGTTTCCTAGATGGAAAATATTTTAACCCAATGGTTATAGGCTTGTTTTTAGATACAAATGATATTTATATTGAACTTTTTTGTTATTTTTTTGGTGTTGGGTTTTTAGAAAAGTATTTTACCACTAGCTCATACATAAATTACTTTTGTTAGCGCACATGAAGAAAATAAAGTTTTAAATTATTTTACAAAGGAAATTATTTTAACATCTGTTATCTTCAGTGATAAAAAAATTTGTTGCGAAATTCAAAACTACAATGTTTGTGGCCAATTAGGAATTAATGTTTGTAGTAAAATGGTTGATGATTTAACGTTTTGGTAGCAAAAAGTGTCTTCTTTGTGAGGAAATGGAAAAAAGAGGACTTGGATAGTTAAGGATTTGAGATTCTCATCGATTAGTATTAATTCATCAGGAAAACAAAAAACATCCAAACCCATACAAAAACTAACTTCAATCGCCAAAAATAGGTAACTGTATAATGAGAATTATAATAAAGGGAGGCCACATTTTCCTATAGAAAATCACTATTAAGATTTATAAATGCTTACTATATTATATAATGTGTCCGTTTAGGAGGGCTTTTTGATAGATAAAATTATTTTTTTAAAATAAATTATTAAAAGTAATTCTAATAAAAAGGACTTTAAAATAAAAAAATGCGTTTGGTGAATTTTTTTTAAAAATTTCTTAAGAATTTAAATATTTTTGAATTTCAAAAATTAAAAAGTAGTTAAGGATTATTTAAAAGTGAGAGAGTTCTAAATTAATATGATTATATCTAATAGAATGACAGTGGTTATAAAAATAAGGATAAATAAAAATACATTGGAGGTTAATATTGAGAATATAAATTATTAAATGAGGTTAAATTAGTAAATAAAAAATAATTGTAGATAAGCTTTTCTAAAGTTATTTAAAAAAAAGTAAATTTTACTTGTTTCTATTAAACTGACTTTTCAAGGAGTTAACTTCTATTAAAAGTGCATTTTATTAAATTCACTAAACATCTTTATTTTGTGGAAAATGAATTCTAGGTTATAAAAGCCCATTTTGAGGTTCTCAAAAGTCCTCCCAAACATACCCTACATTTTTGGGAATTATTTTGGAGGGGCCAATAGTAATTTTCCTATACAAACATATATGACGGACTTTATTTTAAGGTCTCAAAGAACCACATGAGGTTATACACACTATATGCATACTATAGGAGGTTAAAAGCTCGCGATCTTTTAATAAATCACATGAGAATAAGGGTAATCTCATATTTTAGACCGCTAGATGTTGGGATTGATTATATTTTAAAAGGAAGATAAAACTGTAATCATTCAAAAGACATGGGATGAGACATAACTCGATAAATTTTGAAGGGAAGTAACTGTAATTAAGGGTTGTAAATGACCGGAGCCGTCCGTGAGTGTAAGTGTGTGAATTTCCAAGCCCACAGAAGCCTATCAGGCATCAGGCCCATCGAACTAACAGCCCAATAAGGTTATCAGGCGTCAGGCCCATCGGGCTAACAACCCAGCAAAGTTATCAGGCATCAGGCCCATTTCAGCTTATCATTCTTTGTAAATAAAGATGATGATGTAATAATGATGTAATGACAATAAGATTGCCCTAATGGGCTCAAAGCCCATTAAGGGTATCTGTATAAAAGAGACAAAATCTAAATAAAAAGATTCATTCGTGTGTTGTGCAAATTTTGACATCTACACATTGGCGCCGTCTGTGGGAAGCGTCTCCTTCTTCCCATCTCTTAAAACTGAGCTTTATTGTTCAACCTCCGATTATTCTTCACCGCCTCCTGAAATCTCCACTCACTACTTCTTGGGCAAAGATGCCAGTTACTCGTTGGCAAACAGACGTTCCAACCACTGCGGATAGTCGTGCGGGAGTTCCCCAATCTATGGAGCAAATCCTTCGACGCTTGATGGCAGCTGAGGAACGCAACCTGGCTCTGGAGAAACAAAATGCAGAGCTCATGGCGAGGTTGGCTCCACCACCAGCTGCTCCTTCGGTAGTAGCGCCCGACCCTCCAGCAGCGGTGCTTGACCATTCTCTGAACCAACGAGGTAGCGACGGACCGGAAGAGCACGCCGAATCTTCCCGGCGTTCAGGAAAGGCCCCCGCAGCCGACGAATCCATTACCCCACAGAAGATTCAAGCAATGATGGACGAATTCCAGAGGAGAATCCTCGGGGATCTAAGAGCACAATCCATCGACGACCTGGCCGCCCAGGCGTCTACTGAGCTGGTACAATCACCCTTCGTCCCTGAGATAACCCGGGAACCTTTCCCAAGGAAGTTCATCATGCCTCAATTCACCCCCTACGATGGTACCAAGGACCCTGAGGAGCATATTTACCAGGTCCATCAGAAGATGATCATGTACGCTGAGAACGAGTCATTGCTATGCAAAGTGTTTTCCACGAGTCTCGCCGATGCAGCTCTATTATGGTTCAGGAAGCAGCCGCCTCAATCTATCGGTAGTTGGCAACAGTTGACCAGGCTCTTCGTTGCCCAATACTATGGGAACAAGAGACAGAAGAAAACCATATCCTGCCTCTTCACCATGATTCAGGAGAAAGGAGAGTCACTGAAGAGCTTTCTATCCCGTTTCAACATTGAGTCTTCTTCTGTCGGTAACTGTGACCAGCACTCTGTTGTTGAGGCCGTCCGGATGGCCCTTATTCCAGAGACGAAGTTCCATCAGTCCCTGGTGAAGCGCCCGCCATCGGGCATTGGGGAGTTAAACTCCAGAGCCCAAGGATACCTAAGGATCGAAGAAGAGGAAACCGCCAGGCGAAAGAGGACAGTCTTGGTCAACATTGAAGCCCAATCAAAGGATCAGGCGTCTGATGAAAAGCGTTCGACTCCATCAGGGCCGTCAGCCCCTTCGGGATCATCACCTCTCGCCTGAAGAGGTACTACCCGTAAAGGGCCAAGTTTTACTCAATACTTTCATCCTTTTGTAAAAAAGCTACAACACAGATCCTGAAGAGATCATTGTTCCAAAAATAAACCAAGTGTTGCATTGACTTTCGCATGGCCTGAAGTGCCCGGAGTCACAACACAGATCCTGAAGAGATCATTGTTCCAAAAATAAACCAAGTGTTGCATGGACTTTCGCATGGCCTGAAGTGCCCGAAGTCACAACACAGATCCTGAAGAGATCATTGTTCCAAAAAATAAATCAAGTGTTGCATCGACTTTCGCATGGCCTGAAGTGCCCGGAGTCACAACACAGATCCTGAAGAGATCATTGTTCCAAAAATAAACCAAGTGTTGCATTGACTTTCGCATGGCCTGAAGTGCCCGGAGTCACAACACAGATCCTGAAGAGATCATTGTTCCAAAAATAAACCAAGTGTTGCATTGACTTTCGCATGGCCTGAAGTGCCCGGAGTCACAACACAGATCCTGAAGAGATCATTGTTCCAAAAATAAACCAAGTGTTGCATGGACTTTCGCATGGCCTGAAGTGCCCGGAGTCACAACACAGATCCTGAAGAGATCATTGTTCCAAAAATAAACCAAGTGTTGCATTGACTTTCGCATGGCCTGAAGTGCCCGGAGTCACAACACAGATCCTGAAGAGATCATTGTTCCAAAAATAAACCAAGTGTTGCATTGACTTTCGCATGGCCTGAAGTGCCCGGAGTCACAACACAGATCCTGAAGAGATCATTGTTCCAAAAATAAACCAAGTGTTGCATGGACTTTCGCATGGCCTGAAGTGCCCGGAGTCACAACACAGATCCTGAAGAGATCATTGTTCCAAAAATAAACCAAGTGTTGCATTGACTTTCGCATGGCCTGAAGTGCCCGGAGTCACAACACAGATCCTGAAGAGATCATTGTTCCAAAAATAAACCAAGTGTTGCATTGACTTTCGCATGGCCTGAAGTGCCCGGAGTCACAACACAGATCCTGAAGAGATCATTGTTCCAAAAATAAACCAAGTGTTGCATGGACTTTCGCATGGCCTGAAGTGCCCGAAGTCACAACACAGATCCTGAAGAGATCATTGTTCCAAAAATAAACCAAGTGTTGCATCGACTTTCGCATGGCCTGAAGTGCCCGGAGTCACAACACAGATCCTGAAGAGATCATTGTTCCAAAAATAAACCAAGTGTTGCATTGACTTTCGCATGGCCTGAAGTGCCCGAAGTCACAACACAGATCCTGAAGAAATCGTTGTTCCAAAAATATATTAAGTGTTGTTTTGTCTCTCGCATGGCTTGAAGTGCTCGATAGACACAACACCGATCCCGAAGGGATCAATATTTTTGTAAAAAATAAATCAAGTGTTGTTTTGTCTCTCATGGCCTGAAGTGCCCGATAGACACAACACCGATCCTGAAGGGATCACCGATCCCGAAGGGATCAATTTTTTGTAAAAAATAAATCAAGTGTTGTTTTGTCTCTCATGGCCTGAAGTGCCCGATAGACACAACACCGATCCTGAAGGGATCACCGATCCCGAAGGGATCATTATATTTTTGTAAAAAATAAATCAAGTGTTGTTTTGTCTCTCATGGCCTGAAGTGCCCGATAGACACAACACCGATCCTGAAGGGATCACCGATCCCGAAGGGATCAATATTTTTTGTAAAAAATAAATCAAGTGTTGTTTTGTCTCCCATGGCCTGAAGTGCCCGATAGACACAACACCGATCCTGAAGGGATCACCGATCCCGAAGGGATCAATATTTTTTGTAAAAAATAAATCAAGTGTTGTTTTGTCTCCCATGGCCTGAAGTGCCCGATAGACACAACACCGATCCTGAAGGGATCACCGATCCCGAAGGGATCATTATATTTTTGTAAAAAATAAATCAAGTGTTGTTTTGTCTCCCATGGCCTGAAGTGCCCGATAGACACAACACCGATCCTGAAGGGATCACCGATCCCGAAGGGATCAATTTTTTGTAAAAAATAAATCAAGTGTTGTTTTGTCTCCCATGGCCTGAAGTGCCCGATAGACACAACACCGATCCTGAAGGGATCACCGATCCCGAAGGGATCATTATATTTTTGTAAAAAATAAATCAAGTGTTGTTTTGTCTCCCATGGCTTGAAGTGCCCGATAGACACAACACCGATCCTGAAGGGATCACCGATCCCGAAGGGATCATTATATTTTTGTAAAAAATAAATCAAGTGTTGTTTTGTCCCTCGCATGGCCTGAAGTGCCCGATAGACACAACACCGATCCTGAAAAGAGCAAAATTTCACAAGAAAATAAATCCAACTATGGTGATGCCTCTCCTATGGCCTGAAGTGCCTGAAAAACACAGTACTTTTGAATAAAATAATCTAAGTATTGAAAAAAGTCAACTGGACATGAATCATGATTTTTCATTAAAACAATGGGCCCCGATGGCCAAGGCTTGCAAAATACTTTATAAATAATGAATCCTAAGTGCCATTATCAGTGCCCCCTGCATTTGAGCTCACAAGAACAATAGTCCCATCGGGAATGGAAGATGAGATTAATACATCTGATTGCCATACGGCGGGATATAATGGGCGGTGTCGCAGAGGTGCTTATACATCTGATTGCCACCCCAATGGCACATCTTCACCATTGACCTTTCCACTGCCAGGAGATTCTCAGCTTTGGGCTTCTCCTCCAGAAGCTTCGCTTGAGGGCCCGTTGCTCGCTTGGCCTTCCTCTTAAGGACATGCGTCGGGATCCTCAACATGATATTATGTCATTCTGTTGATAATGACTGCAAATTAGAACCTGTCAGGTGATTACTACACATCCTCAGGGGTTGTCCCCAAATTTTAGATTTAAGGAGATCAAACCGGGATATAATGTAAGTTGGAGTTTTAAAGCGGTCGGGTGCTCCCAGAAACTCAAGCCCCCATCGCGCGAATCAAGGCCACCTAAGCCATGAATTCAAAATATTAATGATGGCATAACCGTCCTATTTAATGAACCTACCACGTCACCCCGACAGGGTGATGTATATATATATATTTCCTTCCTCCCACACTTTGTCTTCTCGGTAATGGGCTTGCCTGACTGAAAGCCCACAACCAATAAGAGGGCCTGTGTAAGTGTGTGAATTTCCAAGCCCACAGAAGCCTATCAGGCATCAGGCCCATCGAACTAACAGCCCAATAAGGTTATCAGGCGTCAGGCCCATCGGGCTAACAACCCAGCAAAGTTATCAGGCATCAGGCCCATTTCAGCTTATCATTCTTTGTAAATAAAGATGATGATGTAATAATGATGTAATGACAATAAGATTCATTCGTGTGTTGTGCAAATTTTGGCATCTACAGTGAGCAAGCTCAGGCTCGGCTTGTTAAGAGTTCGACTCATGCTCGTTAGTTTAGTAAACGAATCGAGTCATAGCACAATTTTTATGATCGTTTAGTAAACGAGCTGAGCTTGAACATTACTAAGCTCGGATCGCCAAACTCGTGAACATACTCGTCTAAGTTAAATAATAAAATCATCTCATATTTGACAAAAGAAAGCATTCAAATTTAACAAATTATGAAGATTGTTGTGAAAAGATTGTAAGAATTAAAAATCATTTATAAAAAATTATATTAGTAGAAATATGTTAAAAGCATACATGCAATAACTCAATCCAGACAACTATTGGTAAGAGTAATATATGTTACAACTGAAACGAGTCGTTCGTGAGCAAGCTCGAGCTCGACTCGTTAAATCTGACGTTCGGCTCGGGTTCGTTCGTTAAACAAATGAGCCGAATTTAAATATATTTTCTAGACTCATTAAAAAAATGAATCAAGTTTAAACATTCCAAAATTCGGTTTGGCTGGATTCTAGCCCTAACCGTAATCTTCGTCCCGAAATAAATAAGCAATGGAGTCTTTAACCTCGGAAATTGATAAAATATTACTCGCTTTTGGCATAATTGGACTTCAGGAAAGTGAATGAAACCATATAATAATAGATTTGCTTGTGCCGCCCGTATGAAATAAAGAAGCAGGTCTTAAGTACAGTAATCTGTTATTCAAACTTGCTGATCCTGATCATGCCATTACTCCTGGAGATTTATCTGAGTCTGATAGCCAAGTCCCTTATCCAGTCCTCTATATGGCTGATCCTCCTCCTCCTCAAGAAGATCCACTAATAGATGAAGTTGAGGATCCCGACATTCCCGATCTAAATCCCAGAGCTCCTCCACCTGCTGCCCCCACTGTTCCTAATGGTCATGGTTTTTCCATTGATGACCTTCCCCGAAGCAAGTGGCTTGACAAGTTTTATGAGATCCATGCCTGGTGCTCTGCCAAATTGCTAAATCCTAATACTACCTTGCACATAGCCCTCACTAGATGTGTTTCTAAATTTCTTGGCCGACTCCGACAGTGGTATGTTAGTATGGGAGAATACCGCCAACTCCAACTTGTCCAAGCACCCTCCATAAATGCCTTTGTAGATGCCATTCACAATGAATTCCTTGGCTCCACTGAAGGTATTCTCGAGGCAGCCCGGGAAGAATTGGTGCTTCTGCAGTACCAACCACATATGCGGCCACTCTACACTACCAAATGACATACCGATTGCAAAATCATGCCATGGACATGTGCCTCCCTTCTAATGCATCCCAAGATGCCCTCCTTCTTGATATCAACACCCAGCACCAAGCCACATGTACCCATATTCCTAAACAGTTGACCAAAACTGAGTTATACCAGCTTTTGCCCAACTCGTGGGTTACCTCTTATGTGTAGGCCATCTGAAGTAGTTCAGTATGGAGGCCTTGGATCTTCTGCTGCAGATCATGGATTAAAAGCTCAAGAGAAGTGAGCTTTCTATTGACAGTACTCTCAAGGGACTGTTGGGAGATGGCTATTCGATGAAGGATTTTGTTCTGGGCCAGAGCATTGGCTGACTGCCAATTGATGGCGGCTTCAGCAGCAACAATAGAAGTAGAGGATCCGTCTGAACAAGGCAAGTTACTCGGTACTGCTTGTGATAGACCAGATCTCCTCATTAAGTGCAAAGGTTCTGGTTCATGTACCTGTCCTCCCTCTGGTTCCAAGAAGAAACATTTTATGATCTCCTGTTTTGAGCCCTTACCATTCCCTTTTCATCTCCAGATCCTCCTCCTTGAACAGACCCTCATTGCAAGAAGTTGCCACATGGTCAATTCTCTCCAAAATCTTTATGTTCATCGATATGGTCTCGAGTCTGGCCCAATCCGAACCATGTCTTTTCACCCAATTTATCCTTTCCAAAATCCCATGTTCGTTTTCTGGAGTTCAAAGCAGTTCCTACCTACCCCTGATAATGGTTTTCATATTCTGAAACATTTTCATACTTCCTTTTTTACAGGTCATGAAAATATTATGGTTTATGAATTGGTTACTCACTTATTTGCAAGCCACATATTACTTGTACTCCCCGACAAACTCCTCCTCCGGATTTGCCTCAACCTGTCCCGTGCTATATGTTATCTCCCTCTTATTCCTGGTCTGAGGTTGATTTTCCTCCTCTTTCTTACCATGATGACCAAGAACATACTACCCATCAACATAAGGTTCTGGATTCTCCTATTATAAGAACATACTACCCATCATTCTAGTAATCCGACCTGCATCACCAAAACTGATGGAACTGTTTCCATCACTTTTCCCAAGCCTGGTGCTCCCTCTACATCCCTGCCACTTTTCTCTTCAAAGCTCCCCGAAATAAATATGCTCAGTCCTTCAGGCCAGATCCCCATCAGCAAATTCCAACCTTCTGGTGATCCCATTTATTACTTTTCAGATCCACTCTCTGGCCACAAGTATTTTGATGCCTGTGATTGTGGTGACTGTCTCTGTGATCTTGATGATGATGATGAGGAACCCACAAAACAAAAAAGGAAATCCTCCGATGGCCTACACAAACCAAGCTTTTACTTCAGCTTTTGTTGCTAAAGATGCTAAGATGAAAAACCTCAAGCACCAGTTGCATTCTTTACAGACTCAGCAACTCCACCAACCGCGGCAGTCCCCAGATTTGTTTCCTGCTTCTTTTCCATCTCCCTTTTACCCCTCTTATATTCCCCAGAATATATCTCAGCCGAATCGGTTACTCACTTTGACATGTTCCGAACTCAAATCTACCATCATAATGGAATTTCCCCAAGAACTATATCTTCCTTCCTTTTTCATCCAGATACTGCAAACTGGCGTGCAAAAATGCTCCAAATCTTGGCTGATCATGAAGCCCAATATTCCTGGGATCTCCTAGATCCAGATCATCCTATTTACCGAGTGCACCTTCATGCCTATCCTATTGACACAGCCCCCAGTGGTTACAATTCAGAAGACATGCACTCAGACGATTGAAGTCCACCTGGCTCATGGTAGCCCACTGATGTCAGCTATTCTATTGTTTATATACTATTTGTGTGTGTATGACACATGAGTGATGTCATACTGTTTATTTGTAATATTGCCAGACAGCAAGGGAATTCTTGTCTTTCCACTTTCATTTTCTGCCATTCTGACTGTCGGCAAGGGTATTATAGTATTTTCAGCCTGTGATGTCATGGCTGACGTTTTCGCTCTTTCATTATTGTATGTTGTCCCCACAAAGGCTCTTTATGTCTTTTGTGTTTTCTTCTTCTGCCTATATAAGGCATGTTTGTATGATATGAAAGGGCAGAGTCCCATAAATAAAAACTTGTGTGTTTTTCAGTTCTATCTGGTTCTTACATTCTTGTTCTTAATTTCTTTGATCCTGTCCTACTTCGTGTTTGCATATTGGTATCAGAGCCATGCCTACTTGACTTTCAACTTTTCTGGGTGATTCTCTTATACAGACTGCATTAGTTCTTCCTTAAGATATATATATTTCATTTTCTCTTCAATTGTTCTCAAAAACTGGTTTTGCTAAGAAATTTATTTCTTGAAGTACTATCTTCTATTTCTTTGTGAAATTTTGGTTTTACGGTTTCTTATTACTCTTTCTTACTTAGTTTATTCTGGATCACAGTCCCAGAGCGCTTGTTGACTAAGGGCCTTTTTGCTCGGGTTACCTTCCTTGGTAGGCTCGGTATTTTAAAGTATTTAATTAACCAAAAACCTGAAGAGTGTTACGAGGCAAGACACAGGTCCACTGGTGATCGTAGTCTCTCTAGACCACTTCTTGATAAGAATTCTTGTGAAAATTTTATTTATCATATTGAGAAAAGCAATGTAAGAGTGTTTTTAATTAATAATAGATTTTACGGTGTTGGTAAAATTGGTCTTTAATTAATTAATGAGGCCTAGAAAATATACTAGATAATATTAAAACTTTAATATTTATTATATTGTTATACCATTTTGAATTTTATTTCAAGACATGTAAATTTGTTCATTGACTGGATAATTAATTAGGATAGTTCAGGATAATGGAGCATTACTTGCAATTTTTCAACAAAAAAACTACCACTCGACGTGTATTTTTTTCCCTTTTTTTTTTTTGTTTTTTGAAAGGTCATTAACTTTTGATAAGCTCCATGTATTGTACATTTTGTTTCCTTACCAATATTATCGTTTATAGTGACTCAAAATTAACACAATCATTTTGTTCATTTTAATCAACTTGCGTTTCATAGTAATTCAAAATTATCACATAGATTTTTTTTTTTAAAAGGTTATTCGTAGTGATCTCTAACGAATTATTTACACCTAGTAAGAATCAAACATAAGACCTCATGCATCTTGAGACACCAAATTTCAAATATTTTTCAATAGGTCATCCCACACGGGTTTTCCTTACCAATATTATCGTTTTGTTCATTTTAATGGACTTGTGTTTCATAGTATAATTCCAAATTATCACATAGTATGTTATTTTTTCCTTCTTTATCCCTGTTATGTTTGGTTAACCAGGTAAGTTAATTTATCTCTTTTAAAGAAAAGTTAAAGTAGTTGGGAAACAACAATTAACAATTTAACATGATAACTTTTTTTTTAGGGTAATTTGCACTAACACCCCCTGAGCATTGGTTCCTTTTGCAATGACACCCCCTGCGCCAATAAAATGACCAAAATACCCTTGATAAAATTCAAAAATATTATATGAAATGCAAAATGACCTTTATGCCCCAACCCCAAATATATACAATTTCGAAAAACATATATATAAATTCAAAACAATATATAAAATTCGAAAACAAATATTTAAATTCTGAAAAAAATATAAATTTCAAAAAACATATATAAATTTCAAAAAATATATATAAAATTCAAAAAAATATATAAAATTTGAAATATATATATAATTCGAAAATATATATAAATTTTGAAAAATATTTTAATTCGAATATATACATATTTCAAAAAAATATATAAAATTCAAAAAATATATATTTTCAAAAACAAAATTTAAAAAATTATATAATTTCGAAAAACATATATAAATTTCAAAAAATATATATAAAATTCAAAAAAAGATAAAAAAATTTGAAATATATATATAATTCGAATATATATATAATTCAAAATATATATATATTCAAAAACAAAATTCAAAAAATTATATAATTTCGAAAAACATATATAAATTTCAAAAAATATATATAAAATTCAAAAAAATATATAAAATTTGAAATATATATATAATTCGAAAATATATATATATATAAAATTCGAATATATGTATAAATTTTGAAATATATATAAATTCGAAATTATATATATATTTCAAAAAATATATATAAATTCGAATTTATATATATATTTCAAATTTTATATATTGTTTTTGAATTTGTTTTATAATTTTATATATATTTCGAATTTATATATATAAAATGGGTAATCTCAAAAAATTCGTGGACAATTCATCTATGACAAACCGAGTTGTTGGGTAAAAATTCAAAAAATATATATTTGTTGGAAAATTTTGAAAATTTTTTTGGACAATTTTGGAAAAACTATATATAAAAGAAAGCCACTAATTGATGTTGATGGTAAGTAGTTTGATTCACTTCATTAGAAAGATATGACATTTTACCAATATATATATATTTTTCTAAAATTATATAATTTTTTGAATTTTATTTTTGAAAATATATATTTTGAATTTTATATATATTTTTTGAAATATATATATATTTTCGAATTTATATATCTTTCAAAATTTATATATATATATTTTCGAATTATATATATATTTCAAATTTTTTATATTTTTTTGAAAAATATATATATTTTTTGAAATTTATATATGTTTTTCGAAATTTATATATGTTTTTCGAAATTATATAATTTTTTGAATTTTGGTTTTGAAAATATATATTTTTTTGAATTATGTATATATATTCGAATTAAAATATTTTTCAAAATTTATATATATTTTGGAATTATATATATATTTCAAATTTTATATATATTTTTAATTTTATATATATATTTTTTGAAATTTATATATGTTTTTCGAAAATTGTTTTTCTCATTTTATATTTTTTTTTGAATATTTAAATATTTGTTTTCGAATTTTATATATTTTTTTGAATTTATATATATGTTTTTCGAAATTGTATATATTTGGGGTTGGGGCATAAAGGTCATTTCATATTTCATATAATATTTTTGAATTTTATCAAGGGTATTTTGGTCATTTTATTGGCCCAGGGGGTGTCATTGCAAAAGGAACCAATGTTCAGGGGGTGTTAGTGCAAAAATGTGGAAAGTCAACCGAAAAGTGGATTTGACCGAAACCTGAGGGGGTCTTAGTGCAAATTACCTTTTTTTTAAAAAGGACAGAAACTATTCACATGATCAGTTTAACAGAAAAGTGAAAAACAAACAATGCGCATGCTTTAAATTTAAAATTAAAATATTTATAACTGTTGAACAATACACATGCTCACTTTAAATGGATTAAAAAAACAATTCACATGCTCAAGCGTCGTATCACAATGGTGAAACTTTCGGCAATTTCAATCTAGGAATCTGTATTAATTATAACAATATGATGTTAAAATTTTAAATTACAAAATGGGACTCACTTCAAGGTCCTCTTTCTAGTCTAGTTTAAGGTGCATCTTTACCAAAAAAAATTTAGAGAGAGAAATGGTTTGTAAACACCAACCTAGAAATTTAGGTGAGTGAAGACGGAATCATATTATTTCCCCTACTTTAGAAGTTTTCTAAAACAAAATTAATGGGGGCATAAATGTTATTACTCTATATTTAAGGATAAGTAATAAAAATAAGGGTGAATTGCAATGATACTCCTTGAAATTTAGGTCAATTCCACCTAGAAGTTGCTCAATGCACTTTTTAATAGAAACACTCCTTAAAATTTGTAAAGTGTTGCAATGACACACCTCTTGGAGGCATGAAATGACATTAGTGCCCTTAATTATTTTAATTTTTATGCAAAATATCTAAGTTATTCTCATCCCCTACACCTCATCACTCCACCAATCACCCTTATAATAAAAAATCTATAATAAATTAGTCAGATATACAATATTACATATAATATTATTTTAAAATATAAAATTTAGAAACATATAAAATATACTGAAAAATATATTTAAAAGTAAATTTTACCACTAAAACTATTTTTTCAATAATAAATTATATAAAATAATAATAAAAATATAGTGTTATTTAATTATTGCTTTTAATTCTAAATATATAACTCTATAAATGTTTTACAAAAATAAAATAAAGAGTTATAACTAATAATCATTATAAGTATTACATACATAATAACATATATATAAGCGTTTATGAACGTATAGGAAAAAAAATTATATTTTTGTCAATCAACAATTTTTGTGGGATTTGAAAACAAAATTATATTTATTATTAAATATGAATTAGTAATAATTAAATAATTTTAATAAAAAGAAAGTTTTGTAACATTTAAGTGTAAATATAAAATAAATAAATAGATCTAATTTTTTAAATAAGCACCAAGAGTAATCAAAAAAGGAAAAAAAATTATAGAAAAATAAATAGGGGTGAAATTTAGGATTTAGGTATGAGAGTAATTTGGACATTTATATCATTTTATGCCTTCAAGGGGTGTCATTGCAATATTTTATAAATTTCAGAAAGTGTCTGTAAATAAATATTGACTAGTCATTAAGTAGAATTGATCTAAACTTCAAGGAATGTCATTGCTATTTACCCTAAAAATAAAAATAAAATCAAGTGAGGACCACCACCCACTAGGCCACAAGTAGGTTCATTCATGTGAATACATAATTTTGAAAAATATCGATATTAAATATGACACATAATCCATACTCACTTGAAAATTAGAGAAAAAAATGATTTGGATACATAAATTAGTGTCCTTGGATCGAAGGTTCGACGTGTTGCCCGACACATTACCTATAATTCGATTTGTAATATTTTTAGCGCACTTACATATTCGATATTTGCTTTATAGATTAATATTGTCTGATACTGGTTTTTAGATCAATATGTTCAAATCCACTATGCCATAAGGCCCATAACCCTTATCGAGACTGCGGCTGATAATTGCAAACCATGAATTAGTCTATACATAAAATTATATTGAAGATATAAAAGTACAATAGTTAACAAAGTAATGAAAGCTAAATAAAATAAAATAAAAATTTGACTGACGAGTAAACTTGAATGAATTGACTCGATGAGAAAAAAGAGTTGATATGGTGTTTTATATTTAATTTACATTGCAGACATAATTGTAGCCTTAACCAATAAATAAATATATATATATATATATATATATATATATTACGATGTATTTCAAATCACTGTAATTGTATTGGAGTTGCAATTTTATGGAATTGCAATTCCAAATATATTGTTTGGATAAGTTTTGGAATTCAAGTGTAATTGAATTTCAATCTCAAATCCAATTTAAATGTGAATTTCAATCATAAACTCAATTTGAATAAAAAATATCATAAATCTTGAATTATATTAGACAATATAGATAGATTTAAGTAGGTAAATATAGGTATGAAACTATGAATATATATATATATATCATTTTATGTGGTTTTACTCTCTCTCTTTGTTGAAGTTGTACACACACCAAATCACAATAAATCCATATTACATCACAATAAACCAATTAAGGTCGTCATGAGTCATATCTTCACACTAATCACATCTCTAAACAACTTTTTCTTCTCAAATTTCACCAATCAAAGGGCACAATATCTATGTAAAACCTAATCGGAGAGATCGAGAAATTCACGAACAACAATGGCTTTCAAATTCTCAGATTCATCATCAGTCATATCTTCACACTAATCACAACTCTAAACAACTTTTCCTTTTCAAATTTCACCAATCAAAGGGTATAATATCACAAAATCAACAAACCCAACACAATATCACTATAAAACCTAATCGGAGAGATCGAGAAATTCACGAGAAATAATGGCTTTCGAATCCTCAAATCTGAGATCCGAACACAGAATCGCTACTCAATGAATTCACTATAACTTTCTCTTTCAAATACTATATTTGAAAACCTTGGTAGAACTTGCTCGATTTTGTGTCTGTTGAGATGCGAGTTGAACACGGAGGGCTTTCATAGTTGAGGGGGAGATGAAAAGAGGGCTTTTATTATGTATGTGTGTGTATATATATATGGGTGACCAAGGGTAGTTAGGTAATTGAGTAAGGGCATTTTGGGATTTTAGAAAAATATATGTCATGTGGAACTCGCGTGACTTTTTCTTAGCCGAAAAAGTGGTTTGAATAGTGTCACTGGGGGTGAATCTGCACACTTTTGTCAAACCATAGAGGCTTATCTGCACAAATTGAACCTTGGGGAGGGGGAGGGGGGGTCTGCACATTTTGGAAACCATATAGGGGTTTTGCGCCATTCATCCATTTGTATATATATACATCTATAGATACATATACATATATATGTATATATATATATATATATATTTGAGTGTTTATATGTTTGTATATATATAGGTGTTTGTATATAAATATGTATATATATAGGTCTTTGTGAATATATATGTATGTTTGTAGTTGTGAAAAGTTAGTTGTTAGAGATAGAGTATTTATTGGGTTGAACATTTGGAGAAAATTTGGATTGGAAATCACAACTTCTCATGTGCAATTCAAATTGTGAAATTGGTAGATTTGGAATTTGGAATGCAATTCCAATTGCAAATTTTTTTATTGCATCCAAACAATAAATTTAAAATTGGCAAAAGTGCATAATACTCCCCTATGCTTTGGTTCAGTTGCAAAATACCCTCCTGTGCTTTTCAAAAGTTGCAAAATACCCCTATTGGTTATATTTTATACAAAAATATTGACCATTTTGCCCTTCTTATATTTTAATAACCCATTTTATATATTTTATTTACTATTTTTTTCTTATCTTTTTCAATAATATAATTAATAATTCAAAACTTCACATACATATATTTATTTATAGGAGTGTTCAAAATCGGTTTGGTTCCTTAAAAATAGGAATCGGAACCGAACCGAACCGAATCGAATTCGAACTATTATTTTTTAAAAAAAGAAGGTAAAAACACTAAATATCAAAAGGTAATATAATTTTATATATGTTAATATTTTGGTTTGTTGACAAAATGAGGAAAAAATGAGAGAAATAAACAAGGGGGAGAGCTAAGATTTAGTGAAATTCGTAATTCAATATAATGTTACTTATAATTTAACAAATATATATATATATATTTTGGTAGCTATCCACGAAATTTTTTTGGTAGCTCTTTTACTTATATTTTTGATAACTTTAAACAGGTTTTCACGAATTATTTTTTTTTTCACGAATTAAATATAAAACATATATAAAATTATATTATCTTTCGATATTTGGTGTTTTTTACTTCTTGTTTTTTTTTTTAAAAATGATAGTACGAATCGGAACCGAACTGATTTTGAACACCCTTATAAATAAATGTGTGTGAAGTTTTGAATTATTAATTGTATTATTGAAAAATATATAAAAAAAAAAGTAAACAAAATACTAAAAATGGGTTATTACAAGACAATGGGGGGCAAAATGGTCAATATTTTTGTGCAAAAACATAGTCAAGGAGGGTATTTTGCAGCTTTTGAAAAGCACATGGTAGTTATTTGGAGCTAAGTAAAGCAGAGGGGGTATTGTACAACTATTGAAAATCACATGATAGTAATTTGGGGCAAAAAATAGTACATGGGGTATTTTGAAACTGAACCAAATTACAAGGGATATTATCAAGGTTCGTCGTAACGGCCGTTATGTAACGGTTTTTTGGGTGGCCGATACCGTTACGGACCGTTACTATGGTGTGGGCTAGTTCCCACACCGTAACGGCCGTTACGGTGACTGTAATCCCGATTCTCACCGGTTCTGAAAATGTCATAACGGTTAATACAGTTGAAAATTTTCATTTTGGTGGTGAATCATGTACCTTTTTTAAAATTATTTTGCATTATTGGAAATAAATTCTATTTTTAATTATTTCAATTTTTTATTTATTTAAATTTAAAATTAATTTAATAATATCATAACAAGTATATCATAAACATTGAAATAACGACGACACCATTAGATTTATTAATTACTTATTTTTTTATATTAATTTTTTAAAAAAAATTAAATAAAATTCACTTAAATCTACCAAAAAATCATCTTTATTCATTCATGTTGCCAAAAGTATCAAATTAGAATATTTTGGATAAGATATGCAAGATTTTAAAAAATTCATGATTGCGATAATCGAGTCCCGTTACGTAACCCCGATATTGATCCGAATCCGTTATATTGATACCGTTATCATTACCGCGAACCTCGAATATTATGCACTTTTGCCTTTAAAAAATCCCAATCCCAAATCCAAGACTGGAGGACAAGTGAATTTTACTATCACATCCAATGACTAAGATTGGGAGAAAATAATCTTATGGAATAAATTTAGTTGTGGACAGATTTTGAAGGAATTAATTATATAAATTAAAATTCCTAATTTGATACTATTAAATGAATTTGGGCACCTTAAAACTTAATCCATATGACGCCCTAATGTCCAAATACAACTGCCGCTCCACCCTCTCTCTCTCTCTCACTTTTCTTGCATTCTAAGCTCTCTTTTAGTAATATATATAAGGTCCTCCCACTAACCAAATCTGACCCACTCCCAAGCAAAGATGGCTTCTGCCTGTGAAGACGACACCGCCAGGTGCCGGCCAGTTAGCGCCACCTACAGCAGCCTCTACAAGTGGCCGGAATCTGACACCAGGCGGCGGAATCCTAGGGTGGTGGACAGTGTTTCATGCAGGCAGTTATATCTTAGAAGCTACAAGTTTTCGAGGAAAGAAAGTGTGTCCGTGAGGACCAAGAAGTGTCTTGGCAAAGTTAGAATGAGAGTACTAGTGGCGCATAAAAGAATTAAAGTGGCTCACGTTGGTGGTGGTGGTGGTGATTATCGTCGCCGGAAGTGTGTTGTGATTAGGAGGGTGAAGGAGGTGTCATGTGCTGCCTTCTCGTTCGTCTTTCGCAGGCTGCTGTCTTGCACCACCAAGGATGATGTTGTTGGTTGATCCTAAAAACATTCTCAATTTTGTAATTTTTATTTTATTTTATTATTTCCTCTAATTCAGCGTTTTCGTGTCTTTCTCTCTGAATGTGAATATACCCATTATCATACATGTGTACTGTCAATAGGTACAATTTAAAGTCATTATCATACATACTAAGGAGGTTCACAGCAAACCAAAATCAATACTAACGAAAAGAGAATAGCATGACCATATGTGAATTTGTTGTGTGTATATATGATTTAGTTTGAGGCATCAGAATGTGTAATTCACTAATTTAGGATAATAGAATCACTAGTTATCAATTGGTTGGTTCAATCTATTTAATTTCCACCTATGCTAAATTTATTGATCATCTTTACTTTTTTACAAGACTAGTTTAAGTTAGGGTAAATAGCTTAAACCCCCCCTAAATTTTACTCTCTTTCCCTACTATCCCCCCTCAACTATGAAATGAGCTTAAAACCCCCTAAAGTTTTATAAAATGTTGCACCATGGGCTTGCCTTCAATTTTTTTTACCCTTTTACCCTCCAAACTTTTTGTATTTCCACCTTACCTTTAATTCTATCCTTACTATTATATTTCTTAATTCTTTATATTACAAAAATATTATTTCTTTAAGTTAGAATATTATTTATGTCATTTACCTTTAATGTATTAGACTAAATATACTTTCAAATGTTAATTTTTTTTTTTGTAAGTTTTAATTATTTTATTTGTAAATCAATTAACTTGTTATTAAATTTTAGTTTGATTTAAATCATAAAACTCAATCCTAATTAATATATTCATAAATAAATAACAATTTATGAATATATTTTTATGAAAAGAAAGTTTCATTTGGGCAAAAAAAAATTTTAATTAGGACAATGAGTTTTATGATTTAAATGAAATTAAGTTTTATTGGAAAATGATATATATTTTGGAATATATATATATAATTCGTCAAAAAAAAATATTTTTCGAATTGTTTTAAAAAATTATGATTTTTTTCCAAAAAATAAAAATTTTGGGAAAAATATATATTATGTTCCAAAATATGATTTTTTCCGAAAAATAATTTTTTTGAGAAAAATATATATTATTTTCCAAAATATGATTTTTTTTCCGAAATATATATTTTTTATATTTTAGAAAATAATGTATATTTTTCATAAAAAATTCATATTTTTTAAAACAATTCAAAAAATATATACTTTTGACGAATCATATATATATATATATATATTCCAAAATATACATATTTTTTCAAAAAATAATTTTTTTGAAGGTTTGATTTCACTAAACCCTCTTATACTATTGATGGTAGTTTAGGTATTATGACTCAAAATCATATTTTGGAACATAATATATATTTTTCGGAAAAAATTCATATTTTTGAAAATAATATATATTTTTCTCAATAAAATTTATTTTTGAGAAAAAATTATATTTTGGAACATAATATATATTTTTCTCAATAAAATTTATTTTTCAGAAAAAATTATAGTTTGGAACATAATATATATTTTTCCCAAAAAAATTATTTTTCGGAAAAAATTCATATTTTTTAAAAGAATTCGGAAAAGATATATTTTTAACGAATTATATATATATTCCGAAATATATATATTTTGTTCAAAATATATATATTGTTTTCATAAATTGGATTTATTTATGAATATATTAATTAGGATTGATTTTTATGATTTAAATCAAACTAAAATTTAATACCAAGTTAATTGATTTACAAATACAATAATTAGAACTTATTAAAAAAAAATTACATTTGAGAGTATATTTAGTCTAATATATTAAAGGTAAATGGCATAATTAATATTGTAACTAAAAGAAATAATATTTTTGTAATTTAAAGAATTAAGAAATATAATAGTAAAGATATGATTAAAGGTAAGGTGGAAATAAAAAAAATTTGGAGGGTAAAAGGGTAAAAAAATTTGAGGGCAAACCCATGGTGCAAGAAAATGAAAGTTGAGGGGGGTATAATTAATTGAGGGGGTATAGTAGAGAAAGAGAAGAAAATTAAGGGGTATTTTTAGCTATTTACCCCTTTAAGTTACTGCTGGACTTAATTAATAAGTTTAAATATGCATTGACCTTTAATTTAATTTATTTTTTTACTCAATTTGACCTCTTTAATTGAATGGCAAGCAAAAAGACATATGGGTCAGAAAACATTCAATCGAAGAAAATTATAGAATGGGACGATTCCTAAACTTACTTGGTGAATAGGGACCAATTTTTTCCCAAAAAGTGAAAAGGGACCAAAATCAAAATTTAATTATTTGGAAGGAACCATTTTATTGTAATGACCAAAAAATCCCATATCAAAGTGTAATATTTTGTTGTGAAATTTTATATTAGTTTATTATATATTAATTCCGAAAATATTCAAAATTAAATCCGAAAATATTAATTAAATATTGATTCCGAAATATATATTTTTTGCCGAATACAACTCAAATAATATTATATATCACTTAGATACAAACATATATATATATATATATGAAATTTTACTTTATTGATAGATAGTATTAAAAAAATTGAAAATATTACAATTCCGAAAATATTAAAAACAAAGTTCGAAAATATTAAAAACAAAGTCTGAAAATATTAATTCCAAAATTTAATTTTTTGCCGAATACAAGTTCAAAAATATTATATATCACTTATATACAAATATATATATATATATATATGAAACTCTACTTTATTGATAGATAGTATTAATTTTTTTGAAAATATTACAATTCTGAAAATATTCAAAATTAAGTCGGAAAATATTAATTAAATATTAATTCTATTTTTTTGTTGTTGTGAACTTTTATATTATTTTATTATTTAATATTTTAGACCAATTTTTTTTCATATTTTATTTAAATAAAAAACATTTGGCAATTTTTTATTAGCTTTTGATGCACATAAGAGAGAAGAAGGAAAATATTTAATTAATATTTTTGGACTTAATATTTCATAATTATTATTTAATTAATATTTTCAGATTTGATTTTGAATATTTTCAGAATTAATATATAATAAACTAATATAAAACTTCACAACAAAATATTACACTTTGATATGGGTTTTTGGTCATTACAATAAAATAGTTCCTTCCAAGCAATTAAATTTTGATTTTGGTCCCTTCTCACATTTTGAAAAAGTTTGGCCCCTATCCACCAAATAAGTTTAGAAATGATCCCCTTTTTATAATTTTTCCTGGTTTTAATAAGTTTATATATGCATTGACCTTTTTATTTCATATAGTTATCTCAATTTGACCTTTAATTGAATAGCAAGCAAAAGGAGGATTGGTCAGAAGTAGAACATATTCAATCCAAGAGTTATACAAGGTTCTCAAGTATGTTGTAACTATTTTTGCAGTGTTCCATGTCTATAATGGATCAATGATGATAATACCTACCTGACTTATAATGATGTTGAAATTCTATGTAATTATATTCATTTATGTGTTAGTATTATAGGACGTCTTCACGGTAAAAAAACTCTTGGCTTAGTTGAAAAATGTTTGGGATAGTTGAAAAATGCTTGGGATTAATGTCTCAGGAATCATTAGGTTTCCATATTCGATTTTTACCGGGTATAAATAATTCGTTGGGACTACAATCATGAACATAGTCCGAACATTTTACCCGATTCGTATGGAGGGGTCATGGATTAGTCGGGACAAAAGCCCCGAATACTCCAGTTATCGAAAAAAAACTTCTTCATAGTATATGTGAAGATTCAATCTCGAAATTAATTTTATCGCACAAAATATATTTCAAAACTAGTCCTTTAAAAGATTGCTCTTGCCCAGCTTATACAATTTTGTTCTAGTTTTATCATGGATACTTGAATCTAGCACTTCATAAAAGAATACGAGAAGGTACTATATACTACTGTATTTGGTTAAGACACTTCATGATCAAAGACTTTTTAGTTACATTGTATATTGTTCTTTAATTGGAAATTATTATTTTTGAAAAGCAGAAAAAAAAAAAAATGGGTATGAACCGACCACGAAAAGATAATCATTAAAGTAATATACAGGGAGGAATTTAGAATGCACTATGTCACGTTACAATTAGCACTCAGATCACGCAACCAATCGTGCAATGAATATATATGTATATGTATATATATACGTGGTTGTCCACATTCAATACATTAGTATGTAGTATTAGTGCATAACTGCATATACACTAATACATTTAATTACAGTATTAACATGATATGCGGTTTAATATGCACTGCATGACTATATATATGCAGAGGCCAAAATATAGATTTGAAACTAGAGAATTTATTTTCTTCAAGTAAAGCTTTAGTATCTTTCTATGAAGGATATACATCGTATAAGAAAATCAACTAATCTCATGCTCAATGCAAAAATTTATGTTAATCCCAATGCGTAATCTTCAACTAATCCAAAGAAAGATCAAAAGAAGCACACTTGATGTCTATCATCAAGAAGTTTATAGAGTTCAAAACAATAGTGTATATATATATATATACACACAAGCCTGCATACACCTTGGCATCAATTCTCTCTCTTGACTCCCCATTTCAATTCCTTTCTGCTTAGAAGTTCCAGACATACAATATATTCATTCATATCTGCACACACCTTGGGATTCAATTCTCTCTCTTGACTGGAAAAGCTAAACACAACACACATACACACAGAAAATAATAATAATAATAATAAATAAAAACAATATTTTATTTATTTCCATGACCGGGGGTGTCCGTAGATTCGCCATGAATTAAATTCAATTCATGAAATCTGTGGAAAGCGATCTCCACATGAATTCAAAAATAAAATAAAATTATGTTGCAGTAAAAGTGAACTCAGTTCAGGCATAAAACATAATAATGCTAATTGCAATGAAATAACTGATTATTATTAGTATCTTCAAAATGAAATAATGTTGCTCCATCCACAGCCATTTGCTTTCATTAAATAAGCCAGTTACAAAATAAATAAACATAGAGTAGCCAAGCAATAAACATGAATAAAGTTACTGCTCATCATGAAGAAGAAAGATAAGTTACAAGTGAGATGAGACTAAAGTAATTCTAGGAAACACTCAAGAAGCACACATAAAACAAACGCAGAAGCAGAAAAAGATTCATAAAAAACCCAATAGTTAACATAATTAATGAAGATATAACACAACAAAGCAGCTTATAGTATAATACATTCTCCAAGCAACATTATAATAAAATACCTGCATAAACTCACTTAGTCTCACCCCTTCTGATGAATAAATTTCAGAATGCAGAAGCAATTTAATTAATAGCAGAAAAACTCCCCCAAATGCTATGAACAAAGCCCCTCTAGAGTTCATCTTATGAGCAATCACCGCAAGCCTCCTCATGGTCGTCTCGCGTTTCAGAAAAAGCAAGTATTCCGGTTAATTCTGCCTTTTTTTTACGAGGTTTTAATTCATCAAAATACAAGGACTGTCTTCATGCATTCTGACTTGGCGAGCTGGTGAGGATGGCGTTAAGCAAAGAGGCGCTGAACGCATATTATAACCATCTTTGGGTTGGTCATCTACCCTCAGATTTCACCAACTGTGAGAACACCTCACTCATTGAAGAACCCGAAAAATCATCTACGTTCGACAACTCAATCTGAGCAGCTGAAGCACTTGCATCGACGGGACTAAATTCGTTGACCAGCGGAGTGAGCTCGCCAATGACATTGGTACTGTTTTCTTCAGGATCATTTTGGAGAATTGCCTCTTGAAGTTGCAGCGCGTACTCCAGATTCCATAATACATCTCCCATAGAGGGTCTATCAACACCATAGTCAGCTAGGCATTTCTCCGCTGTTTCTCCAAACTTTCTTAGAGAATCCGGCCTTATTTTCCCAACGAGATTAGGGTCTATTATTTGCTCCAACTGCCCCCTCTTCTGCCACTTCAACGCCCATTCGGCTAGGTTCACCATCTCCCTTGGGAGTGATGGATCTATCACAGGCCTTGCACAAAGGACTTCAAACAATACCACCCCAAATGAATACACGTCCGATTTCTCTGTCAACTGTTGTCTTCTGAAGTATTCTGGATCGAGATACCCAAAACTCCCTTTCACCGCTGTACTAACATGAGTCTGATCAATCTCGGGTCCGGTCTTTGAAAGCCCAAAATCAGCAACTTTAGCCATAAAATTCTCATCCAGCAATATGTTTGCAGACTTGACATCACGATGAATAACCGCCTTTGCATAGCCAGTGTGAAGGTAGTGAAGGCCTCTGGCTGCACCAATGCATATGTGAAGCCTGTCATTCCAACTCAAGCTGGGAAGACCCGAGCCATAGAGATGACTCTTAAGGGTCCCATTCTCCATGTATTCGTAAATCAATATCATCTCATTCTTCTCATCACAATACCCAATCAAGGAAACCAAATGGCGGTGGCGGAACTGAGATAGCATCTCAATTTCCGTTCGGAATTCGGCAAGACCTTGTTGGGACCGTGGGTTACCCCTTTTAACAGCCACTGTTGTACCATCAGCAAAAACTCCCTTGTAAACCTTCCCAAAACCACCAATTCCAATAACCCAAACCTCATCGAAGTTGTGTGCTGCTTCTTGAACGGCAGCAAAAGGACAACGGTACCCATAGTTAGAACCGGCACTAGCAGTTGTTCCATCAGAGAATCTACTACCAATAGTGTGAGATGTTCCTCCATTTAAGGATAGAGGAACCCATGTTTTTGAATGTTCAAGAAGTGCAAGTTTTCTTCTTCTGAACACCAAAAGCAGTATGCCAGCCAACACCGCAACTGCAAAAACCCCGACGCACACACCCACTATCATGCCAACATTCTTCTTGGAGCTTGGGAATGAGGAAGCCACTACGGAGGCCTTGCCACTGAGGCTGCCCATAGAATCATTCATCTTCATAATCTCCAGTCCATTAAGAATAGCATTAGGGTAAGCATTGTTAACAGTGGACGGGCCAATGCTTACACGAAGCTTATTGCTATTTGCCAACACTGTGACAACATCCATGTAATATGCAGTGGCCAGAATGCCAAGTGTTTTAGAACTCAGATCAAGGTCCTGAGCAACATTCCAGGAATCAATGTAAACATTGAAGTAGAGCTGGCTAGGAGATTTACTCACTATATCACAAAAGTGAAACCGAACAAGGTACTGAAACCCCAGATCCACAGGAAACTCCCATGTCACATTAAAATTGCTATTGGGATCACTTCCCGAGTTCATCTCAGTGGCTGTACCATAGACAGTAGGCGGAGCAATATCTGGTGTTGCCCCACCTTTAGGATATTTCACAGCTCCGATATTTGATGCATTTGTAGCAAGATTCTTTTGCACTATGAAGCTTTGATCAGGAACCCAAGTTCGCCACAATGTATCATTCCTAAACGAGACAATCGGTCCACCCATATTCACCCTGGCGACCGTCTCTAGCGCCTGCACAGACAGGCCTTGGAATTTCTGGGGCGGACTAACTGAAGTGGCGTCATCAGTTATGAGACCATCGGGGACCGACACAACCTCTAAGGCATTTAAGAAGGAAAACGAATTCGAAGAAGGAGCAAATGTGATTACAAGGGTGCTTGATGTCACATTTACTGAGAATTCTTTGACAGAAGCACCCTCAGGATTGAAATTGGTAAGAAGTGCATAATTTTGGGTGGAAACAGAGAAACTCGCCGTACTCAAATTGTAACTCCCATACACAAATGGGAAGAAGTATAAGCGGATCCAATGCCGCCCGCTTTGGCTGATCGAAAAGGTGTACTTAGAGGTTCCATTAAAGATTCTTGCTGTTCGATACAGCTGCGAATCATCTAATGATGTGATGGAATTCGAAGAAGTATTGGCCAAAACGTTTTGAGCGGTTGAAAGGAAACTCGAGGCCAAGTTATCAGCCAAGAACACACGATCACCCACCGAAGTGTTGGTGGGTGATCCACAGTCTATTAAGTACTCATCAGCAGGATTAAATCCACTAGAAAAGCACAACAAAGATAATATGAATGAAACCCAAATCAACAATCTTAATGCCCCCAAAACCATCATAATTGAAACTAAAATTGGGCAAATTTTTTTTAAAAAATGGGTTCTTTCAGCTCCTATTGGTACTAATTTCTAGGGTTTTATATATAGGAACAGCAACTGAAGAACATGGGGTTTTCAATCACAAACAAGTAAAATATCAAATACCCATTAAAATTTACTAACAAAACAAGGGAAATGAGGGAACCTTAAGATGATGTGAGCTCAGAGAGAGAGAGAGAGATCTGTATAAGCCAAGGCAAATCAAGTGTAGCTTATCTCAAAAAGACTAATACAAATTAGAGAAAACAAACAGAATTTGTGCATAAAAGCATGAATTTCACATAACCCAGATTGATTTGAACTGGAGAAAAACCCATGACAATGAAAAATTCAAAGATTGTTTCAACATTTAAAAATAAAATACCATAAATTACAAAACAGGGGAAAAAAAAACAAAGCAATATGGTAGTGGGAATGAAGCCAACTAAGCTTTGGAAAGCTGACCTTTTTTGGGAAAGTCCATATTTGATGAATCTTGCCTAATGCTGTGAGAAGAGAGAGATAGTAAATAACTCAGAAACAGATACAACCTCTTCTTAAACGGCACACACACACACACACACACACACACACACACGCAGAGAGAGAGAGAGAGAGAGAGTAACAGATATATTTATTGGCTTTGAGTAATGGACTTTTTGCAGCTATAAAGTATGGTGCATTTTTCTGCATGGAATTAATATTGGTACAGTAGTGTTGTTTTACATAATTATAATATTTATTATTTTTTGTAAAAATATAAATTTTAAAGGATTAATTGCAATTGAAAAGGTTTTATTTTAATGGTTTGAATTTAATTTTTCAGTACAATTTAAGGGAAACACATTCAATTATGGATCCCAAATCATCATTTATATATTTTTTAAAATTAGATAGGAGATGAAGGATAGTGCTAAATTTTGTAAATAAGGGTTTCACATGTTTTTAATAGTCAACATGAAAATACCTTAATAGTAATTTCTCGGAGAAAATTTAAATCCATATCGAAATTGAGTGATTATATAGATTTTACTGAATTAATATTGAATGTAATTTTTTTTTTCCGGTAATTTATTGAATGTAGTTAGATTCATAGCCATCAAGTACTAATACACGGCTACTGGTTTGTCAATTAGAAAATAGGTTATAAGAATTCGGGAAAAACATTCTAAATAATTTTTCTCTTGAAATAATTGTTTTTGAAAATAAATTATAATAAACCCTATTGGTGTAAGTAGAATGTGCAAATACATAACCGGTGTTCAAAAAGATCTCAACATTTTAAATTGAACTAACAAAAAAATTTCTTTAATTTGACGACTAAAGTATATAAAATGTCGTTAACACAAGTTTAAAAATCTTGGAATTTTTCAAAAGAAAAATAATTGAGAATTTAACAAAAAAAAAGATTTAGGGGCATTCAAATTTTAAATTTTTTCTTAAGAAAGGATGATGACATATATATCGAAAATTCCTTTCAAGGGTATTTTTTGAGTTTTTATGTATAAAAATGTTGGTCAAGATTTACTATCAGCACCAGGACGATTAACTGAAACTTAGGTAATATTTGGTAGGTGGTCTTTCTAGTCTGGTTTGGTCCGGTCCGGTTCGATCTGGTCTAGTCTAATCTGATTTGGATCCTAAACTGAAAAATTTGTTTAATAAGCGGTTTGGTCTTACTATTTATTTATTATTTACTATAATATTTATTTATGTATTATTTCTTTCTTTATTTATCATTTCTTCACTTTATAATATATTTTATTATTTTATTATTTATATTATTAAATTATTATTTATATTATTATTTATTAATTTATAAATATATTCTATTTATTTATTTATTATTATTTCATTATTTAATTCATTTAATTTATAAATTATTTATTAATTTTTAATTATTTAAAAATATATTTTTTAATTTAATATTAATTTATTATTATTATACTCATTTTTTATTATTATTATGAAGTTTTTATTTATTATTATATCTATTTATTATTTTTTATTATATTTATTTATTATATTTATTTATTTCATTTTGTTTATTATTTATTATTTTTATTATATTTTTAAATATTTTTATGTAATTTATTATTTAGTCCATTTTTTATTATTATATTTATTATTATTGTATTAAATTTTTTTTATTATTATGTTTTATTTAATTTATTATTTATATTATTAATTATTCATTTTTTTATTATTATTAGGTATTATTTAATTCATTATTTAATTATTTATTATTTATATTTTATTTTTAAAATATGTTTTATTTAATTTTTATTATTATTTATTCATTTTTAATTATTTATAAATATATTTTATTAATAAGATCAAATCGGACCAGGTTGAATCATAAAAAAATCTGATTCCAAAAACACTCCATTTGGTTTAATTTGGTCTCATTTGATCTGATTCCAAATTTTAAGACCAAGTCCAAACAAATATGGTCTGATCCCTGAAAATAAATATCAGACCAGACCAAGTGGAACTAGACATCCTACCAAACAGGGCCTTAACTTTTATGCACATGCTATGAAAGGGTCTTCTTGGACTTTACTCCTTTATTTAACCAAAATTTCATAAACCATTTTTATCTAGCAAGAAAGTTTTATCTATTTCTTAATTTTTATTTTTAAAAAATAAAAATCCTTTTTAAAAAACTGAACCAAGTAGGCTCAACTATTTTTCTAATTATTCAGGTCGGTTGATTTGCAGCTCTAAAAATAATTTTGAATTTTCAGAAGTTTGAAAACCAAAACTTTACAACAACAAAAAAAAAAATGTTTGCACTTTCCAAAAATTCTATTATAAAAATATGTATTTTCTGATAAATGTATTTTCTAATTATCTAAATTAAATTTTATGTATTTTCTATAACTGTTTTTACAATTACAAATCCATCGTTAGGTTCCTAGATAGAGTATGTTATAAACAAATGAAAAACAAAATAGATATATATATATATATACACACATAAAATAAGTTAGAGTAAATTATTTACTTTCTTCTGAAGAGAAAGGAATTGGGGTTGGTAACGGGAATCATGGAGCATATGGAACAAAAGTATTATAAAAATCTAATACGACCTAGTTGCAATTTTTTTGGCAAATGAAACCTCATCGTTACTATCTGCAAGAAATAAAATGATAGCTGTATATGTGTGTGTATATATTTAATATAATATATTACACATATATCTTGCGTATGCAACGGATGCAAGAAACCGCAGTGGAAACCTTAACGTGGGGCAAGATAAGATTTTTTTCAGTAACTGAAGATATGACTGAAAATCTATTTTATTCTTATTAAAGCTCAAAGACTTTGATATTTATGACCCCCTATTGCGTCATAGGTCACACATGTCGTATGGATGTTTATCTTTCTCTATTTGGATTTAATTAGTCTTAGCATCAAATTAATTATAGGACAACTTTTAAAGAAAAAGTGGTAAAATAGTATTATTAGCATCAAATTATATTGTGTGATGATAGTGAGATTATGACAAACGTCAATTCTATTAGTAACTTACCTATCTATAATCCCCACTCATACTAACTACTTGTTAACATTATTGGATATTCTTTGAATTTAGTGACATTTGTTTATTACTATATTATGTTCATGCGTTATCCGATATGTTATTTATTATTGGATTTATAATATTTTTGAAAAATATAAATATTTGTTCGATATTCACTTTTAAATATTGATTTAGTCTGAATTTCTTATCGAAATCCGACAAAATTGATACTACAACGATCATGCATGACGTGAAAGAAAATAATTTGGACTGATTACTTTAATCAGTGTCATAAAAATAATGCACTGATTCAACCAGACAATCAAATAGGTTTTGGAGTTATTATCGACTTGAGAGGATTATAATATTATTGGCTAGCTAGTTGATTGCCTTGGTGAGTTAATTTGTAATAATTAAATCTTAATATATGATTATGATAGTTTATAGCAAGAAATAGTCAAATATAATTAAATTATAACTTTAATTAACAATGTTCTTAAAAATGAACAAAAAATAATAAATTGATAAGTCTATGAGCAATTCCTACACATGGATCATTACTAATCAAAAGTGACAACAAGTCTCTAATGTATCACTATTAGTAAATGAATGGAGTGGCTAATGAGCAAGTCCAGGATGGACTCATTAAGAGTTCGGATCGGGCTCGATCATTTCAGAGATGAGTCGAGCCCGAACATAAATTTAAAAATCATTTAATAAATGTGTCGAGTTTGAATATTCCGGAGCTCGGCTCTCTCTATGTTCGTGAGTAGACTCATTTAATTAAACAATCAAAATTATTTCAATGGAACTTCGTGCATGCGGTGAATCCAGCCCATTCCCATGAACAGGTAGTAGGATGGCTTCACATCTACCACAACAAAAGTCTCTTTAAGCGTTCTTCGAACGACTGATACTGGTAACTGAACCTCTCCGATTGGCTTAACTTGTTTTCCATCGAATCCCGCTATTAGGCTTTAGGAAGGAACGATCTCTCTCGAATCGATTTCGAGCTTGGCAAAAGCCTACTAGATGATGATGTTGGCGATGTTTCCTGGGTCAATCATGACTTGTTTGATAAGACAATTTGCCACCATCATGGTGATGACTAACAGGTCATCGTGGGGAGTTTGAATGTTGAGGAGGTCGGACATGGAAAAAACGATCTGGGTATCCTTTGGTCGGTTGTGGATCTCATTTACCTCACCAATCCTCATCATCTGCTGGGAAGTGGATCTGCCATGAACCATGTGGATAACCCTTACGGGTTGTATGGCTACAAGATTTCGTGGACCAGTTGGTGCCTGCTGCTCAGCTCGGGGCCTCTCATTCTGGACGTAGTCCGAAAGCTCTCATCTGACTATCATAGATTCCAATTGACGTTTGAGGCTCCAGCATTCGTTGGTTACATGCCCGAAATCGCTGTGGAAGACATAATATTTTTCTTTATCTCTTTGGTCCAAAGGTTGCCTGATGGATGGTGGCATTTGGAAAATCCCTTTGGTCTTGTTCTCTTGATATAGCTTGGCTAGGATGACCTTCGGGGGGGTTATCCTTTCTTCCAGCTTCGGGCGCTTTTATGAGGTTGGAGAGGATTAAGTAATTGGGTTTGGACGCTTGCGGTCGACAATTCGTTCCTTCGATCAGGTTTCGACGTTGCCCAAGGCTATTCTCTTCTGTTGGATGACTTCTTCTTCCTCTATCCGTAAATGGCCTTGTGCCCTGGAATTCAACTCCCCAATCCCTGAACGTGGTCTCTTAACCAGGGATTGATGGAATTTGGTCCAAGGTACCAGGTTCATCCTGAAAGCTTCGACAACAGAATGTTGATCGCAATTGTCGATGGATGAAGATTTGATGTTGAATCTGGACAAAAAAAACTTTATAGGGACTCTCCCTTCTCCTAGATCATCGTGAAGAAACTAGATATGGTTTTTTTCTGCTTCTTGTTGTCGTAGTATTGGGCAACGAAGAGTTTACTCAGTCTTTGCCAACTTCCGATAGACCCAGGTGGTTGTTTCCTGCATCATAAAAGGGCAGCATCGGCTAAGCTTGTCGAGAATACCTTGCAAAGTAGTGCCTTGTTCTTGGTATACATGGTCATCTTTTGATGGATCTGATAGATGTGTTTTTATAGATCCTTCGTGCCATCGTAGGGGGTATATCTGGGCATGACGAACTTCTTCGGGAATGGCACATGAGTGATTTCCGCCGTAAAGGGCGGTTGGATGGATTCAACTAAAGCCTGGTCAGCCAAATTGTCGGTGGACTGGGTCTTCAGGTCCCTCATGACCTTCTTCTGGAACTCGTCCATTATCTCGTCTAACTTCTGTACGGTCGGGACATCTTCTTGAATGGGGGTTCTGTTGGCATGAAAGGATGATTCAGGGTGTTCCTTTGACCTATCACCTTCTTCTCGGACCCGAGGATGATCAGATGTGGTCGGCGGAATGGGTAGATGGGATATCTTTACAAGGAGATCGGCGTTATGTCTTTCCAGAGCATTGTTTCGTTCCTCCGTGGACGTCAACCGCTGCAGGATCTGCTCAGGGGTCTGAGAAGCCTCTCCTTGACCTCCTCCGTTGGCCGATATGTCTGTTTGAGAACGGGTTATCGCCATTGTTTGGAGATGGTAAGAGATAACGGGTAAGAAAACTCAACTAAATAGGTGGGATGATGATCACAAGTATAATCAAAGAGATATTCCCACATACATCGACAATGTGTAAATGCCAAAAATTGTACAACACACGAATGAATGTTATTAGGGCTCTTAAGGCCGTATATATAGAGGAATTTGATGGGCTTTTTTGGCCCATCTGATTCATGATTGACGAGAATCAAATCCCTAAGTTATTGGGATTTGCATTTTTCCCTTTTTCATCACAATCCATTCCTAACTAAATGGGATTTTAACTTGGTCTTCAAGAAATTCTAGAATAATCTCAGTAATGGGCTTTATGTTGGCCTTCACTGGGTTGATAGCTTCTACTGGACCAATTCTTGATGGGCTTGGAATTTCCACATTTACAATTACCTTAGCCTAATAAATATATTGGTATTTTTAAACACACAATTCTATAAAGTTATGTGACAAAAAAATTAGAAGACTCACCAGAAAAAGATAACGAATATTTGGTAATTTGATAATTAATGATGATTGAATCTACATCTAATTTTTTGTTGTTATAGCATAAATTTGACATATTTTAAGATTCCAAGTAGATTTCGTTGATCAACAATAAATAAGTGTTAAAATATCTATATTAGTTGAATTTTTAAAATTTTTAAAATTTCTCAAAAATAAGATGTAGAGTTATTCATGCTCATTAAAATTTAATTATTCTCAAAATCTAAAAAATTCTGAGTATAACTAAGACGAAACGTACGGGTTGTAGAGTTGGTATTGATAATTTTGTAACGAAGTGGAGTAGGAGTTTAGCCAAACTCATTTCAAATCCAGCCGGTTACCATCCTTAAGTGTGTCCTCATGTTTTTTTATCTTTCAAGTGAAAGTGTTCGTTCATGATAAATATAGGAAAAACTACATATAGGTAGAGTTAGGTAGGGTAAATTACAAATTGATCAACTTTTAAGTTTCAATTTCCAATTTGATCATATTAACTAAACTAATTATATATTGATCAACTTTTTTGTTTAAAGTCTAAAATACCCTAAAATATTTCAGAAAATCCAATATGCACTGCAAATCTATGAAACTCCTTCACTATACAGGCTAGTACTCACCTCATGATTGTGATTGATACCATATTGTTTGTTTCTATGTATCTATTTATCTATATAAATATATGTATATCTACAATTCGTCACTGTGTTTCTTGAAGAAATGACTATGCATATCTGCAAAAGTTCCTCTCATTCTATCTCAACAACTTTTCATATCTCAGCGGAACTCGAATCTCTCTCATTTTCTTCTTTTCCTCTCCAAAAACCCCCCATTTCAATGTTTGATTTCTTGTTTCATACCCACAATTTTCCACCTAAAATTGCTTCCAAAGTCTCTTTAGTTGTGAGACATCTGAAAAGGCCTGAAAAAATTGATTCATCTCTTGCATTTTCTCAAAGAAATTAGTTTTAGGAAGACCCATTTAGAGCAAATCATAAAACATGTGCCTAGATTTCTTTCTGCAAATCTTGAGCACACCATCAAACCCAAAATCAATTTCTTTCTCAACCTAGGTTTTCATCTACCGAGGTTGTCGAAATTGTGTCGCATGACCCATGGCTTGATAGGAGACAAATATCATATATTTAAGGCTCCTAATTATACATTGTTATGTTCATGTTTATCATTATATTGATGTTTTTATACGGTTTTCATATTTTAAGACGTTTCAGACCATATTATGTAAAACTAGTTTAATTCGGTGAAATAACTGGATTTGTGACTCAAGATTGTTCGAGAGCCGAAACTATGAATAAAATACCTATGAAGGACCAAAAATAAGTCAGGGATGCAAAATGAGCAAAGAGGAATGAAGTCGAGAAGAGAAACGGAGCAAAGAAGATGAAAACTAAAAATACAAGGTGAAGAGCTACCGAGTACCTTCACCGAGTACTCGGTAATACAAATATGAGAAAAATTCCAGAGACATACGCGCGTTCTTGCGCCATTGCGCAGTCACCAAGTACTTGGTGGAATTCTCACCGAGTACTCGGTAAGACCAATACGGCCAAGCCACATCAGCAACTTGTATATACAATAGTGGGACCCGTTTCGACCAAAATCAATATGGGATGATCTCTAGGTTATATTGGACACTATATTGACCATATTTGATGAGATTTAACATCATTCTTCAAGAAATATCATGATACACATTCATGACTTAACCATAAAGCAATCGGATTACCAAACAAAGACACATTTTTTTCTATAAAAAGATAGGGGTCTCTCTTAGGGTTGAGTGTGTTATATTAGCGTATTATATTGGAGTCTTAATACGTGACTGTGGAAGATTAATACCAGAAGAACAACCATGGCGGGCGCGTCTACATCAACAATGCAGACTACCACGACCATGAATAACTAAATCGGTATCTAGGATTTTTAACAAAGCCCTAGCCAAGTAATGTAGACTATTTCTTATTTTTATTGTATAAGGGGAAACTGAAGGACACATATGTGATGATTGTGTAGATAAATGATTACGTTTGATTTTATATAAGATTCTTCATTTATTCTATGTTTTGTCTTAACTTGAATGAATGTTTTATCTTACACAATCATGGTTATTAAATATAGGTTAGAAATCGGATGTTTAACTTATGATTTTCTACACAATGGTTTTAATTAACATGCAATATTGATTTAGACAAACCATGCTCAAGAAAAGATAACGAATGACATGCTTTTAATTTATATTAGTAGGAGTAGTTTAGAGTGGATGCATGTACTAATTATGCCAGTGTTGGGATAAACCTTCTCAGATAAGATATTTTTCCCATAAAAGTTTTCAATATTTTATGAATTGTGGGTAAAGCCATTTCCAATACTACCTTAGCTTTTGTTGGGTCCATATCAATCCCCTGCCGATGTACATACCCTAAGAACTTTCCTTCTGGTATTCCAAAAACGCATTTCAGGGGATTCATCTTCAAATTATACTCGCGACACCGTTGCAGTACTTTTCTCAAATCACTCACATGATCCCGCACAACTCTGAATTTTACCACCAAATCATCTACATAGTCCTCCATAGTTTTATGTATCAGATCATGAAATATAGCTGTCATGGCACGTTGATACTTAGGCCCTGTTTGGTAATCAGTTTTTGTTGGTTTTGTCTTGGTTTGTTTTTATTTTTAGAGACCAAACTTGTTTGGTGGGTTTTGTTTTTAAATTCAAAACCAAAACCACTTAAAACTTTGGTTTTGGATTTGGTTCAAAATGAAGTAAAACCAAAACAAAAAAAAAATTGGTCTTTCTTGGTCTTAACCCACAATTTTTGACTTTTTTTTTTCTCTCTCCTATATATATATATATATATATATATTTCATGTACTAAAATTAAAAAATAATATATATGAAATAATATTATTAAATATATATATATATATGAAATATATACATAAATAATATATAAATTAAAAAATAATATATATTAATATATATAGAATAATATATAATTTTTATTTTATAACAATATATATAAAATAATATTATTAAATATATATATAAATTCAAAAATAATATATATATAAAATAATATATAAAATTAAAAAATAATATATATTAATATATATAGAATAATATATATTTTTTATTTTATAATAATATATATAGAATAATATTATTAAATTTATATATATTAAATATATAAAAAATAATATATAAATTCAAAAATAATATATATAAAATTCAAAAATAATATATATTAATAATATATCGAATAATATATATTATTATTTTATAATAATATATATATAATAATATTATTATATATATATAATAATATATAAATTCAAAAATAATATATATATAAAGATATATAAAATTAAAAAATAATATATATTAATAATATATAGAATAATATATATTAATAATATATAGAATAATATATATTATTATAAAATAATAATATATATAAAATAATTTTATTAAATATATATATAATATTATTAAATATATATAATATATATATATAATATATTATATATATTTAATAATATATAAAGTTATATACATAAAATAATATATAAAATAATATATATAAAGTTTTTGTTTTCTACTAGACCAGACCAGGCCAGACAAAACAAAACTAGACCAGACAGACAAGACAAAACCACTTTCCAAACAGGCCCTTAGCCCCGGCATTTTTAAGTCCAAATTGCATGACCGTATAATGGAAATTCCCCATTGGGATGCGAAAAACCATTTTCTCAACATCCTCCGGTGTCATCTTAATCTGATTATACCCGCTGAATCCATCCATCAATGAGAAATTTTTGTGTCATAAGGTTACATCCACCATGGTGTCAATATTGGGTAGAGGGAAGTCATCCTTTGGGCAGGCTTTATTGAGATCGCGATAGTCTACACATACGCGGATCTGCCCAGTCTTCTTCTTCATAGGCGCAATGTTTGCGAGCCATGTCGAATGTTGGGTTGGCTTGATGAACCCTACTTTTGGCAACTTTTCCACCTCTGCCTTAATCTGTACTTCCAGATCCGGATGAAATATTCGTTGTTTTTGCTTTTTTGGCTCTGATGCGGGATGTACATGGAAATGATGGCTTACTAATCCAACATTGAGTCCTAGTATTTGACTATAGTCCCAAGCGAAGACATCTCGAAACTCCTTGAGCAATTCTATCAGAGCACTCTTAATTTCATCGGGCAGCGTACTGCTTATGAAGATAGGTCGCGGATCTGTGCCGTCGCCTATGTCCACTTCACACAAACCATGTTCCAATAGCGGATTCACTTTCAGTACTTCTGGATTAGTGCCAAGTTTTCTTTGTAAAACCTTATCTGTCCCGGGGTCAGTGCCAACTGTGCAAGCTTCTGACCCCCAATCCAGTCATAATTTGTACACAACTCGCCCGTCAGGCATTTTAACTCTCGACCAGCTCACTTCTTTGAGTTTCCGCTTAGTTGAACCTCCATCTTTCAGTTCATCCCATTTCGGTAATGGTGTAGCAAAAACGCCAGGTATGTCCTCCTCACTGTATTCTGAAAAATAGACTACATCTGCGAAGCGGGCCTCAGATGCGCAAAAAGGGCTCTTAGATGCCTTCACAATCATTATTCCCTCTCCCCAATTGGCCTTCATCACCTGACGATAGGATGATGGTACTACACCGTATGCATGTAGCCATGGTCTTCCCAGCAATAACTAATATGAGGGATCCCCTTTGATGACATGAAACTTGGTGGGCCCCCTGATCCTCCCAATTTTAAGATTCAATGTCGCGAATCCCATGGTAGCCTGCTGGTCTCCATTGAAATCAGTAACTGCAATGGTATGGTTTACGATCTTGCTTTCAGGAAAATTGATCATCCGCAAAGTGGCCAGCGGGATTAAATTAACTGACGCTCCTCCATCAAAGAAAGCCCGTTTCATCTCCCGACCGTTCACAGTAGCTGGTACGTTATCACGCCCCGAGTGCGAAAACCAGGATAATGACTTAAATTTAATTAAAATTCATAAGATATCAAATGGTAAAAATGGTCAACCGACATTGTTTACATGGTAACTAGCGCGGAAGCGAAATAGAAATAATAAAATCACACACAGATCCCGAAATCAAATCAAATTACAACACGAACACACTAGTCCTAAGCCAAATAATTACAAATCATAATAAGCACGCAATCTTTATTATTACATAAAGATGTATTTATTATAAGTTCAAATTCCACAAATTTCCAATAGCTCATGCATCATCCACCAACGGTTCTTTTCCTGAAAAATGATAAGGGGTGAGCACAAACGGCCCAGTAGAGAAAAATCATGAACCGTAAGATTTCACAAGTATGTAAATTAATGAATACGTATAGGGTCAAGTCTCTACCCTAGTCCAATGTCATGATATAAATGCATAAAGAATCACAATATAAACTCATGTAGAACAATTTAAATAATATCATCAAGATAATTTAAAAGTTCTATAATCACGAAATTAAAACCAATACTCTCAATACGAATTCAAATCCAACTATCACAACAGAGATAACATCAAATTCAAAATTATCAAATGGAAAAATTATGTCGTGAAACAAACCCTAGGACATGAACTACCTGTTCATCTGCCTAGTCGTCTTGGGGCTACTAACCCTACGGTGACGTCAACCAATCGCGCGATAATTCGAGGACTTGCACCCCGGGAGCTCCTTCGTCCCCCCATTGCTCACACCACACGACCATTTCCCAAAATCAACAACCAATCCACCATTCACAATTCATAAATGTCATTCACATGCGCACATAAGTAATAAATATATCTGCACTCCATGATCCACCTAATAAAATTCTATCGTGGCATGAATCAATGCATTTAAACACATTAATGCAATTTCACAACTCATGTCAAACATAGCATAATAAGATGATGAATCTATATATAAACATTAAAATGCATAAATGAAGATTCTTAAACTCACACGATACCCCAATAAATCCCTACCTCAAACTTGATAAAATATCCAGTAAAATACCAACAATCAAAATAATATGGTTGTGTAGAGAATGAAGAAACGAACGGTTCTCCCTTCACGCCTTCATTTGTACCCTGTTATGCCCGAAACCAATTAACAGATATTGAATAATTTTTATATACATAACCATATTTATTTTTATAATAAGATTTACCAATAAACATTCTGATATATATAAATATATACTCAAAAATATTCGGGATTAATAGACAAAATTTAGTTACTTAATTAAGAATCGAAAAGTTCAGTTTCGAATACTACCGTAAAACGGACAACAGGTAATCTATGATTTTTAGAAAAATCTACAGGTTTGATAAAAATATTAAATTTATAGGATACACTCCAAACGTCTACGTAGGTCTACTGTAAATTTTTCATAAGCTTTAATCAAAGGACAGTGGTCCAAAATAATTATAAAAGACAGCCTTCCTAACAGTTCCGAAAACTGAACACCCTTTACTCCAAGATTTTTACAAACCTATCCATGAATTATATAACTACCGAAATCTCCAGATTTACATCATATATACTCAAGATCAGGTGATAAAATGATAAGTACAAAATTAGAATTATAGATAGCTCAAATTGGTAACACAAGTTCCGGTTTTAAACTACGATTGAAACTGAACAGTTACTACTCAACAATTTTTCTTACCAGTATAAATTAACTTAAAATTCTTGATCTTTAATACATATGTCCTAGACATATACAAAATGTTATAATAAAATTTTCAATATTTATAAGAATACGTAACCATATGAAACAATTGGCTAAACTGAAACCGAAATCGGATCAGCAAGCAGTAAAATATCACAGGACAGCCTACTTCCGTGATTTTTAGAAAATTAATTATTTACCTAAATGATCTTAAATTTTTAGACATGATAATATACATATACAAAAGAATACTTTAAAAGTTTCAAAAATTTATAAATAATTTAACATGGTCTATAAATTGCTCAAACCGAGTAAAAAAAAAACGGTATGCAGCAACAACAATATCCGAATAACATGTTTTTCCTAGATTTGTAATTAACTCTCTACTTATCTATAAATTCTGAAATTTTCAGGAACATATAATCACATACCTATATATGATCTGTAAAATTTTTATAAACTAATTTTGATCCGTACATATATTATAAATTAGAGATCTAAAGCCTTCATTTTCACTAAACATGTAAACTAGCAATCTGGAATTTTTGAAAAATCAAATCAAATTAAATAATATAGATCACATACCGTAATTGGTATTAAACCGAAGATTGGAACACGTAGAACAACTTCCTAGTTGAGCACAAAATTGAATCCCCACTCTAAGATGCCCAAAATGTAGAGAGAATAAGATAGGAGAAAAATAGAGAATGATGGAAAAAATGGTTTTGCTGTATTGTTGAGAGTATGCAAAAGCCAACATCAACACATCAATATAATGGCTGAAAACTTTCATCAATAATGTCATAAAGTGGTGTCAATATAATAGATGTATGATTGCACCTTTAAATGATGGAGGAATATGCTTTTGGAAAGTTGAAGATAAAAATAAAAATAAACATGTGGAATTCGGTCACACATTTACACATAATGAATATATTGCAAAAGTTACCCTCATCTTTATCAAACTCAAAAGTAACCCCCATATTTAATTAAAATATCGAAACTATCCGGTTAACGACAAAAATGAAAATTTTACAAAACATAGGAATGAACCCAAAAATTCAAATCATGAAATCCTTAATGCACGAAAACGCATGAAATGCCACGTAATGCACAAGATAAAAATATATATATATATATATTAACCGAAGAAAAAGAAATTATTTAAATTTACCCGGTCATTACATACATATAGAGGCCGATTGTGGGAGAATGGTACTTGTCTGTCTATTTCAGAGAATGTGATCTTACTAGAGATTTTCTCATGCTGTGGAATCACAATGGTATGATTAAGAGCAACAATTGTTTGTTCTTTCAAGAACTCCTTCACATGTTCCTGTATTAGGAGCTCGTTGAAGAAAACGTCTATCTTAGCATTCTCATTTGCTTCACACGCTGGCGGATATTCATATTTGTCGACATTTGTTGTATCCTCAGTACTGTCTCTAGCGGCCACTACAGCCACACGTGCAGAGAAGGGCTCATGGACTACATTATTTGTTACTTCTAAGTCACCTGATGTTATTTTACGGTGTACCAATCCGTGAAATACCCAACATCTAATCAGGGAATGCCGAACGGTCCTGTGATAGGGGAAGTAGTTGTTCTTCATCCTTTCTTCTCTTGTTGGCACCTTTTGCATTGAAGGAAGCGATATGACATGATCTGCGATCCATTGATTCAGCAAAGCAATTGCCTCTTTTTCACTAAAAGGTAAAGGAGGTGGTTCAGATCTCCTAGCACGCTCTTCCCTGGGTTTTTCATTCTGCGTCGCTGCTACCATTGCCACTCGCCTAGCACTGATATTTGGTCGTGTCGGGGTAGCCAAAACTTCTCCCAATCTTCGTGCATTATCAACAAGTGCAGAAAAAATTTTGAACTCGTGATTGACCAAATGCACTCTATATTCCCGTAGCATTCCTTATATACAAATTTTAATCAATTGCAGCTCGGAAATTGGTTCATGGCATTGTAAAGCAGCTTCGCAAAATCTCCTGACATAAATTACCGCCTCTTCCCCAAAGCGTTGCCTTTGCCTTGTAAGTGAAATCATTGAGACCTCTTCGTCTGCCTGGAAGAACTTGGTGTAGAATTTGAGCACCATATCCGTCCAACTGGACACTGAAGCCGGAGCGAGACCAGTATACCATGTGTATGCAGTTCCAGTTAGAGACTTGGATACTTCTTTAAGCTTCAAATACTCGTTGTTTATGTGGGGTCCCAGAGCATCCGCGAACCTGGATATGTGCTCTCTTGCATTTCCCTTTTTCCCATCAAATTGATGGAAGCTTGGTGTTCCATAGTCTTCCGGATAAGGCAAAACCATAATACTGGGATGGTACAGTGGGGCAATTTCCACTTCTTCTATTTCAGATTTCTCATTCAAGATAGCCCGCATCTGCTCCTTGGTGATATATGACTCTTTCTCCAGTGGCTCAGTTCTCGCTCGAGGTGTCTCCCGAAAAAGCTCTTATGCTGGCATTTCTGGCATGGTTTGATTATCCATCCGTGGTGATTCAAGATTTGGTACTGAAACGCGCGAGGCCTCCATGAACTGAAGTATGGCCTTTTACGTTTCTTGAATGCTGAGAAGAGTTTGCAGCAGAGCTGATGGCAATTCTGCTGAATTCTGTACTGGCTCTACCATCTGAGGAGTTTCTACCTGATCCACACCGGCATTCGCGCGATGACGCTGTCTTCACGCTGGTGGGACTGTTTTACCTCCTTGCGTTTGTGTTGTTGTTTCTTCTTCAACTCGCTCGGTGTGTCGGGTCGGTGGACGACCTCTCCGACGAGTCTGACGAGGCTCAACTTGTACAGAAGACATCTCATCCCCAGCGGAGTCGCCATTAATATAAGGGTTCGAATTAATTGAATGATTTGGAAATAGTTTCCGAACAAGTTCGTTAGTAAAATAATGGTGCTGATACTTTTATTGCTTTTGATTTGCTTTACAGAGAAATGAAACAATTCCAAGTGATGCGAAATACTTTCTCTCTCTAGGAATTTATCTCCCTTTGTCTCTGAAAAGTCCTCTTAAAGTGAGCTTTCGCTCCTCTATTTATAGACGCAAGTGTCTAGTAGATCCTCGCAGATTGTCATTGCCACATCAGCACCTGTCTCGCGACATGAATCATTCAATATCAATCCACGCCATAAATACCCTGCATAGTATCATCTCGCGCCCTCTACTGCGCGATATTGATCCGCGCAATCCCTTTCGCGGATCATACTGTACATCATGCCTTGTGATCCGCGCCTGTTTCATCGCAGATATGATATTTCCTTAGCCAAAGAACCATGATGCTTATAGCTTTCCTTGGTCATGACCTTTTGCATGCATACCTTTTTCATGACCCCCTGAGTACTATCGGCCTCTCTAAGGTACTTTTTGCTTAGAATAGTGTAAATATGGTCGCAACCCACTATTTACATATCCCAAGCATTTCCCTCAGATTCCGAATAGTACTCCCTACGCGAACAACATATAGGATTATGAGTTCAGATGTGAGCTATAAACACATCAGTCCCTCATACCTCCCTCTGTATAATGCAAGCTCTCGTGTATAAACCTTATTTGGGTCATTTTCCCAAATAATCCTTTATTTGGGCCAATTTCCCAAATAAACCAAACCTTGGGCCATTTTCCCAAATAAATAAATCTTTGGGCCAATCTCCCAAAACAAGTCAATCCTCGAGGATTACCCTTTTCGCGAGTCACCCCCTTTACATACAGTAAAGACTTGAAAATTATATAAATAAAAGAATTTCCTTTATTGATAACTGGCGGGACAACCACTTTGACAGATAATGCAAACTAAATAACAGTTATAGTGCTCAACGACTTATTGTAAACTAGATCAAAATGAATTAATTGACTCGACACGATACTAATGAAAAGAAGTTAGAGGGTAGATATAACTAACCCTGATACTACCTTTCTACGTCTACTGGTAATACTTCCTCAAGTGTTGGGCATTCCATGGACGGGGTAACTGTTTTCCTTGGAAGGTCTCTAACCAGTACGCTCTTTGTCGTTGTGTGCGGGTCACCCTGTAGGGACCTTCCCAGCTGGGAGCTAACTTTCCCATTCTCACAATTTTGGGGTCACGGGTGACCGGGGTGACTTTGCGTAGGATAAGGTATCCTGGTTGAAATCTTCTCTGCTTCACCCGTGCATTGTAGCATCGTGACATTTCCTATTGGTAAACTATTTGGGCTTGTTCCCTCTTTTCCTCAATTAGGTCTAAGCTGACTACTAATTCTTTCTCATTATGTTCCGGGTCATAATGGCTCGTCTGATAGTTTTCCAACCAGATCTCTATCGGAGTTAATGCCTCGCTGCCAAAGGCAAGAAGAAAAGGGGTCTCACCCGTAGGTGTCTTGATTGTAGTCCTATAAGCCCACAGTATAACGAGCAACTCTTCGGGCCACTATTGCAAATTTGGTTTGACCTTTACCTCAAGGCAATGGACCAATCAAGTCCATTCCCCATTGGGAGAAAGACCAAGGTCCGATTATGGGTGTTAATTCCTCGTGTGGCAGTCTAGGGACATTAACAAATCACTGGCACTTGTCACACTTCTTCACATAATCCAACGCATCGCTTTGCATCATCGGCCAGTAGTACCCTTATCTTATAGCCTTATAAGCTAAAGATCTGCCCCCAACATGGTTTCCTCACAAGCCCACATGTATCTCTTTAAGGATGTACCTTGTCTCCGTGATAGAAACACGACTTAAGTAGGGAAGGGAAAGACTTCTCTTGTAAAGTACTCCGTTAATGAGAGTATATCTGGTGGCACAACCTTATCTTACGAGCTTCCCAGTCGGTCTTCTAGTAACTCCCCATCCTTGATATACTTGATGATGTGTTATGCCCATTCCAGGCCTTATTCTACCTACATGATCATAGTAGTTTCCTCCAGGGCAATGCTTGGTCGATGCAAGTGTTCTAAGGGAAACCTATTATCTTCTGGGTCGATAGTTGTAGCTAATCAGGCTAGGGCATCTGCATGGCCATTCTCTTATCTCGATATTGGGCAGACTACACATCCCTTAAACTGGCTGAGTAGCTTATTTATCTTATGCAAGTAAGCCTTTATTTTTTCTCCTTTGGCCTCATACTCCTCATTAACCTGGTTGGCCACCATTCGAGAGTCGATGTTGACCTTCAGGCAAGGAGCCTGTAGAGCTTTCACTATTCAAAGTCCTGCTATCAGGGCTTCATATTCTGCCTCATTATTCATAGCCTTGAACTTGAATCGGAGAGCGTAAGTGAATCTTCCAGTGTGATTAATAATAACCCAGATCCGCTTGCCTGAGGTGTCACGCCCCGAATCCGAAAATCCGGATAATGACTTAAATTTAATTAAAATTTATAAAATATCAAATGGCCAAACTGGTCAACCGACACTGTTTAAATGGTACAATTCACTAGAGCGGAAGCAAAATAGAAATAATAAAATCACACATCAATCCCGAAATCAAATCAAATTACAACACGAACACACTAGTCCAAAGCCAAACAAGTACAAATCATAATAAGCACGCAATCTTCATTATTACATAAAGATATAATTATTATAAGTTCAAATTCCACAAATTTCCAATAGCTCACGCATCATCCACCAACGGTTTTTTTCCTGAAAAATGTTAAGGGGTGAGCACAAACGGCCCAGTAGAGAAAAATCATGAAGCGTAAGATTCCACAAGTATGTAAATCAATGAATACGTATAGGGTCAGGTCTCTATCCTAGTCCAATGTCATGATATAAATGCATAAGGAATCAAATATCAACTCATGTAGAACAATTTAAATAATACCATCAAGATAATTTAAAAGTTCTATAATCAAGAAATTAAAACCAATAATCTCAATACGAACTCAAATCCAACTATCACAACCAAGATAACATCCAATTCAAATTCATCAAATGGGAAAATTATGTCGTGAAACAAACCTTAGGACATGAACTACATGTTCATCTGCCTAGCCGTCTTGGGGCTACTAACCCTACGGTGACGTCAACCATTCGCACGATAATTCGAGGACTTGCACCCCGGGAGCTCCTTCGTCCCCCCCACTGCTCACACCACACGACCATTTCCCAAAATCAACAACCAATCCACCATTCACAATTCACAATTCATAAATGTCATTCACATGCGCACATAAGTAATAAATATATCCGCACTCCATGATCCACCTAATAAAAATTCTCTTGTGGCATGAATTAATGCATTTAAACACATTAATGCAATTTCACAACTCATGTCAAAAATAGCACAATATGATGATGAATCTATATATAAACATTAAAATGCAAAAATGATGATTCTTAAACTCACACGATACCCCAATAAATCCCTACCTCAACTTGATAAAATATCCAGTAAAATACCAACAATCAAAATAATATGGTTGTGTAGATAATGAAGAAACGAACGGTTTTCCCTTCACACCTTCATTTGTACCCTGTTATGCAAGAAATCAATTAACACATATTGAATAATTTTTTTATATACATAACCATAATTATTTTTATAATAATATTTGCCAATAAAAATTCTAATATATATAAATATCTACTCAAAAATATTCGGTATTGATCGACAAAAATTAGCTACTTAATTAAGAATAAAAAAGTTTGGTTTCGAATACTACCGTAAAACGGACAGTAGGTAATCTATGATTTTTAGAAACATATATAGATTTGATAAAACTATGAAATTTATAGGATGCACTCCAAACCTCTATGTAGGTCTACTGTAAAAAGTTCATAAACTTTAATTAAGATACGGTGCTCCAAATTAATTATAAAAGACAACTTTCATAATAGTTCCGAAAACTGAACACCCTTTACTCCAAGATTTTTACAAAACTATCCATGAACTATATGACTACCAAAATCTCTAGATTTAAATATTATATACTAAATATTAGGTGATAAAATTATAATTACAAAATTTGAATTATAGATAGCTCAAATCGGTAACACAAGTTCCGGTTTCAAAATACGATTGAAACTGAACAGTTACTCCTCAACAATTGTTTTTACCAATATAAATTAACTTAAAATTCTTGATATTCATTACATATGTCTTATACATATACAAAATGTTATAATAAAAGTTTCAAGATTTATAAGAATACGAAACCATACGAAACAGTTGGCTAAACCGAAACCAAAATCGGATCAGCAAGCAGTAAAATATCACTGGATAGCCTAATTCCGTGATTTTTAGAAAATTAAATATTTATCTAAATGATATGAATTTTTGTGAGAGGATAATAGACATATACAGAATCATACTGTAAAAGTTTCAAAAAGTTATAAATAATTTAACATGGTCTATAAATTGCTCAAACCGAGTAAAAAAAAACGGTCTGCAGCAACAACAATATCCGAATAACATGTTTTTCCTAGATTTTTAATTAAATATCTACTTATCTATAAATTCTGAAATTGTTAGGAACATATAATCACATACCTATATATGATCTCTAAAAGTTTCATAAACTAATTTTGATCCGTACATATATTATAAATTAGAGATCTAAAGCCTTGATTTTCACTAAACATGTAAAGTAGTAATCTGGAAGTTTTTTGAAAAATCAAATCAAATTAAATAATATAGATCACATACTGTAATTGGTATTAAACCGAAGATCGGAACACATAGAACAACTTCCTAGTTCATCACTTCATCAAATTCCTACTCCAAAGATCTCTAATCGTGGAGAGAAGAAGAGAGGAATAATGGAGGATAAAGAATAAAAATAGTTCTCGGCTGAAATATTATTTGTGATATAATGATATGCTTGAAATCACCTTAATTTAGATGAATGTGGTAAGAAACCAACTCCATAATTGTGGCAAGTAGTGGAGAATTATGTATCATCCCAATTTAGATGATGGAGAAAAAAAAAATCAAAAGAATAAATGGCAATCATATGGATGATACATCATTGTGTGATATAAGTGACCATTTATCTTTAACAAAAATCACCAAATGACCCCACTAAGATACCAGAATTGTAGAGAAAAGATCAAGGAAAGAAGAAGTCAAGAAACCACCCAGTCAACGACAAAAATGAAAATTTTTCAAAACATAGGAATGAACCCAAAAATTCAAATCATGCAATCCTTAATGCATGAAAACACATGCAATGCCACGTAATGCACAAGAAAAAAAAAATTATAACCGAAGAAAAAGAAATTATTTAAATAAACCCGGTCATTACATGGGGGTTGGAGGAACCGTCAAACGAACAACGTCCAAAGTAATTCTTGGTCTATTAGCTTTTCCATCTTAGGGATGACTGGTTCACCGGTCACTACAAGGGCCTTCTGTAAATGATAAGTGAACTCTACCACGAAATCTGCAAGCACCTAACCCTTAATTACGGCTTTGGGTTTATAGTGGATGTCAAACTCTCCTAACTCAATCGATCATTTTACCAACCGGATGGATGTTTCTGGTTTGTGGAGCACCTGCCTGAGTGTTTAATTAGTGAGTATCACTATCGTATGGGCCTGGAAATATGGTCTCAATTTTCTAGCTGAAATAACCAGTAACACCCAAATGGTATAATAGATTGGTCTCTGAACTCTTCCTTATTCTCTTATCAAGGTGGAGCTTACTGTTGTTAGGGAGATGGCCAAGTAAAGTAGAAGTTATTCCCATGGTACTACTCGGGACAATAGATGAGGAGAGGTGAGATAATTATTTAAATCTATGAATGTTTGCTCACACTGAGGGGTCCATTCAAAAGCCTTTTTGAGCACCCTAAAGAAGGGTAAACATTTGTCAATAGCTCTAGAAATTAGCCTGTTGAGGGCAGCCACCTTCCCCGTCAACCTTTACACATTCTTAATTGACTGGGGGGACTTCATATCCAGGATAGCCTGAATTTTCTCTGGGTTGGCCTCAATGCCTCTCCTGATGACCATAAACCCTGAGAACTTTCCTGACGATACACCAAAAGCACACTTGGTTGAGTTCAAGAGCATCTGGTGTTTTCTTAGCACCCGAAGGCTTTTTCGAGGTCTACCAGATGATCCTCTTTCTTAAAACTTTTCACTAACATGTTGGCTAAGTATACTTCCATGTTCCTTCCAATCTAATTTTTAAACATGTTGTTTACCAGCCTTTAGTAAGTTGCACAGGCATTCTTCAACCCAAAGGGCATCACTTTGTAGCAGTATATGCCTCGATCGGTGACAAAAGAGGTTTTTTCATAGTCGAGGGGATGCATTGGGATCTGATTATACCCTGAATATGTATCCATAAAGCTGAATAATTCATTTCCCGAAGTAGTTTCTACCAGCATGTCAATTCTTGGTAAAGGAAAACTGTCAGTTGGACATGTTTTATTTAAGTCTATGAAGTCGACACAGAGCCTCCATTTCCCATTTGCTTTCTTTACTAGGACCACATTTGATAACCAGTCGGGGTAATGGACTTCTCGAATGAAGTTAGCCTTCAGAAGCTTTTCGACCTCCGACATTATGGTTGCATTCCTCTCGGGAGCGAATGTCCTATTTTTCTTCCTTACGGGTTTAGCGGTAGGATCCACATTCAGTCGGTGTTTCATAACTCGGGGATCAATCCCAAGCATATCTTCACGTGTCCATGCAAACATCTTTTGTTCTGTCTTAGAAATTGGATAAGTTAATTCTTGACATCATCGGGGAATTATGACCCGGTGTTTACCTTTTTTTGGTTCCCTTCCTCTTCCAAAATCACTTCTATGAGGTCCTCTACCGGCTGATTCGATACCTTCAATGACGAGTGCTTCCCGTGACCTTTTATCTTTCAATACGACCGCGTAACATTCTCGTACCATAGCCCGGTCTCATCTTACCTCTCCTACACCATGATCGGTTGTGAACTTTATCAACATGTGATAAGTTGAGGTCACTGCTTTTAAAGTATTGAGAGTAGCTCTTCCAAGGATGACATTATAGGTGGAAGGGCAATCCACTACAAAGAAATCTACCATGACCGTAACCTGTCTTGGTGCGACCCTGACGGTTAAGGGAAAGGTCACTATTCCCAGTGGAAACACCTTATCTCCAGAGAAGCCAACCATAGGTGATTTGGATGGTTTCAGCCTCTCTTTCCCTATACCCATCTTTTCGAAAGCTTCGGAGAATAATAAATCCGCATAACTCCTATTGTCAATTAGAACCCTTCGTATGGTAAAATTGGTCACTACCACAGTAACCACCAGTGGGTCATCATGGGTGTATTGAACTCCACGTGCATCGTTGTCGAAGAAAGTAATGACTTGCCCTTCTAATCGGGGGGACTTGGGTGGAGGAGTAAAGGTATCTACCCCTTGTACCTCCATCGTACTTCTGGCTCTTCTTATATGAGCTCTTCGGAATGAGTTTGTCTTACCGCATCCAGCGAACCCTCCGGAAATCACCCTAATATCCCGAATCGGCTGTTTCTCTGGTGTGCGAATTCTGCGAGGAGTATCCTGCCGACCTTTTCCGTTATCTCCAGTAGTCATGAACCAACTCAAATGCCCTCTCCTGATCAAGCTCTCGATTTGGTTTTTTAGGTCGATGCATTCATCCATTGTATGCCTATGGTCGTGATGAAAGCGAAAATACCTATCACGGGCCCTTTTTTATGGATTTGATTTCAGCCTAGTTGGCCAAAATAAGGAGTGGTCGTCCTAGATCTGGGGAGGAATCTCACTTATTGACTTGTTCAATAAAGTAAAGCTTGTAAACCTATCTCGGCTCCTCGGAGGTCGAGATAACCTATCAACCTGGGTAGGTTGGGTTTTTTTGAACCTTAGCTTCTCTTTCCTCTTTTGTGGTTATTGTTTGCCTCTTCTTCTTCTTCCATTTCTTATCTTCACCTCCTTTACCTTTTCGGGTGTTCACTGCATTCTCTGCATTCATATGCTTCTGGGCTTTGACAAATAGTTCTGCCACTGTCTCTGGTGGTTCCTTTGATAGAGAAAATATAAACTGAGAAAACTGCAGCCCTCCAATGAAGGTCGTTACAACTATGTTGTTATTGACCTCGTCAACCTGGAGCATCTCCACATTGAATTGGCTTATATAATCTCTCAACGACTCTCCCTTGTCTTGCTTAACATTTAGCAGGTAGGTGGTGGGCTTCTTATGTCTCCATCCGATGATGAAGTGCCCGATAAACTTCTTGTTTAGCTCGTCAGAATCATGAATGGAACTGGGCTTTAACTTGTTGAACCAGACTCAGGTCGACCCTTTCAGGGTGATGGGAAAATCCTGACACATGATGGCATCTGGGACAAATTGTAGGTGCATGAATGCCTTGAAGGTCTCCAGATGGTTAAGGGGATCCTTGGCTCCGTCAAAGCTCTCCAACTGAGGCATCTTGAATTTGTTAGGTAGAGGGATGCTCATCACCAGTGCATCGAAAGAGGAGTTAGTCTTCTGTAAGAGTTCATCCACGATGACAGGATTTTGCCTTTAATTGTCTGTGCCATATCCTCCATCTTTGCCTTGAGATATTGGATCTGTTGATCTACTCTTGCCGCTTCCGTAGGATCCTCGGGCTCCGGATGAGTTCGGCCTTAACGTGTATCACCTTGTCTGGTTGGGTCTGGATCTGGAGTGTTTTCGGAGTTATGTGGTGACTGATCATCACGAACATCATGCTCTTCCAGAGAAACACGCTCCTCCTCTTGGCCATCATGTCGCGGGGGATACGCCGGAGGTAACCCAGTCTAGGAGGGTGATAGTACTCCTTGGTTAGCTGGGAGCAATGGGTCATTGGGTTAAAGAAGGGGAACTTTGGATTGTCTAGAGGCCTTACTAACCTTACTTTTGTTTCGTAAATGGACCATTCTACCGGGGAGTAATAAATAATCGTTTCCCACAGACGGTGCCAACTGTTGAAATGTAGAATGGTCGGGCTAAAAACGGTGTCCTTCCTATCAAAAAAAGCAAACTGTAACTAGGAGTGGTACCAGTGTGGTACTGGACGAGAAGGTTCCGTCGGTCAAGTTAGTACTTTGAACGTCGGGGAAATGAAATAGAGTAGCAGTAATATAGAAGGTAATTGTGGCGTACCTTTTTAGGTTAACCCTAACTCTATATTTATTGGGTCTTTAATGCGGCGGTGTTAATAGGATTGCACCCCTTGTAGCTATTTTGATAAGGTTGTGACCTGTAGGAGTTATCCCGATCAGAATTGTAGTTTCTAGGTGAAGTCCTGATAGGAGTTTACTCCGGTAGTCGGTTGGTGACCTTTATCTTTACCGTATTGAACAAGTAATACTTATCAAGGATCCCAATTGTGGTAGTTAATGTTTGAGAAAGTTTTCTATTAATGTAAGCACTTCAATCAAATATTTTGAAATTTTTTAGGGAAAGGAATTCAATTAAAAAGGATATTTATATTAGAGAAGTAAAAATGTAAATATATATATTTTTTGTTTGTCTTTTTCATTATTATTTTTTAAAAAAAGTTCTTTCGAACTCACAAAAATAGTTACAACCAAACTCTGAAAATTAATAAAACCAAATATTGCTTAATTAAATTATATGAATGCTATAATTGAATAATAGTAATTTTAACATTGAGATCCGAACCTAGTGGAAGAAATATAATTAACATAAATAGATAGGTACAAGATTTTCAATGGTAGCAAAACGGAATAAATATAAATACAAACTTTTCATCCTTTCCCATTCGCATTGCTGCGCTATGAAAACCAGAGAGAGTTAAATGAAAGGATAATAGTAATTTTAACATTGAGATCCGAACATAGTGGAAGAAATAATAATTAACATAAATGGATAGTATGGTAAAATGTATGAGAATTATGATAGATAGATGTGAAGTAAATGAACATTGATGCTATATATAAGCAAGTTGTTACATTTTAGAATATTTTTATATCTAAAACATATAAAGAGCTACTGTGCAATAGTTTAGAGAATACTTAAAAAAAAAAAAACTGAGTTTAGAGAATATTTATCCTATCTTATTCCAGTCTTTTAAAATGATTATGGGATGGTTACATGATTTTGGCACGAATGATTACATGATTTTGCCGGGACAGGAGTTGGGATTTTAAACGCATTTCTTTTTGAAACGGAGATAGAGAAAGGTGGTTCCGCTGATATATATTAGCCAAATTACAATTTATTTCATTCTTATCACTAATAAATATCTATTTAGTATGTATTTTTATTACAAAAAATAAATAAAAGAAGAAACCCTAAGGACAATACTAACAAAAGCTAGTTTTTTTCTTTTCCAGAATTAATTTAAGGCAAAAGGGCATAATGCCCCCGGTCTTTGCAACAGTTGCAAAATACTCTTCTGGGCTTTTTTTACCCTCAATTCACTACCTTATGCTTTTCAAAAGTTGTAAAATATCCATTGTGTTTTTGCTTAGTTTCAAATTACTATCATGTACTTTTCAAAAGTTGCAAAATACCCCCCTTAATATGTTTTACAAAAAAATATTGATAATTTTGCCCCCTTGTCATGTAATAATCCAATTTTTGTATTTATTTTTTTACTTTTTTTTCTTTCTCTTTCAATAATATAATTAATAATTGAAAACTTCACACACATATATTTATTTCTAGGGGTGTCCAAAACCGGTTCGGTTCCTTAAAAATAGGATCTGAAACAAAAAAAAAAAAAACTACCAAAAATATAAGTAAAAAAACTACCAAAAAAATAAATTAATTCGTGAAAAAAAAATATAAATTTGTATATTTTATATATATAAAAAAATTAATAGTAAAGTGAGAATATGGGATATTATGCATTTTTTCATGAATTAAAATTTTTTCTCATATTTTTTCGGTTTCGATTCCTATTTTTAAGAAATCGAACCGGTTCTGAACATCCCTAGAAATAAAGATGTATATGAAGTTTTTCGAAACTTATTAATGGGTGTTGGAATGAGTCACTTCTATTGGAATTGATAAAAAAAGAAAATAAAAATCTTAAATAGAAAATGTGCATATAAAATATCTAACTCTTAAAACTGACTTTTGACTTGATTTAACATCGTTTGTTATTAATTTAAGAATCTAAAAGTGTCTTATTAACATTCTCTTGTAGTTAATACCAGAATCTTACTGTTAATGACTTTTGAGATGAATCACATACTTTCTCTCGGAGAGGAATGCTAAATATGACTGCTTTCACTGTCGCAATTGTGATTGGTTAGCTCACCTTTCTTGATAAGGGTGTTTTTATAAACCCAAAAAAACGTGATCATTAATTGCACTCTACTCTCTACAAAGACAGGTGATGATATTTTTTGGGAAATTATAATACTACAGATTCATTATAATACTAGGTACTAACACTTCTATCAATCCATTGTTATTATTGATTACTTTTAGTTACATTAGATTATTTTTGTTATCATATATGTTAGTTTATATTACAAATACATGGTAGTTTTTTTTTTTAGGAATTATCCCATACCCATTCATTTACAAATCCATTATTTTACAAACACGTATATTAATCCTTCAACAATTTAATTATTATACCAACACTTGATCACAAATATTTTTGTAATCAATTCTAACTTTACCTCTAATTTATTAGTTTTAGCGATAAGAAAAATATTTGTGATCTTGGTAAAAAAAATTTAATTGCTCCATTCAAAAAAATAATAATTAAATTGTGCGAGGTTGATATAAGTGTTTGTATAGTGATGAATTTGTAAATGAGTGGGTAATGCCATTAATTTCTCAAAAATAAATAAAAATATTACCATGTCTAATCTAACATATAATCTAACCAAAAATAATATAATTGATAATAATAATGGATTGATATCACATAAATGTTTGTATTTTAATGAATGTGTAGTATTACAGTGTCCAATAGAAAGGAGAGTGAAATAAATGATCACCTTTTGTTTTTTAGGTTTCTATTAAAAACACCCTTATCAAAAAAAGGTGAGCTAGTTCATCACAATTGTGACTGTTAAATTGCAGGCGACTATATTTAGCATTCCTCTTCTCTCATAATGTAAAAAATTTAGAGCCGTGACTTTTGGGTAGGTCACATCCTTAAAATTAACCAACAAAACCATCAAATATAAAAATTATATAAAAAGTTATGATGATGTATAGGGTAAATTACATTTTGACTCCCTCAAGATATGATTTATTACATTCATATTTTTTATTATTTGGATAATTACAATTTTACATTCTCTAATTCAATTCAAGTGACCAGAACTGTGAAATAACTTATTTAGTTAACGGTATTCTTGATATTTTATTTCTGAAAAAATAATGATGTAAGCATTAACTGAATTTGACCATGCCGGAAGTTCAACTAAGAGGGTATTTGTTACAACTTACAAATTTGAAGGGTTCTAGTTGTAATTATCCAAACAATAAGAAATGCGAATGTAATTGTAATTTATCCTAAATTCTATGCATGTAATAGTTATACATGTATATATATACTAGGCAAAAATATGTGTTCTACACCTATTGAAAGAATTATGATGAATAAAATATAAAGAAAAAGATGAAAAATATTGATAAAGATTAATTGGGAAGAGAGAACTTCAAACAGGAAAGAAAAAAAAATCAAATAGAGAGAAAGAATATATCTATGTATGATTTTTAGCAATTCCTCAAAATTAAATTCAAATATGATAAAATAAAAAAGAAAGACAAAGTGTAATACATGTGTAAGTAATATTCAATCCCTAGTCTTGTATGCGAAAGAATAATGGACTGACTATTAGGCCCTGTTTGGTAGGTGGTCTGGTCTGGCCTTTCGTTTTATGGGACCAGATCGTGTTTGGTAGCATTGGTTCCAAATTTTTGGTTAGACCAAGTACGACCAAATCATACCAAAATGGCCTCATTTCAGACAAAAAAAAAAGGTAGTTCCTGATGGTCCGGTCTGGTCTTATTAATAAAATATATTTATAAATAAATAAAAAATAATAATAAATTAATAATAATAATAAATTAAATAAAACATATTTTTTAAATAAAATATAAATAATAAATAATAAACAAAATGAAATAAATAATACCTAATAATAATAAAAAATGAATATAATAATAATAAATAAATGAATAAATAATAAAATATATTTATAAATAATTAAAAATGAATAATTAATAATATAAATACTAAATTAAATAAACATAATAATAATAAAAAATGAATACAATAATAATAAATAAATAAAATAATAATAATAAAAAATGGACTAAATAATAAAAATAAATTACATAAAACATATTTAAAAATATAATAAAAATAATAAATAATAAACAAAATGAAATAAATAATAATAAAAAATAAATATAATAAAAAATAAAAAATAGATATAATAAAAAATAAATATAATAATAAATGCTAAGTAAATATAATAATGAATAAATACTTCATAATAATAATAAAAAATGAGTATAATAATAATAAATTAATATTAAATTTAAAATGAATAAATAATTTATAAATTAAATGAATTAAATAATAATAAATTAATATAATATATTTATAAATTAATATATAAATTAATAAATAATAATTTAATAATATAAATAATAAAATATATTATAAAGTGAAAAAATAATAAATAAAGACATAAATAATACATAAATAAATATTATAATAAATAATAAATAAATAGTTAGACCAAACCGCTTATCAAACAGACTTTTCCATATCAAGTTAGACCAGACCAGAAAGACCGTCTACCAAACATGGCCTTATTGCATTTATAGATGTGATTGACACTCAGATTAAATGTAAAGTGATGTATTGGTTACACAATTTTTCGTATACATGTGACTTTTTGTTCAAATTAAATAGGTACCTTTAAGAACATACCTCTACAAATTAGGGTGTAACTTTTTAATTATCTTATTTTATTTTTATTTAAAATATGTAAAAATTATTTAGAAATAACTTATGGATCTTGTACTTTTACAAGTAGTATATATATAGATATTCATAAGAATAAAATTAATTGAAAATGAGCCGCAGGGATGCAAGCACCATTGAGGTGGCGCAGTGGATTAGCTCATCAAAAAATTTTAGACTGAAAAAAAAAGGTGGGAATAAATACAATTTTGCAGAAATATACTTATAAAGAAATATAGAAAGGAAAACAAATCAGGGTCCATGAATAAAGGTGGTCTTCTCAAGTGTAAACTTAAGAATGTTCTTGCGTTCATTTATTTATTTAGTTGTTTATATTTTTAAGTGAAATTGTTCTTTTACGGGATCTACAAATTAATCTTTCTCTCCAAAGTATATTGTCTTAGAAATCTTGATGTCACCACTTTTTGGGCATTTATTATACCCTCAACTACGATTAGTATTGCTATGGTCAAACTTTTTCATTTGATTATTTTTATTTTTCAGTAGTCAGTTTTATTGTATTTCATCCTTCCAAATTAATTCTTCACTTTTTTTTCTTTTAGCCGTTCCAAAATAAAGTATTCACTTTAAAAAATTAAAGTATTTTATTTTCTCAATTTACCAATTTAACCTTCAAACATTAAAATTATAAAACATATACATTATAAACCATCATATCACTATGATGGGACCATGAATAAAGTTGATATTTTATTCACTAACACTATAATAAAAATCATCGTCTTAAAAAGTTGAATTCCCCAAAAAAACTTATAATTTAGGATGGAAAGGGTATCAGTTTAGTATTTTTGATGTCTTGATCACCTTGAATACACATTAATCCGTACAAGAAAATGTAATTTGCTATCTTTCTAATTGATTAAGCAGGATTAAAATTGATTTAGCATTCACATTCCAAGTTCCAACTCATTAACTTGGAATCCCAGTTGCGGAATGAAATTTTCTATTTTATCTTGATCAAGTATGGAATAAGTTTGAAGAAGAAAAAGGTAAGAAAGAAAATGAGATTATTGAAGAAATCATATTAAGAACTATGTGACCTCCTTCTATACTTTTGCCGGTGGTGGTGGTTGGGATTAGGGTTAGGGTTGAGGTGGAGGAGGGGTACTGAGGGTGTTTGGGTATAAGTTCAAAGCCCCCCAAAATTGGATTAGGGTTATCCAGATATCCTGAGTAAGGATAGATTTAAAATTAAAAATAAACTTGTTTGACAAAGGGCAAGATCGTGTTTTTCTACATAGTTGACGCCCAAAAGTGATCAGGGGGTGCAAATGAATTTTTTTTCCTTAATTAGGGGTGTGAATGCAATTATGCATAATTGGGGGAATCAAAATACAGTTTTGACATAGTTTAAGGGTGTAAATGAAATTAATCCATAATGAATTAGACCCTAGAATCATTTTTTATTGCAAAATAAAATAAAAACAGAAAATGGTAGGATTCTTTCTTAAATTATCATTTTCCAATTAAAAAGAAAAAGTACAAAGACTTCTTCACATTCTCTTATTCCATTGTAGCTTTTACTTCTCCTGTTCTCCATAAAAAAAATGTTTTGCCCTCCCCAAGGTAGCTACATTTTCAATAATTTTGATGCTATAAAAATATGTAGTAGTTGCTTTATCCTTTGAGAAAAGAACTATAATTGACTCATCACTAAAATAAAACATTTTTTTGAAGAAGTTATTAGTATAAAGTTTAGATTGAAGGTGATTGTGAATGAATCATATCTCTCATCCAAGTGACATCATCTTTAAGTAGTATGATTCTCTACGTTTGCAAATGAGACATGTTAGTGCAATTACCGTCAATTACTCCTAGGGAAAATGAATCGAGCCGTTCGTGAGCAGATTCGGGTTCGGCTCGTTAAGAACTCGGCTCGTGCTCGTTCGTTTAGTAAACGAACCGAGGCTGAGTACAATTTTTATGCTCGTTTAGTAAATGAGCTGAGCTTGAACATTATTAAGCTCAGCTCGTCAAGTTCGTGAACAGACTCATTTAAGTTAAATAATAAAATTATATCATATTTGACAAAAAAAAGTGTTCAAATTTAACAAATTATGAAGATTATTATGAAAAGATTATAGAAATTAGGTGGTCATAACATAAAATTCATTCATAAAAAATTATACTAGTGAAAATATGTTAAAACAGACATGTAACAACTCAATCCAGACAATTATTTGGAAGATTAATATATGTTGCACTGAAACGAGTCGTTCGTGAACAAGTTCGGGCTCGGTTCGTTAAATCTGGCGTTCGGCTCGGGCTCGTTCGTTAAGCAAATGAGCCGAGCTTGAACACATTTTCTAGACTCGTTTAATAAATGAACCGAACTTAAATATTTCAAAACTCGACTCGGTTTAATTCGGTTCGTTTGCCGTACTCCAATCATCTTTAACCGTTGACTTACTTATCTCCATTAATCCACTGCTTCATAGCTGTAGATATTTGACTACATCGCACCTAGTTATACTAAACAACCGGCAAGTTGTAATATTTTTCCAGTTTTTTCCTCCATCTGATTGGTTGACTTGTAATATGTGCCACTAAAGTCAATGTCAACTATACCATTCAAAATCAAGAAAAAAAATTTCAATAAAATGAATTCTTTTTTGTACCTATTAGAAATTAACCCGACCACGATGCTTTGCAATTTGGCCTCAAGTTTTAAGTCAGCACGATGAGACTAATAACTAATTTATGTATATTCAAGATAATTTACTTACAATATAAAACAAAAATTCATGACATTCGTAATGAACCGCATATCATATTAGGAATAATATGATATTAAAACATAAATCCAACACTTCTGTGAAAGTTTGGAGTAATATCATATTAAAAATATCAACTACTTTGATAACATTTTTTAGGAATGGAATGTTTCGAGCTAAAAACAAAACTTAAAATTTTAAAATATATCCAATATATATATATATATATATATAAGACTTTCTCTACCCAATTATGATTTAAGACAAAATCCATGACATTAGGTAACAATTCGAATAAATTTAACCAAAAAAATAGAGACATGTCGAGGCAACTCTTGACTTATAAATGACACTACACTTCCAATTAAATAATTGGTTTTGACATAGTCTTCATTCTTGCAAATCAAAAGGAATCAGAATAAACAATACCCACCAACGCCACATGATCAAAAACCTTGTCACCATTCTACTATCATTATCAATAATCAATATTAGAAAATCGATATATATATATAACTAGGTATAAGCCTTGTAAATCATAAGCAGCTAGTCTCTTTCCACATCTCATTGTCCATCCCATTATGGCTATTCATATCTTGTTGTTTCTCATAGTTCTCTCTGCTTCATCAATATCAGCTGATGGTAAGCTTTATGATATCAAACCGAACACTTTCAAATCTTCCATAGATTTCAATTTTTCTCGTATTTTTTTTTTTTAATTAATTAAATTAGGATTCATTTCTTGTCACAAATATTCACTTGTAGCATACTAACAACTATCGAATTTCATGCTATATATGATATGTAGTGTTTCTTAGCATCGACTGTGGATCGTCTAGTGTTTATACAGATGAAAATTCGATAGTTTGGAGAGCAGACAATGACCTCTTCCAAGATGGATTGACCCAAGTGGTGCAATCTAGTAACTCATTGTCTCATGTAATGGACACACTCAGAGTCTTCACAGCTCGGAGAAAAAATTGTTACAACATTGAAGCGGAGAAGGGCGATCAAGTCCTCGTTCGCGCGAGCTTTTACTATGGAGACTACGACAAAAAGTCTTCTCCTCCTTCATTTGATCTGCTATTCGATGGTAACAATTGGACCACGGTCGTGACCTCAAACACCGAACTCGTTTTCTACGAGGTGATATATATTGTGCAAGGTAACATTACTAGCATATGCGTTGCTCAAACCAAGCCCGGCCAGTTTCCATTCATGTCGGCTCTCGAAATTCGTAGCTTGGACTCGCACATGTACAACCATGTCGATTCGAATTTTGCCATGTTTATGAAGAATAGGGTTGCGTACGGGACAAACGCGACTGTCAGGTAATTAAATTATAATGAGAAGTTCATTTGAACACTATTAAAAAATGTGTCTATATATAGAGACAGGCTAAGCTTGACGTATATATGTCGTTATAGTATAAAAATTAATTTTTCTTTCGGTAAAAGATATAAGGTATAACAACACTTTTACTGTCATTATAGTATAAAAAATCTTTTAGTAATTTACAATCATTCACTAAAGGTTATGATCAGTGACGGATTCACTTAATGACCAAATTTTGGATATTTAGCATTTAGCTTCCACTGGAATCTTTTTTTTACCTTAGATACTACAGATTTTAGATTTCTTTACAACTAAGCTCCCACTGAAAATTTGTTTTAAACCCCACTGAAATAAATATATGTCATTTATACCCCAAAAATCCACTGTAATTTTTTTTAACCCCCACTGAGTTGGATCTCTAGATCCGGCACTGGTTATAATTGTAATTTTTAACCTTTAAGCGGTTGTTGCAACCGCCTCTATAACCCTTATTTCTTATAGGGTGAACGTTTTCTTTGTCTATAACTTGTAGATTTACAATTGTTAAATGTAGTGAACGTTCATAACGTTTGCTACATGATCATATAATAATTCTAACCTTATGAAATTATATATCAGGTTTCCCGATGATGCTTATGATCGAATTTGGAGTCCGGGAATGGCTGCGAATGGTCTAATGGAAGTGACTAGTGATTCGATATTCATCGATATAACTACTGCAGAAGACGAACCGCCCCAAAATGTGGTGCAAAATGCGATTACAACTTCAAGCACATCGAATTATATAAGCTTGGGCCCTTTTCCCGTCGTACCAATCTACATTACCTTTTATTTTTCAGAAGCGATTCAGCTCGATTCAACTGAAACGAGGTCATTCACTCTTTACGAAACCAACCAGTCTATTTCGGATCCAATAATACCACCTTATGGCAGTGTTTTCGAGTTATATTATGTCAACAACATTACTTCTTCATCTTTGAGCACTACATTTTCTCTGAGGCCTACTAAATTGTCAACACTCCCTCCTCTCATCAATGCCATGGAAGTTTATTATGTTAGTGACGCGTTAACAGTTGGAACAAATGGCAATGATGGTTAGCATTCATGAATCTATTATATAATTTTGTTTTGAATTCTAATTTTTGACATATTGATCTTGTTAATTATTACATGAACTATGATTTTATTTTTTATTTTTTATTTTCAGTTAGTGGATTAGATTCCCTCTTAACCGGATTCATCGATTTACAAAAATGGGGTGGTGATCCTTGTCTTCCTTCACCTTACTCATGGGAATGGATCACTTGTACTACTGATGCCTCTCCTCGCGTAACGGCACTGTAAATCATCTTCACCTTATACTTATAAATACAATTTTATTTTTTATTTTTGTTCTTCTTCTTGTTTTTATTGACCTTTTTTTTAAACAAATTTACAGGTATCTGAGCAGCTTTGGTCTTTCTGGTCCTCTTCCAGATTTTAGTTCCATGGATGCTCTTGAGACAATGTGAGAGACTTGAATAAAAAAGATTTGAAAATTGAAGTTTACATATCATTTTAATTTTAATTAATACATTGTGTATATTATTTTCTTTCAACTTGCAGTGATTTGCACAATAACAGCTTATCTGGACCTATACCGGACTTCCTTGGCACCTTGCCTAATTTAAAACAATTGTTAGTATACAACTATATATATACACTTGTATTTCACTCTTCTTACATTTATTTTTTCCTTGTGAGAAACTAATCAATTTCTTAACCTTTTTTTTCTTCTAAATTGTAGGAATTTGGCAGATAATAAATTCAGTGGAGCCATACCCTCTTCATTATCAAACAATAAAAATCTTAAATTAGTGTAAGTTTTCTTTATTTCCTTCCATGTTATTTAGTTGTTCTTCTAGTGCAAATTCTATCGAGCTCATGTTTGGATTGACTTTTCAAATGTTGTTTTTGAATTTTTTGAATGAAAAGTTATTCTGAATGGTGTTTGACAAATCTTTTTAAAGAGTTTTCTGAATTTTGGAAAAGTGTTTTTAAGAAACTAGTAGGTACAAACTTCTGGAAATGACTTCTTTTTCTTCTGTGTAAAAGCAGAAACAAATATTCTACCAAACAAGACCTTAATTTTCAAGAACTGTATACTTTTTCTCAATATATTTAGATGATTAAATTTATATAATTATATCTGAAATAATATTTGGGTGAATCACAGGACAACGGACAATCCAGACTTGTGTACTAGTGGCTCATCATGCAAGACAACACCAGACACTACACAGACTTCATATTCTGGTAGTCCTAATAAAAAAAGCAGTAAATTGCCAGCAATTCTTGGGGGCACAATTCCATCTTTCTTTCTCATTTGGGTTATTGCCGGAGTTTCATACTTGGTGCGCTCTAGAAGAAAAAGAGCCGCTATCGCGACAACAGGTATATCAAGTAATTTAACAGTTAGATTAATTCGACTACTTTATGTGAGTATAAAACGACATTATCAGTCTTAAGTTTCATATATGTCCAACTTTTTGACCTTGCATCACAATTTTTTAGATCGAGTTTGCTTGGTTTGTAATTTTCGAAGTAGTTATTGAAAACTAAGAAAATTATAAATTATTTTCAATGAACAATAAGGGTCTGTTTGGTTTGTATATCTGAAAATTGTTCTTGAGAATTCTGAAAATTGAAAACTATTTTTTGAGAATAATAAAAAGGAGTTATTTGAAAACAAACATTTTTGTAATTGAATTTTCTGAAAACAATTTTCAAAAAACACAACAGATTTTTTTTTTACAGTTTTCTGATTTTCAATATTTTTTTCTTCTGAAAACTGTTTCAGAAATGCAGAAAAGACAATTTTTTGTATTTTTATAAATGATGTGCAATATTTCTATTTTTTATAAAATAAAATATTGTTTCTACAATTACAAACCAAACTAGCCCTATAAATCTATATGTAACTCCAATTTTGAATTTTTATGGCCTTGGTCTAATTGTGCAATTTTTGTTGTAGGGGCAAATGGTATGCATAATAGACCAAATGGGACACCACAAGGAAACAAGTTCAATGTCAATATTGAGGAAGTTGTTAATGCGGCGATAAATGTGGAGCAAAATTATCAGCAAGACCAACAAAATCAGTATAATGGGACTAATTAGTCATTTTGCTTCTCTGTCTATTTCTTTCCCTCTCTTGTTTGTAATTCAAATTATAGCTGCCAAATATTCTGAGAAGGTTTGGTATGAGGCGGCTTCATATGAACAAAAGTTAATTTTCTGGTTGTGGAAGTGTGATTAACACTTTTTATTTTTTATTTTATTTTCTTTTTGTTTCTAAAATTAATTGTGAAATATCTAACTCAGTTGTTATATGTTACTCTTTTCGAACATTCTTTTCATAAAAGTAATTAATAAAAATATCGAGTGATGGTTTCAGTCTGAAATGTTTCATTCTGTGAAATATGAGAATGCAATTGTTATATATACAAGGGTAAAGTGCAAATTTTCTTTTGAATTATGTCTAAATTTGCAAATAATTCTCTTAACTATAATTTGTATAATGAATTCTCTGAACTATCAGAATTTTTTTATAAAATGACATATACTATGAAATAATTGATATTAATTTGATAACATATTCTTTGTTCCAATTTGTATAATTTTACTCAAAGTTTCAAAAATTGAATTATTAGTAATGATAGTAAGATGTTTAAATGAAAGTTGAAGTAAAATATCTAAAATGATTTAAGTATTTACTTAATATATATTGAAAGGTAATGATTTTTGTTTTTTCACACACCCATTTTGTCTCCAACCCTCACCTTTCCTAGTGCATGTTTGGTAGAGGGAATTGAGCCATTTTTTTTGGGTTTGGTGCGAAAAAATGGCACCAAACCATGTTTGGAAAAATGGTGTGGAAATTTGGTATCAACACTGTAACAAACCATGGTGCCAACTTTGTGAAGGAATTTGGAACCATCATTTTTGATGATTTTGGTTTGGTGCGGCAACTGTAGCACCCCATACCAAACCATGTTGTTACACCATCTCATGATTTTGGTGCGGCACTGTAGCACTGTAGCACCCCATATTAATATAAAATTTTAATATTAATATTAATTATATTATAATATTATAATATTAATTATATTATAGTATTAATATATTAAACGTTTATGGCTTTGATACCATAAAACGTTTATCACAGTGTAAATATAGATTATTTGAATCAGAGAAATACAAGCAATTGCATAATATATAAGTAAACAGTATATATTAGTATATAAGACATAACCGTCCAAGCAGTTTATATAAGTATGTAGGTAGTTTAATAATAATAGTAGTATAAGTATATAGGACACAACCGTCCAAGCAATTTAATAATTTGAAGTGGTCTAGGCAAAGCGAGACTCAAAGTCTGTCATACACCGTAACTCTCTTCAGTTTTAATTATAGAAGAATGTAAGACAAAGTAAGTAATTAATTAATTGCAATTAACTGAATATTATTACGATTCAAAAATACATTTGACTATGATAGACGAACTTACAAGTGAATGTATGACAATCCATCTAGGTTCGGAGGCTTAGCATGCTTTCAGAAGAGAAGAGAAAGAGAGAAGGATTACAAGGTAGAAAGAAAATTGGGAAACTAAAACATGATCTAAGACCATTACATTTGACTGCTTATATAGAGGATATAACAGTGTTTACTGTAGGTTTTGCACTGTTGATCTCGTGACTTCTGGGGCAGACAACTCTTGTCTTTCACTGTAGTCTTTTTGACTTTTGGGGCAGAGAACTGTGTCTTTTTACTGTTTGCAATAGTAGTCTGTCGGTACTGTTGAGCACTGTATTTGTTTTTTGTGCCGACGGTTTACTGTAGCAAAAAGTCACTATTCATTATTCACTATTCTCATCTTTTTGTGCCTTTTTGTATCTGTTGACTTAAGCTTGACTGTGCTTGACTGTGTTCCTTTCTCTTAGTTTTTTGACAGATCAAAAGGATCTTGGGCATCCTGGTATGGCCTGTATTTGGATTATGTAGACGATTCATCTTCTTCATTACTGCTTGAATCTCCTTCTATTTGGGCAAGGAGCTTTTCCATTTTTTCTTTGAGCTTTGCTTTGAAAGATGACTTCTTGGAGGCTGATTTCTTGACTGCGGTTTCCGTAGAGGAACTTGATTGTGATGATTCAATGACTTGTGTGATTGGGCTAACCTTGAGTGGCTGAGAAACTTCTTTTGGGAATTCCAGTTGGACTTGTTGAATGATTCTTTCGATTTTGAAAGGATCTCGCCATTTGGTATAATGGACTCTACATACTGTGCCAATATCACCTTTAAGGCTGTAATGCCATTTGAAGATCCAGGGGATTTTGTATTTTTTGGCAAAAAATAGTAGTAGGGGGAATTGATGATCATAGGAAGGGATTTTGAACTTGGTTTCAAAATAGTTGATTTGTTCCCAGAGGATTTCAGGGATCACATCGTCGTCTGGGCCATGGTCATTCCACTACTTAACAAACCAAGAAGGGAGTTGACTGTTAACTTTTCTATCAAAATTTACGAACCAAGAATGACTAAAAGTTTCAGTTTGAAAAAGGAAAATTTTGAACCAGGCATCAATGTAGTCATAGTAGGTGAATGGGAGTGAGTTATCTAACTTTTTGGGTTCAGAGGGATGTTTTCCCCACTCTTTGAGGGAGATAACTCTCAAAATGTACAAGGAGTGGTAAATGAGTTTGGTTGGATCATTGCGATCAGGGACAGGTTTGATGAAGACAAAATTGGTTTGGTAGAGGATATCTCTATAATATTGCAAGTTGTGACTAGGGGTGTGTGGTATCCAATGAGAATTTGGGGGAAAAAACTGTTTTACTAGGGCAATTGGATCATTTGTGCGAGAAAAATGAGGTTCGATGTAGAAAAGGGTATGGTAAGTTTTTTGAAGATATTCTGATCTTCTTGGAGGGTTGTATCTGGGGAGAGGTGGAGTACTTGTGACTGGGGCATGGATGGTGAAATGATCATGAGGAGTTGTTAGAGCTGAACTAAAGGTAGGACGAGGACCTAAGGGAGTCCCTAAGCTTGTGAACTTGTTTACTAAAGCGAGGGAAGTAGAGGGTTCAGTTTTTACTAAGGGAGGATGTCTGACCGGAGGGATCCCTCCTCTGGGATGTGGTTGTGGTTGTCTGTTTGCCATCAGGGTTCTGTAAAAATTCTCTGGTAAGAAAATCTGGGATTGAATTGTCACATCCACGAATATATTCGATATCAAATTGGAAAATGCTTAAAATAGACTGCCATCTGACAAAAATATGCTTAGCAGCTATATTTTTAACATCTTTTTCTAAAACATATTTGGCACTTTTGCAATCAACTCGAAGTAAAAAAATTTGATTTAAAATATCATCTTGGAATTTACTGATACATAGAACAATTGCAAGAATTTCTTGTTTAATAGTGGTATAATTACTTTGTGTTTTGTTCCATGCTCTAGAATGGAAACGAACAAGCTGTTCTGGAAGTAGGGGAGAGTTTTTGTTTTAAAATTCCTCCATAACCAATGTTGGAGGCATCGGTTTCAATGATTTTGAAAGAGTTGATTGAAGGAATTCCTAAGCAAGGAAGAGTTTGACATATTTTTTAATGTCCCTAACTATAGTGGTATGAATATCAGTCCACGAAGGGGGGGTTTGACTGTAAACGATCGAATAGTGGTTTACATTGTTTTCTAAGATCTTTGTAAAATTCAGCAATATAATTTAAAGAACCAAGGAAACGTTGTAACTGGGTTTTATCAAGAATTTGGTCTGGGAATTTGCCTGCAAATTCCATGGAACGATTGATTGGGTGGAATTGTCCTTGAGATATATCATAACCAAGAAATATAACTTTGGTTTGAAAAAGTTTTATCTTAGAAGCAGAGATGACTAAACCATTGATTTTGATGGTGTGGAAGAAAGAATTAAGATGTTTCCAATGAGCTTCAATGCTATTGGAAAAGATAAGAACATCATCAATGTAGACTATGGAAAAATGACTGAAATGATTGAAAATATCATTCATAATATTTTGGAATTCACTTGGGGCATTCTTAAGGCCAAATGGCATGACATTCCATTCGTAATGGCCAAAAGGTGTAGTGAATGCAGTTTTGTACTTATCTTTTTCTGTAATCTGAATTTACCAGAAGCCGGACTTAAGGTCAAATTTGGAAAAAATGGTTGCTTGCCCTAATCGATTAATTAAATCTCTCTTGTTGGGGATAGGATATCTTATCCATTCAAGGACTTCATTAAGAGGCTTGTAATTAATGACTAGACGTGGTACCCCTTGTTCTATTTCAGAATTTTTCTGGACATAAAAAGCTGAGCAAGACCAATGTGATTTGTTGTGACGTATGATTTTCTTTTGAAGAAGGTCATGGATTTCTTTTTTACAGAATTCTAAGATTTCAACATTGATCTGAATTGGTCGGGCTTTAGTTGGAATATTTTTATTAGTGAAGGATTTGATGTAAGGAAGACTAACAATATGTTGTTTTCTATGCCAAAAAGCATTGGGTAGTTCTGAACATATTTGTTGAATAAGTTTATTTTCATATTGTTTTATCTGATTTTGAAGGGTAGGGTTTCTTAATTGTGTTTCTGTTCGTTTGTGAATTATTTCTTCTTTTAAAGAATTTAAATGTCGTTCTTTATGATGGAGAATGTAAATATTTTTAGAGACTGAAAAATCAATGATGCTTTCGAGTTTTTACTAGAAGATTTTTGCAAAAAAAAAAAAGTAATATTTTGACCAAAATGTGTTGTAGAGAGACCATCATTATTTATGGTAAATAGGTAAATAAGATATAAAAATAGAAGGCCAAGGATGACTGTATCAGTCATATTTTTTACTAAGACAAATGTAGTTTTGAAACAGATATTATCTTAACAAATATGAGCTTTAGATAATTCATACTTGATTTTCATTGCACTACCATTAGCAGAACTGAGTTTCTCATTTGTTTTTTCATAGTATTTGCTAGGAATCAGGCCTTCTTGTATACAGTTAAGATCAACTCCAGAGTCAACTAGAGTAATGACAGTTTTTTGGTATTCCTTATTAATAACTAATGTGACTTTTATTTTCCACTTTTTAAATGAGGTTCGGTTAATTAGATTCAAACCATTGGTTTCCTCTTCAGTACTTTGAAAAGGATTTGTGTTGTCATCATCTTCATTACTGTCAGAGGAAGAGGAATCAGAAACTGAAAATTGGTGTGAAGTTTTAACTAGATCTTTGAGTTGGGTATGAAAGAGCGATTTTATATCTTGATTTTCATTTTTCAGGGTTTTGATTTCTTGTTTAACGATGTTGACCTCTACTTGGAGGTCTTGTATAGTGACTTCTTTTTTAGGAGTAAAACGTTCAAGAGTTTTGTGAAGACTAAAATTTGGTTTGTTTATGGTAGGGGGTTGAGTATCTTTGTTTATGGTGAGTAATCTAGTAAGATTTTGAAGATAAGAAGTTTTTAAATCCGGGTCTTCAACTTTACTTATGAGGTATAGCAGAAGATGTTGTTGTTTTTCTGCCTTGGTGAGAACATTAAGGGTTTTATGTTGGTGTTGATTTAGCATATTGACTGTTTTTGTACAACAACTATCTTTGCACCCAAAACTAATATCAGGTGAACTGGGACAGGAGGCAGAAGATTCAGTAGAGGAACTAGATTCAATTTCAGTATCACTGTCACTTGTGTTTTTTAACTCAAGAATTGTGTAAATTTGTTGTTTAGTTTCATCAGGGATTTCGAGCTGATTAATTTTATTTTTTTACAGGACAATTTCTTGCGTAATGACCTTTCTTACTACACTTATAACATGTAACTTTAGTTAGATCAATTTTATTATTCTTCTCAAAAGGTTTTGTTTTTCTCGTATATTTTTCGTTCTTTTTAAACTTTTGTTTATCATAGAATTCATTATGTTGGAATTTTTTATTATATCTTTTATAAGGACGAGTATATCGTTTTGGGAAGGATTTTGTTTGTTTTGATTTTTTTGTTTGCCGAGATGGTGTAATTGGGGGTAATCCATATTGTTGGCAGAATGTGCCCATTTCATATTTAGCCTTCTTTTTATCTTGACTAAGTTGATTATTAATTTTCATATCTATACACATTTTGGGTCCTACTTTTTGGATTAGACTAATAATATTACCGTAGGTTAAACTGTCATATTCAATAACACCAATTGTGTTACTAAGGGCCTGTTTGGAAACGCTCCCGCTCCTGCTTTCAAACGGGTTTGGAAGCTGAAGCGTAGCGAAACAAGTTTTTTCTGAAGCGGAAACATGTTTGGTGCTGATGATTCTGATATGAGAAAAATGAAAGCTGAAGCATCTAGAGCATGTTTGGTGGAACTGCTGATTTCCTAAAATGTGAAAGCAAAACATGTTTGGTGAATTCAAATGATTTGAGATTCTGTTTTTTTTTTTTTGGATTTTAGATTGAATATAAGAAATTAATAAGTTCTACAATTAAAAAAAATAAAAATTGTATTGCACAAGGCCTCTCATTTGGATATTGTAAATAATTTTTTTATTTTTTGTAAACTATAAATTTTTTTGTAGATAAATTCTAAATTATAATATTGTATTACAAAAGACCTTTGGTTATAATACTTTATTTTGAGTAAAGTGCATAAAACCCTCCTCAACTATTGCCCCATGAGCACAAAACCCCCCTCAACTACAAAAGGGGCAAAACAAATCCATCAACTATCCTAATTGGGTGCAATTTATCCCATCCCTATTGCAAAATTATAATTTTACCTTTAAAAAAATAAAATAAATTATTTTAAGAGATAATTAATATATATAAAATTCAAAAAACAATATATTAAAATTTGAAAAAAATTTAAAATTCGAAACAAATATATAAAATTCAAAAAATATATATATGTAAAATTCAAAAACAATATGTTAAATTCCAAAAAAAATTAAAATTTGAAACAAATATGTAAAATTTGAAATATATATATATAATTCAAAACATATATATTAAATTTCAAAAAAAAATTAAAATTCAAAATTTATATATAATTTTCAAATTTTATATATTTTTTGAAATTTATATATTTTTTTCGAATTTTATTTTTTGAAATATATATTTTTTGAATTTTATATATATTTTTCGAATTTTATATAATTTTCAAAATTTATATATATATTTCAAAATTTATATATATTTTTTTGAATTTTATATATTTTTTAAAAATTTATATATATATTTCGAATTTTATATATATTTCAAAATTTAAAATAATTTTTTGGAATTTTATATATTTATTTCTAATTTTATATATTGTTTTCGATTTTTATTTTTTGAAATATATATATTTTGAATTTTATATATATTTTTTGAATTTTCTATATATTTCAAAATTTATATATTTTTTCGAATTTTATATATTTTTTTAAAATTTATATATTTTTTTCGAATTTTATATATTTTTCGAAATTAAAAATATTTTTTTGGAATTTTATATATTTATTTCTAATTTTATATATATATTCGGAAATAATTTTTTTAAAAATTTTTATACACCTTGAAGCAAACCTAACATGTTACAAAGAATTTGGGAGCAACTGGGAGAATTTGTGAGCAACTTATAATGGGTCCCACTAAAAATAGTGATGGGTGCAAGTGGAAGCAAGGTGTGCCTTGCTTCCAAATTTGAGGTTTTGCTCCAGCCTGCTTCCAGATTTTGGAAGCGGGAGCAACCAACCAAACAGCCCTGCTCTATGAACAGTAATAGAAGCAGGAGCAAAAACAGGAAGCGGGAGCGTTACCAAACAGGCCCTAAGTTCTGTGCGTATTTTATGAGAGAAAAGGCTGGGCAATCCGTTAATAAATTTTTCTTTCCAAAATGGTTTATTACTATCTTCTCGTGACATAACTCGTGATAAGAAAGTATCTTTGTACCATCTAAAATCACTTAATGTAGGACATCTAAGGTTACTAAGTTGACCATGAATTCTAGAAGTAATGTCATTTGGTCTGCCAATTAAATGATCTATAATTGTGTAAATTAATGTATTGACTCCATCAGGGAGTCTGAGGCCAATTTCTTCATTAAAAATAGGGGTTCCATCTTATATTTTTTGGACTGCATGTGTTATATTATCTCTTGCTTCTTGGGTAAGATGTTTATCATAAATATTATCTCTTGCTTCTTGGGTAAGATGTTTATCATATATATTAATATTAATTATATTAATATATTATAATATTAATATATTTTAATATTATAATATTAATATTAATATTATAAATTTTAATATTAATATATAATATTAATAAATTATAATAAAACTATAATATTAATATTAATATATTAATATTAATATTAATATTAATATATTAAAATATATTAATATTATAATATCAATATATTAATTGTAAGTGTGTGAATTTCCAAGCCCACAGAGACCCATCAGGCATCAGGCCCATCGAACTAACAACCCAACAAGGTCATCATGCGTCAGGCCCATCGGGCTAACAACCTAGCAAAGTTATCAGGCGTCAGGCCATTTCAGCTTATCATTCTTTGTAAATAAAGATGATGATGTACTAATGATGTGATGACAATAAGATTGCCCTAATGGGCTCAAAGCCATTAAGGGTATCTGTATAAAAGAGGCAAAACCTAAATAAAAAAGGTCATTCGTGTGTTATGCATTTTTTGACATCTACACATTGGCGCCGTCTGTGGGAAAGCATCTCATTCTTCCCATCTCTTAAAACTGAGCTTTATTGTTCAACCTTCTATTATTTTTCATCGCCTCCTGAAATCTCCACTCACTACTTCTTGGGCAAAGATGACAGTTACTCGTGGGCAAACAGATGTTCCAACCACTGTGGACAATCGTGCGGGAGTTCCCCAATCTATGGAGCAAATCCTTCGACGCTTGATGGCAGTTGAGGAACGCAACCTGGCTCTGGAGAAACAAAATGGAGAGCTCATGGCGAGGTTGGCTCCACCACCAGTTGCTCCTTCGGTAGTAGCGCCTGACCCTCCAGCAGCGGTGCTTGACCATTCTCTAAACCATCGAGGTAGCGACGGACCGGAAGAGCACGCCGAATCTTCCCAGCATTCAGGAAAGGCCCCCGCAGCCGACGAATCCATTACCCCACAGAAGATTCAGGCAATAATGGACGAATTCCAGAGGAGAATCCTCGGGGATCTAATAGCACAATCCATCGACGACTTGGCCGCCCAGACGTCTACTGAGCTGGTACAATCACCCTTCGTCCCCGAGATAACCCGAGAACCTTTCCCAAGGAAGTTCGTCATGCCTCAATTCACCCCCTACGATGGAACCAAGGACCCCGAGGAGAACATTTACCAGGTCCATCAGAAGATGATCATGTACGCCGAGAATGAGTCCTTGCTATGCAAGGTGTTTTCCACAAGTCTCGCCGATGCAGCTCTATTATGGTTCAGGAAGAAGCCGCCTCGATCTATCGGTAGTTGGCAACAGTTGACCAGGCTCTTCGTTGCCCAATACTATGGGAACAAGAGACAAAAGAAAACTATATCCTGCCTTTTCACCATGATCCAGGAGAAAAGAGAGTCGCTGAAGAGCTTTCTATCCCGTTTCAACATTAAGTATTCTTCTGTCGATAACTGTGACCAGCACTCTGCTGTTGAGGCCGTCCGGATGACCCTTATTCCAGGGACGAAGTTCCATCAGTCCCTGGTGAAGCGCCCGCCATCGGGCATTGGGGAGTTAAACTCCAGAGCCCAAGGATACCTGAGGATCGAAGAAGAGAAAACCGTCAGGCGAAAGAGGACAGTCTTGGTCAGCATTGAAGCCCAATCAAAGGATCAGGCGTCTGATCAAAAGCGTCCGACTCCATCAGGGCCGTCAGCCCCTTCGGGATCATCAGCCCCGAACACATAAAGACGTTCAAGTCCTGACAAGAGGAGTGGTGGCACTTGGCAGGTTCATTTCACGACTCACTGATCGACTAGATGAAAGAAGGGAAGCTATCGAGATCAGACTGGCCGTCTACCAACAGCGTGTCCGAAACCACCTCAACCAAAAAGTCAAAAGAAGAGAGTTCCAGGCCGGAGACATGGTCCTCAGGTAAAAAATTGGACTCGTGGGCAAGCTCAGGAAGGCCCATACACAATTACCGAAGTCATCTGACGCGGAGCATACCGCGTTTGAAGGAATATGGATGGCAAAATGGAGCCAAACTCCACGAACGCCTCTCGGCTGAAGAGGTACTACTCGTAAAGGGCCAAGTTTTACTCATACTTTCATCTTTTTGTAAAAAAGCTATAGCACCCGATCCTGAAGAGATCACAATTTTGCAAAATACAAACCAAGTGTTGTATTGTCTATTGCATGGCCTGAAGTGCCCGAAAGACACAACACCGATCCTGAAGGGATCACAATTTTGCAAAATAAAAACCAAGTGTTGCATTGTCTATCGCATGGCCTGAAGTGCCCTAAAGGCACAACACCGATCCTGAAGAGATCACAATTTTGCAAAATACAAACCAAGTGTTGCATTGTCTATCGCATGGCCTGAAGTGCCCGAAAAACACAACACCGATCCTGAATGGATCACAATTTTGAAAAATAAAAACCAAGTGTTGCATTGTCTATCGCATAGCCTGAAGTGCCCGAAAGACACAACACCGATCCTGAAGAGATCAATATTTTTGCAAAAAATAAATCAAGTGTTGCTTTGTCTCTCGCATGGCTTGAAGTACCCGAAAGACACAACACCGATCCTGAAGAGATCACAATTTTACAAAATAAAAACTAAGTGTTGCATTGTCTATCGCATGGCCTGAAGTGCCCGAAAGACACAACACCAATCCTGAAGGGATCAATATTTTTGCAAAAAATAAATCAAGTGTTGCTTTGTCTATCGCATGACCTGAAGTGCCCGAAAGACACAACACGGATCCTGAAGAGATCACAAATTTGCAAAAAATAAACTAAGTGTTGCATTGTCTATCGCATGGCCTGAAGTGCCCGAAAGACACAACACCGATCCTGAAGGGATCAATATTTTTGCAAAAAATAAATCAAGTGTTGTTTTGTCTATCGCATGGCCTGAAGTGCCCGAAAGACACAACACCGATCCTGAAGGGATCACAATTTTGCAAAATACAAACCAAGTGTTGCATTGTCTATCGCATGGCCTGAAGTGCCCGAAAGACACAACACCGATCCTGAAGGGATCAATATTTTTGTAAAAAATAATCTAAGTATTGAAAAAAGTCAACTGGACATGAACCATGATTTTTTCATTAAAAAATCAGCCCCGATGGCCAAGGCTTACTAAATGCTTTACAAATAAAGAATCCTAAGTGCCATTATCAATGCCCCCTGCATTTGAGCTCACATGAACAATAGTCCAATTGGGAACGGAAGGATCATAATCGGATTTGGGCCCCGGAAGAGGCTTGGTGAGGAATTCACTGAAGCGAATGTCATCAGGACCTCTAACCGGATCATCATATGGCGGAGCAATGCCTAAAGACTCATCCAGTTCCCCCACTGAGGCGAAGTCCCTCTCCTCAACAGGTTTCTGGATGTCCTTGAAGCATGAGCTCCAACCAAACCTGATCCTATACTGGGCAGTGTCGCAGAGGCGCTTATACATCTGATTGTCACCCCGATGTCACATCTCCACCATTGACCTCTCCACTGCCAGGAGATTCTCAGTTTCGGCCTTCTCCTCTAGAAGCTTCGCTTGAGAGGTCCTCAGGCCCTCATTCTCACTATTCAGGGCCTCCGCCTTAGCGAATATGGCCCGCCAGACCGCCTCCATCTCATTGATCTCCTCCTGGGCAGCCTGAAGCTGTTGTTCCACCGTGATCGCCTTTCTGGTCTGAGCGTCCAGCTTTTCATCGGCTATTACTAGCAAGGAAACAACCTTTCTCCTCGAATCCTCCTTGACCCTGAGAAGCTCATTAGATTTGCTGAAGCAACCTAGTGTACTCTTCCATCTTTGCATTGTAAGCTTGGGTCAAGTAGAACATCTGTCAAAATGCAAATGTCAGACATATCAGTAAATAATGTAAAGAAATACAAAGTATGACTGAAGGAACTTTGTGTCAAAAATGTATCTTCATCGCAATTTTCGGACCAGTTATAGCCAATTCCATTCGATCGATCTGTTTCAACTTCTTTCGGTTTGCAGGGGTCCAAATGTGGAAACCCATTGCCAATAGTTTCGGATCCCCTGACCAAGAATTCACTACCCGAAAGTACTATCTTCGGTGCCCATAGAACGGGTTGCTCCTCCTCGGTTGCAGTCGCAGTCTCCGCCACTATGCTTGGCGAAGACGCTGTTGTCAGGCATGGCCTAACTGATCTATCAGAGACTATGGCTAGATCCTCAGATCAGGGTGATGTATATATATATATATATATATATATTTCCTTCCTCCCACACTTTGTCTTCTCGGTAATGGGTTTGCCTGACTGAAAGCCCACAACCAATAAAAGGGCCTGTGTAAGTGTGTGAATTTCCAAGCCCACATAGGCCCATCAGGCATCAGGCCCATCGAACTAACAGCCCAACAAGGTCATCAGGTGTCAGGCCCATCGGGCTAACAACCCAGCAAAGTTATCAGGCGTCAGGCCCATTTTAGCTTACCATTCTTTGTAAATAAAGATGATGATGTAATAATGATATAATGACAATAAGATTGCCCTAATGGGCTCAAAGCCTATTAAGGATATCTGTATAAAAGAGGCAAAACCTAAATAAAAAAGGTCATTCGCGTGTTATGCATTTTTTGACATCTACATTAATATATTATAATATTAATATTATAAAATTTAATATTTATAAATAAAATGTGAAACCATCCCAAGTTATCAAACATGGTTTGGTTTCAGAATTTCAACCCATACCAACTCTACGAAACATGGTTTGATTTTTCAGCATCACTTTTTCTCACACTAAAACCATATGCACCAAACATGATTTGGAACCAAAATAAAACCATACCAACTCCAACCAAACCAAAACCAAAAACTAACACCACACCGTCTACCAAACGCTCACCTAATAGAATGAGAGTTTATATCGTTGGGCCAAGTGGTCATTCGGTAATTATTTAATATTATTCATATAAATAATATGACAAAAGGGTGTTTTTTATTTTTTTAAGGGAAAATTACAAATGTTGATATGACATATAATTACAAATATAACGAAAAATAAATTATATTTATATTTTATAATAAATAATAAAAATAAAAATAAAAACTTATTTACATATTACACTCTACTCTATTGTACAAGAGGAATCAATTTTATTGGTGTAAGTCAAAATTCCCAATAGACTCCTAGGCCTATTAGGAAGGCTACAGACGCAAAAGCTTAATAGTTACAAAATGTAAATTATTACTATTATTTTTTTCATTTGATGATATATTCACTCTGATAAAATTAAAATAAATAGTATAATTAATGTTTTAAATAAGAAAATCTAGGTCCACCAAAAGCAGTATATACATTTTGAAAATCTAGGTGGACCAAAAACAACCTCATCTAAATTTGATTCTTTTTAAGACAATTAATAAATCTAGTATGACATATCTATAATATATATATATATATATATATATATATATATATATATATATATATATATATAATATAATTATTTGCACTGAGACCCCCTGAACTATGGGTCAATGCCACTCAAAAAGTGATTAACGCCTCTCTCAACTTTAATTTTCGTTGCAATGACACCCCTTGGAGCTGTGAAATGACTATAATGCCCCTTTAATTGTTTCACTTATTACATTAGGGTAATATATAAAATGTGAAATTACCCATATGCCCAAACACTTCACCCCTCCGAAATTACTAATTACACTTCCACCCCTTATACAAAATATATATATATATATTACGAAAATTACAATTTAGTTTTTTTCTTTAAAATATAATTTGTATATATAATTACGAAAATTAAAATTACGAATATATATATATATAATTTGTAAAAAATATATAAAATTTGAAAAAACATATAAAATTCAAAATAATATATAAACTTTGAAACAATATATAAAATTAAAAAAAAAAACATATAAAATTCGAAACAAATATATAAAATTCATAAACAATATATAAAATTTTAAAAATTATATAAAATTCAATATATATATATATATATATATATATATATATATATATATATATATATATAAAGTGTGACTGAAGTTTAAGTGAACAAGCCTCGGAGTCATTAGCCAAGGTAACGGATCCTCTCCAGCTCTCTGCAGAGCTATTTCAATGGCCACGATGGCGACACATGCCCCACGATGGTGACCGAAATCGGAATCGAACAGATACTTTATTAAAATATTTTAATCAAAATTAAATATATTAATATTTGGATCAAAATTAACGGTTCGGTTCTGATTCTCATTTTTAAATAACCGAAATTATCGGAACCGAACCGTTAATTTTGATCCAAATAAAAATTTACTTTGGTTCTTTAAAAATGAGAACCGGAACCGAATCGTTAATTTTGATCCAAATATTAATATATTTAATTTTGATTAAAATATTTTAATAAAGTATTGGTTCGATTCCGATTTCGGTCACCATCGTGGGGTATGTGTCACCATCGTGACCATTGAAATAGCTCTGCAAAGAGCTGAAGATGATCCGTTACCTTGGCTAATGATTCCGAGACTTGTCCACTTAAACTTCAGTCACACTTTATATATATATATTTGAATTTTATATATTTTTTTAGAATTTTATATGTTTTTTCAAATTTTATATATTTTTTACAAATTATATATATATTTTCGTAATTTTAATTTTCGTAATTATATATACAAATTATATTATAAAGAAAAAAATTTAAATTGTAATTTTCGTAATATATATATATATATATATTTTGTAATAAGGGGTGGAAGTGTAATTAGTAATTTCGGAGGGGTGAAATGTTTGGGCATATGGGTAATTTCATACTTTATATATTACCCTAATGTAATAAGTGAAACAATTAAAGAGACATTATAGTCATTTCACTAGCCCAGGGGATGTCATTGCAACGAAATTGAAACCTCAGGAGGCTATGAGACCGAAAAAGGCAAACCTTGCATCTGGCTGCAATAAAGGCAAAGTTCAAGGGGTGTGGCTGCAAATAACCCTAATTTTTAACACTAATCCAACCAATATGCCAGCAGTCATCAGGAGCATTTGTGAAAAAATAAAAAAAATATTGCCATATTAAATTCTTGATTTAATTTTTAGAGATTTGCAAAATATCACCAATGCATTAAATTTAGATGAGATATTTATAATAAAAAGTCACTTTTTATAATGGGGTTCACATTAAAAAAGAAGAAAAGAAGTGGAGTTTGTAGTAGTTGTTTGAGTAGACATAGCCCATAGAACCCGTCTAAACTAGACCCGGTTTTAAGATTTAGTGGGGGCTCTCTCACTTTCTCTCTCATCGTCACGACACGAACTGATCAGATCAGTTAAGCTCTTCAAATTCCTCACAGATCTGTCTCTTGCTCCCTCTTTCTGGTAAGTGCACATATATATACATATGTATATATATATATATGTATGTTTATACATATACCTGTATTGATATGTATTGGCCTCTCTGTAATCTCTTCTAAGAATTAGATACTCGTAGCACTATATTTTAGGGTTGGGAGTCTTGGGACTTGAAGAGGATTCGACTTTTTGTAATCAGAATTTCGTAAAACTAGGGTTTGAAGTCTTTGCACAATTGATTGTTTCAACATGTAGATTGTGTGAATTTTGATTTGTTACGGTTATTCGTGTCTGAAAGTATCTGAAACTGTTGAACTAGTATATATTTTCTTTCCATCATTATACAATCACTTTTGATCATATTTTCTGAAATTTGTTTCAATCAATCACGTGTTGTTCTTGGCGAATTTTGAAGTTACCGCCCAATAGTTCTTGATGATAATGATTTTTTTTTTTTGGTTATTTATATGTTTATTTTTCTGTTCTCTCTGGTATACATGTGAAGCCATACACTAAGTGACAATCTGTTTGTGGGTCTTGGACTGCTTGTTCAGCAATGAGACTGCGCGGCTGCATTTTTATGCTGGTCGAGTGGTTGGCGGTTGAAATACTAGGGTTGTGCGAATTAGTAGTAGAAAAATGTGCTAATTGTGCAGCATATTGCCCAATTGATTTTAATCGACTCTGGCCTTAGTTTCTTAAAGAAAGAGGCGCCTTCTACTTTTTATTGCTTTTTCAAACTTCTATTATGTTAATGGATACCATTTTTGATAATTTCATTGAGGGTTTTTTTTGAACCTTGTGGAATTGCATTGGAGTTTAAAACCAATTATTTTGATCATAAAGTTATTCGTTAATGTGACGCCCCACATCACCGGGGCCTTGGGAGAAGTATCAGCCACTTTATGTGCAGACTCCTAACTATGTAAACGCTTTTTGAAAAACATGATTAAGTAGAATGTGCCAAGAGTACACTATCTTCCCATGTTGCAAATGGAGGGAGTGCGCACAACTTCATGAAGGTCGGGCTAGCAAGGATGCTGAGTCATGAGAGGTGGTGATTGTGATGCCCCACATTACCGTGGGGGAAAATTTGGTGGTACTTAAACATGTGGAATTCTAATTTCATAGACATTTTGTAAAAATTTCGAGTACGGAAGTGTGTAAAGTGGACAATATCTATATAACCAGATGGATGTGACACCTAGACTTACTAAATGGAAATTAAAAATTGTGGAAGTCCTAATCATTGGCAAGATTTTTTTTTTTTATCGTTTGATTTGATTGCTAATTTTCAATGTAACTTGTACTCTGTTTTCTGGGAAGTGATAAGTGATATATCTGCATGGTCTGTTATGTGCAATGAATGAGGCTTGTAGTCGTTGGAAGGAAATTATAATGTATTATATGCAAGAAATGATTCATATATTTATCGGAAGGAAAGTATGATGCTTGTTTTTTTAACTTAGAAAATGGATGGAGAGACCTTCAGACAATGGATCTGGTAGTACTAGTATTGATTGATATAGTGATGAATTTGACTTGGATTAGGTCGTAAGATGTATTTTAAGTACTATTAGTATATGTAGGGTTGTTGATGCCTGATGTTTTTATGGTTAACATGTCACTTGCATTCCGTGAATTCTGGCTCTCGTCATCTGCGTGTATATATGTGTATATTGTGGCCTTCTCATTTGGTTTTAGTTGTTCCATTACTTTCTGGATCTTGTTTTGTTTTTGCATTTTATAACTTGTGGTTGACTTGATTGTAGCCTTAAAGTAGACCTGTAAATGGGTTGGATTCGGATCGGATCGGATCTGTCCTGATCCGATCCGAATCCAATAAACTCATATCCAATCCGATCCGACCCGATAATCCGATGGATTTTCACTTATTTGATCCAAATTCGAATTTTTTCATTTTCGGATATCCGATCCGATTAGGTAAAAAAAATTACAAAACTTATTAAATGTTTTTATTTTTTTATTTTTTTTATGTTGTTTTTTAAGAATATTAAACACTAAATTATGTATTTTACAATCAATGCTTATAATACATGACTATAAAAACATAAAAATGAAAAAGTGAAAAAAAAAGATGAAATATAATTAAGTGTGCTATTTAATATTTATATATTAATAACGCAATATATATGTGTATATATAAAATTAATCGGATCGGATTAGCATAAATCCAAATCCAATTTATTAAGAAATCAGATTATCGGATTCGGATCTTAATCGGTTATCGGATTTTATTTTCAATTCATATCCAGCTAATCGGATCGGATTCGGATCAAAATCCGATCCATTGACAAGTCTACCTTAAAGTATGCGTCTGACCCGTTTCTCTAATCCATCGTCTTTTCAGATTATAGGTTAGTTACACAGAGACCAGCTTCAAATTTCAGACATTTTCGAATTGCTTGGAAGACAACATAAATCCGCTGTTCAGCAAAGAACAATTACCTGCATGACTTTTTGACATTTCTACGATGTCAGGATTACTTAATGTATTGTCTCTTCTCTAAATGACATCTTTATATAATGACGATGCATGCGTTTTAGGATTTTATGAATAACTTGATTCCATAGAGATTGATTATATGTTTTTTTATCCTTTTCTTTTTCATCTCCATAGTTGTTGGATACCAAATGTGAGGGAAGTATAGTGATATTTATCGTGTCATATTATTCTTCTAGTCTTTGAAGGTGGTTAATTTTTTTGGTTCATTTTCTACCAAAGGGCATTCTGTGTTGGTATGCATGCAGCATGCATCATGATTATACTGGCATTTGTGACCATTGGAAATATTTGGAATTCAGCATTTAACTGGAAACAACATCACTACTGGAAAGAAAGACATGCATGTTTTATGATCACTCTGTATAATCTAGGAAGCATTGTGATGTATTTGATAGTTTGATTGTTATTGAAATCAGCCTGGATGAATTTGTTTTATGCATGCTTAACTGATATTTGGGTATGATATTGGGTCTAATCACCCAGGAAATGAAAAATGGTCCTTTATTCCACGCGCATGTTTTTGTTTTTGTTAGATGTATACATTTTTTCCTATTCTGCTATCTTTTTTTTTTTCTTTTCTTTTCTTTTCTTTTCCGCTATATATTTTACAGTGTAAGTTGCCTTTTGTAAGAAAAAGCGAATTAAGAGAGAAATAGTGGAAATACAAGCAAAGTCCATTTCATAAAATTATTTTGGTAGAACAAATGCCCATTCTTTACAACATCTTGGACCTGGTATTGTTGAAGAAATTTTAGATCTAAAGGGGTAATTAAACATATAAAATGCCTCACTTAGTGCGGCATGGATAATCACGAAGATATATTTCTTTTCACTGTGTCAGATAGATAGCAAGCACAAGTGCTTCAGATCATTTTTATCTTCAAGACTCTGGGCCTGAATAAGGAGCAGAAAGAAGGTTGAACTCAAATAGGAGCACGCAGGAGGTCCTCTTGCACGACATGACACGTGGAAAGGAGCATATGATTTTCATTTCGGTGCAGGAAGGAGTCTCAACTATTGCCTGACGGGCATATTAAGTATTCTCAATAAGAACAAATAATTATTTCTATATATCTTAAACTCCTACATATTGTCAATTTAATACAGGATAGAGCTGTTCTAGTCCTCTAGCCAGTTATTCGAATATTCTAGCCTCTAGTCTCACAAGAAACACATAGAGGTGAAGCGCCAAAGCGCCAAATAGTTTCAGTGTTAAGTTGTGACACTGTCCTATATAGTTGCTTCTTTGGGTACAGTGGTTGCTATCATGTCAACCATTCATGAGGGACGATAATACACCTTAGACATATATTATAAAGTTAATTGTTCAAGCAATACTCTTCTAGTATATTCATTTTAGTGTAGTTACATCCTTCATTTTCCTTTTTTATTTTCACAAGTACATCCTTATTGTCACTACTAGCTTGCTAGCCTTAACTTTTGGCTTCAGTTGCACAATTACTTATATGTTAGTAGTATTAGTTGATTAACATATGCGTCACTCTGGTATATATATTTCATTTGTTTCTTTCTTGCAAAAATCTCACACTTCTGGCTGCAGTCATCTTTGAATGGATCGGCTTCAAATCTTCCAGACAGCAGTGGACGATCTTTTGCTACATCTTTTTCTGCTCAATCTGGTGCGGCCTCCCCTGTTTTTCACCACACAGGTGAGTGGATTTTGCTGAAGTAAACTTTTTTTTTTCTTACCTCACAAGGTTCTCACACATCCATGTCTGTTCACATGTACATTTTTTCGTCAACTTTTATATAGTTCTAATACCAAAGCTCCTTTTGCAGGAACTATACAAGGGCTTCATAACATTCATGGTAGTTTTAGTGTTCCCAACATGCCAGGCACCCTTGCATCAAGAAATTCATCAATAAATAGCGTTCCTTCAAGTGGGGTTCAACAACCTGGTGGAAGCCTTTCTAGTGGACGATTTGCATCTAGCAATCTTCCTGTTGGTCTTTCTCAGGTAGACATTTATGTTTTCCTCATAATATGTGACTACAAGACAACAAAATATACTAGTACACAAATGAAACATCTGATCATTATTCTGAATTGTTTCTGATCTTTATCCTTTTTTATGTGGAGTTGTAGATATCTCACGGTAGCTCACATGGTCACTCGGGGGTAACAAATAGAGGAGGTATGAATGTTGTTGGAAGCCCTGGATTTAGTAGTAGCACGAATGGAGTCGGTGGCTCTATTCCTGGGATTCTTCCAACCTCTGCAGCAATTGGTAACCGAAATGCTGTTCCGGGATTAGGAGTATCTCCAATGCTCGGAAATACTGGTCCTCGTATTACTAGTTCAGTGGGAAACATAGTTGGTGGGGGCAACATAGGGAGGAGTATTAATTCTGGTGGACTAACGGTTCCTGGTCTTGCTTCTCGCCTAAGTCTGAATTCCAATAGTGGTTCTGGAAATTTGACTGTGCAAGGTCAAAATAGATTAATGAGTGGTGTCCTACAACAAGGTATTATTTAGTGAATTCATTGTTTTTTATTTTTGGTTCAAGAGAATGTTGCTACTACTACAATTATGGTGTTGTATCTTACATTACTTAAAAACTTTCCTTTGGAAGAATAATACAATCTTTGGACTTCTTGCTGACACAATTATTTGTAGTGTCCTGAAGGCTGCAGTTCTTCTCAAACTGCAAAGCTATATGAATATAAGAGATTATATAATTTTATTGCCTTTGATTGCATTTCATCTTTACGAAAAGAGTATGATAACTTTCCCTTCGATGCTGTGTATGATCTGTAATATATGTTTGGAGGTCTGATAAGGGTTAAAGCTATTGTTTACAGTGTTGCTAAATTCCTTAGCATCTACATAATAGGATTATAATATGAGAAAGAGGACTTTGGCCATACATGGTGCTTTCACAATGGAACTTGATTTTAGAATTTCAGCAGTTGTTGCCTATAGCCTTTAAGGTGGTTGAAGAATATCCTTGTTCCATCGCTTTCACCGCTTTTTATTTTTAAAAAGACACTTTCCACATACCTGTGGACGGCAATTTATTTTATCCAGAAATGCTGTTGATTGATGGAAATCAATGGCCTGTCAAACCTCAATATAGGATTGTAGTCCACTGAAGTAGTTGAAACCTCTAACAAGAAAAGGTAGTGATTAACACCAATTTCTCCTACATCAGTCAGTCTGGAGCAGGATTTTCGTCATGGGTTTTGGAATGGCTGGAGTCAGATTGATACTTGCCCATATAGCCTTTAATGTTGAAGCTTGTTTTAAGCCCGTCTATTCCTGTTAGTGCTGTTCATTCTAGGGTCATATCTTCCTCGATTGACTGTGAATTCAATTTTTGTTTTATTTTTTGTTTGTGGAATTTGTTTCTGTAAAGAAATTGTTCCAATTTTAGCTCATTATTTGTGATACCTTATGCCTTCTGAGGAGAATTGTGGTCATCAAAATTATTAGGCTGTGATTAAGTTGTTTTTATATGTTCTAAGGTTTATTAGGCTTGGATAATATTTTCCTGCCTTTGTGGGACTAAGGCTGAAAAATATACATACACAGAAATATATATATTAGAATTTGACCTTGAGGGCTTGAATTCTTGCTGTGTGAAATGGACAAAAAGCTATTCAACCATTCGTGGGTGCTATGTTTGATTAAATTTTGTTTACTTATTTGTTATTTTGTTAGAACATGTCAAATTGGTAATTTCTTTTAGTATGGAGAAGAAGATGAATTCTTAATATATTTGCTAGATGATGCTTGTGCTTCAATAAAATACTCCTTCTGGATTCAGCTTCTCCGCAGATGATTTCAATGCTAGGAAACTCTTATTCTAGTGCTGGTGGTCCCCTTTCTCAAAGTCATGTACAAGCAATGAATAACCTAAGCTCTATGGGAATGTTGAACGATGTGAATACGAATGATGGTGCTCCTTTTGATATCAATGACTTCCCTCAGTTGACCAACCGTCCCAATTCTTCTGGGGGGCCTCAAGGACAATTGGGTAATTAAAAGTTTTTACCTTTTTGCTTCTTGATAGTTCTTCTCTGATGATGACCATTCATATGGATAACTATTATAAGAAAAATAAAATTCAGGCTCACTGCGGAAACAAAGTCTTGGTGTTAGTCCAATTGTTCAACAAAATCAAGAGTTCAGCATCCAAAATGAAGATTTTCCAGCTTTACCAGGATTTAAAGGTGCTCACATCCAGCTTATCGTATAATGCAATCTAGATCAAATATTAGGTGTAAGTTATGTTTGTTAAGTAACTATGTTGTAATGCAATATATGTCAAATGTTTGACTAATGGTCTTTTATACAACAAAGATCAACGTTGATTTTTGACTTCCGGTGGATTCAAATTGATTTCGCAATAAAATTTAACATGAAAAGCTTTTTCATCAAGTCTGAAGGTGTCAGGTCATATCCTGTCTTCTCCATTCCCTTTTTGTTCTGCCTGCCATTGTGCCCAGGCACATATACATTTTTTGGACCCCTAAAAGAAAATCTTTTCGTGTTTTGCTTGGCCTCTATGCTATGCAAAATTTCTATTGAATCATTGATTGCAGTGGCACACAAATTGGTTCGGATAATTATGTATCTGTTTTATGAAGATTTGGGGCTATTAGTTGAGACATCATGCTAACTGTGCTTAGTAATTGTGTCTTGGTCTGTATGTATTTATGTTTGATATGGTTTTCTTTTCTGTTATGCCATTCTCCATTGATGAGTGTTAACATGTTATATAGTTCTAGATGGAAATTATGTAGGAAGGTGCAGAATTTGGAAAGATAAAATTGTCTGACATATGTAAACTTCATTGTAAAATGCTGCAATACCTCAAAATCTGAGGTTGGTGACTTGGTCAAATTTCTTGCATGGGAAACAGAAAAAGCTTGTATGTGGATGATATCTAACCTCCAGGATTTCTGTTTCTAAGATGGTCTTGTCTTCACTCCTGAAGAGAGATTTTTTTGTTGAGGCGAGTTAGGGGTCACTGTTGCTCACCAGGACTTTTGTTGTATCTGGTAGAAGCTGGGGTTTGGGTTTAGGTTGCTCGGGTTTAAAGGATGCATCTTGTTTGATTTTATTGGTTTTATGGGTGGTATCTTTTATGCACATGTCTTTCTTGATGCTTCTTAATTTCTTACCTGTTCACTAAAAAATACCATTTACTTATGCACTTCCTGATTATTCCAGAATCTGCCAGTAATGGGTGCTAAAGCCAGGCATGACACATTTTACCTTCTATTTTGAACTTTCCTAAGAAACCAAACCTTATGAAGGAGCTATTCGTTAGGTCACGATCTTTTACATAACACAGAAGAATGTTGATTTTTGACTTTCCATAGATTTAACATGTTGATGTTTTGCAATCAGATTTAACACGTTGCTTTTTGCAATATTTAACAGTAAAAGCTTTTTAATAACTCTGGAGGTGTTAGGTAATATGCAGTCTTCTCCATTCCCTATTTCTTCTGTATTCCATTGTGCCCATGCACATTTATGTTTTTTGAGTTCCTTAAAGAAAATCTTCTTGTGTGTTCCTTGGCTTCTGTTCTATCAAAGTTCAGTTTTTAGGTTTCTATTACAATTACTAATACTAAAGCTCTTTCTGAGAAGTTTTCTTCGACAGCTTCTCATCTTTCAAAGTTCAGTGTTTAGGTCTCTATAGTGGGCTCTTTTTAACTTCTCCCAAAAGGGCTTTCTTTGTCTTTGGCACGCAACTTGTCGGTCTTCTGCCAGATGCAGTATGCTCAATTGGTGAAAGTCTATGATAAAGTACATAGAGCCATAATATGGATGGTTTACAAAAGAAATGAGTTACAAAGGTATTCATTGCCACAATGAATGATATGTATGATGGTTGAGAGACTATATTTAGAATGTCTAGAGGGTAAACAAGTTAGTCACCAAGGGTCAGCATTAAGTCTATATTTTATCGCCCTGGTTATTTATGAGCTGACAAGGCACATGGAAGATAAGACATTGTGTTGTCGTTATTTTGCCGATGATATTGTTTCAGTTGGTGAGACTAGAAAAGGACTTGATGCCAAATTTAGGCTAAATTATTCATTGTGAAGGATAAATGAAATAATATTAATCGTATAATGAACACATGATGTGTTGAATGGAGGGGTGCACCGTGCATCTAGTGTATTTTGTGAAAGGTGTATTACCTTGTGAGAGAAAGGCTAGTTCTATCAAACAGCAATTAGACAAATCATACTTTATGGTACCGAATAGTTGCATAAAGTGAGTGTGGTAGGAATGTGGGTGTTGAGATGGATACGTGGTAAGACTAGAAGGATGAAATTAGACATGATCACATTTGGGAGATGGTTGGAGTACACCAGTGGGAGATAAAACGAGAGAAAATTGGCGCAGATGGTTTGGACATGTAAAGAAGACCAACTGCAGTGTTAGAAAAAATGATATAGTCTACATTGAGGATAAGACTAGGGAAAGAGGAAGACCAAAGTCAATGAGACTTGTGGATTGACTGGGGATGTGGTTTTAAATAAAGCAGAATGGAAACATGGGGTTCAGGTGCAAGATTATTTGGACATGTAAAGAAGACCAAGCGGTGTTAGAAAATTTGATGTAGTCCACATTGAGGATAAGACTAGGGAAAGAGGAAGACAAAAGTCATTGAGACTTGAGGATTGACTGGGGATGTGGTTTTGAATAAAGCAGAATGGAAACATGGGATTCATTGCCACCCCAAGTAATTGAAAAAAGGCTTAGTTATTGTTGCTGTTGAGTATATCTTTTTTGTTCTCCACTGATCAGTTGCTTTGCCCAATGTATCACAGTATTGGTACCTGTAGTCTGTTTTGAGCTTGCCCTTCTGAATTTTTGAAGATCGTTTTGGGTGAGTTTCCCATAAGGTTTTGCTTTTTTTTTTTGACGCCGATGCTAGTTGATGGAATCAATTCTTTACCTTAGGATTTAAAGATCTATCGGTACAACTAATCTTTAAGGTCATAGGCTGGTTGTTCTGGATGTATCAAGTGTTGTTGTTGCTGTACTTTTATTGTTATCTGGTAAGCATGCTAGTCTGTGTTTCGGATTATGTGCATGAAGTTTACGTTTCTGTCCATTGATATTTTACCTGCTTTTGTGAAGGGATTTAACAGGCTCAATTCATCCAATAGTTTAACCCCTTGTTTATGCATTAGTCATCAAAAATGTTTAGGAGTTGGCACATCCCCAAGTAGCTGCATACTTGGCTCCCTGTTATTAACTTTGCTATTAGATTTGCCCAGGTGGTAATTCTGATTATACCATGGATTTGCACCAGAAAGAACAGCTTCATGACAATACTGTGTCTATGTTGCAGTCTCAGCATTTATCTGTGAGTGCATACCTGTGAACATTTGAACTTTTTTTTAAATATTGTGCTAGTATCATCAGATGCATCATACACTTGAGTTTGCCTCATTCTTTTGTGTCTCAATGTGCAGATGGGGAGATCTGCTGGATTCAACCTGGGAGGAACATACTCATCTCATCGTCCACAACAGCATCAGCAACATACGCCATCAGTCAGCAGTGGTGGTGTTTCGTTTTCAAATATAAACAATCAGGATCTTCTCCATTTACATAGCTCAGATATGTTTCCATCGTCACATTCTACCTATCAATCACAGGTGAGTTAATGTATGAAATGGTTTAATGCAAATGTAACTAAGGGGTGTATGGATATAATGGAGCAGTAAGATGGCTTTGGTTTTCTTATCACTCCTGGTATTTGAGTATGAATGAAATATATCACCTAACCCAAATATCCACCTGCCCTTTAACTAGGGTGTCCAGCACTTGAAGCGTGCTACCCGACCTGTGTTACCTGGACTTGGCACCTTAGGGTAGAATACCCGTGTCGACACGACGCGGACACGGACGCATAATCCGGGTCAGATCCTTGTTTTTCAGATCGGACGCGGCTTTCTTCCATCACCGGTGGTCGTCGGCTCTCTTTTTCCATCACCCATGGTCGTCAGCTCTCTCTTTCCTTCTCTTGTGCTTCTTCACGGTCTCTCGTCTCTCCTTCTTCTCTTCTCGTTTCTTCACCCACCCAGATCTAGTCTCTCTCTCATCAGTTTAGTCAAGGTTTGTTTGGATTTATCTAAGTCACGTGACACCACTTATATCTCCTATGTATATAAGAATGACTTTTGGGCTAGTAAAACTTTGGGCTCAAATTTTAAAACAGGAATGGCTTTTGGGCTACTAAAACCTTGAGCCCAAATTTTTAAGTAGGAATTACAAATTGATGTTGGGCCCAATTTGTTAAATAAAAATTAAAATATTGATGGATAGACCCAATATCAACATGCGTCTTTTAATTCTTGAATGGGCCAACATATATTTGGGCCTTTTTAAGAAATCTCTACTTAAGAGATATTGTAATTAACTAAAATACTTTTAACTTGATTGAGCCACCACTTTATGCCTATAATCACCCTATAGGCCCAATCTGGGTCTGATTTATTTATTTCAACCTACCTTTGCACAATTTAATTATTATTTTCTTATATATATATATACTATATATTATTTGTATGAGTTTGCTAATATTAGTATCTAAATATTTATCAGCCGTGTCCAAGCACCCATATCTGTTTTTTGGATGCTTTTATTTTGTGTCCCCGTGTCCAATAATTGGATAGATAGCCGGATCCGACATCTAGACACGTACCCGAGTCCGACACCCGTACCCGAGTCCGGGTAACATAGTACCCGACTGCTGTCACCCTGTTTATAGTTGACCAAAAGAGTTCTGGCTTTCTAACTACTGAACGGGACGTTCCAGAAGCCCATGCTATGCACATAGTAGTTTTGTATATCTAAATTTCGAGGGTCGCTGAGTTTTTGTACAATAAACGCCTTAGGGAGAAAGAGAATCGTATTACATTCCGGAGATACCCTTGTGTATATGTACAAACACTAGGTATATACATTATTATTATATATACATAAAGATCAGAGAGATCAGTGAGAGATTATTTTCCCTTCTCCATGTTCATGCCTAGTGAGTAGTGCCCCACTCCCCCTACATTACAGTAGAAATACAGTCAACTGCTTCTACCCTTCTCATTGTGGAGTATTATTGTTAAAGGGCATTGAATTTTATTTATTTATATACATAAAAACTAAGAAAATTACCTATTAATCCTACTTTTCAATTGTAGAGATCTATAAGTTGTATGGATTTTGTTACACCACAAGTCCTATTTTTAGTAATTATTTTCACCTAGTTTTATTATTCCAAATTTTGGTTTTATTTTTTCTCAATATTGTCCTAATTTTATAAGAGCTTATAATTCAATATATTCATTGAAGATCTTTAACAGACAAAAAGTAACAAGCCAAATAAAAGCGCATTCTAAGAGTTGAAATTACTGGATTGGAAGTAACTTATAGCCAGTGACGGATCCGGAAAACTATGTGAGTGGGGGCATAATTATGTAATGGTATTTTTTTGTTATTTCGGTGGGGGCGTTTCATAATTTTAATAGGGAGTATTGTGTAAATTCAGAATTTTTTAAGCATAAAACATAAAATAATAATAATAATAATAAAACAGAATTGCCCCCACTAGTCTCATGCTAGATCCGTGTTCCTCCTTATAGCCCGTGCTTTGCATGGTCGTCGTAGCTTATCAATTCCAATAGAGCCATGAATGCTGATTCTTAGCAGTTAACGTTGACGTCCAGAATAAAAACTCATTTGGATATCATGAAAATTGAAAAGTGCCACTGATGTGACTTACTACCTGGGACAGAACAATTAAATTCTGGACTTTTTATGTTATTTTCAATGCCAACCTACCGATTAGGCTTTGATCTTTATCTTACCATGCTGTCTTGCAAACCTTATGATGTTTTAATCAATGTGGTTTGACCTCTTGAGTTGTCTCGTCATGTTGATACAGACTAGTGGACTACCAGGCACGGGATTACGACCTCTTAGTTCTTCAAATGCAGCTCCTGGGATGGGGTCATTTGATCAGCTTATACAGCAGTATCAGCAACACCAGAATCAATCCCAGTTTCGCCTGCAGCAACTTTCTGCTATAAACCAGTCATATAGGGACCAGGGCGTGAAATCTATGCAGGCTGCACAAGCTGCTCCTGATCAATATGGTTTGCTTGGTTTGTTAAGTGTAATAAGGATGAGTGACCCTGATCTAACGTCCCTTGCACTTGGGATTGATCTGACAACACTTGGATTGAACTTGAATGCAACAGAAAATCTTCACAAGACTTTTGGTTCTCCATGGTCTGATGAGCCTGCCAGGGGAGACCCTGAGTTCACTGCGCCACAATGTTATTATGCTAAACAACCACCTACGCTAAATGTAAGTTTGTTTATTGTTCTTCTTGTCAGTCTGCCCTTCTATTGGCCAATGTCTTCTCCTTAAAATTGTTGTGGTGGCTGCAGCAAGCTTATTTCTTAAAGTTCCCGTTGGACACATTGTTTTATATTTTTTACAGGTAATGTTTTTATTGGTTTGCTGTTAATCTCTCATTGTAAATTTTATGATTTTGATCTCCATGGATAATTTACTGTTGTTATTATGCAGCATGCCAAAAGACGAAGCCCAGTTACATGCTGCGTATGAACTGTATGCTCTCTTGTTCATATGAACTGTGATACGTTCTTTGTAATTATTATGATGTTTTTCCTTCCCCAGTTTCCTGTCCATGCTCATGCCTACTTACCTCAAAATGAAATTTATGAAGGGCCCATGTTTTCCGTGTTGATTGTTCTCTCTCTTTACTCAAATTAATTTTTCTACTTTGCTCACCAGTCAAGTTTAGTTGCAGTTTTACTGAATGGAGTGCCTGTTGTTTGTAGGTACAACAGACAATGGTTCTATCACAAAGAGCTCAGATTCTGGTTTATGAGGGCCGGTAACATGGAGCCACTTGTTAAGACAAACACGTATGAGAGGGGATCTTACATCTGTTTCGATCCAAACACGTGGGAAAGAATCCGCAAGGTTCGGATTTTCCTGATCTCTTGGTCAATTTTTTTATATATCCCAACTAAATTTGGGTAGTTTTCGTTGAACTTTATATGGGTCTCTTGAATTTGCTGCAGGATAATTTTGTTCTCCACTACGAGATGGTGGAAAAAAAACCAGTTTTACCTCAACAATCCCAAATACCTATGTAAAAATTCTCAGTTGTTAGGACACAAGTCATCTTCGATTTGGCCATTTGTAATTTTTGCATTAGTCTTTGTTTCAATTAGGTTTAGCCATTGTGTCTCGTCTAGTTATATTGAATCGACATTCTGATAATCCAATGAAACTGAATTTTCTTTCTCCCGGAAAACTAGATGCTGTTGATGCGTCTCCTCAGGCTCCCAATGTTGAATAAAAGGTATCTGATGCAATGCTAGTCTTTCACAATCTTACCTTTGTTGGGTTTACCACATATCACATATGGTTGAACTTGGCTCAACTTGCTATAGGTAATGGTCCAATATCCACCATTGTTGTCAAGCAAAGTGTCATGGTGTGGGGGTGCCCACGCAGACACAGTCCGGAGACGACTGAAGTGTCCTAAAATATAAATATTTCGGGATATGGGCGTCTGACACTTGTGACACTTCGAGGACATGCCAGGGTATTTTTGTAACTAATTTTTTAATAAAAAATCAGATTTAATGCAATTTAAAATACATTATGAATTAATTAAAAAATTTAAGAAAATAACAGAAAAACTTCAAGATCGAAATGAGTGACTTTTTATGATTATATAAGTAAAATGATTGAAATTTATTTGTTTTTAATATATAATATAATATTATATTATTACTTGTTGACGTATTTGGGCCGTGTTGTGTATTTTTTTTTTTTGATTTGACATGTCGCTAGCATAGTTGTTAGGATTGCGAACGATCCTGATCATACAAAAATCATTCATGGGGTAGGATTGCCGGTAGGATCCTACGATATTATCACCCAGAACGATCCCGATCCCATCCAAAACGATTCTACTATTTGTATGCAATTTAGAGTTTTTTCAGTGAAAATTTTAATTTTGGGTTGGACTATCCATATAAAAGGGCTATTTTTTTAAAAAATAAAAAAATAAAAAAATACTTTTAAAACCCAAATTCAACCCAATCTATTTCTATATCTATCTATATTATTTTGAAGTACAAGACCCTTAGAAAATTTCTATACATTATTTAATTATTTTAGAATAAAAAATGTTGAATTATTTATTATTTAAAATTTATTTTTATATTAATCATTGCAAAACTCTTTTGATCTTTCCATTAAATGTATATATCTAGCCATAATTACTACTTATCTATATTCGTTATCTAATAAAAACTAATAACCGGTCTAAACTTATTTTTGGTTTATATTCATCTATACTTTTTGTATTTATTTATTATTTATTATCTCTAATCTATATCTATACTTACTTAGTTATAAAAGTGTAACGTATTTTAATTATTTCTATTTTTTTCATGTGTTTTAAAATATAAAAAGTGAGTTTTTATTATTATTAAAAGTATTGGTAGTAAATATTTTGTATTTGTTGTTCTTTACTTTATATTACCAAATAAAAGCTAAAAGGTTCAACAAATGTTTAAAGAGTACATGTTAATATATACATCTATATATCCACTCATGGATAAGAATTTTGTAAACTATTTTATTCATGCACTTTTGTAGTATTTTAGAAACAATATATATATATATATATATAACCTTTTATCTTTTTAATTATGACTCTTCCCTCACTTGCAAAATGACTTTTTTTGTAAAATAACTTTTTTTTTTCATTTTTTACCAAATTATGTATATAATTAATATCATAATTTTTTATTTTATCTTTTTAGCACGTGACTTTTATTACTAGTACTATTCTCAAAGTGTGAGTGGTTAGGAATATTTCTAATTTTTTTTTAAAAATAATTAATATTCATTAATTGAAGTATAACTCTAATTGATATTTCAAAAGATATAAACCAAAGAAATATAGAGTACTACTATATTAAATGCCAAATTTATGTAATTACTAAAAAGGAAAAAATGGGACTTAATTATTCTTATACAATTAGTTATTATGTTTAAAATGATTAAATAATAATAATAATAATTAAAGTCTATCAATAATTATTTAATCAATTTTTTTTAAGAGAATGTAATTAAGCCCGTATGCATATAGTCTTTGTAATATTTTTAAAATCAACTTTAGAATTATGTTTTTTTATTATAATTGATGTTATGAGTATATTTTTGTCTTATTATAGATATATTATTGATTAAGAAGTTAATTTAAACATTTTCTATAACAATATGGTAGAATCTTACGATCCTACTTACGATTCTACGATCTCAATCCAATAGGCCCCCTAACGATCTACTTAGGATCGCGATCCTAACAACCTTGGTCGCTAGCTATGAAGCACTGACACGAACATGGCGACACGGCAAATTCCAAAAAAGTAGGACACGACATACCTCTGACACATCTATAAAAAACATATATATATATATACATATTATATTGCACAAATACTTCATTTATCACTTAAATAATGAGAACCAATAAACTTATAAAACAAAAATAAATAAATAGGTTAAATGAAATATTTGACATGTTCAAAATTCTTCATTTCACTACCATCCAAGGAATCAAATGCATCTCCCCAACATCTGACATCTTATTATCTCCCTCGTTATATTGTAAAAAATTTCTTGATCGAAGACAAAGATCGGAATGTACAAATACCAAATCTCCAGCTCTTTGTAGTGATATCTTGTTCCTCTCTATATAATGAATAAATGAATAGGTGCTCCATTTCCTCTCACAAGATGAGAATGAACAAAAATGTTCAAGTATCTTCAAAGCAAAAGATTAGATTAGGGGTATTCAAGTTTTATAAGTGATCCACTAAATTAGCGGGTCCATAAGTCCTCTATCTTTCATGGAATCAACCGACTCACCTCGTGTCCGACACGTGGACACGAGCGTGTCCACTGCGTGTCCAATTTTAAAAAATTCAGGACACGCCATTTGGCGTGTCAGACACGTATTTTTTTTGTGTCCGAGTGTTCGACACGGGTATGACTGTAGATGCTGAAAAATGCACAACACAAGAATAAAATCTTTATTCATATTTTTATTTCCTTATATACATTCCCTTTTTGGGCCTTGAGCCCATTAGGGCAACATTCTCTTACACATCAGTATTTTTGTCCTTTTGCCACGTCACTAGTTTGCTCTTCAAGTTTATTCTAGAACATTTCGGATAATGGGCCTTTATAGTGGGTTTCGTTCATCCATAATGGGCCATCCAGTTCGTGGGCTAAAGGCTTGGTGGGCCTGAAGATTCCCACATGTACACAAGCCCCTCTTGGTCTCGGGCTTTCAAACGTTTAAGGCCCATAATCAAGAGTAACATGTGGTAGGTAGATATATCTCCTCTATCAGGTGACGTGGCAGGGTAATTAAATGAGGATGGTTATCATCATCATTTGAATTTAAAATGCACGGTCATTGTGGCCTTGATTTTCGCAATATTGGCTGAGAAGACGGTTCGGTAATCTGTTTAGCTTGAAAGTGGGGCGGTTGGTCTCCTTTAGTAATTACTATATATATCCTTCATTTGTACTTTTTCAAACTTCTTACTTCGTTATCTCGTCCTTACAACAAAAGCTTTTCTTTGCAAATCATCTTCTCCGCAAATATCTTCGTCGGAAACAACATTTGCTTCCCGGAGAACACAGAGATTTTCATCGGAGACTTTCTGAAATCCTCTTTGAGTGTAAGTTCTTTCTTCCGACTTTTCTACCTTTCTGTCATCATGTCCGGGAGCGACGATACCCGATCTGTTAGTGACCTCAATATTTCTTCCGTTGACCCTGATGCATCTCTCAGTTCCCCATCAGCTGAAGTGGTTAGGATAGTTAGATCCATTCCTCTGGAGGTCTCCCAACGTATCAATGTCGGTAAGGTTCCCGTTGTCACTAGTTCAGTTGGGGGTCGGGCCGTTAAGGGATCCGGAGTACAAATTACTCCCGACCCCTTGATAGCTGAGAAAAGGGTACACGTAGTCCTGAAAAAGCTTGAGGTCCCTGATGGGGTAGTTATCAGACACTACCCTAAGGATAAGGATTTCAAGATCGAGGAAGGGTTAGGGATAGCCAGATCCTACTTTCCTCCTATTATCTACAGATCCTTCGATTTCTAATTCATCATTTCTTCCTGATCGCCTTGTCTACCTTAGGTCTGGCCCCACTTTAGGTTGGGCCAAACTTCTTTAGAATACTGGCCCTGGTTTTGCTGCTCAATCGGGATCTGGGTCTGAACTTGGGTCTGGCCGAGATCATGTTTCTTACAAGCTGCAGGATCAAAAGGACTATAAGGGACGTTTCAATATTTCTCCCTATCAGAGGAGAAAGATCTGTGACGGAGTTCAAAAATCTAATAAGGGTTGGAAGGAGAGAATGATTTTGGTGAGCAAGAATTGGAGGCATCCCGATGCAAACTTCCCGATCCCCAAAACTTTTAGCCAACACCTGTTCCCTTATTTCAAACTCTATCATTCAGGGGCATGCTTCTGTGAGGTGTGTGATGACAAGTTGGGGATGTACGTTTTAGGTTTTTTGAAGGCGCCCGCTAACCAAAAGATCCCATCTTATATCAGATCCCGTTTTGACCTCCTCAAGTCCAAAGTTTGGGGTAAACCTCTAAGGATGTGTCTTGACTTCCTAACTGATGATGTTTTGCAGGAAATATCATCTAAAAGAGTGGAAATAATGTTGAGGATTCCTCAACCTAGCTTGAAGAGGAGGAAAACGAGGGGATCGAGCCCTTCTTCTAGTTCAGCTAACCCTTTGGGCTCCACCCCTCAGGTCCTTAATGAATCAACACCACCTCCCCTTCCGGAGGAGACCCTATTTATCCTATCACCTCCTCCTTCGGGAAAGGAAAACGTTATCATCCCTTTTCCCCTTCCTTCAAGTGCGACTTCAGCGTCGGCAGGTGAGGGGGGTTCTACCATATTCGCCTTTAGCGGGTGCATCTCGCTCCCGATCTGAGGATGACCATTCCGAACGATCGGTCAGACCCCGATTGTAGACTGCATCTTCCTCGAGTATGCGAGAGGGGGCGGGAGAAGTTGTAAAGAAATAACTGCCTGTTCCTTGGCACCCGACAATAAAGCTTCCTGGATGTGATTTTCTGGTCAGGGGAAGTAAGACCATCAACAACCCTGAGGTCTTTCGGGCTATGGCGCTTCAGGTCTGGACTCCAGCTAATTGAAAGGCTATGCAGTGGGTGTCGAGGAGTGAACTAAGCTTGTTTGGCTCTGAGATAGCTATGAAAGGGAGTTGCTTTTTGCCTGTTGTTTTTTAACTTGTAACTTATCCCTTTTGATCTGGAGATTGATCTTGTGTTACTTGCACGTTTATGGGAGATGATGTATCTAACCGAGGCTTATAACTTTAAGATGGAAAGTGATAACAAAGCTTTAAAGAACATGGCAGATGCCTTGAAGCTAAAGGAGGAGGCCAGACAGAAGGTGGTTGCTCTGTTGGTGACTGCCAATGATAAGTTGGAGGCTCAAATGGTGTGGGTCATATCAGCTGAGCAACAACTTCGGGTAGCTGAACAGAAGCTGAAAGAGATGGAGGAAGCCCATCAGACTCTGACAACCCAGAATCAGGAGTTTTTGGCCCAGACTGAGGCACTGAATTCCTTAAATCAAAAGCTTTTGGAGGAGAAGGTTGAAACTGAGAACCTGTTGGCAATGGAACGGTCCACAGTTGAGATGTGTCATCGGGGTGGCAACCAGATGTACAATCGCTTTACTAAAACTTTCGACTATCAGGTCGGATTTGGTTGGAGGTCATGCTTCCTGGATTTTCAAAAGCCTGTCGAGGAGAGGGATTACAATTCGGTGGAGGTATTGGATGAATCCCTTGGTATAACATATCCATATGAGGATCCAGAAGCTGGTCCGGACGACCTTCTTTTATGCAAGTTTTTGACCAAACCCTTTCCAGGGTCTAATCCTATCCCTGACTCTGCCTCTTCTGAATTGGTTTGGGATCCTGATCCCACTGATTAACTTGAACCTTCTCAAACAGATGCAAGTGTTCAGGAGGGGTTTGTTACCAGGGCTAGCGATAGGATTGAAGAGTTTGGACCTGAGTTCAGGTACCAAGGGCAGAAGACATAGTTTCTTTATTTTTTGATGTTGTATCTTTCAGGGTTTTTTGTATTTTGTTATTGTAAGCCTTAGCCACCGGGGCTCATATTTAATATGATTTTTGTGATATTTTTTTAAAACAATTGACGAATTTTTTCTTTGTTTTTTGATACTGTATCTTTCGGGCATTGTTGGCCATGTGAGAGACGTAACACTTAGATAATTTTGTAAAAAATTGACCACTTATGGATCGGGTATTGTGTCTTGAATTTCTTGAGGCCATGCGAGAGACATGACAACACTTAGTTTATTTTTTCTTCAAAATTTTGATCACTTGTGGGTTAGTGTTGTGTCTTTAGGCTATTGAGGTCATGCGAGAAACATGACAACACTTAAATAATTTTGTAAAACTTTGATCACTTATGGATCGGGTGTTGTGTCTTCGGGATTTTGAGGCCATACAAGAGACATGACAACACGTGGATAATTTTGTAAAACTTTGATCACTTATGGATCGGGTGTTGTGTCTTCGGGCTCTTGAGGCCATGCGAGAGATATGACAACGCTTTGTTTATTTTGCATCAGTAATCATCTGTAAGCTATCTTTGCCAAGAAAAGACAATTTTACTGACGTCAACTTAATTGATTTGGCGTTGGGGCCTTTTTACAAAAGTGAATAAGGTAAATGAAATTAAATTGGTCCTTTACGGGTAGTATCTTTTCAGACGAGAGACGTTATGGGAGTTTGGCTCTATTCTACAGTCTTTGTTTCTACGGACGCGATATGCTCCGCGCTCGATAACTTCGGTAATGGTGTACGGGCCCTCCCAAGGCTCCCTGAGCTTGCCTACGAGTCCAAGTTTTTGCCTAAGGACCATGTCCCCGACTTGGAACTCTCTTCTTTTGACTTTTTGATTGAAATGGTTTCGAACACGCTGTTGGTAGGCCGCTAGCCTGATCCCGGATGCTTCCCTCCTTTCTTCTAGCAGATTAAAGTCGTGAGCTAGATGCTGGTTATTGGGACCATCTTCCCAGGCCTGGCTCCTGATGGTCGGGACTCTGACCTCTGTTGGGATCACAACCTCAACACCATATACCATGGCAAAGGGGGTTTATCCAGTTGGTTGTTTGGGGGTCGTTCTGTATGACCAGAGCACTTCAGGCAGTTTTTCTAACCAGGCCCCTTTGGCTTCTTCAAGTTTTTGGCGAGGGTGTCAAATATGGTTCTATTTGTTCTTTCAGCTTGTCCATTCCTTTGTGGGTACCTGACGGAAGATGTATTCTAATTGATACCGTGCTCGGAAAAGAACGCTCTCACCTCCCTATTGTCTAGATTTGTCCCATTATCCATCATAATTGTTCTTGGTAGCCCGAATTTGCATATTATGTGGCTCCATATGAACTTGATGATGTGGCTGCTCTTGATTGTTGGATAGGCTTCTGTTTCTACCCATTTAGTAAAGTAATCAGTGGCCAAGAGGACATAGGAGATCGACCGTATTGCCTTTGGGATGGGACCCACGATATCCATCCCCCTTCGGGAAAATGGATGAGGAATAACGGTCGGGTGTAAAAACCCGGGTGGCTGATGGATAACGTCCCCATGCATCTGGCATGGCTTGCATCTTCGGACATACTCCTCGGCATCCAACGACAAATAAGGCCAAAAATATCCTTGAGATAGTATTTTATGAGCAAGGGATCTCCCCCCGGAGCGGTTACTGCAAGACCCACTGTGGAGTTCCTGCATTACTGCTCTTGACTCTGAAGGCGTAACATATTTTAAATAAGGACCCAAGAAGGACTTCCGATAGGGTTGCCCATTTATGACTAAGTACCGAGCTGAATTCCTCCTAATCTTGTGAGCTTTAGCTTTGTTCTCCGAGACCGTCCCATGCCTTAGGTAATTCATCAAGGGGTCCATCCAGTTAAGGTCCTATGGAATAAATATCACTTGTTTGGGTTCCTGAATGTTTGGCCAGGTTATAAAATCTACCAACATAACCCGGGTCAGGTCTTCTCTAGCTGAGGACGCATGACCGGCTAGGTGGTCAACTACAGAATTTTTATTCCTCGGGATCTCAGTGAAAGATATTTTTTGAAAGCTCTTTGTTTCCTTTAACACGAGTGTCCGGTAAGATTCCATTTTGGCATATTTTGCTTCGTACTCTCCCTTGATTTTTCGAATGACTAACTGAGAATCACTATGCACCACTAAAACTTGAATCTGGAGGCTTTTGGCTAATCTAAAGCTAGATACGATTGCTTCATATTCAGCCTCATTGTTGGTAGTTGGGAACTGTAGTTGCACTGACATATGGAGGTGTGTTCCATCGGGTGTCTGGATCTCTAGTTCAATCCCTAACCCGCTCGAACTGGCTGAACCGTCTACAAAAAGCTTTTAGGTGTCTGGCTCATTCTATTGGCCGGGCTCCTCAGTTTCATCCTCAAGTAAGAAATCTACCACTGCATATCCATAACAGAAACTCGGGGTATGTAATTATGTCGTATATGCCCAACTCAATGGCCCATTTGGAGATTCTGCCTGAAAGGTCAGGTTTAGACATAATAACCCGGATAGGCGTGGAGGTCGGGACAATGATCAGATGAACCTCAAAGTAATGCCTCAGTCGTCTCTTTGCATTTACTAGTGATAGAACTAGTTTTTCCTGTTTACTGTATCGGGTTTCCGCTTCGGCCAAGGATTTACTGGTGTAGAAAACTGGCATTTGCAGGCTCCCATCCTCTCAGATGAGGGTTGCACTGGTAGAGATGGAGGAAACTGCTAGATAAAGATACAAGACCTTATCGGGACCTGGTGTGGCAAGGATCGGGGCCCTGGTCATATACTCCTTTAACTTTATCAGGGCTAAAGACTACTCAGGACCCCAGATTTTCCCCTTTTTTACCTGAAAGAATGGTCTGCATCGATCGGCAAGCCTTGAGATGAACCTGCTAAGGGCAACCACTCTTACGGTCAGGACTTGAATATCTTTATGCATTCGGGGGCCATCGGGGCCTCAACTTGTGTCGGGCTGCCCTGGATCCCGGTCCTGTCCACGATATGCCCCAGGAATTGCTCAGACGATACGCCGAAGGAGCACTTCTCAGGGTTGAGTTTCATGCCATGTCTTCTGAGGGTGTCAAATACTTGTTACATATGTTCTACATGATTTTCCTTTCTTCTACTCTTGACCATGATGTCATCAATATAAGCTTCAATCATAGTGCCCATCATCCCTTTAAAGATCCCATTGACCAGTCTTTAGAAAGTGGCACCTGTATTTTTCATACCAAAATGTATAACCTTAAAGCAATAAGTACCTATTTCAGTAATGAAAGATGTCTTTTCCTCGTCGGCTGAGTTCATTCTTATCTGGTTGTATCCCGAATAAGTATAAAACAAAGTCAGACGCTTATAACCAGCTGTGGCATCCACCATCTGATCGATCTTTGGTAATGGAAAACTGTCTATCAGGCATGACCTGTTCAGGTCAGTAAAATTAACACAAACCTTCCACTTACCATTCTTCTTTTGGATGACTACGACGTTTGTGAGCCAATCGGGGTACTTGATTTCCCTGATAAATCCAGCCTGGAATAATTTGGACACTTCTTCTGCTATGATTTGGTTCCTGTGGGCTCCCATGCGCCTTTGCTTCTGCTTGATTGGCCTTACATTGGGGTCAACTTGTAGGGAGTGCTGGCAGACATCGGGATCAATACCGGGTATATCTGTGTGTCCCCAAGCGAAGACATCGGAGTTGTTCTGTAAAAACTGGGTCAATTCTTTTAATTCATAATCAGTAAGGTTGGTACCTGCATATGTGACTCTTTCGGGCTTATCGGGTATTATGGATACAGGTTGTAAAGGCTCGACCACGATCGGGGTACCTGAATCCTCGTCCTTTAATTATTATTTAAGACTTGGACCCCGATCCTTGGTGAGGATCTCCTTCGGGCTTTTCACTTTCTTGATCTCTTTTAGGGTAATGACATAACATTCCTTTGCAACCACCTGATCTCCTTTGATGTCGATGACGTCAAACCCGTTCGGGCCTATGCACCTCATTATCTGATGTAGGGTTGAAGGTACTCCCTGCATCCTGTGGATCCATCCCCTTACCATGAGAAAATTGTAAGATGGCTTCACATCCACTATGAAAAATGTTTCCATTAGGGTCCTTTGCACAACAAACACTGGCAGTTGGACTTCCCCGATCGATTCGACTTGTTTTCCATCTAGCCTTATTCTTCTATTAAAGTTTGGTAAGGCTAACCCTCAGGGGGGTCATTCTCTCTTCAGATCTGGGACGTTTGAATGGGTTCAGGGCCGAAGGACCTGAAGAGGCTGAAGTTCCCGATGAAGCTGGATGCTTTTGATCGGCCTCATGTTCCCTCGATCGAGCCTCAACACTAACCAAGGAAGCCCTCTTCTGCCTGATGGTTTCTTCCTCTTCAATCCTCAAGTATCCATGGGCTTTGGAGTTTAACTCCCCAATACCTGATGGAGGACGTTTTACTAGAGACTGGTGGAACTTGGTTTAGGGAGTCAGGGCCATCCAAAAAGCCTCAACAGCAAAGTGTTGGTCACAGTTATCGATGGAGGAAGACTCAATGTTGAATTAGGAAAAAAAGCTCTCTAGGGACTCCCCTCTCCTGGATCATCGTGAAGAGGTAGGATATAGTTTTCTTCTGTCTTTTGTTCCCGTAATACTGGGCAAGAAAGAGCCCGGTCAGCTATTGCCAGCTACCGATGGATCCGGGTGGTTGCTTCCTGAACCACAATAGAGCAGCATCGACAAGACTTATGGAAAACACCTTACAAAGCAGGGGCTCGTTCTCAGCGTACATGGTCATCTTCTGATGGATCTGGTAGATATGCTCTTCGTGATCCTTGGTGCCATCATAGGGGGTGAACTGAGACATGATAAACTTCTTTGGGAAGGGTTCCCGGGTGATCTCGGGAGTGAAGGGTGACTGTACCAACTCAGTGGAGGCTTGGATAGCCAGATTGTCAGTGGACTGGGTCCTCAAGTCCCCCATGACCTTTCTTTTGAATTCGGCCATCATGGCTTGGAGCTTCCGGGGGGGGCATGGCATCGTCTGTGACTGGAGCCTTGCCTAAGCGCTGGGAGGACTCATCATGCTCTTCTTGCCCGATGCCACCCTCTTGGTTCTGAGAGTGGTCAAGCGCCACTGCCGAAGGAGCAGACGGCTATAGAGCCACCCTCGCCATAAGCTTTGTGTTCTGCTTCTCAAGAACTTGGCTCATTTCCTCAACGGTTGTCAAGCGTTGCAGGATTTTCTCAATGGTTTGAGGTCCCCCTGCATGGCTGTCTCCAGTGGTTGAAACATCCGCTTACAAGTGGGTGACCAGCATAGTTGTTTGGAAAATAGAAGAACCATGTGAACGTAGGTCCAGAAGATGGAGACGAACATAAATAAGCTCAACTGCGAGGAAGGGAAAACGATTCACATATTTCAAGATTAACTAAAAACAAACTTAGCTATAGAGATGGGAAGGTGATTTACAAATCTGGAAGATGAAGAATTACAAATCTAAAAATCAAAAAGCTTTCCACAGACGGCGCCAATGTGTAGATGCTGAAAAATGCACAACACAATAATAGAATCTTCATTCAGATTTTTCTTTCCTTATAAACATTCCCTTTTTGGGCCTTGAGCCCATTAGGACAACATTCTCTTACACATCAGTATTTTTGTCATTTTTGCCACGTCACTAGTTTACTCTTCAAGTTTATTATAGAACATTTCGGCTGATGGGCCTCTATAGTGGGCTTCAATCATCCATGATGGGCTATCCAGTTCGTGGGCTAAAGGCTTGGTGGGCCTGAAGAATCCCACATGTACAACGGCGATTCTAGACGAAGTGTCTGTGCTTCATAGGGACTCGCTAGTGTCACGTTGCCACCTGGGAAGATGGTGTATGTGTTTGCAGTAGCTGTGATAATTTTGGCCCATTACCCTTATGTGGCCCAGTCCATGGTTGGTTTGATCAGGCTGTGATATAGGTTTTACTTGTCAGACCCATTGCATCAATATGGATCAAATAATCCATTGGAACTTTTGGGCCTATTGTGTGTCCTGACTAACCCAACAAATCAAGCCTGATTCAAGTTTACGGTTACAGTTAATTACTTTTGGGTTAAATTAGTTTCCAACATAAATACAAGTTCCAATTTGTAACATAAAATCTGTATGCATGACATCCCAATTTCCAACATAAATACAAGTTACGATTTGTAACATATACAAGAACAATTTTTACTTGTAGGAGCCAGTATGAATTAGTTTGTAGAGTGATGCGACTGATGTTCCCTTTGATCGGAAGTATGGTTCGTGGTCGGCATCTATTTTGGTCGCGGTCGTGGTCCCAGTGTAACGGACTCGAACAATATTGATAAGTGCATATCTTATGAGTATCGGTGCATAGTAATAGTATTGACACCTTCTAATTACGAACCAGACAATATATAACCATGAAACAACTGCGGGAAATAAGGGTTTTTTCTAACAAAAGGGTTTGAAGGTGAAAGGGTAACTGAGTGGGTTCAAAGCACGCAATCAGGGGAAAACACAATGGAGGAAGTTGTACACTGAGATGTCCAAGGAGGAGGGTTTTTCTTAAGAAGTTCATAAATGGGTTTTCGGTATTGAGCAAGATTAGGAATGAATTCAGACATGTAATTCACAATACCAAGAAACTGTTGAACTTGCTTAAAAGAAAGATAATCATCAGGGATTTGATGGATTTGGGTAGCAATGTGAGGTTGGAGAACATACTGGCCTTGAGAAATCTTCATGCCTAGAAACTTGATTTCAGGTTGAGCTAAGAGAAGTTTCTTTTCAGAAAGCATGATTCCAAATTTTTGAACAATGTCATGGAAGGTTTGAAGAAGAATGACATGTGTTTCAAGGTCAGAGGAGAAAAACAAAATGTCATCAATATAAACTAAGGCCGAAAGTAAGATGGGAGCAAAGATACGAACCATGGCTTGCTGAAACAGAGAGGGTGCAATTTTTAGGCCAAAGGGCATGACAATCCAATGGTAATTGGCCAATCTTCCCTAAGGTCAATCTGATTCTGATTCTATGGCTGAATCTGTTGAAACACATTCTGTTTCTTTTATCCATATGGTTGATCCCAACCCTCAGTATCCCCCTGACGCTGATCCCATTGTTGTGTCTGTATTTTGGTATCAGAGTCAGTGCGCCATTAATGACTGCTTAAGTTCTTTCTGGGTGATTCTTTTACAAGTACTGCAATTTTAACTCCTCATTTTTTTTAATCTCATTTTTTCAAAACCTAGACGTGTTGTAGCGATTGGTCCCTGGGGCATACGAGGTGTAGATCTTATGACTACTGCGTATTCCAAACCATCTCTGTAACCTTTCTATCTTCTCTGTGAAGATATTTTCTTTGTGAAAAATTGTTGATTTTTGTCCAATTAACATAGATTGATTCAATATATTGAGGATAATAGTCCCTTGAGAGCTTGGGTTGGTGAATGGTTGTTTAGCTCGGGTTGCCTTCCTCCGTATCTTGAACTGATATATGGTTATTGTCAACTAATCAAACCTGAATAGAGTTACATTGCATGACTGATCCATAGATCACGCTTTGCCTAGACCACTTATTGTATAACATTTCTGGTTTGTATTAAATGAAAATAGTTTTCAACTTTTGGAATTATAATTGTCTGTATGAGTAATTAATGAACCCAGATTTCCTCTATTATGTCTATGTCCAGATCTTCTAGTTCCAGTTCCAGTTCCAGTTCATTTCGTTCTTCTAGTTCTCGTTCTCTTCTTTCACATTCTTCTTCCTCTCGTATAGAATATTTATATGAGTATGACTACCTTGATGAATCAATGGTTAATCCATTGATTCTTACACAACGTTTGCTGTTACCGATCTTCCAATGGTTAATCCTTACACGACGTTTGCTAAACCAACTAATACAGTCAAGAAAACAGTTACCCACTTGTTCCAAACCCCTCGCCCTTCTTCAGTAAAAGAATACCTGCAAGCCTCTAGATTCGACCAATGTTTTATTCCTGCCACCGAACAAGAACAACTCTTTCCCTTAGAATTACCTTATGACCTTCCCAGTCAGTGGCAACACCAAGGCTTCACACATCTCCATTTTGGAGTTGTCCGCCTTGCTCTCTCTTTTCATGGCAGAAAAGGTCTTCCTGTTACCTCCAGAATTGCCCTGGTTGATACCAGATTTAACCACTATCAGCATGCATGCATAACAACTGTCCAAACTACCCTAAATGCTGGCACGGTAGTGTTCACTTTCTTCCCCAATTTCAACATGCCCTTAGCAGATCCACATCTGCTTAGTGCTTTGAAAGTCCAGATCCATATTGGTGGCGCCTCTACTCTCTTCTTCACATATGTTGTTACTCTCCACTATCAAATAGCTTACAGACTGCAGAACCATGCCATGGATATGTGTTTACCATCCTCTGCCTCCAATGATGCTCTCCTGCTTGACATAAACACCACTCACCAAACAACTTGTTCCCATATTCCTAAACAACTCTCCCGACCTGAGCTTCTAAAGCTGCTCCCAGAATCATGTGTTACAGCTTATGAAAAAACACACCAACACCCGAAGCCTCTTCAGTCCATTAATCCCACCTTCACCACCAAACCTGATTGCTTCGTTGAGATCTCTTTTCCCAAACCAGATACTCCATCTCCCACTACCCTACCCATATTTTCCTCAAGACTTCCCGAGATTAACATGATATCTCCTACAACTTTCCAAAACCAGATTCCAATCAGCTCTTTTCAATCCTCTGGAGACCCAGTCTATTTTTTCCAAGACCCTGTCACTAGGCACAAGTTTTTTTATGCTTGTGATTGTGATGACTGTCTGTATGACTTTGATGATGAACTTAAGAGAAAGAAAAAGTCATCACAACACCGTCTCAAAGAAAGATATGAACATGGTGATCCTACTGTTGATCTTCTTGGTGAACCCTCTGGAAAATTTGATTTTATGTTACCTATGGCAAGTCAAAACCCTCATAACCTAAGCCTTCTCCTCCCATTTGTAAACCACCTTATAAACCATGTGCTCCAAAACCATCACCACCACCTATTCCTTGTTACATGTTTTCTCCTTCGTCATCCTGGACAGAAGCAGATTTTCCTCCTTTATCCTACCATGATTCTTAGGAAAAAACAACTCATCACCACAAGATCCCAGATCCTAATGTTATCCAATCGAATGGATCTTCCAAACCAATCTCTGCTGTAGAAACGACTATCAATTGGCAATCTGCCAATGCTTTGGCCCAGAACAAGATTTTGAAAAGGATTTCAAATTCCCAACAGTCTTTGAAACACACTTTCAACAGAAAGCTCACTTCCTTAGAGCTCCTTATCAATGATATCCAGCAGAAGATGCAAAGTCTCCATGGTGAACTTCTTCAGATGGCCTACTCCAACCAGACATTTACATCAGCTTTCCTCCATAAGGATGCCGAAATGAAACACCTGAAAATCAGCTCCAGTCCTTACAAGCTCAACAAACCCAAAGACAGATTAATTCTCCTGATATGTTTGGCTCATCATCCCTGTTTGGATCTTCATCCCCATCATTTTTCCTTACTTATACATCTCAGCCTATGTCCCAACCATTATATGTTGCACCACCTGGACAACCTAGTCTATTTGTCTTTCCATCTATACCTCACTTACAGATCAAACGTCCCACAATTCCACCACCTCCAAACACCTCTGCACCACCACATATTTCAGGACCCCTAATTGCCTCATCTTCACAACCTTTAACACTTTCACCTTCCATATCTTCTACAAATCCAAAAGGCAAGACTCCAGCTCAATTCATGCTTCAACCCGAAGTCTCCCAACCACATAATCCCATCTCTGATATTTTGCTAAAATTGGCCAATCTTCCCCAAGGTCAATCTGATTCTGATTATATGGCTGAATCTGTTGAAACACATTTTGTTTATTTTATCCATATGGTTGATCCCAACCCTCAATATCCCCCTGACGTTGATCCCATTGTTGAAGAAGATGAGGATCCACCTCCTCTGATACCTCATCAACAAACCTTTCCATCTCAGACTACATCTCATAATGGTTTTTCTATTGATGAGATTCCTCATTCCAAATGGCTAGAAAAATTCTATGAGATCCATGCTTGGTGCACTGCTGAGATGCTTGCTCCTAATGCTGATCTTCGCTCAGTCCTGACCCATTGTGTGGCGAAATTCCTTGGTCGTCTTCGCCAATGGTACCTAGCTCTTGGTGATTACCGTCACCTTCAGCTTGTTTAGATGCCAACAATCTCTGCCTTTATTGATGTTCTCCACAATGAATTCCTCGATTCATCTGATGGCCTTCTTAGTGTTGTTCGTGAAGAATTCCTCAGCATGAGATGCTGTTCATTTAAGCGTAAAGACTTGGAGACCCATTTTCTCAGAATGTCACAGAGATTTTATGTTCTTGGAAGAATTGATGATGTGAATCTCAAGCAGTCCTTTCTCAACTCCCTTCCAGAACCTTTAGGAAATGAAACATTCAAGCTTCTCCAAACAAAAAACATGGCTTTAAACAACACATACCTTGGTTCCATTTATCAGCATGTTCTCCAATCTTTGGAGAAGCTCTGCAACCATCAGAAATTCTTTAAAAAACTTCATGAACAAGGAAAGCTTCTCGGTAAAGCCTGTGAGAGATCAGATCTCCTCATCAAATGCAAAGACAACAAGTCTTGCTCCTGCAGCCCTTCGACAAAGAAGACTAAGCATTTCAAAAAATGGAAGCCCAAGAGCACTTCCTCTTTCCCCAAGTTTTCTAAGAAAAAGAAATGGAGATTCTTTCAAAAGAAACCTATTCGTGGCAAAAGAAACTCAAACCGATGTTATATCTGCAGACAACCAGGCCACTATGCCAAACAATGCCCGAACAAATCTACTAGAGATAAATTGGTTCATTCTATCTCCAAAATTCTCTCACATGATGATGATGCAGATATTGAATCTCTCTTTTCTGTCGATGATGAAGCTAATGCTGACACTATTATGGCATTCTCATTTGCTACTGCCTCATCATATTCCTCTAACAGTTCTTTCGAGGATTCTGAGTCTGAAGAGCAATATCCCTATAATCTTTTTTCTGTGGAATTCTCCTTAGCCCCATCCTTGTTAATTCAACCACTTGCCCAGATCCATATTCTCCAGGACAAATATGTCAAACACATTCCCGTTATAGCCTTATTTGATACTGGAGCTGCTTCCACTATAATCAATCCATCCATCCTTCATCGGTCTTACTGGCAGAAATGTTACTATCCTTTCACTGCCGCCAATGGTGAAATTTTTGCCATTATACTCAAGAGTAAGCTGATCATTCTCCATCTGTTTCCTGGATATACTATCAAACACCAAGTTCTTGGTTTAGATCTGCCAAACAAAGACATTCTTATTGGGTTTGATATTCTCCAGAAACTTTCCAGTGTATCATGGATGCCAAAAGGATTGAAGTTTCGTAATTACTTCCTTCTTTGGAATTCTAGACCTAATATGTTCTCCATTGACACCATCTGCTCTTTCAAATAATCCATTATCCGTACTTCCTGTGCTGATTCCCACACTCACTTCCTTACCAAATATGACTATCACTTATGGAAAAACCCATAGTTCTTCATTACTCTTCCTTTTAAGAAAAATGAAAACCTCAACCCTACCAAAGTCACTCACCATGGAATAAACCCTGAACATTACCAATTAGTTGTCCAAGAACTTCACCAACTCCAAACCGAAGGCCTTGTTGAACCCCACCAATTCTCAGTGGGCTTGTGAAACGTTCTATGTGAATAAGCGTGCAGAACAATTTCATGGTAAGCTCCACCTTGTCATCAATTACCAACCTCTAAACCATGTTCTCCAGGATATCAAATTCCCTCTTCCCCGAAGAACTATTATGTTATTAAATTTGCCCAAAGCCCATATCTTCTCTAAGTTTGATCTCAAAGCTGGATTTTGGCAACTTGGTATCCATCCTGATGATCATCCCAAAACCGGGTTTGTATTCCAGACCACCACTTCCATTGGACTGTCATGCCCTTTGGCCTAAAAATTGCACCATCTCTGTTTCAGCAAGCCATAGTTCGTATCTTTGCTCTCATCTTACCTTCGGCCTTAGTTTATATTTATGACATTTTGCTTTTCTCCTCTGACCTTGAAACACATGTCATTCTTCTTCAAACCTTCCATGACATTGTTCAAAAATTTGGAATCATGTTTTCTGAAAAGAAACTTCTCTTAGCTCAACCTGAAATCGAGTTTCTAGGCATGAAGATTTCTCAAGGCCAGTATGTTCTCCAACCTCACATTGCTACCCAACTCCATCAATTCTCTGATGATTATCTTTCTTCTAAGCAAGTTCAACAGTTTCTTGGTATTATGAATTACATGTCTGAATTCATTCCTAATCTTGCTCAATACCGAAAACCCCTTTTTGAACTTCTTAAGAAAAACCCTCCTCCTTAGACATCTCAATGTACAACTGATGTTGCTTTCCTCAAATCAGTATCTTAGTCTCTTCCTCCTCTGAAAATTCCTTCTGATGGAAAAAGAGTCTTTCAAACTGATGCATCTGACTTTTATTGGGGTATTGTTCTTCTTGAAGAACATCCTGATAAATCCAGAAAGATTTGTGGTTACAAAAGAGGTTTTTTCTCCTCTGCTGAAACCCATTATCATTCCACTTACAAAGAAATTTTGGCTATCAAACGCAATATTAAAAAATTTGAGTTTCACCTGATAGGTCATCATTTCCTGATTGAAACTGATCTTAGCAGTTTTCCTAACATGCTTAAATTTAAGCAAAAGCATCATCCTAAGGCTCAACTTCTTCGTTGGGCAAATTGGTTGTCCCAGTGGTCCTTTGATGCTGCTCATATCAAAGGAAAGACTAATGTGCTTCCTGATTTTCTCTCCAGATTGATAAAGGACATTCATCTTGTTCATCCTCGTCCTCCATTGTGTTTTCCCCTGATTGCGTGCTTTGAACCCACTCAGTTACCCTTTCACCTTCAAACCATTTTGTTAGAAAAAACCCTTATTTCCCGCAGTTGTTTCATGGTCAATTCCTTCTAGTTTTTGTATGTCCATCGTTATGGACTTAAATATGGTCCTCTTCGGAATTTGTCTTTCCATCCAGTTTGCCCTTTTCTCACCCACTTTGATATTAATCATGTGTTTTATTTTAGTTTTCCTCATGAAGCTTTCTTTCTTCTTTGGTACCTTGTTGATCTTTATCATATTTTTATTATTTTTGATAAATCTCAGATGTTTGCTCAGTGTTTACTAAATTCCCTTCTTGCCTCTGAGTTAAGATTATGTTCATGACTTTCCCTCTTTGGAGATATTCCATTCTGGCAACAAAAGTTTCGTCAGTGTCCATTTCAGTCCCCTATGTTCGTGTTTTGGTCTAGAAAGCAGTTATATCCTACCCCTGATTCTGGTGTTCATATTGACAAAACCTACCATGTTTCCTTCTTCACTAGTCATGAGAATACCATCATGTATGACATGCCTACATTTTTTAATCTTCACAGGACACAGCTATGCCATCATAATGGCATTCCACTCCAAACTATCTCTCCATATCTGTTCCACAGTGATACCTTTCATTGGCGTCGTTCAGATTTTTATCCCTCAAACTGGAAACATAAAATAATCACTATACTTTCCGGCCATGAAGACCAGTATTCCTGGGATTTGCTTAATGAAGACCATCCAATTTACAGAGTTCACCAACAGCCCTATCCTGTTCACAGTCCTCCTCCTCATTATAATTCTGAGGAAGATTTCTCTCAAAGCCCTGATTGGTGATTTCTGGGAAATATCTAGGTCCTAATGTAATAAAATAAGGTTTTTGTAATACTAGTTGTCGGTAAGGGCATATTTGCCATCTCAGTGGTATTTTATGCCATTATGTATGTTGGCAAGGGTATTTCAGTCATTTCAGTTGTATGTTATGCCATTATGTTTGTCAGCAAGGGTATTTCAGTCTCTTATCTGTATGATGTCATGGTTGACATCTGTTTTAAGGGTATGTTTGTATTTTCATAGTCTCTCCTTTATCTATAAAAGGAGAGCTGGTGTTGTTGTAAGAATCATCGAATTCCAGAAATAAAATTGTGTGTAGTTTCTTCTATATCTCTGATTTTTTTACTTAATCTTATTTATCCTTTATACTACTGTGTATCCTACTTTCTTGCTTATTGATCATGTCCTACTGTGTGTCTGCATCAAACTGATGCCGCTAACCATGGTCGGAAGGAAACATGGGAAAGAAGGAACAAACTTTCCTTGTTCAACTCCAATTGCTTGGCATTGCTAAATGATGCAAAAACTTGACTGCAGAAAGTTGAATTTCTTTCAAGCTTTCACAGTACACTCCCAGAAACTTTAAAGATGAGCCATATACAGATTATGCCTGGAACAGAACACGAACACAATATCAACCATTCAAGATCCAAACAAATACAGAGGATCCTCTGCAACTTCCCGCAATTTAAAGGTACTTTGTTTTAAATCAAGGGAAATTAGATTGTTAAAATGGACCCCGAATTCTACTTGCAAGGTTCAACAGCTTGCTTCAGAGAGAATTTGGGTGGACAAATTAAACATCTCGTTGTAGCGGTGGTCACTGGGCTTGGTACCGATTGTAAAGTAATACCTGCAGCAAAGCTGAGATGAGTTTTTCAACACCCATTCTAACTGCAAATCTGATCCACCAATCTACATCACCAGCAAACCCCTTTCAAAGCAAAATGAAAAGCGGAAGGAGATTATATACTTCGAGCTGAATGATGATGCTATTAGATTTGATTACTCTTTGCACATATATACTCCTGTACCGTAGGCAAAGATGCCAACACTGTCCCTCAGAATTGGAATTTATTTTCTTTTTCTGGAAATAGCAAAATGAAGACGTGTAGACATTAACAGAATTTAGGAATTTATTTTTGGAAAAGACCATAATTGTAGTAGAATATTGCGAATGAGGTTAACACAACTGCAACACAGATTAATTCTAGAAGAATGCACTGAAACCGTGATTCTTTCGTAGGTAATACGAAGATAACTACACTTCTGCAGAATCAGGTATGCGTAAGCAAGAAGCCCTAGTTACTATATTTTATTTTTCTGGAAATTCACTGTAAAAATGTCTTCTAGAACCACTGATATGCAAATGTCATACAACCTTGAACAAGGCCCATTAAGTATCCTTCACAGCTTCTACCATTGATATGTAAATGCCATACAACCTTGAGCAAGGTCCATTAAGTATCCTTCACAGCTTCTACCATTAGCTTATAGAGCGCAAATCCTCCTTGGTGGCAGCCAGGCATTTTATATGTCATGTTTTCCAAATCATTCTGATGCATTGAAAAGAACTGGTAAGTAGCATTCTGGAAAATAAACAAAATATCGAAATGAAAAACATATATATTATATACAACGCAAGAGTTGTGAAATACAGAGACGAGCCCTAGCACTGAAATGCATTCCCAAGTTCCATGGTATTAACAAGCATAATAGCAAATTTTATATAAACCTTAATCATCATTACCGCCTGTCGCCAACACGATAAATAAATAACAGTGAGGAAACAAAAACAAAATTGAACCCACAACCACCAATCCACCACAGCCAGTGGAACACACAACTTAATAGTTTAGACTCAAAGCTAATGATGAACTCACATTTCACACACCACATTAACCCTCTCACCCATCCCAAACGAATATACTGTTGTCATCCACACCACAAACTCAATCTACTATCAACCAATATTAACCAGTCTTTGGCCATAGTGTCACCGGCCTAGAGTTTTCACGCGCAGCGGCCTACGAAGCGTCTGCGTGGTGCCTGTGTGGCGCCTACGTGGCGTAACCTCATAATGCAGGACGTGACAATAGGCATACCGCAATGCACATGTAAAAGTACTGCGAACTAGTGGGAAATTAAAACAATTAATTTATAGCTATCAAAATTAACAACGTGGTGGGAAAAATGAAAAATACCAACCACTGAAACAGTATAAAGCTGTGTTGATTCATATCCATCTTGCGCACTAGAATACAGTTGTTGAATTTCCTTTGACTGAAGATTGCACTTGATGAAGAAAAATGCAGCTGGCCTAACATTCAACACCCTCCGCGATAAACCAATAAAGACTGGTTTGCACTGCATAAAAACCAAATGATCAACAGTACACATCTCATAGAAAACATTTAAACTGATAAATTAAAAAAAAATTGGTCCATGTATAAATCTCACAAGTATTGAGGACCCACAAATGACAAAAAAAATAAAGAAAGAAAAGAGTCCTCTTCAACTGTGTAAATTTCATAAATGAAAGACACATGAAAATAAAATCAATAACGAAATTGTGTAGATTTGTTATATCAACGTGAATTCATTAAGCTGAAAGACAAGGGTAAATAGGAAGCCGTGAAAAACTAACAACTGAAAAAATAGATCACTCAAGAGTGATTCAGGAAATATTGCTGGAGAAGGAGAAGTATAAATAAAATTCACCAGGCCACCAGCATACCCTGGTGGGGGTAAATGAAAGTGTCAATCGTCAACGATACCTTCACACACCTTATGCACCAAGCCAAAATAATAATATCAAATTTTGGTACCATCAACCTTCCCTACTTTGACTGATCCCATAATCATTTACTGAAATTACATTTTCAGATACTATACTCTGTTTGCAGCAGCTGAGAGGATTATAGAAACAGAAAGTCAAACAAGTCAATCCCATAATTTTCCCTCTCTTTTCATATGTCTTCTTGATTGAAGATTGCAATCGAGAAAATTGTTGTGCCATATATATTTGTAAATATTTTAAAGCGAGGGAAAATTAATTTTGCGATTATTTACCCACTATAAATTAGAAGCAGCAGAAATAAAGAAAGTTTCTAGTCAGATAATAAGGGAGTTAGACAACTTAAGAGGATTGCACGTTCAATTTCGCGATCATAACTTACAAGTGACACTGCAGGTACTCCAATTTCTTCAACTACTTCACGAACAATGCTGTCGAACATCTCCTGTGAAACCTTTCTGTTCATAAGCTCCGATTTTTGGACATCTTTGTCATCCAGATGGGTCACTATTCCAACTTCTTCAGGCTGTCAACCATCAGATAAGAATTATTATACAACTAAAGCCAAATCAACCAGGTCCTTTTGTCAGAAATAATAATGGAGAAAAGAAAACCGTGTTTACAACCGGTCCACTTGACACTAAAAAATAGAAAAAATATGTCAATTGGACCAATTCTAGAATAGACTGCCTAAGCCCATTCGCCATACCAGCAATGAGAACCAAACCTTCTTGCACGATTTCTGAGGGAGAGAATGTGCAATTAGTCAAAATTTCTATAAAGCAAAAGCTTGAAGACTAGAACAATAAAGTAGGTTGCCAATGCCTAGTATTGGAATAGCAGACTGGTGGGCGCAATATCCAGGATTGTTTTTAGCATATAAAAGCTACTTTTCAAGTTCAACCCGTATTCCCATGTTTCAATTTACCAATTCACCACGGAATGCTCCTTATGGAAGCCTATTAATATCTATCGAGTATTCGATAATATCTTTGTTTGAATATTGTCAGTTATAGATTAGATACCTCTGGGTGGCCTCCTGGGAAAACAAAGTGTCCAGGAAATTCCCCAACGTTATTGCTTCTTTGCAGCACAACTATCATCTTGTCAGATGTTTCTACAACTGCACCATTACCCAGTGGGCTGGAGGTGTGCTCAAACAGTATGCAATCATCTACAAACAAGTACAGGTATGGCAATTAGAATGCGTTTTGATAGATCATAGGGAAAATTCCCCATAAGTCCTACTTTTAACTAACATTCCAATTAAGTCCTACAAATACTTCAATTGGACAAACAAGTCCTACTTTTGACACCTAATTCCAAATAAGTCTATCTTACCATTTCTTTCCTATATTACCCTTCATATATTAATTCATACATTTATATATACACATCTTCAACCTCACCACCACCACCATCATCTTCAACCTCGCCACCGCCGCCGCACCACCATCTTCAACCGCCGCCACCACTGATTTTTCTATTTTGGACCAGATAAATTTCCATTAAAAATATGGTTGGTTGCCCAAGTAGAAAATGAAAGTCTTTACTATACTTCTCTGCAGATAATAGGATTTCTCAATTACTTTGTTGGGTAATTAATTATTTTCCTAGTAATAAATGAATTTATTAAGCCAACCTTCAATTTTTGTAGGCATGCCAAGGAGATTTGAGTGTTGGACTCTGCATGTGGGTACATCTACTCTTGGGAGTGCTGACATTTGGATCAAATAGTGATATAAAGTATAGAATTAATATAGGCTATAGCACTACACACACATCTATATGTATATAATATTTTTTGTATTTTATTAATAAATATCAAAATTCGGATGGAAGAGATTTGAAGATGTAGGTGGTAGTGGTGAGGTTGAAGATGGTTGTGCGGCGGCGGTGGTGGCGGCAGCGAGGTTGAAGATGGTGGTGGTGAGATTGAAGATGTGTATATATAAATGATATAAATGTATGAATTAATGTATAAAAAGGGTAATATAGAAAGAAAGTTAAAGAAATGGTAAAATGGACTTATTTGGAATTAGGTGTCAAAAGTAGAGCTTGTTTGTCCAATTGAAGTATCTGTATGACTTAATTGGAATGTTAGTTAAAAAGAAGGACTTATGGGGAATTTTCCCTAGATCATATTTGAGGATGCTAAAATAGATCAAACCACTAAAAATCATCTCTTACTTGATTCGGGCCGTCCCCAACAAAAAAGAGCTAATATTAATAGTAGCTTATACGCAGATCCAACGGTATTTGTTAACGTGACACTCTTAGCAAGCATTTACTTTTAAATTAAAAAAAAAAATGGGAATTCAACTAACTGAGTTAAGCCTCATTTGCGGAAAGAGCTACCAACCAACAATCCAAGGGTCCTTCACAAGTGATGTTTTTGGAAGGTTAGCAGATTATGGAAATATATTTACACTGACAATGTGACAACTTGGGGGAGATTTATTTCCAATATGTAGTGTTTCTGGGAGAATGCTTCAAGAAGCATGAAGAGGTCAGATGAGGATTCACTTTCTGGGTCCCTTTTATGGTAGGGTGACACTAGGACGGAGACGGTGAATCCCTCATATGACCAATTTTTGGATCTTGGAAATGATAGAAAATCTTGTGTAAATACATTTGATATAACTAACCTTGTACATGGCATGTCTACATGGGTTGTTTACAACTAATTGAACTTGTACATTGCATGTGTACATGGGTTGCGTACTTGACAAAATAATCATCATATAATAAATGTATGCTTTATACATGTAACATATCATTGAGTTCCGAACTATTACGTATTCAATAACTCCAGATGCATATTGAAACTTTCAAACTCTATATTCTGAAATCACCCAGTTTGACATAATTAGTAATCAGCTTTGATAAGATACTGATAGTTATAGGTTTAATACCTCCTAACCATAATCATCTGAGCTGAAGTTTGGTAACGAGGTACAGAATAGCAGAAAATTCCTCAACTGGGTTAGGTAAAGTGGAAGACAGTCCCAGCTGCAACGAAAGTGGTTGACTATTTAGAGATTATGGCAGTCATCACTTGAAAGTTCGCATGCAGGACCAATCCAGTAGTAACATCATGAATAAGATGGATCATTTTACGAAGGAGTATTAAATATGTTAAAGCAAAAGCGCCATTTTTTTATTAAATGTGTTCAACTTTAAAGAGGCAGCAGACCGCGGCAGATTCATCAGTGATCTAAAAGAAAATATGGCATATGAAGATTAGTATTTTTGAGGAAATAAGGACTGGTTCTCTCAAACTTTCATAAATTTCCAACAGCAATGTGCACACGGCAGTCATTTCAGGGCAAAAGCGGGTCCTTTACCCTAAAATTTAGAGATACTTGAGACACCTCATCTAGGTGTACTGCCCCTTCGGCACACACATCTAATTGAGAAGGCTATTCCATGTATATAGTGACTGTAATTTAGATTCACTTTTCAAAGGAACATGAAAAGTTCCCTAGCTCCAACTATGATAGGTTAGACAACTTTACCGTCTGATGAAACAAGAAACTTTTCCCACAATGGATTTAAGTTTGTCCCCATGAAAGTCCTGATTGACAAGTAAAACAATCATAACAGAGAAAAAAAAAAAAAAAAATTTGGTGTGGGAGAAAAACGCTGATGAGAAACTTATGTTGAATAACAAGGTTACAAACTAACAGTACAAAATGCCACAATGAAATTCATGAAATTAGACATAATTCACAATATCATAAACAAGCAGTATTCAGTAAGCAGCAGAGTCAAACAACAGCAGAATGATACTATTACTGGTGCATGTTTTACTTGTTTCAAAATCTAAAGTTAGAAACACAAACTGTAGTTTAATCTCATATATACCAAGTCAAGTCAGGCATTGAGGACATTATGCAGAGTATATTTCCATCATTAAATTACACTATAAACCAAATTGTTTACTTTATGACAAGAATAACACACATCCATTCAGAAAACAACTGGTTACAAAGATTATCCAACCCCTTCATTTACTATAACTTCCGGTCAATACTAACATATAGAGGTGGAAACATGCAATTTGAAACTTTCTGACAATAGTTTATAACTGGAAGCAATAAATTAAGTCTGTAAATTTCTTATTCCACGTGCATGTGCGCACGCGCGGGCGCGTGTGTGTGTGTGTGAGAGAGAGAGAACCTATAATCTGTCAAGCCAAGGTGGAGGCATACATGGGGTTCTTGAGTGGAATCCTCCCTGCAGCGCATAATGTGTCCTCCATACTGAAAATTTAATAATTATGTAATCAATTAATAGAGAAAAGATGCCAAAATAGTATGAAGATAACTTCCTTTTACAAATTACGCCTGATAAAATGCATTTGAAAATTATATGCCTTAGGTCCAAACTGTTCTGATCACCAACCCAATGGGCAATTTAAAGATGGGGTCCTTTCTTTCCAGAATCATAATGGACATTGTATCGACACAAACATCTCTGAGATATATGCACATTCTAAAAGTGTTTTGAATATTATATATAAATTGTGGTTTAAGATGTGTTTGATGTAGCTACTCCAGTACACACTGTGCACCCATAGATCGCTCATCATTATCAAGTATTATTATAGGTCAAACCTAAAATAATTATTCAAAGAAGTCACATGAGTTTATTACAATAGCAACGAAACAGTTTATGTGGTTTTGAATTCTGTACAATGGCATTAATATGAACTTCAAACAGTGAATGTTAACCATGAATTTATTTCATTGACTAATTTTTGGAAAATGATCACAGTCACATAATCTTATTTGTTAGTTCTTTTCGGTATTAGAATAGAAGACCTACACTATCGTCTCAAGGAAACAACAAAATCAGATGAACTCGTGAAAGTGTAAGTATATCAGTGAAAGAAATTGAATGCCGAATGGAGATTCACACACTCTGAATTTTGACCCATTGAAAAGTGATGAGTTCCGTTGAATCCTCCGCTCCCAAATCTAACAAAAAAATACAAAATAAAAATTTCAGATACATGATTCAGAATGTGTACAGCAGCCCAACAAACAACAATATAATTTCTTTTACTTTGAAAGGCATGTATACACAAAAGTGGCCTGTGTAATTAGATGCGTACTCCCTATCATGAATTGAAATGACATTGCTTGTGGCAATTTTTATTCGCAATATAATACCAAAACCAAAACAAAAAAAACAAAAAAAGGAAAAATGAAAAATGAAAAATGAAAAATGAAAAAAGAAAAAAGAAAGAAATTGACAGGCGGACCATACTTCACATTCTAAATTCAGATGATGTGCAACTTTTTGATTAATTTCAAGAACACTACAGACACCACTGACACCAGATTCATGATTTTTAAATAGGCGATTTCCGTATCCTCTAGCACTTACTAAGTTCCTATCTGTTAGTTATAGTGTGTGGGTGTCTTATATTGGATCAGACCCATATGATTTTGTGTACCCATCTATGTGTTGTCCTAATATTTATATATATATATATAGGACTGCTAACCAGAAAGTTAGTAAGTCAATATTACACTAATTTCAACATGGTATCAGAGCCAGATACCGAAGTTTGAGAAACTCTCTTCTCACAAAACCCTAACCCTAATCACCATCCTTCTTCCCTAATCCTAATTCACACAAACTCTAACCTTTGTTTTTTTTTTTTTGTGAAGGCAAATTCTGCTACGCAGCACCCCGGTCGGGGATCGAGCAATTTTTTTTGTGATACTTGGTCTGTTTTCGTAATTCCGATCATGAAACCCTAATTTCGTAATGGGTCATTGACTGAAAAGTTGTCTTGATATATATAGGGGTGCGGTTCCCCCTTGTTTATGTGATTAGGGGTGTGGTTCCTCCTTGTTAGTTTTTTTTTTTTTTTTTTCTGTTTCGATTCGCAGGGTCATCTCTGGATTTTTTTTTATTTAAGATTTTGTTATGGCGGATTTGTCGTCTTCCGGCGGTAGGGCTGTTGAGAACAACAACAAGCCCATTATTTCTGAGATTGTTTTTGCCTCTACCAAGCTTACAGATCAACGTTTGGATGGATCTAATTTCCAGCATTGGAGAAAGATTATTCTTTTTGCTATTCGTGGTATGGATAAGGAAGATCATCTTACTGTTGAATTCCTGAACAAGCAATCTGACCCTGCAGGTTATAAGATTTGGTTACGTGATGATGCACAGTTATATAACCAACTTATCAATTCAATGGAGCCAAAGGTAACCATGTTGGTTACCCACTGTGATTCAGTTAAAGAATTGTGGGAGTATCTACAAATTCTATATTCTGGCCGAGATGATATGAACAGATTATATGATGTATGTCAGTCCCTATTCCGCCCTAAGCAAATGGAAAGTGTCGGTGATTATTTCGCTTCGTTCAAGAAAACATATGAAGAATTTAATATGTTGATGTCTATTATGTCAGATATTCATCAGATGCAGAAACAGAGAGAGCAGTTGGTTATTCTTGCGTTCCTGAGTGATTTAAAACCTAAATATGACTCAGCTCAGTCTCAGATTCTAGCGAGTCGCGAAACTTCACTAACAGAGGCATATTCTAGGGCCCAACACTCTACTCGACAATCTTCAAGATTCAGTGATAATGGTGATAGGACTGCCCTGGCAGGTCAATCCGGAGGCAATGCTAGGGGAAAACGAGGGGGTCGTGGGGGTCGAGGAGGACGCGGACCAAATGGTCGAGTTACTTGTTTTCACTGTGGTGGCATTGGTCATATGCGTGAAAAATGCTGGAAGTTACATGGTAAACCACTTAATGTTCGGTCCGCAAATATGATATCCGGGACTGATCAGTTTACCCAGGATACTACTGTTGATGATGGTCGTGTGACTTTATCCGCTGAGGAGTACTCTCGCCTGTTATCTAATCAGGCCTCTATATCTGCCACTGTTGCTCAGACGGGTCCATCTACTGCTTGTCTTTCAGCTTCTCCTCGGGCATGGATTATTGATTCTGGAGCTTCAGACCATATGACTGGCACCACAGGTATATTAAGTGCATATTCTCCTACATCATCTCTTCCTGATGTTCGGGTGGCTGACGAATCATATATTGTTGTTCGAGGGATTGAGAAAGCATCTCCTACACCTAGTTTACAATTGTCATCCGTTTTATATTTGTCTGATCTTCCTTTTAATCTAATTTCTGTCAGTGCACTAACCAAAAGACTTAATTGTTGTGTAATTTTTTATGGTGAATATTGTGAATTTCAGGATCATTCGACGAAGAGGACGATTGGTAGTGGTCGTCGCACTTCAGGATGACTCTACGTGCTAGATGAGGAACCAATATTCATGGCGTGTTCTGGTGTGTTATCCACTCCTTTCGACCTTCACTATCGCCTTGGTCATCCTGCTCTCCCCAATTTCAAGCATCTATATCCAGCTTTTCAGTCTTTACCAGAGTTGTTTTGTGAGTCGTGTCAGTCGCGAAACATCATCGCGTGTCATATGCGTCTAAGATAAATAAACGAGCATGTGCTCCATTTGATCTAGTTTATTCTGATGTTTGGGGTCCATGTCCAGTTCAGTCTAAGTCTGGGTTCCATTATTTTATTACATTTGTGGATGATTATTCCCGTGTTACTTGGTTATATCTAATAAAACGACGTTCTGAGATTTTTTCTGTCTTTTGTGCTTTTCACAATGAAATTCGTAATAAGTTTTCTGTGTCTATTCGCACGTTGCATAGTGACAACGCACGTGAATATTTTTCTTCTCCCTTTACATCATTCATGACCCAAGAGGGTATCATTCACCAGTCTTCATGTCCAGATACCCCCCAACAAAACGGAGTTGTTGAGCGTAAAAATCGACATATTATGGAAGTTGCTCGGGCACTTATGTTTCATATGAGAGTCCCAAAAATATTCTGGAGTGACGCAGTATTGACTGCAACATATTTAATCAATCGGATGCCATCGTCTGTTCTTAAGGGGGAGATTCCACATAAAGTATTATTTCCTAACCAGTCTATTCATTCTTTCCCATTACGCATTTTTGGATGCACCTGCTATATTCGGGATATTCGACCTCAGATGACTAAACTTGATCCCAAGTCCTTACGGTGCATATTTTTGGGATACTCACGTACTCAGAAGGGCTATCGGTGTTTCTCTCCTGAGTTGGGGCGGTACCTAGTGTCATCAGATGTAGTTTTTCATGAGTCTTCTTCCTTCTTGTCACATCTTTCGTCCGCGGATCCACCTCCCACACCGCAAGTTAATGAGTTTTTGGTCTATGACTTAATTCGTGTCACATTTGTCCCCTCAGTTCGCTCAGTTCAGCCTATGTGTCCTCCCATCCAGACATATATCCGTGGACCACGTCAAATGTTTGGTTCTACTCCCGTATCTGATCCTGAGCCGCCCCATGCTGCATCAAACTCTTCGTCCTCTGATCCTCTAGTGCCAGTTCAGACATCTGACGATGATTTGCCCATTGCTCTTCGGAAGGGTAAGCACAATTGCGTTAGTTATCCTGTCTCTGCGACCCTCTCCTATGCAAGTGTTTCTTCATCATTACAGGCTTTCGTATCAACTCTGGACTCTATTTTTGTGCCTCAAAATCTATCTGAGGCTCTCTCTTCTGCAGATTGGCGAGCAGCGATGCAGGATGAAATGTTCGCCCTAGAGGCCAATCATACTTGGGACTTGGTGCCCCTCCCACCGAGCAAAAGACCTATTGGTTGTAAATGGGTATATGTTGTTAAAACGAATCCAGATGGTTCTGTAGCTAGACTTGAGGCTCGCCTAGTGGCAAAAGGCTATGCTCAGACTTATGGGGTGGATTATACTGATACTTTTTCTCCTGTGGCTAAATTTGCATTTGTACGCCTCATTATTTCTTTTGCAGCTACGTCTAGTTGGCCGCTCCATCAGTTAGATGTTAAGAATGCATTCCTGCATGGTGATCTCCAAGAGAAAGTTTATTTGGAGCAACCACCTGGTTTTGTTGCTCAGGGGGAGTTTGGTCTTGTTTGCCGCCTGAAGAAGTCTCTATATGGTTTGAAACAATCCCCATGCGCATGGTTTAGCCAAAGATCACTCAGTCTTTTATCGCCAGACGGATGCAGGTAGCATTTTACTTGTTGTTTATGTTGATGACATTGTGATCACTAGCAGCGATAGTGTAGGTATTTCTTTACTAAAAGCATTTCTGCAGACTCGGTTTCAGACAAAGGATCTTGGTTGTCTTCGTTATTTCTTGGGAGTTGAGGTGGCCCGTAGCAAATGGGGAATATTTCTCTCTCAAAGAAAATATGTTCTAGATCTGTTACGTGACACGGGGATGATGAGTGATAAACCATGTGATACTCTTATGGCTCCTGAAGTTAAATTATCTGGAGAAGATAGAGATGTGTTCTCTGATCCTGAGCGTTATAGACGTTTGGTTGTGAAGCTTAATTATCTTGCAGTAACCCGTCCTGATATTGCCTTTCTTGTAAGTGTGGTCAGTCAGTTTATAGCAACGCCTCGTATTCCGCATTGGGATCAAGTGATTCATATTTTACGATATATTAAAGGTACTCCAGGTCGAAGATTATTGTATAATAACTATGGCCATATGCGGATTAAAGGATTTTCGGATACTGATTAGGTAGGATCCCCGTGTGACAGGAAATCTACTACAGGTTACTGTGTGTTCGTTGGTGGTAATTTGATTTCCTGGAAGAGCAAGAAACAGAATGTAGTGGCTCGCTCCAGTGTTGAATCAGAGTATCGTGCATTGGCTCACTTAACTAGTGAGGTGATATATTTGCAACAACTTCTCGATGAGCTTGGTTACAAGTCCTCAGAAACGTCACAATTGTGGTGTGATAATCAAGCAGCTATAAATATTGTCTCTAATCCTGTTTTTCATGAAAGAACAAAGCATATTGAAGTGGATTGTAATTTTGTGCGGGATAAGCTACAAGGTGGACAGATATCTTTGAAGCATGTGAAGACCAGTGATCAGCTAGCAGATGTGTTTACTAAATCTCTTATGGGCAATCGGGTTTCTTATATATGTAACAAGTTGGGCATAATTAATATCTATGTTCCAGCTTGAGGGGGAGTGTTAGTTATAGTGTGTGGGTGTCTTTGGGCTTGACCCAATATGGGTCAGGCCCATATGATTTTGTGTACCCATTTATGTGTTGCCCTAATATTTATATATATATATATATATATATATATATATATAGGACTACTAACCAGAAAGTTAGTAAGTCAATATTACACTAATTTCAACACTATCATTTAAATACTCTGCAAAATACAATTAGCATATTGCGAAATTGACATTGTAAAGTAAATATATACATACGTATATATATGAATCTATATAGGTGTTATTACACGTGTCACATTCATATATATATATATATAGATATAGATATCCGAGATTGACTGACACACTGTATAACTATATAAGATAGAATAAAGCTCATTTCTAGTAATTTGTTAAAACTTCCCTAATACGAATTTGACAATGTGAAGTAAATCCATGCATCTACATTCAAAAAATACAATAACTACACCTAGAAACATATGCTAGTACATTCTCAAATTTGTGCATAGATTTGGAGATAGACTAATGTAGGCATAGATATTATTTTTAGGATATTCTAGACTCGTAGAGGGGTCTCCATTAGGATTCAGGGCTATTGGGTAGAGTCCTGGGTCCCCACACTGAAGTTGGTACACGTGGTTGACCCAATGTGTCAGGCATCGGGACGGATTACTCGTGGCCTTCTAAAGTGGTCCTTTCGCGGCAGCATAGCTTGCGGAATTGAGCAACAGACACGGGAGTAGTACCGCTCTAGGTCTACATCATGATGTTGTGGCAGTATCCCAAGGGCATTTACCACCATTTTGCACAGCTTGAGAGGCTATTGAGGAGTGATCCGTTGCACTCTTGATCCGATTGTGGTCATAGATACCGCGTAGCCGTGAGACGTGGACGTGGACAGCATGACACATCTTCACATTTTGAATGAATTGAAAAGAACATGTGGCATGGAGGTTAAGGGTATAGTTTAGTTATAATAAAATCTTATAAGGAAAATTTCACCTTTTCTTAATAAAGAACATTCCTTATTGGCTTATATTATGACCGTCATCATTGGTTGGAGACATGTGGAGCACTAGTAGGGGTCTAGGGACCACTTTATTTTAGGGCACTATTTTGGGCAAGTGACCTATAAATAGAAGGCAAAAGTGTTTGTCTAGGGATCCCAACATTCCTCTCATTCTGTTTTCCTTTCTTGGAGGCATCTCCAAGACGGCGGCAGCTCTCTCCTTCCATGAGGCATTCGGCCAGGGAAGCTTAGCTCTCTTTCATCACTTCTCACCCTTCTTTTCTCCTTGCTATCTTTCTCTCCTTTCTCTTGGTCTCTAGCTATGGGGTTTTCATTTCACTTTGAGGATTTTAGCTATACCATTGCTCTCTACCCACTCTCTAGCTTAAGATGAGGCTATGCTCTTTGCTTTTTCCATCTCCTCTTTCCTTTCTCTTCACCCTCTGTACTTGAGTTTTTGGCTATGGATCGTGACCCATCTTCCTCAGCTTGCCAGTGGAGCCATTTCTCAATTTTCTCTCCATCTATCTTGCTATTTCTGCACTTTTTCACCCACAACTGACATACACACACAGTCGCATACACCCGCAGATATATACATATATATATATATATATGCAAGTATAAAGTATTATGTTCAACTAGACTGACAGTAATTAGGAAAGGAAAGATAATCGAAGACTCACATCAGAAATGGAGTTCTCCAAATTAGGGTCGGGATGGGGTTTTCTGTCGTAAGCTTCATCAAAAACCACAGATACCTTTATGTACCCAAAATCAATAAATTATACTCAGTGATTGCATAAAGAAGAAGAAAAATTAAATAAATTGAAAAGATTCAATCAACATTGTGAAATTGCCGATTCATATATACATATATACACGTGTATAGTGGAACCTGAGATGGGGAGAGACCAGAGGGACACGATAGAAGAAGCTTGAATGGAGGACGATCCAGATCGGCGACCTCTATACTCGGAACTGCCTCTGTCTTCTCCATATCACCACAGCTTCAACTGTAACCAAGAAAATTTGTGGGAAAATTGGGCATAAGAGAGAGTGAAGGACTTTCTTTTTATTCCTTGTTTTTTTCAAAATAAATTTTTACTTTTAACCATTTACAATAACCTATTGTCACTAAAATAATATATTAATATAAATAACAACATAATAGAAAGAAAAAAAAAATTGATTTAGAAGGATAATGGTATCGGTTTGAAGAGTGTCCATGGAAAATACAGCGTAAGAAATCAGATTGGAACTAAAATTTCCAGACACAATATTATTTACAGCGTAGGGCAATTTTCACAAAAAGCATTTTTGATCAAAATTGAATATATATATAGAGGGTTTTGAAAATGTGAAGGATTATTTGATCAAAATTAAAAGTATAAGGATATTTTGTAAAAATTGTCCTATTACCTAATAAAGTCATTTTTTAACTCATGTTCAAATACCAAAAAGCTTTTTTCATGGAATGATAAGTTTTGACCCATCATAAATAAACTCTTAAGTTTCAAAGTCAATGAAAATGAAAGCTCATTTGGCGTCTTCGAACTCCACGAAAAATCAAGGTTTTTATTTAGCAATGCTTTTATGATAGAGTACCTATGGTTAGTCTTCTTCTTAAACGAAAGATGGTTCAAACTGCAAAATGTACTTTGTGTGATTTAGAACAAGAAACGTTGTTTAATGTTATTTTGGGGTGTGAATATGCTAGAATGGATTGGAAAATTTCTCCACTTCGGATTGATATTGTTCATCATTCTAGTTGTTTTTGGCTCTATCAATGAAACCTGATTTCTAAAGTGTGGGATAAACAAGATAATGCAGAGGACCTTTGGAGCATGAGTGCGTTCTTGGTTTGGCAGATTTGGAAAGCTATAAAGGATTGGATTTTTAACCATCGTCGATGGTGGCTAAATGACATTGTTGATAAAGCTCTTGGTTATTTTTTCCAATTCAAGGAAGATATTTCTAAAGAAGCCTTGTTATCTCCAAACAAAAATGTCACTCATCTCTACCAGCCTAGATGGATTCCTCCTCCTGTTGGTTTTGTTAAAATGAACTTGGATGTTGTTTTCTCTCTACCCCTAAAGGTATGTGATGGAGGTATTGTCGTGCGTGATCAAGATGGTCAAGTTCTCAAAATTGCCACCGTTCGGTTCCTTCATGTGCATTGTGTAGAAGTTACTAAAGCTTTAGTACTAAAACATGCTCTTAGTCTCTTGCAAGAGTGGGATTTTCAAGCCGTTCTTGTTGAAGGTGATTGTCAATATGTGTTTACTCTTCATCCTCATAATCCTTTAGCTTCGGTGGTAATTGAAGACATAAAGGCTTGGCTAACGCTTTTCAATTCGGTTTCTCTCCGATGGATACACCGTCATTGTAATATTATTGCCCATGAGATTACTCGTATGACTTTCTGTATGAGGAATTTTTTTTTTGTCCAAAGACCTTTGGGCCCTACCCCCAATGACTTAGGCTTTGGAGTTTGATTTTAGGGCTATTATCATAAAACCTCCAATACTTTGATATTTGTATAAAAAAAAATCCCACCACTATTATATTGCCCCCTGTAATATTAATTTGTCTCAAATTGTCCATCTCTGCACTATTTGACTATGTTAAATGATTATATTAATTTTACCCTTTTAATTATTTATCTTAATTTTTTATTTCAAGGACAATAACAAAACAACAATAGAAAAACAAAATACATACACTAACAAATATTTTCATCACCTTCAACATAAAATTATTCGATAATTTAATACATAATTATTTTTCATCAAAATATTAATAGTAATATAGACCCATTTCCTTTTAAATAAAAATTGGGATTGTGTAATTTTTGAAAAAAAAAAATATTGCTTTAATACCATGCACTAACAAGAATGGGTATATTTAGTTTTATAATAAAGTCATATTTAGCCTCAATCCAAAATTAAAATAATGATATTTTTTTTTCTAAATCCAAGTTTTTATTTTTTAAAAAATGGGTCTACATTACTATTAATATTTTTTATTTGAAAGGAAATGGGTCTACATTATATTGAAGGTGATGAAAATATTTGTTAGTGCATATGTTTTTTTTTCTTTTCTATTGTTGCTTTGTTATTGTCTTTGAAATAGGAAAATTAAGATAAATAATTAAAAGAGTAAGGTTAATATAGTTATTTAACATAGTCAAATAGTGAAGGGAGAGATAATTTGAGAAAAATTAATAGTGCAAGGGGCAATATGATAGTGATGTGATTATTTGATACAAATGTCAAAGTGTTGAGAATTTTATGATAATAGCCCTTGATTTTATTCATGTTAAAAATAAAAAATCTATAGACACTTTTCACGAATAAAAGAATTTCATTTATTCAAAGAATCATTGAGAACGAAAAGTACAACAAAATCATAGAGCATGTTTCTATTCTACATTGTCCATCTCTGTTGTTTTTATTTTATATATTTAATCTTTTTTGTTTTTTTATGCACCCACATCATTTTCACATATTTCTGTCACATGCAAAAATAAACCAAAGCCGGCCATAATTATGACGTCACGTCTCAACGTGAGCTCCGTTCATGCGAGTGCGATGAAGACGACGACGTACTACCCGAACCCGAACCCGAACCTCCCCTACTCAAAAACAAATCAGACAAGTAATTCCCCAAATCGCCCTGGCCGTATCGGACCACCGACTCAGCCCCCACTTCTCCCCGTACCACCACCCGATACTTCTCGTAAAACGCCCGATACGGCAGCGCAATCTTCTTAGCCAGCGATAATTTGATCTCGTCTCGGAGTTTCGGGTCGGGCGCGACCCACTGTAAATTCTTCCGGTACGCCTCTTCGAAACCTGAATTGAATTTGTGGAACCTCTCTTTCACTTCTTCAACTGTAATCTCCGCCGTTGGATTCTCCGGCAATGCCGAGATCACTTTGCTCCACCCCATCCGCTCGTAATTTGCCGCGTACTGTCTTACATTAGCCTCGTGTTTCGCCAACCAGTCTTCGCCTAATAGGAGCTTCAGGTTCGACTCGCCCACCTTCGAAACAATGTAGTTTAGATTGTTTGCGAGAAACAGATACGATAGAGACACCTCTTTGTATAGCCTGGCTTTGGCGTCGAGTTTACATAGGAGGACGAGAACAAGCCAAGCGAATCGGACTGATATCGGATTCGGACCGTCGTCTTCGAAGCTAGGGCTGGAGAAGTAAGATTCCGGCAACGGCGGCTGTACGGACAACGGCCAGTCGGCGAAGATGTCGGAAAGTTGTCCGCTGTAGTCGGTTAGGAAGACGAGGTAGTTCATGACATAACGCGTCAGAGGATGAATTCCGCCGCCGGTGACTGGAGCTTTCGAGGAGTCCTTTTGGATTGCAGTCTCGAAATCTGACAGCATTTTTCGGACGTTTTCGCCGAGCTTGATGAGAGAATTGACCGCTTGTGATCGGACGGCTGTGGTCGATTCGTAGGAGAAGATGGATTCGATTTCGGGCCAGAGTTCGGAGATGGACTCGTAGAGGTCGAGTATTCGGAAGATTTTCTCCGGCGATTTCTTAGATTTGGCGACGAGCTCGGGGAATGCGAAGAGAGAGAGCGCGCTATCTTTCGCGATCTCCGCGAAAGCGGACTCTCTGATTCCACCGGAGAAGACGTAATCGGCGAGAATTCTCTCGCCGTTGAAGAGAGTTTTCACGGCGCACTTCACCGCCTCTAACCACGTCTTGATCTTGATCTCAATCACATCCCAGTCCATCTTCTGAACCTGAGACGAGCTCAATTTCTCAACTCCGAGATAGTACAAGGTCTCGTCCACAATCGATTTCCGAATCAGTTTATAAATATTCATACATTCTTTTCCATAGCCGGAAGAGAACATGCAATGGGCGATCACTTTCAGATCCGCCATCGCAATCTCCGAAGCTCTATCCTCTCCGGAACTCGAACCATCACCGACCTGAAGTTCATCCTCCGACCGATAATCTTCGAAATCAGATGTGCTTGTTCTCGCCGTGGACGCTCCGGATGACCTACTCGTCACCGACTCCGGATCAAGATAGTTCCGATTCTTCGTTAGAATCTGATAGAACTCTTGCTGAAGTCTCTTCATAGCTATTGCCATTAAATTATGAGCTCGAACGAGCTTGTCGGAGCTCGAATTCTCCGAGGTGAAGAAGTGCATAGCAGCTTGCAATATTTTCACAGTTTGGAGAAACACCTCGGCCTCTCTCCGGTCGTCGGCGAAGAGAGACACGAGTTTAGAGTAGGTCGGAGCTTCCACGTCCCATTTAGTGATAATTGAGTCAGCGTTTTCTATTTGTTGCTCCATGATAGAGGAAGAAGGTGAAGAAGTGGTAGAGTGGGAAGGTGTTGAAGGTTTGGATGAAAAGAATACACTCCTCATACCTTTTCTTGGCATATCTATATGTGATATATATATATATATATATAGGTATAGGTTTTGAGTTTTGAGTTTTATGTTGTATGGATGAGTTTGTTGTTTGTTGCAGTGTGTTGGTGTGTGAGATGAGAGTTGTGGAAAGGATGAGAAGGGAGAGTGGGATATATATAGAGGTGGGGTGGGGTGTGTTTTACTTTGAGTCACACGAAATGGTTGACTATGTACGCGGTCTTAGTTTCACCTTTTTCAGATTTGGTGTGTAGGCAATTACGTAAGTAGATTTCCTAAGGAAAGGTTACGATGGAACTAATTATGTGGGTGATTATTAGTGGAGGGAAATTAATTTGCAAGCTAAGTATGAGTTTTTTGATAATCCATATGCTAGATGAAGGATTAGGCTCAGCTGTCACCTAGTAATGTTATGCATGTACTTTTAATTTGTTAATTTTTTTCCATTTTTGGCAAAGTTTTTATTTGACTTTGATTGGTAATAACTATAAGCTAAATGTAGAAAAGTTGCTCCCTCTTTTTATTTTTCTCCTGATAAATAATTTTTTAAAATTTAGCTAAATGAAGATTTAAAAATATAGGGCGAGATGGCCTAGATTCGTTTCTATCTCGAAAAACTGTACTCAAAATTTCTGGAAGAAGTTGAGAATAAAAAATGAGAGTTCTCTGAAAATAAATTCTTTTATAACTGAGTTTTTTAAAAATTATTTTTGAAAGCACAATTAAATAGAATTTTTTGTACATTTTTTTTAGGGTAATTTGCAGCCACACCTAGGACTGGCAATTCGTGTCAACAGGTTGACCAACGGGTCAACATGGCAATCTGATACTAGTTGACATGAAAATCAAACATTTTAAATATGATACAATCCAACACGAAAAATAAAAAATAAAAAATAAAAATGAAATTGAAATTGAATTTGACACAATTCAGTAATAGTTTATTAATGTATTTCAGTCCATGACCAATTAGAGAATAGAAAAAATCAGCAGATAAATATAACAATAAATATAATTGTGTCAAACGGGTCAATTCGTGTCAGAAATTGTCAGCTCTAGACACCCCCTGAACTTTGGGTTTATTGCAGCCAAATACAAGGTTTTGCTTTTTCGGTCCCATAGTCCCCTGAACTTTCAATTTCGTTGCAATGACACCCCCTGGGCTGGTGAAATGATTATAATGTCCCTTTAATTGTTTCACTTATTATATTAGGATAATATATAAAGTGTGAAATTACCCATATGCCCAAACACTTCACCCCTCTAAAATTACTAATTACACTTCCACCCCTTATTACAATATATATATATATATATTACGAAAATTAAAATTTAATTTTTTTCTTTATAATATAATTTGTATATATAATTACGAAAATATATATATAATTTTTAAAATATATATAAAATTTGAAAAAAACATATAAAATTCAAAAAAATATATAAAATTTGAAACAATATATAAAATTTAAAAAATATATATATAAAATTCAAAACAAATATATAAAATTCGTAAACAATATATAAAATTCGAAAAACATATAAAATTCTAAAAAATACATAAAATTTATATATACAGTGTGACTGAAGTTTAAGTAAACAAGACTTGTAGTCATTAGCCAAGATAACGGATCCTCTCCAGCTCTCTGCAGAGCTATTTCAATGACCACGATGGCGACACATGCCCCACGATGGTGACCGAAATCGGAATCTAACCGATACTTTATTAAAATATTTTAATCAAAATTAAATATATTAATATTTGGATCAAAATTAACGGTTTGGTTCCAATTCTCATTTTTAAAGAACCGAAAGTATCGGTTCGATTCCGGTTTCGGTTGGAATCAAAAGCGAACTGCATCGTGAATATATTAATATTTAAATCAAAATTAACGATTCGGTTCCGGTTCTCATTTTTAAATAACCGAAAGTATCGGAACCGAACCGTTAATTTTGATCCAAATAAAAATTTACTTTCGGTTCTTTAAAAATGAGAACCGGAACCGAACCGTTAATTTTGATCCAAATATTAATATATTTAATTTTGATTAAATTTTTTTAATAAATTATCGATTCGATTCCGATTTCGGTCATCATCGTGGGGTATGTGTCTCCATCGTGGCCATTGAAATAGCTCTGCAAAGAGCTGGAGATGATCTGTTACCTTGGCTAATGACTCCAAGGCTTGTCCACTTAAACTTCAGTCACACTTTATATATATATATATTTGAATTTTATATATATTTTAGAATTTTATATGTTTTTCAAATTTTATATATTATTTACAAATTTTATATATTTTATAGAATTTTATATGTTTTTCGAATTTTATATATTGTTTACGAATTTTATATGTTTTTTATTTTATTTTATATATTGTTTCAAATTTTATATATTTTTTTTGAATTTTATTTGTTTTTTCAAATTTTATATATTTTTTATAAATTATATATATATATTTTCGTAATTTTAATTTTCGTGATTATATATGCAAATTATATTGTAAAGAAAAAAAATTAAATTGTAATTTTCGTAATATATATATTTTGTAATAAGGGGTGGAAGTATAATTAGTAATTTTAGAGGGGTAAAGTGTTTGGGCATATGGGTAATTTCACACTTTTATATATTACCCTAATGTAATAAGTGAAACAATTAAAGGGGCATTATAGTCATTTCACCAGCCCAAGGGGTGTCATTGCAACGAAATTGAAAGTTCAGGGGGCTATGGGACAGAAAAAGCAAAGCCTTGCATCTGGCTGCAATAAACCCAAAGTTCAGGGGGTGTGGCTGCAAATTACCCTTTTTTTTAAAATATTGAAAAATAAGAAAATAATTTTAAAATATACAAAATAAGCAAGCTCGCATATTCTGAATTCTTATATTTTAAATGAAGAAAGTCACTGAAAACAATTGATTTTGTGTTGCTAGAAAAAGTTTAGTGAAGGGTTTCCTTGATATTTCATCCAATGTTGATACGATATTCCTGCATTGGGCTAACTTTTCTTTTTCTTTTTTCTTTTTGTTAATTTATTTACTTTTTATCACTGTTTTGTAGAACTCTCTTTCAAATATAAATTAACCGAACAACACCTATCACTTAATTTTAGTAATTCTTTTAGAACATGGGAAATTCATATTACATTTTTAGTTAGAGAAATGAGGCAATATAATATGTGTGTCCCAATATATCCTATATTCTTCACTTAACAAAATTTGAGAGCATTTGTAGTTATTTGTTTATTTGTCTAGAAAATAAAGAAAAAAAAAGGGCCAAAAAAGAAAAATCATTTGATCACTGTTAATTTTTTTTTTAGGTAACCGTGGTGTTCAGACCAGCTTATGCGCCCTCAACTAATTTATGGGTTCTGAAATTAACAACCAATGCAACTGTCCAATAGTCCAAACTTTTTATAACCAACGGAAATTGAACTTGAAACCTAATAATTTTTGTGGCACTAAATTCTTATTTTTTCCCAACTGAACTACTCGGTCGGGATTCGCTATTAATTTTTTTCTTGCAAGAGTTTCCTGTGTTATGTCATACATTGCCGTCCTTCTTTCTTGAGCTTGAAGCTTCCTCTCTTCCAACCAAATTTATTGCATTGATGTCAAATTGGTTAATATGCCGCGTGAGCCTAGTCCAATCGTTTTCTTAAACCACAATTCTTTTTTATTTTATTTTTTGTTCTAACTTTTTATGCAATCTTACCTACCATGTATATAGAAAAAAAGAAATATATATATATACATAAAGCTTCTTTAAATTAAGAGTCTAAACTTAATTTTATTGATCATAGTGCAACTAATCACACACCCACTACCACATACTTGATGTTTATAATGTATATAATATATGTATATATTATAAAGTATAAACTGGAGAGCGACTGTTTCCAATATGCTAGTATTTTGCAGTTGCAAGTCGTACCAGGAGACCAAGCCTGTACACAAGAGTTACGTGCATGTATATAATACACTACTTGTATATATATGTTGACAATGTATATCAAGGAAAAATCGTCACTGGTATATGACCGTTACTGTTCCGAATTGGTTGATTATTTTGTTGCGGAAGTGTTCTTATTATTAGAAATCAATAGGGAGTCAGATAGAAGCAGCTACGGTAAAGTTTTGCCATTCATATATATGTATATATATATATATGTATATATATATAATTTACAAAGAATCAGATACAAAATAGGATTTTAATTTTTGTATAGATAAATGGTAAACGTGGTCCTCTTTGACTAATGTTAAATCACCAATAGTCAATTAGTTTGACTGGAATTACTTCTACCCATCTGTCCTGTTTTAGTTGTCCACGTTTAATTTTTTAATTTTTTGTATTTTTTATTTTACCCTTTGATAATATAATATAGTTGTAGTTTTTATTGGGGCCATCATTTTTTGAACTTAATGAAGAGGGAAATTTTGTGAAAGTATATTGTATTAGGATTCAAAACTGGACAACTAATTTAGAATAAGTAAAGTAGGCAAAATGAATAACTAAATTAGGACAGAAGGAGTATTTTCTAAGGTGTCTTACCAAATTAACAAGCAATAAAATAATATTGCAAAACCAACTTATAAATGATTTCCTTTCGAGAAAAAGATAATTAAGTGATCAAGTATTACTCTCTCTGTCTCAATTTAAACATTCATATTTTTTTTAGCCGTTTTAAAATAAGTGTCTCAAATAAAAAGTCAATGCATTTTATTATTTAAATTATTAATTTAACCTTTAAAAATTTAAGTTATAAAACATTTAAACTAGGATTGCAAGCTTTTAACTCCCTATAATATACATATAGTGCAAAAAAACCTATGGTTCTTGTTGACCCTAACACTACAAGAAAACATGGTTTTTGAGACGGTTCAAACTGTCTCTAAAACTTCGAAAACTGTCATTAATAGTCAAACTGGACCGTGCCTGAAAAAAACGTCTTAAATAGTCTTTTGTCACGGTAAAGTTGGAGCGTCGCTAATGATGAGTTTTTAGTCACAGTAAGGAGCGTCGCTATTACTTTGACTATTAGGGACGCTTTATACCGTCCCTAATGATTTTATTAGCGACGGTAAATAACCGTCACTAATAAGGTACTTTTTGGAACGGTCGCTTTATACCGTCCCTAATTATTTTATTAGCGACGGTAAATAACTGTCCCTAATAAGGTACTTTTTGGGATGGTCTCTTTATACCGTCCCTAATTATTTTATTAGGGACGGTAAATAACCGTCCCTAATAAGGTACTTTTTGGGATGGTTGCTTTATATCGTCCCTAATTATTTTATTAGTGACGGTAAATAACCATCCCTAATAAGACACTTTTTGGGACGATCCAAATTGTGTGTCACAATTAGTTATATCATTGGTAACGGTCCGTTCTGTGACAAATGTTTATTCGCCACAATCTTAAACTGTCTCAAATAATTTTGTTGACTATTTGCAATACTAAATAATTCTTTTTTTTTTCCTGGCTACCAAATGTCCAATCTGGATGATGAAATTAAGAATATAAGATCTATAAATTAAATGACAAAATTAAACATCAAATAAATAACAAAAGAAATTAAACTGCCATATATAAATCTTTAGATATTTACATTAGAGCAACACCTATAAATTAAGTACGAACATGTCCAAAAGAAATAAGTAAGTAAGCTCCATCCAACACTTGGAAAAGAGCAAAATATGCAAAAAGAACTTAAGAACTACCCTAATGGCTTCCCACCACTAAAGCATTAAGAGAGTTTCATTACCAAAAAATGGAAGAAAAATATTCTAGAAATTACTTAAAACTTCCAACAAAAGTGATCACTCACTCTCTAATCATTTAGCCATCAGGTTGTGGTAATGGGGGTGGTGGTTGTGACTGGTGGTGGTGGTGGTGCTGTCGGTGGCGACTGCTGGTGGTGAGAGTATTGAAACCATGGTGGGGCTGAAGATTGTTGATACTGCCACGGTGGTGGCTGCTGATAACTGTTAAGCCATGACGGTGGGTGTTGGTTTTGTGCAACCAATGTCTCCAACACTTTGTTTGTTTTTTCCAATTGCAGCCGAATGCTTGCTACTTCCTCCTCCAATTTCTCATTTTTTTCCGCCAATTTCTCATTTCTTTCCTCCGCTCTCTCTGCCCTTTTCCGAGCTGCCTCATCATAAGATGATGATGCACGTTTTCGACTAGGAACAATGTAACCATATCCAAGCCCTCGAGGATAACCTTTCCTAACTCCCATGTGTTCAAGCATTATCTCCACATCATCCGGGCTTGAATTGGTACCATCAGAATTATTTGAAACTTGGCCAACTTTCTCCTTCATTTCATCCTATAATAAAAAACATATTAGATGTATTTGACAAACATAATTACTGCACAATACACATACTCAAATTAAAAGTACATAACTGAAATGTATATATCACATCAGCGAAGGTTTCATTAAAGATTAATAAGTCATCACACCACAACTATTTGTATATAGCTAAACATCTTTTCCATTCAAAGACAAATCATTACATTCAAAGCTTTGAAATTAAGAACACATTTACTTGGCATCTTTCATTTTTAGTTCACTATGAAAGTTATCACTACATATTGATACCTAGAAATTGTGTTAAAAATAAGCATACGTTGCTATCTACATCATTCTGATGGCGAGCAGAAATTTACTGCAGCTTTGCTCATTCTAACATATTAATGAATATCCTGTTATCGGTTCTGAACTGGAATACAATATATATATATATGTCAGTGTTGAATTTATATTAGTAGTGTTGGATACTAAAGATGTTGGTCAAGACAATCCACATGTTCACATCCGTGGGTGGAGGTGACTTGTGATGTCAATTAACAGCTCAATGACACTGGTCTGAGTGGCCATGAGCATTGATGCATAAAAAAAATCACCATTTTTAATAATACAGCAGCACAATATACCAATAAGCAAGTCTTCTAAACAATGACCTTAAAAAAGATGTTAATGCAACGACCTTAGAATTGAATATAGGTGATAATAATCTTGAGCAAAAATATAAATTGTCACTCAAATTCTTCCGGAGACACCTCCATTAGGAGCATCACACTTGGCCACACCATAAGGACAAGTTGTTTGCCAGCAAACATTTAAAGAGGGAGCAATCTAAAGAATTTTTAATAGTTTTAAAGGGGGAATACTAATATTTATTACTATCTTATCATTTTCTTTCAAAAAAATAAAAATTCAAAGGAAATAAATTTCCTATGGGGAGCAGCCTCATTAAAGTAACTATGATACATAAACCATAAGGTAATTATCACAATAGGAGTTATAGCTAACAATATGCAGTTTAGAAACTTCCTGTACCATAACTCTCCCTAGTCTTTTAATATAAATTACTTTAATAGCATTTCATGCTCCAAGTCATTATAATTTGTTTGAGAATTAGGGATTACAACCATGTCTAAAGTCAACTTTAATCATGCAAAAAATAGTCAATACTGTAATTGTTTAGAACAAATGAAAGCTAAACAACCAGGAATTGCAAAATAAAAAAATAAACTCACATAGGTTTGCTTAGCTTTCTCATTTACCCATCCAGAATCTTTTTCTATAATGTGTGTCTTTGTACATTTGAATTGCAGGACTATCCTCATCAACCTCAACCCCCTCTTCTTCTTGACTTTGCCTTTTGTTGCGTTGCAATATAATATTAAAGTTAAGTCTTAGACATGATTTAGATAAATAAGAATATTAAAGTTTGATACTTATTGTTTGATATTTTATGTACATATATAGATAAACGCTGGACGTAGGACATGGAGCCAGAAATTTGTGGAACATTATTCTTCGAACGATTTAATTTATTCTGTTCGCTTAGATCCTGTGTAGTGTTCAAAAATTATTAAGAAATCAAGTTAAAACATCCAATTGCTACTCAAAAAAGAAATAATACAAATCAAAAGTTTAAACATAAACCTGGAACTTCTGTGTGCTCCACTTATCACACAAAGCTTGCCAAACATTAAGTGGTATATCAACAAAAGGATGGCGACGTGCATTCTCAATCGGAAGATGCTGATTGCCTGACAGGTACATAGGTCTGACATATTGCCTGATAGGTCTGCTCTTGAATTTTGTTGGTGTTGTAGTTATCTTGCACTTTATTGTCTATATCAATATTTTTTCACTTTACTTGGGAGTAAATATAATTATTTGTTGTCTATATGAATTTAAGAAAGAAAACAATAAATAATCAGCACTTGATGGTTCCATTTATCTATTGTCAATATGTTATTATCTTAATTCTTTATCTTCCACATCAATTTTTATTAGCTATTTAATTAAGTTGGATTCCCCTCTTTTTTTCTTGGTTGTATATTGTTCATTAAAGAGGAAACTCTTAACAATCATTGGATAGCAAGAACTGTCACATGGAAGCAAGCTCAATTGGAACACCTTAAGAACTGCGTATAAAAAATTATTCTTGAATTCTATTCTTCTATTCGAAACTACACGTTTAGTAAAATTACTTTTACCATATTTTTGTTACCACCTCTATCTATATTCATGGAAGATTAAATCCCAGTTAGATTTCCTATTCCTAATCCACAAAGTAATGAAAAGACCCTAAACTACGACCTCTAAAGGTAACAAGATAAAAAAAATTACATAGTACAACTCTTTAAATTTAAAAACTTGAATCTTCTCAATTTCTATAGCTCGCCACTCATTAGGGATTATTATAAGGGGATTTTGATAATCTGTATCTCTAAATATCAATGAGAGCTCCAATGGAATAAGAAGCTTGTTTTGGTGTATTTATTAACTTTTACAAGATTCTTAACCATATTATATAGAGGAAAATAAAAAGGAAAGAAAAAAATAACATTGAAGAAAGGTTAGAAAAAACCTTGGCAACAATCTCGAAACTCCTTTCAAGCAAAGATCAAACGTTTCTCTCTAGCAATTGCAGGAATGAAGCATATGATCGATCAGTCGGATTATACATAATTGATATACGTGTGTGTATATATATATATATATGCGTGTGTGATGAAAAATATACTTACAATTGGCAAATAGAAGATCTGAAACCATATATAGGAAAAACTAAGAAAGAGAACGCGATTGGATCGATCCACTTTTGTTCTGGAGTGTCTCCATGGCGATGGGTTTGTGGGTCTCTCTGAAAGAATGAACGAACTGATAAAAAACCTAAGTGTAAGATGTTATATTCTAGATGCATCTTATACACTTAAAACGACGTAGTTTTGCTAGATAAATTATTATTAAAATATTTGTCTAAAATATCTTCTTTTCTTGCCTGCGAAACCCAAAATTAATAGCGCTAAATGTGGCGTCGTCCCCCAAAAAAATTTCTTTTGTCGCGGCTTAAACTACATGTGCCCACAAATATGCGTGTTTGGCACATTATGGTTTGATGGTGCCTAAAAAGTAATCTTTGAGGGACGGTCTTAAAGGACTGTGCCCAATAATGCACTTTTTAGTGACAGATTTTGGACCGTCCCTAATGGACCGTGACTAAAGGGCCAATTTCTTGTAGTGTAAATGTTTGATTCGCAATCGAATTATCCATGATTCTTACATCGGTGTGGGGGTGGCCGTCGAGCTTGGACTTGAGAACTAGTGTGGTCATCGGGCATGGATTGGGGGTGGTCGTCAGGGAAGCCATCGGTTCATTGCGTGTAGTTGTGGTCGAAGAGGAGGAGGACGTGGAGCTCTTGCACAGTGTTTGTCTCACTTAGGGTTATATAAAATTAAATTTAGGGTTATAAATTAACCTAAGACCCGGGGTAAAATGGGTTTAGGTTTTTAAAACATTTCAAGGGTAAAATAATCATGACAAAAGAGTAAATTGGGGATAAAATATTTTAAATAAGTCATGTGAGAGGCACATGCCATTTTTCGGCGACCCATAGTTGGAATGTAGCAAGGTTAAGTTGTCACATTTTTAAAAAGGTTAAATGTCAATACACAAAATTTTAAATTAATAGGTGTTATACACATAATATCTATATTACAAGGTGTTTTCAGTACTTGCTATCACATCACTATGATGAGACCATAAATAAAGTTAGTAACTAATTCATTATGGACAATACTTGGGTCCTGCCCCATGATGACTAAGTTCGTTTTCCTCGTTGATGTGGTCCAATACAAGTTGGACACGTGGCAAAAATATTTTTTTAAAAAAATTAGCATTTATTTGTGTATTTATAGATATTGTGTCCGTTTGGGAAGGCTTCGTGATAGGTGAAGTTTGTTTTCAAAAGTAAACTGTGAAAAGTAATTTAAATAAAAAAGCTTTAAAATGGAAAATGTGTTTGGTGGAAATATTTTAGAAAGTTAATTTAGAATTGAAATATTTTTGAATTTAAAATGTCAAAAATTTGTTACATATACTTGGAGAGAGAAAGAATCATAAACAAATATTTAACTATATAATGGTGAGAAAAACAATAGTAATAAAAAGACATTTGGGGTTAGCATTGTAAATATAAAATATTTAATGAGGTTAAATTAGTAAATTAAATATAATTATAGATATATATTCATATTGCTTCCCGAAAATTATTCCAAAAGCAAGTGAATGCTTTTATTAAACGGACTTTTAAATTGTTTGCTTATATTAAAAGTCCATTTAATTTTATTGAATTTATCAAACACCCATATTTTGTAGAAAAGTGATTCTAGAGTTTACAAGCCCATTTTGAGGTCTTTAAAAGCCCTCCCAAACGGGCACATTATATCTAACTTACTTTTTCAAAGAATATTTTAGTCATGTGTTCAACTTTTATTGGACCACATCAGCGGGGAGGACGAATTTAATCCTCATGGGGAATAGGTATTGGGTACCCGGGGATAAATTCACGTGGTGCCCCAAACCAATAATAAGATAAGTGTAATACACGCATGGATGAATACAAAATATGATGACATTCAATCACTTGCATGTGTTATGCATGAAATATTTTAATTGATTTAGATTATCACGTCATAGTTATCCCTGGGGTTAACCAATAATTTTACCCTTATGGGGCAGGATCCATTAAAATTTATCATTTAAAAAAATTGGGCTACCCAAAAAGAACTTAGGCCATGTTTGGTAGGCGGTCTTTCTGGTCTGGTCTGGTTTGGTATGGTCTGGTCTGGTCTAATCTGATCTGGAAAAGTCTGTTTGGTAAACGGTCTGGTCTTACTATTTATTTATTCTTTATTATAATATTTATTTATTTATTTATTAGTTCTTCACTTTATTATTTTATCATTTATATTATTAAATTATTATTTATTAATTTATATATTAATTTATAAATATATTTTATTTATTTATTATTATTTCATTATTTAATTCATTTTATTTATAAATTATTTATTCATTTTTAATTATTTAAAAATATATTTTATTAATTTAATATTAATTTATTATTATTATACTCATTTTTTATTATTATTATGAAGTATTTATTCATTATTATATTTACTTATTATGTATTATTATATTCATTTATTATTATATCTATTTATTATTTTTTATTATATATATTTATTATTTTTTATTATATTTATTTCATTTTATTTATTATTTATTATTTTTATTATATTTTTGAATATGTTTTATGTAATTTATTATTATTATTTATTATTTAGTCCATTTTATTATTATTATTATATTTATTTATTATTATTGTATTCATTTTATTATTATTATTATGTTTTATTTAATTTATTATTTATATTATTAATTATTAATTATTAATTATTTATAAATATATTTTATTATTTATTCATTTATTTATTATTATTATATTTATTTATTTATTATTATTAGGTATTATTTATTTTATTTTGTTTATTATTTATTATTTATATTTTATTTTTAAAATATGTTTTATTTAATTTTTTATTATTATTATTAATTTATTATTATTATTTATTCATTTTTAATTATTTATAAATATATTTTATTAATAAGACCAGACCGGACCACCAGGAACCACCTTTTTTTTTTTGTCTGAAATGAGGCCATTTTGGTCTGATTTGGTCTTACTTGGTCTAACCAAAAATTTGGGACCAATGCTACCAAACACGGTCTGGTCCCATAAAACGTAAGACCAGACCAGACCACCTGGGACCAGACCACCTACCAAACAGGGCCTTATAATTTTGGAACAACAGAGAGTACTATATATCTTCAAATCTTTTGTTTTCTTTTGTTTTTTAACATAGAAACAATATCCCTTCAAATTTTTTCCGCTTTGCTTTTTTTTTTTCTTTCAACCCAATGGACCCTAATTAACGAATATTAAAGAAAATATTCATTTTTCGTAGCCCTTAATTAATTACTTTCGACTGGTCAAAATGTAATTAATTATTTTAATCATTGTTAATTAATTTCTAACGAAATTCTACAAACTGATTCCATGTACTACATTTTCGCGTAATTAGTAATTCAGTATGATATATCCGTTTATGGAACGCATGCTAAGATATATATATAATATTTGGTAAATACTTATTGTTTCCGCTTAAATGCTTCAATTTCTTATATGCCTATTTATAGATGTGCGTATACAAACAAATAGTAGCTGATAAAAAGGATGACATATAGTGGCAGTTAATATTTCCATTTCCCACAAATCTAGCTAAAGAAATAACATAAATACCTATAGTAGCCGATAAAAAAGATGACATATAGTATCATATATATATATATATATATATATATATATTTATTTATGAGTTCCATTTCCTACATTAATGATTAATCTAGTTAGCTAGGAAGTAGTATGGAATTTTCCTGTAAGCAATATAGAGAAATATATGCTGTATATAGATGAGAATTCCAATTTTTGGATTATAGTTTTTGTCTCTTACTTAATGGGTTTTGTGTGTGTCTCTAGCTCTCCAACACTCCCGTAAGCAATGTCGCAAGTGAAATCCACTAACTTCATGAATTATTGCAACACTAATTATTTCTCCCTATAGTCAATTTAGTAATGTTACCATAATTGAACTCCCATATATAAGCCATGATGTAATTGAATCCACTAACATCATCTAATTCAAAACAAATCATCCCTACCTCTCTCTATATATTCAATATAATAATGTGACCGTTAAATATTGTTGATGAGGCATTTCATTACAAGTTAACAACTTTCAACTGCCAGTCATGGCCATGCATATATGAACTGAGCTTGACTGGATGAAGCATTGACAATGGCAATATTATGTATATATATATATACACACACTTCTTCGCAAAAATGGCAATATTATGTAAGCTGGTTTTTAGCGCTATACTATATATATAATGGGTTACAAGATTGTGAGATATATAGTTAAATGCCACCTTGACTTGCATTTTAGTTGTCTATTTTTTAATTATTTTTTGTACTCCGGATCAGTTTACGCACACATTGATTAATTCACGGGACCCTGAAATTAACAACCGATTTCACCTTCGAGTAACCCAAACAATATGTAATCAATAATAATCGAACATGAAACATAATGTTTAATGATCAAGTCGAAGTACATGATATAGAGTTTTAGAGATTGTGACTCACCACTGACTGATTAATGCATTTGCATCAAAAGAGGAAGACTTGTTCTAATTAACTGTAATTTGTTTTTATTTTTAGTGAAACAACGGTAATTATACTAGTTATATAAGTCGAACGTACTAATTAAATCATGTTCAATATATATATTATGTTGAACGGTAATTATTGCAGGATTTAGACATCAAATTGAGAATTCGGGATTAAGACAAATATATTAATGACATATCACCTTTTTTTTCAATTAATTATTTAGGTAGCTGGTTTCATCAATTTAATCCGAAAGCGTAATTTCAATTTTTTAAGTATGGTTATTTCATTCTGAATATGTAATTTTCAAGAGTTTAAATTGTACAATAATCTAAAATACAAAGAGAAATAATAATTAGCTCGAACACACGAGTTGACACAGGACTTGGGATAGTAGATAAATTTGATTTGATTCATGTTAAAATATCGTTTTGCACAAATCCAATAAATTAATAGAGGTGAAGCCCTAAACATTTCGTTATCAAAAAATCTAAACATTTCGTTATCGAAAAAAAGAATAAATTACCACATATGAGAAATAATGTCTGGTGTGTATGTTTGACTCCTAAAGGAAAAAACACAAGCAATTTCCCCAGTGATTCAGTGTTCAGACTACAAAATTCAAAACAGAAATATTAATTTTTGTTTTGATGGTACAAATTACAATAGGGTCAGTACATATCGATTCTCCAAAAAGGAAAAAGTTGGGAAGTATATATATATATACAAAATACAAATACGGGAATGTATAAGTATATACCACGATATGACAAATCTATAAAAGATTCTAATATAACAATATAAATAAGAAATAGTAATTTCATATAAAATAAATTATTATTTTTCAGTTTCTTATAATGTAAAGAAGGCTATCATTGCTATGTACACATCAAGCAATTAAATATAGCAAAAAAGAATATCTCATAAATTATCCTTAAATAAATTATGATACATATAAATTAGGGTTAATTATAGTTAGGCACTCTTGAAATATGTCAAATAAGAGATAGATCCCCTATTGTTTGATAAATTACAGCTAGACTCCCTTAAGTCGATCAAATTATATTTTCGATGACTGGTAATGTGAAATTACATCTTTAATCATGCCTATATTTCATTTAAAAGATCTAAAATTATTATTTTGTCAATTACTTATTTACAAATGTAATTTTAGTTATATTATAAATTTTAAATGAGGGTATTTTAGTATTTTCACATGTCTTTTGCATCTACTCGAGGGTATTTAAGACATTTCACATCTGAAAAGTGTTGACATCAACATTGACCGAATTTGACCACGCCGGTAGGGGGTATCTATTACAACTTACAAACTCGAGGGAATCTAGTTATAATTTACCAAACGATAGGGGGTCTACTTGTTTGGCATATCTCGAGAGAGTCTAGCTGTAATTAATCTTATAAATTATTATATTTTAGAAATGAAATTTAAATTTTTTATTATTATTATTATTTTTTGTTGTATAGAGAACCTAACAGAACTCATCGTACCGGAGCTTGCCATCCTTAAGTTGAACACTACCTGCTTGATCACGTTCCTAGAAATCACAGTTCCTCTGTCGAGCCGGACTGATTGGCTCGATTTTAACATTTAGATTTGATAAAAAAAAAAAAATCTTTAGAAATATATAAAAATATATATCAGATATGAAGATATGTTTTAAAGTGAATATATATCTTACGCAGGTTTAAAAAAATATACAAAATTTAAAGATTAGAGTACAAAATCTAATTTTTGGATTTTATATAATTTTTATATATTTGCAAAGTTATTTCCGATCCATTTTAGCGTAGGTTTTAGTTGTTCATGTTTGAAAAGTTAATAATTTTTTAATATTTTTTTTTCTATTTTACCCTTGATAATGTAGTATAGTTGTGGTTTTTAGTGGGGTCCATTGCTTTTTGAAGTTATTGAAGAGGAATAATTTTGGAAAGTATATGATAATATTGTATTGAAATTTAAAATTGGACAATTAATTTTAGACAAGTAAATTAGGCAAAATGGACAACTAAAAATGAACGGAAAGAATAGTATTTCGGACGCAAAAAACACAAGAGTTATAAAACATAAGCACTTCTGACACTTGTTAAGAGTCGGGAAATACCTTTTACCGATGCCTTTTATGGTCACAAATCCATCAATTTCTTGTAGTGATATATATATATAAGATATGAAGATACGTTTTAAAAGTATCAAATAAGTATTCATGAGCATTTGAAAAATGTAATATATATGATACCTACACTATACCAGTATATTATTAACGTGAAAATATCTCTCTTTCCTGGTCCCTCAATACATAAATGATGTTGATATTATATTTTTATATACCTTCTTATTGAAGTAAGAATTGACTTACTACAATATGTAATTAAAGAGAAAGAAAGGTTAGTTGACATGGAGTTAATCAATTACTTTCCAAGAAAGTATCATAAATCTGTCTAATAGAACAACATTGGATAATATATATATATATATATATATTAATAAAATTGGTCATTTTTCAAATTTATGAATTAGAAATTTCATTTGACACTTGACATGTAAGTCTTACTACGGCTTCAATTTTTCTATACTCGGATAATCGATCGATGACGTGTCTATATGATTATGGTAATAATTTTTTGATCAACAGTTGAGGGAGATGTTGTTCTCCTTGACTCTGGTGATTTCTTGGAAGGTGCCACCAATTTTTGTTTTGTTTTTATAAACGTGATGTCCGAGCCAACTTACGCATATCTCTCGACTAATTCACGAGATATTATCATATTTTGGTATCTGAATCCTTATAATGAATTTTTGGCAGAGGGTGATTGTAAATTATTCAACACATTTTAATGGGTTATGTTGAAAAATTTATTTAGAGTGCTGATTTTTTTTTTTTGGCACTAAATTGATTGAACTAGTTAGTCCAATTAAAAAAGAGTTTGAGACATGATATCTCATTAAATATCAAGTAGACATAGTCTGAATCTTATTCAATTCGTGTAGGAATCACTTTACATGAGTTTCGTGCATGGATTAATGGGAACAAAGCCCCAAATACCTCCCAAATATACATTGAATATTTTTTCTTCCCAATATCAATATTTTTACATCTAAATAATGCACGTAAATCGTGTTTTAACACCCTTATAATATGCTTTGGAGTATGACGGATTTAGTTAAGGGCCACTGAAAAAAAAATTTATATATTTTTTATCTTTAAATTTTGGATATTTTGTATTTAACCTTTATTGAATTTTTTTTTACCTTAGATACCACAAAATTTAGATTTCTTTACAACTAAGTCTCCACTGAAAATTTGTTTTAAATCCCAAAGAAATAAATATATATCATTTATACCAGAAAAACCCAAAAAATATATTTTTTAACCCCCACTAACACAGATCCCTAGATCCATCACTACTGTGGAGTATAGAAGAAATATTTTAAAAGATGAATTAAATGTGTTGAAAAACACTACATATGGAGCCCATCTCATCTAAAACGTAATGTGAAAGTAGTTAATTTTCACTAGAACATTGGAAAAGGACGTCATAGCCAAAAAGGCAAAAAAAAGAGTTAATTTTATTTACACCCCTTCAAGTTTATCTTTATTTCAATCACACTCTTCCACATTTGAATATTTTCATTTACAATCCCTTTTATTTGAGATTCTCATCATTTAAACCCCCTTAACGATGATATCATCCTAACTTTTCTTGTAAATACCTAAATTACCCTCAATAGGATAACCTAGTGTGTTTGGAAACAAATGATAAATTATTTTATCAATTTGACCCCCTCCAATAATTTAATCATTTAATTTGTATTAATTTTTAAAAATATATATAAAATTTGAAAAACATTATAAAATTCGAAAATAAATATAAAATTCAAAAAATATATATAAATTTTAAAAAAAACATATAAAATTTGAAACAAATATATAAAATTCAAAAAAATCATATAAAATTCGAAAATATATATATTAAATTTCAAAAATAAATATAAATTCTCAAAAAACATATAATTTTTTTAAAAAATTATATAAATTTCGAAATAAATATATAAAAAATTGAAAAAATATTCTTTTTTATTTATAAAATAATATATATAAAAACTAATAAAAATATATTAAAATAATACAAGAAATTTGAAAAATTAAAAATAGTAAATTTATATATATATATATATAATGATGTATTTATTCGATATAGAAAAAAAAAAAAAAGAACAAATCTACAATGAAGAAAAGGTTAAAAAAAAATAAAAATCAAAGATAAACACTTCAAAATAATATAAATGTACCTATATTTATGAGATATTTATTGGAACTAATAAACTATATTAGCGTGTATAAACTAATCTTTTAAACTAGCAAATTTTTCTTCAAGTTTCCGTTTTTTTAGAGGGTTTGTTGGGTAGGGTTTTATCTTTTCACCAAAACTTCTATCTATCCCATGCATACATACATATATGTATTTTAATTAAAGCTGAAAAAAAAATTAAAAAAAATTTAAACTGAAAAATAAGAAATTAAAATTGCAGATATGTGTTATATATATATATGTGGGTGTGTGGGTGTGTGCACGCACGTGTGCGTGTGTGCAGGTGTATGTGTGTGTTGGAGGTGGGGGTGGGAGTTTAGTGGTGGCGGTGGCAGGGCAAGGTGGGGTGGAGGTGGCGGCGGGCTGTGGTGGTGGTAGGGTGGGGTTTGGGGATGGGCTATGGTGGCACGGGGGGTGGAGGCGGCGGCGGTGGTGGGGTGGGAAGTGTTTGGATATAAGATTTAAGGTTTGGATATAAGGTTAACACTATTTTAGGATTAAATTAATTTAATGGGTGTTTGGATCAAGGGTATTTTAAACATTTCATATCATAAGGGAATGTAATTAAAAATATTCAAACCTGAGAATATATGATTGAAATAAAGACTTACCCAGGAAATGTAAATTAAATTAACCTAAAGAAAAGAGAAAAAAAAAAAAAGGCATACACGACATGCCTTGGTATGCATGTCACTCTCACATTACGCGTTAGGTAATATATATATATATATATATATATATATATATATATATATAGGTATTTATATATATATAGGTATTAATCTGAACAAATGGAGCCATCAGCCAATTCTCATGTAACGTTTTGGATTTCGCTATCAACAATAAAATGACATATACGAATTAAAAACATCGTATTCACACACTGTCTACAAAAGAAAATGTAACTTCCCTTTCAGCTCCTTGACAATTGTAAGAATATTTATTAATGTAATGACATTATTCTGATAAAAAATTATGTTGAGAGTTTAGAGTTTTAGATTGGGTTGTTAAGTGTTAAATATGTGTACAAAATAGTGAAGATATAAAGAATATTTAGTGGAACAATGGTTGGAAGCGGCAATGCAAAGAAACAAAGATTTTAGAGAAAGTTGTATGTTGTTACACCGAGTACTCGGTGGGAATGTTACCAAGTACTCAGTAAGGTGCGAACTTGCAGCCGTTTGCGCAAAAGTGTATTTTCCACCAAAACATTTTGCGAACTTGCACACGAAAAGGTTCACCGAGTACTCGGTAAGTGGGTACGCATAATTATTTTTGGGAATGTTTATTTTGATATGTAATTGATTCCTAACCACTTTGTGACGTGATTAGAAGCTATTATTAGTATATTGGACTATTATTAACATATTTATTTATATTTGGAATATTTAAATGGTGGAAATACGAATCCTGATTGGAAAAATATTCTTACCATTAATTGAAGACTCTTCTCTGTATATATGAGTTAAACCTAAGATAATGGCGTGACTTTTGGAGAGATCTCTGCAATTCTTATACATATTCATATTTTTCTACAGAAACATATATATCTATAGAGAAAATTATTTATTGATCATCTATATTCTAGTTCTCTCTTATTATTGAATTTTTTCAATTGTGCTTCTACACCAAAGATCGTTATGCACAATTGGATGATCTAGTTGCTGAAAATCATCACACCACCTTGATCGAAGCAGGAAGCTTCGTGGTTCTTTGATCCGTAGAGAAGCGGAACTGTTAGTGTATGGAGATCGGAGCGAGAGCTTTGTGGAGCGCGAGTGATTCAAGACTGTCAGACATCGAGTGGAGAAAGACATATAAAAGTGATTTGTAAGTCTAAATCTTCATAGAGTCTTGTACTTCTTGATTCATAGTGTATCGATACCCGAGCGTATCCGTGATTTTTTTCCTGGAGTCTTTCCAAAGTTTTTTCACGTAAAAATATTGGTGTCGTCTCTGATTTATCTTATGCACTTATATTTATTATTGCGTGATTTATATTGTGATCGAATTGAATTAAAATTGACTTTTCCGCTATTAAAATTTTAATTTGTCAATTAATTCTTAAAAACCTATTCACGCCCCCTCTAGGCTTAGTTCACATTTTGCTAGGTAATTTCAATTGATATCAGAGTAAGGTTTGCCATGATTTAGGTTAACGACCTAGGGTTAGATCTTGAACTTAGACGATTGATTTACCTCGTGAAGGAGGGTCAGTATCTAGGTCTCCTTTATTTGATGGCTCTAATTATACGTATTGGAAAGCTATGATGAAAATATTCTTGAAATCTCTTGACGAGAGAGTATGACTTACTATAAAAATAGGGTATTCACCTCCCACTATGATAGACGCGATTACTAATAAATCTAAATTAAAACCGACTAACGAGTGAAGTACTGCTGAAACAAATAGTTTTAATTGAAATTCTAAAACCTTGAATGCTTTAAACAATGTCGTTATCTCTAGTGAATTTAAAAGAATTGCTACGTGAGAAAATGCTAAAGAAACTTGGGATATTTTTCAAGTAACTCGTGAAGAGACTTCAAAAGTTAAAGAAGCAAAACTCCAAATGTTTAATTCTAAATTTGAACAGCTTAAAATGGAAGATGATGAAATTTTTGCTGACTTTTAGGATAAACTAATCGACATAGTAATGAGTTGCCATAATCTAAGAAAGACTATTCCTGAGACTACTATAGTGAAAAAGATTTTTAGGTCCTGAACGTTTTCGGTCTAAGATTACTATAATATCAGAAGTAATGAGTCTTAAAGAAATTAAACTTGAAGAATTGACTGGAAATCTAAAATCTTATGAGATGGAGATGTTCAAAAGTCCCCCTAACAAGTCTAGCGGCACTAAAGAAAAGAGCATAACTTTTAAAACCACTAGAGAAGATCCGATTGAGTCTGATGGAGAAACTTATTTGAATATGAATGATATTGTTATGTTTGCTAAAAGGCTAAACAAATTTATTAAGTCTAATAATGGTAAAAAGAGTGGGAAATGACAGAATTTTGGGGATAAATTAAATGATTTTAGAAATAAAAATAAAACCTAATATAGGAATGACGAGTTTGACCTTAAGAAGAAGAAACCTCAATGTTTTGAGTGTAAATGGTATGGTCATATAGCTGCAGAGTGTGCAAACACATTGAAAAAATCCAAAGGCTTTGCTATCACTTGGGATGATGAATTGAATGATGAATCAACTAGTGATGAAACAGACTCAGAGGTAGGTGGTGAGTTTGAGAACTACCTCATGTTAGCTGCACAAAGCAAAGAGGTTAAAGAAGTTTGTGATGGTTGATGTCTGGAGATGAAAATTCTAAGGGTGATGAAGATTGTGATGATATGCCTCCAACTTCTTACACTAAATTACTTGATAAACTTACTCAACTTAACTACCATCACAATCAACTGTTGACTAAGTCTTTAAAGATGGATAAGGAATTGCACTATTTAAAAGACAAATAAGCTAATAGTTCCCAAATCCTAAACCTCTTGCAGACCAAAAAAGCTTAAGTGTTCAAAAAATTAATTGAGTTTAAACAAGAAAGGAATCATGCTTTAAAGAATGTAGATGATCTCAATAAGGAATTAGTCAATCTAAGATATGATATAAATGAGAAATCTACGAAAATTGAGGTTTTGGAAAAGAATTTGAAGGATGTTAACTCAACTATTTATAAATGGTCTAGTAGAACCCTTAAGCTTAATCATATGTTGAGTATAGATAAATATGTGGGAAATACTAAATGATTGAGATTCGTAACAACAACGGGTAATTCAAATATTATTCCCAAAACTACATTTGTTAGGGCTTTCCAAGTAGCACCAAGTTCTTCTCAAGGTAAATTTAATATAAATTATAAGGTTCAATCTTATGTCAGAAAATCAATTGAGAATAAACCTCTTTTTATTTCTAAGTATCATAAAATTTCTAATAATGTTTTTCAAAAATTTGTTCCTACATGTTATCACTGTGGAGTGAAAGGCCATATTCGACCTATGTGCTTTAAATTAAAAGGAAGAAATTTGAATTCAATGATTAATCAATCAACTCAAAAAGGATCTAATGTTGAAAATCAAATTAGGATTTTGAGTAAAGAGGTAAATAATTTGTCTGAACTGACAATTAGAGCTCCTAAAATGAAAAAGGCATGGGTAAGAAAATATGAGATATATTGTTTTGTTGCTCACACTGTTTTAAGAGCTCATGATTCTAGTTCTTGGTATTTGGATAATGGATGTTCTAGGCACATGACTAGAGATAAGTCATTGTTTGGTTTTTTCGAGGAAAGTAATGGTGGGATAGTTACTTTTGGAGATGGAAATAAGTTTAGAGTTCGAGGAAAATGAACGACTGTGGCTTCTAGTATGCCTAGTTTAGAAAATGTGCTTTATGTTGAGGGCTTAAAAGCGAATTTACTAAGTATTAGTCAAATTTGTGATAATAATCATAATGTCAATTTCTCTCCTGATAAATGTTTAGTTATTGATTCTTCTGAAAATTATGTTATGGAAGGTATGCGGTCATCTGACAATTGTTATTGTATTATTCCTAATCCTAAATTAGCATGCAATAAGGTTAGGCTTGATGAGATAGAGATTTGGCATCAAACAATGTGACAAGTTAACTTTCGTGATTTAACTAAGATTACTAAAAATGAAATTGTTAAAGGTGTTCCTAAGCTAATGGCAAAGGTCTTGTGTGTAGTCCGTGTAAAAAAGGAAGCATATTAGATGTCAACATAAGAAGACTGATACCATAGGTATTTCTAGACCCTTAGAGTTATTGCATATTGACTTAATGAGACTTATTAGGACCTTAAACAAATGAGGTAAGAAGTATATTTTTGTTATGGTTGATGATTATTCTAGATATACAATGGGTAGGATTTCTGAGTGAAAAGTCTGAAGCTGCTGAAAGCTTTAGGAATATTTGTTTAAAAATTCAGACTGAGAAAAAATATCATATTACCAGAGTAAGAAGTGATCATGGAAAGGAGTTTGAAAATTCAGGGATCGATACATTTTGTGATGTAAAATGAATAAAACATGAATTTTGTGCACCGCATACTCCACAACAAAATGGGATAGTTGAGAGGAAGAATATGGTTCTTTAGGAAATGGTGAATGTTATGTTATATGGAAGGAATGTTCCAAGAAACATTTGGGTCGAGGCAGTAAACACAACGTGTTATACTTCAAATAAAGTTTATCTTAGGCTTGATACTTTAAAAACTCACTATGAATTGTGGAATGTCAAGAAACCCAATATAAAATATTTTAAGGTTTTTGGATCTAAATTTTATATTCTTAGAGATATAGAATTTTTAGAAAAATTTGACTCTAAGAGTGACGAGGGAATATTCTTGGGTTATTCACTAACTAGTAAAACATATAGGGTTTTTAACCTTATAACCCAAACCATGATGGAATCTGCCAATGTGGTTGTTGATGACTCATGTGTTTATGAGTCTCAGTCTTCTATAGAGGAAAACGAAAGTGAATCATTTTTCTTGTTAAGTGATGATTCTCCTACTGATACTGAAGAGGAGAAAACGGATCATGAAGATACTCTTAGTCTTATAGAATTACATGAACCTTCTAATAATATTCAACCTACTCCTACTAAAGAACCATCTGTTAGAGTTAAGTTGAATCATTCGTTAGATAAAGTCATAGGATCTGTTGATAAAATGATGGTGACTCATAGAAAGTCTATGAATGAAATCTCTTATGCGTGTTATACATCCGTTTTAGAACAAAAAAATGTTAAAGAATCTCTTCAAGATAATGAATGAATAAATGCAATGCAAGAAGAACTTCAACAATTTGTTAAGAATGATGTGTGGTATCTTGTGCCTAAACCTAAGGATATAAATATAATATGTACAAAATAGATATATAAGAATAAAAAGGATGAGAATGGTACTGTTATAAGAAATAAAGCTAGACTTGTTGCTCAAGGTTATACCCAATTAGAAGGTATAGACTTTGATAAGACGTTTGCTCCAGTTGCTAGACTTGAATCTATTCGTATTTTATTAGTTATCTCATGTCATCTTAGATTTAAATTATATCAAATGGATGTTAAAAATGCATTATTAAATGACATTCTTCATGAGGAAGTATATGTGGAGCAACCCAAAGGATTTAAAGATCCTTATTATCCGGGTCATGTTTATAAGCTTAAGATGACTCTGTATGGGTTAAAACAAGCTCCTAGAGCTTGGCATGAAAGATTGGCCGATTATCTGATGGGAACATGTTTTACTTGAGGGGGAGTTGACAAAATACTATTTATACAGAAAATTAATAGTAATATAGTTATTGCTCAAATATATGTTGATGATATAATGTTTGGTTCCACATCTGATCAGCTTGCTCATTATTTTAGAGAACAAATGACGCATGAGTTTGAGATGAGCATGATTGGGGAATTGAACTTCTTTCTAGGGTTACAAATTAGGCAATTAACTGATGGAATTTGTATTTCTTAAACTAGATATGCCTTGGAATCACTACAAGAAATCTGACTTTTAGCGACAGTCTAAACTGTTGCTAAAAGTTCAAAAACCGTCTTTAATGCTCATCAAAAACCGTCGCTAAAAATTGCATGACAAAAGGTTTTTAGCGACGATTATTTTATACCGTCGCTAAAAGTGAGGTTATTGACGACGTTTATACCATCGTCAATAGTAGTAGTATTAGCGACGGTATTACCGTCGCCAATAGTAGTAGTATTAGTGACGGTCTAACCGTTGCCAATAGTATAGTATTAGCGACAGTTTTACTATCCCTAATAGGTTTTAATGATAATCATACCGTCCCTAATATCTTGTTCCTTTTGCTAAAAAATGTTTTATTGGTGACGCTTTGAGAATGTATTTTTCACAGTCATACCGTCGCTAATAATTTTTATTTTTTTCATTTAATCATTTGATCACTTTAATTTTCTAAAAATATAAATTCTCAACCACGCATAAAAATGCAATAACTTATGTATTTATATAAACTTTGTCCATCCTAACACTTGTACAAAAAATGAAGCCTAATAATAAAACTTCAATGTCAAAGTTGCTAAACAGAATACCATCACATGCAACATTATATCAAAAGTATTTGATGGCATACAAGTCATCATAAAGGACTCCAAAAAAATAAGACTTCAAAATATAAGGATGACAAAGATTCAAGACCACCTAAAGGACCCAAAAAAATAAGACTTGTCTTATTAATTAAGATGTGTTTATATTGGTCATTCAGGAGGATGTGGTGGTGGTGATTATTGTTGTTGAGAATGCTGGAACCATGTCGGTAGCATGAATGATAGCGGACATTGATATATTGGTCTCACTTGCTGCTGGGAATTTAATGGAGGTTGCTGGAAGAGTTGAAGAAACCAATGTGGAGGTTCGTTTTGGTTATCAAACAACATATCCTGCACTTTGGACATTTTCTCCATTTGCTCCCGCATTTGTGCTAGTTCCCCCGCCATGTTTATGCTATTTTCCTTGGCCTTTTCTGCTATCTTTTGCCACACTTCTTCATAAGATAATGATGCACATTGGCGACTTAGAACTTTGTAACCATGTCCCAGCCCACAGGAATATCCTTTCCTCACACCCATATGCTCAAGCAATATCTCGACATCTTCTCCATTTCCATTTGCATTAGTACCATCAGAATTTTGAGAAACTTGTGTTTTCTTCTCCATCATTTCATCCTGCCAAAATAATTTCAAAAGCAAAAATAATAGATACTAGAACCCAACACCATATATACCACAAGCAATAGCATACCACATTATCTCAGAAGCAACCAAGGCAATAACCTTAAGATTTATTGAGTTCTTAATTGGGTAAGAGTAAAACAAATTGGGACTCTTTATTAAAATTGATAAACCAACATCTAAGAATTCATGCAGGACATGTACTGCTTGAAAGCAGCCTAGCTAGTACATGATATTCTTCTCTGGCATACCATAAAAAAAGATAAGGAAAACTATAGACACAATGCATAATCATTTTTGCAAATACTTTCTTTCATTGATAGTAGGATAACAATGTTAAAATAGCTTAACACTGAGCCACAAAATAAAAACTAAAAATAAAAATCTCAAAACATAAAGGTAAGCCCCTTCTGTAATGAAAATGGTACACAAATTATTCATTCTACATTTGGGTACTCCTCTTTCATGTTATGTTCCATCTGGTTCATCCCCCACTACAATCTAACAAAGTGAACTAAACTAAACTTCTAGATTCAAATTCATATGCAGACTAGAAAACATCACTTAAACAACAAACATAAAGTGAACCTATGAAATATAATGATCAACACTAGAAGACAAAGATGTAGAGGAAAAATCTTTTTAATGGTCGAATTCAGTGGCGGGTTATATTATGGAATGAACGCCGTAACCACAAAAAGGCATTAATTCAGCATCGGTGGAACCCAAATGTGAAAATAATCTCTCTACATGAAGGCTTTTCATGCTTCAATCTGAATCAACAAAAGATATGGACAAGGTGTTATGATGGGTTTTACACATTTGAGGGTAGACCGATTATAGTGAAAAAGTGAAATAAACAAGATCATCTGCAAAGTGATATCTTTGGCTCAGTTCCAAAATTTGGCTAAAGGTCTGTTGTCTTGCCATCCATTGCTACAACATCCCCTTCCCAGCAGGGGAAATCATATCTCCTTCATTAACCTGCTTAAACTAGAAATTGATACCAATGTCATCACTCAAGTAAATGAATGCTTTTGATTGAGCAATGAGTTAGGTGCAAGTTAAGAGAGGCTCCAGAAGGTATATTGTCTCTAGTGAAATCCTAATAATTTTCCATTCTATATTGGCCTATCTCAAGTTAAGAGCTAACTAATATGAATTTCATTTCAGTAAATTTCTGCAGCATCTCCCCATGGTTCTCCAAATACACGAAATAAAATTAGTAACACACTGATGTAGCCAATAGTGTATGAAACTAAATCTAAATATGTATTCAGAGAACGTTGGAAGAGACTATCAAAATTTACAAGCAAATGAAACTCATACAATTTTTAGCTAATGAATCTAATGAAGATATTGACGCATTCTCAAACTGTCAAATATTGGGACAATTCAAGTATCATTGTATTAACATGATCCTCACATGCACTATAGGATAATATTAAGGTTGGTAGGAATGAACCCTCGAGGGAAAAATCATACCAATGCTAATAAGCATTCCATCTTATCCTATACATGTAATGATATATGAATGTCTCAAACAACGATCCTCGAATAGGTCTAAGAGGTTAAATGCGTGCTTAATTTCTAATAAAAAATATGTCACCAAAATTATAAAAGAATAATATTTAATACAAAAATAATACCTACATGATATACACTCTTAACTAAAATCATTAGCATTATTCTACTAAAATAATTGTTCTATTTAATTCCAGATAGTGTGCATTTTGTGAAAGATAGATGGAAAATTTAGTCTGTAGAATCAATTCTAGACAACTTTGAAGCATCTTATACAACATGCATGAACTCCTAGTAAACAAGTGAAATCAACAACTTGAAAGCATCTTATACAACATGCATGCATGAACTCTCAATAAACATGTAAAATCAACAACTTAATCTATGCTTTACAATTCTGATTCCTTCTTAGATTATTCACTAAAACATCTGATAATTTAGTTTCGTATAACTTCTTCATGAATAGATTTAGGTAGGGTTGACATGCTAGAAGTAAAAAACTTTCAAATATTGCTCATTTCCATCTTAGAGGATACTTGTACAAGTGGGTACCAATGCCACCTAGACGTCTTTGATTTATATACTGTTAACGAATACCTAGGAAATTCGATAATCAGTGTTACAACTTATATGTTGATTCCAGAAGAATTGGGTTTTGATTAGTAACTACGAATAAGAATTGGCACATATTGAATATAGAATTGTTTATCTAAGAAATTGTGAGCTTTAAGAAATTAGCTCCGAAGATTTACTCTGCTTAATTGGGTTCCTTTAGATGGAAAGTATGTAATTACATACTAAATCTTTACTTTTAAAGTTTGTAATACTCTGTCCCCATATATAGATTGCAGGAGGCATTTTGTGTGTCCAGTTATGCAAGGCATTGAACCACAGAGCTTATGGTACAAATTGGCTAACTTGTAGGAGTGATGAGTAAATTAAACAAAACCATATAACTAAACTTGTTATTTATTTCCATTTTGCGCCATTTAAGTTTCGGTTATTAGTGTCGATGCTATTGTTACCTGAGATAGTATGGCAAAATACTCATGTTTGATACTCTAAAAAATAACCATATAAAATATCTTAATTTTGTTAGAATTTTCTTCCAATTTAATTACTTATGGTAACCATTAAGGTGTAAATTGATTGAAATGGCATAAATCCATTTCATCATAGAAAAAAAAAACAAGAACACCGTTAATAGAGTAAAAATGGAAATCCCACCAACTAGTCCTTTTGGCATAGAATTGGGGATAACATGAATCTCTTAGACAATGTTGCCCCTATTCCCATCTAATAGCCAAGAAAATTCACTTTTTAAGGTGTGATTTACAAAAATTTCATTCCAATTTTCCAGAAAATATCAAAAATTAAAGGGAAAATTCTTGGTAGTAAAACACTAAGAAATGAGCAAATAGCAATAAACTTCCTCATAGAGGAGAGCAAATTAGTCAAGTATGAACCAAAACCTAAGCACAACACAACCTTGGATCTACAAAAAATATATAAAATCCAAATCTAAACTTCAACAGATACCTAAAATACAGATACATACATATTATATATATATATATATATATATATGTATCGAGAGGGAGAGAGCACCTTTGATGGAAGATTGGTAATAAACCCTAACGTTCTTCAGGAAAGCCCTAGAAATTACATGTTGATAAAAAACCAAAAAAAAAATTAGAATTAAAAATTTGGCTTGATGAATCAAAACCTAAATAGATTCTTTGATGGTTTAACTTACCTTCGATTCTTTGATGGTCATCGAATTGATTGTGAGTGAAAATGGAGTGAGAGAGCTTTCGACAATGATTTCTCTTGGGTCGTTTGATGGAGTGACAGAGTGAGATAGTTTACGATTCTTAAAAATTGAGATGTGGAGAGGCAAGAGATCGATATAGAGTTAAATTACCTAGACGGTGGTGAAAACAACCTAGAGGGGGGGGGGGGGGGGGGTGAATAGGCTTTTATGGATTTATTGACAAATTAAATTTTAATTGCGGAAAAGTCAATTTTAATCCAATTTGTTTTAGTAAGCAATCCACACAATAATAAATAAATATGCAGAAAATAAAGCAAGAGACGACACCAATATTTTTACGTGGAAAACCTTGGAAAAACCTCCAAGTAAAAATCACAGGCACACTTAGGTACTGATGCACTATGAATCAACAAGTACAGACTCTATGAGTTTTTTAGACTTACAATCATGCCTGATATGCCTTCCTCTGCTCGCGATCTGAAACCCTTGAATCACTCGTACTTCATGAAGCACGCTTTCTCCATCAGACACTATGAGAGACTCACAAATCACGCCTAATTTGCATTTCTCTACTCGCAGTTTGAAATCCTCGAATCGCTCCGTACTCGGAAGGCTCCACCTCTTCACTCGGATGTATCAAAACAACCTCGTTGCAATAGATGGTGTGTTGATTTTTTAGCAACGAATCAACTAATTGTGCATAAAGATCTTCGGTGTAGAAGCACAATTGGAAAAATCCAAAATTAAGAGAGAACTCGAATATATATGATCACTCAATAATATTCTCTCACCATGTATCTCTGTAGAAGAATATGAATTTGTAGAAAACTTGCAGAGATCTCTCAAAAACTGTAGCCTCTTCTCTTGTAGAACCTTCGTATTTATAGATCAAGTCATTAAAAACCCTAACCTTGCCCTCTTACGTAATTTCACAATACCTTGATAAATCCTCTAAAATATTATGTAAACATGTGTATGCGCCAATACATAGAGGTCTGAAATCGTTGATCACTTAAAAACTAAAAGTAGGGACCAAACTGGAAAAATCCGAAAGCACCCCGAAACAAATCATGCATAACAAGTGATCACGTGACCAAGCATTGGGACCTACGCTTAGGCGTAGTTTTAGGGCGTAAGGTCCCCTCCCAACTCTAAAACCACAGCATAGGTCAGAGCCAATTTGTCCTGTTTCAGCCTCTATCAACTTAGGTATGTTGCATCTTTTGCAGTTTTTTCATATTTGAGCTAGATTAGTCATCTCGAACTCTCAATGCTTTTGGTTAAAGTCATAATGTCTGGAAATAACATTTTTGCCCTTCGGTGAAGTGACAATGTCTGGAAATAACAATTTTGGCCTCTGGAAGCTTTCTTTGCTTTGACACACTCATTTTTACACTTCACTTGTATTCGTCACTACTTCAATGTTTGATTCCGCCTTTGTCGAAGCTTGTAGATGTCGTTGAAACCAACACGACCTATCTAACACTCAACATGGTTATTGTCTAGAACATGTTATACATAAACAATTACAATAAATGTTCTTATATAAAGAAGCGTTAATTCAAGTGAGAGTCGAAGAGTTTGTTAATACGATCGATTCCTAGGGTTTGAGGTTTGAGTCAAAGAGATAGTTTTATGTAGTTCAAAGTATATAAAGTGTTTTGTTTGATTAAAAGAATAGAATAGTCTAGTGATGTGGAGCTCTCACCATCATATAATTATATTATATTTTTTTTCTTTTTCATTTTGGCGCAGCTTTATTGGCGCCAAACACTCCCGCAATTTTGTTTAGCCTTTAGGGATGGTTTCAATTTTCTGTGGCTAAAAATATGACTTTTAGCGACGGTTTTGTGCCTTTAGGGACGGTTTGAAATTTCGTGACTAAAAAATAGGAGTATTAGCGACGGTTTTGTTCTTTTAGGCACGGTAAAAAAATTTCGTGACTAAAAATAGGACTTTTAGCGACGGTCCTTTAGAGAGTCACTAAAGGACTGTCGCTAAAAGCCAGATTTCTTGTAGTGAAATAGTAAAGAAGTTTGTCTTAGATAAGACAAAAGATGTTCGCACTCCTATGAGTATAAGTTTCAAACTTAGTATAGACACTAAAGGCAAAGATGTTGATCCTACTCTTTATAGAAGTATGATTGGGAGTTTGTTATACTTAAGTGTTAGTCGACCTGACATAGCGTTTAATATTGGTATTTGTGCACGTTACCAGGCTAGTCCTAATGAGTCTCACCTTACTGCTGTTAAACATATTGTTAAATATATAAAATGGATTTTTAATTATGGACTATGGTACCCATAGGGATCTAATATTGATGTTGCTTATTTTTTTTATGCTGATTAGACTGGTAATATAGATGATAGAAAGAGTACTATTGGATGATGTTTTTACATTGGTAATTGCTTAGTTGTTTGGCATAGCAAGAATCAAAATTGTGTCTCCCTTTCCACTGCTGAGGCTGAGTATATAGCTGTTGGTAGTTGTTGTACTCAGATTTTGTGGATGCGTCAGATGTTACAGGATTATGGTTTTTCACAAAATACAATTATTGTTTTCTATGATAATACTAGTGCTATAAATATTTCTAAAAATCATGTTCAACACTCTAGGACAAAGCATATTGATATTCGACATCATTTCATTCGTGATCTTGTTGAAGATGGAATAATGTCTCTAGAGTTTATATCCACTGATTCTCAGTTAGCAGATATCTTTACAAAACCATTAGATTTTCAAAAGCATATAAGTCTTAGAAAATCTATTGGCATGCTTTCTTTAGAATAAATATCTTCATATGTATCATTCTAGGAATATCTTGCATTATTCTTTATCCTATAATTGATACATTATGATGTATTTTTTATTTATGCATTTTTTATTTTGTTGTTTATCATTATGCATGCATCATATTTTGTTACTATTAGGATTATTCATGCATGCATACATTATGACAAAAATCATAAAAATTATAATTTAAAAAAATTTATTAACATGTTGAGATTGGCTGAGAGTACAAATGGTTATCATATTTCACTATATTCTCATATTTGTTTTTGAAAGGTAAAGAATGGTCAATAGATTAACGTGGGGCATTCCGAGAATTGAACTCGGGACCTCTATTATCATATTTACTTTTCTTATTATGCGTATGGGAATTGGAGTTGTTAGTCTGACCTGATGATATGAGTTATTCACTTGACATGTTTAAGTATTATTTTTAGAACTCATTAACTTTGGGTGTTTGTTTCACTTCGGAGATGACTGTAATACTTGCTAAAGCTTTTAGTCTTTTTCATCTAACCCGAAGTGATATGTAGGTTCATGAGCTATGCTAGATTGATCAATATTTTTTAATACATTTTGCATGTTCATGAATGTTGGGGTGATGTTAAAAGAGGAAAGAATGAGATGTTTAAAATATAGAAATGCAAAATTTAGTTCTTTGACCTGAGTAACCGGGCCTCTTGCCTCAGTAAGCATTGAGTGTTCGCATAAAAAGGGGAGAAGACTAATAAGCATAAATCCCAAGGAAAAAGCTCAGACCTAGTTGGTCGGGACTAAAAATCCTCGCTGGAAAGTCTGGAGCTTAGAAAGACAAAAAGGGATAAAGTGAAAAAGGTGCAAAATATTATATTATGAGACATTTAAATGCAATAAGGTCCGAGCTAAAGATTTGACTTCTAGTTTAGGTTTTGGATCGAAGTATCATCATGGTTAGTGAGGAGATTATTAGAATTAGTACATATTGTTTTCATCTTAGTTGTTTGCTTGCACCTGAATATTTTTTATATATGAAAAAACTATGTAAAACCCGTCTTGTGACTACTTATTACTACAAGGTATGTGTGTTGATTTTTTTTCACTACTGTGTGTATAATAGCTAAGTCAAATATGCGAATATGATGTGTTAATGATTAGCTCATTGCCTCTAAATGTCCTGCTCACATGTTTCTAAGAACAAAAATATTTTTCTTAGTTTAAGCATATTGCATTCATGCATTAGATTTATGTGCATGCATTGTACAGATTTTTGTTACTTGTGAATCTAGATATATTATTTAGAGTTCTATGACTTAATATAAGCTTTGCTTAGATTATTTGGTCTTCCCGTATATTTTCACATTATTTACACCTTGTGTATTCTCCTTCAATTTATTTGATTGTTTTTATTGCTATTTAATTCCTTGTCATTTCAGTGACAAAATGGGGAAGAAGTTTAGAAAGGGGAAGAAGTATTTAGTAAGGAGGAGATATATACAATTAAGGGGGAAAATTAATTATTATTGATTCATGATCATTATGCTTCATATTGATATTATTTATTTTGTTTATGATCATTTAATATTTATTTTCCTACTATTTGTTTTCCACACTTGCTTTTCACATGTAAGTTTTGTATAAGTGTTGTGATTGCAGGATTCATAAATTATCATGAGATCAAAAGAAAAGTCAATGTCTATGTTTGTTAGTTTGTATTCATAGGTATAGATTTTATTTTATCGTGAGAATATATTTGTAAAACATGATTTTGTCTCAGAAATTCCAAGGGGGAGATTGTAAGAATATTTATTTATGTAATGACATTATTCTGATAAAAAACCATGTTGAGAGTTTTGTGTTTTAGATTGGGTTGTTAAGTGTTAAATGTGTGTACAAAGTGGTGAAAATACAAAGGATATTTAGTGGAACAATGACTGTAAACGACAGTGCAAAAAAATAAAGATTTCAGAGAAAGTTGTATATTGTTCCACCGAGTACTCGCTAAGAGTGTTACCAAATACTCAGTAAGGTGCGAACTTGATGTCATTTGTGCAAAACTGTATTTTCCACCAGAACATTTTGCGAACTTGCGCACGAAAAGGTTCACCGAGTACTCAGTAAGTGGGTACGCATAATTATTTTTGGGAAGGTTTATTTTGATATGTAATTGATTCCTAACCACTTTGGGACGTGATTATAAGCTATTATCAGTATATTGGAGTATCATTGACATATTTATTTATATTTAGAAGATTTAAATGGTGGAAATACGAATCCTGATTGGAAAAAGATTCTTACCATTAATTGTAGACTATTCTCTATATATATGAGTTAAACCTAAGAGAATGACGTGACTTTTGGAGAGATCTCTGCAATTCTTATACAGATTCATATTTTTCTACATAGATATATATATATATATAGAGAGAGATAGAAGAAATTATTGAGTGATCATCTATATTCTAGTTATCTCTTATTATTAGGTTTTTCCAATTGTGCTTCTACAACAAAGATCATTATGCACAATTGGATGATCTAGTTGCTGAAAAATTATCACACCACCTTGATCGAAGCAGGAGGCTTCATGGTTCTTTGATCCGTAGAGAAACGAAGCCGTCATAGTACGGATATCGGAGCGAGAGCTTCGTGGAACGCGAGTGATTTAAGATTGTCAGACGTGGAGTGGAGAAAGGCATATCAGAGTGATTTGTAAGTCTAAATCTTCATAGAGTCTTGTACTTCTTGATTCATAGTGCATCGATACCTACGGATATCGGAGCGAGAGCTTCGTGGAACGCGAGTGATTTAAGATTGTCAGACGTCGAGTGGAGAAAGGAAAATCAGAGTGATTTGTAAGTCTAAATCTTCATAGAGTCTTGTACTTCTTGATTCATAGTGCATCGATACCTAAGTGTATCCGTGATTTTTTTCTTGGAGTTTTTCCAAGATTTTTTCACATAAAAATATTGGTGTTGTCTCTGATTTATTTTCTGTATTTATATTTATTATTGCATGGTTTATATTGTGATCGAATTGAATTAAAATTGATTTTTTCGCAATTAAAATTTTAATTTGTCAATTAATTCTTAAAAATCCTATTCACCCCCCCCCCCCCCCCCCCCCCCCCCCCCCTCCTTTAGGCTTAGCTCACCTTCTTCTAGGTAATTTCACCACCGTGGTAGGTTACGCCAAAAAAATTCCGAAATAATGATTGTATATCAACTTGGCATATGTATCTGCATGTTAATAAACGCGCCTTTGCAAATACATATGGTATTAGGACTTGGTGTCTCAAGAAATATTAATATTTATTCTTGAATTCGTGTAGCCACAATTGCAGATATAGTCTGAATCTTTGCTAATTCATGTAGAGAGGTCACTTTGAACGCGTCCAGTGAATTAGTCGGGCCGAAAGACCCAAACATCCCGAATATTGAAAAAAAATGCATTTGGTCGAATATATATATATATATATATATATTTCCCCTAAATCCTTTAGGTGAATATTAATCCCTTTTAACATCTAAATTTTTGGAATTTCACAATGGTATAACATTTAATGTAGAATTCGGTTCGGACGATAAATTTTTTTTTTAAAATAGATTGACTGACCAAATTTCTTAAAAGGAGTTTTTGTCTTTCTCTTGTATTACATCTAATGGAGTATATATAATATAAATATAACATATAACCACAATGTTTAATTTTCATTTTAAAATCTTTTTTTTGACAATCAACGAGTGAATTGTAAGAGGTCAAATTAGTTAAAGTTGAGCAGTCAAATATATATATCTGTGTTCAATATATATATATATATATATATATATATATATATATATATATTGTAATGGAAGAGGAATTAAAAAACGCAGATTTATTCCGCGGCCAGTTGAATTATTGTGTGAATACATTCTCATAATAAAAGCGTGTTTCAGTGACTGTTAACAACAATTCTAGATGGTCTCAATCTATACATTGTATAGTCTAGAGGCTGAAATATACAAGTGCTTAATATAATCCTTGTTTTTTTTTAATCCCTGAGTGAGGATGAATAGTTAGATATATAGCTGGACAATTTCGAAAAAAATTTAGAAACTGAAAGTTTTATATATATCACGCGGGATAGACATTGTGATCAGCAATTATGAATTATGTAATTATGTATTGGATCGGTTATCGTCTACTAGTCTTCCGTCTCTCATACTAGTTTAAATTTATATATATCATGATTTGCAGTCGCGGTATCCGTTTCTGTAACGATCATTATACCGGTGTAACGGATTCGGATATTATAAACCTTTTAAATAAGTATCGGTGATAAATAATGTTATAAGCACTTTCCAAAAATATTAGGAACCGCTCAATACATAACGTAACAAACGGATACCGCAAACATGATATATATATATATATATTAGTATCGGTAATAAATAACAGTATAAATACTTTTTAAAAATATTACGAATCGATCGATACGTAACGTAACAAACGGATGCCGCAAACCTAATATATATATATATATATATATATATATATATATATATATCAGATAGAGCGATTGTTCTCCTACACAGCTAGCTTTGTATAGCTTGTCATTTGAACAAACAACGAACCTGGTCGACTCTTGTTATGTTGTTTAGGTCCGTTACGTAGTAAACATACACAAACAAGTTAGGACAAAATTGATGTGAAAAGTCAAATGTTTTTGCTAGAAGCAAAGTTGTATAATTATGTGTATATATATATATATATACATCCATCCATCCGGGGATGGAGTGACGCGTTATTTAGGGAGTAAAATGACAAAATTTTGTTGTCCGAATTAAGTTTGAAAAATCTACAGTTTATTGACTTGAGAATGAGTTTCCGCGTAGACAAACAACTTAAACAAGTCTCGTCCATGCATATATGGCTTGCATGGGTCCGCTGTTTTTTGGCTGAATAATCCAATGTGTTGTTTTGACTAATTTACATGGATGTATATATATATGAATGGCAACTTGCACCTATAAGTAAACGACCTAGTCTAAGCTACTGTTGAATTGGTGTGAGAAAAGGTGGCATCAAACACTTAAAAATCATTTAATTTTACAAAAACAATTTTTTTCTCAAAGCAAAACACATTCGCACCACTACCATGAATTAGACTTTTCATGACATGGTCTATTTTTTTTATTTGTGGATACTAATTATTATACAGAAAATATGAAATTTGTGTCAAGGTCGTGACCAAAAATACGTCAACGTACAATTATATTTGGCACAAAATATTGATGTTTCATGCAAAAGTCATTTTTCAACCACAATTTCTGTTTAGTAATACTAACATCTGGGATTAAATTCAAGACTTCTTATGGTGCATCCGATACCTTAACATAAAATTGAGGTATAGTGATGTTTTGAAATTCTCACATATATTACACATTATGCTCCTCCTGTTCGGTTTATGTTTTTGTTTGTTATTGTGGAATTTAGAAAAACACAAATACATATTTGTGTTTGTGGAATGCTGAAATTTAAAACAAAAATATTTTAATATTTGATATTTTTGCTGTAAATATATACATATGTACATATGTGGTGTTTTTGGGCAAAGGGAAGTGGTGGTGGTGGTCGGAGGTGGTGGTGATGGTGATGGTCGTGGTGTAAATATATACATATATATTTTTTGAGTGAATAGTAAAAAATAAAACCAAAATACCTTTTTTTTTGTTTGACAAAAGGAGTAAAAAAATACAAATGTTTTTACTATTCAAAACAAAACACGAGAGTCAAACATGTTTTTATTTAAAAAATAGATACAGTAGCAAACAAAAAACATCAAACAAAAACAAAAATAAAAATCAATCAGGGCCTAATATTCTTAAGTTTTAGAGGCATTATATATGTGTGTGTGTGAGAGAGAGAGATCCTTTATGTTATTTGGGTCAATTATTTGTTGAGTGTAATTTCCTGTGAATTAAGTATAAGTTGAGCTATTAATTTTTTTGTAGGTCTATAATAATAAGAAAATTTTATAAGAACATAAGGAGATTTGTTGGGGGGTTTACTAAGCACTTTATTGTTTTAAGTAACAAAATATGATCTGCACCTTCGTCAAAACAAACCAAAAATTAATTTCAAAAACTAGAGTTAACTTTATTTATACCCCTCATGTTTGTTTTAACTTCAATCACATCCCATTTAATTTGCAAATCTTCAATCACCCGTTACTCAATGATATCATTCTAAAATTTTTATTTAATATTCAAATTACCCTTAATGTTAAAATGAATTGTGTTTGGAAACAAGCTTACCCCATCCCAGTCCCAAACAAGGAACAACCCTGTAGTTCTTTTCTTTAACACCTTCTTGACGGTCTTTAATGGCATCGCCATTGTAGGGGAACCGAACCCCCCCCCCCCCCCCCCGCTCTCTCTCTCTCTCTCTCTCTCTCTAAAACCCATCTGAAAACCTTAGCAAAAAACCCATCTTTATTTTCCTCAAATCAAAAACACATTCACTGTTTCCTCACTCAAAAGATCCATCTGACAACCATCCCCCAGAACCCATCTTTTTTCACCCATCAATTGAGTGAATATATCTATATCTATTTATATTTATCTAAACTCCCACCAAATGTCAAATCAAAGACCCATCTCCCTCTGAATTTCCTTTTTCATCTTCTCCATAATTTTATCCAATGTGAGTCTCACTCTCTCAAAATCCACCATCGAGCCTTGCTCCAACTCCGACACATGCAACGCCCTCGTCGGCTACACCCTCTACACCGACCTCAAAGTCTCAGGGGTCTTTAATGGCTTCGCCATTATAGGGGAACCGAGCCACTTGGAGGGCTGAGGGGCTAGGGTGGGGGTGGGTGGCGGGTTGAGGGTTGGGCTGCGGGTGGTGGTGGTGGTGGTGGGATTAGGAGTGTTTGATTTAGGTTAGAATATATGTTTGGGAATAGAATTAAGGATTAAATGCAATAAATTCCCCTAAACTATGATCAGATTTACAAATAACCCTGAACAATAAATTGTGCAGCAAATCCCCCTAAATTATCACATTTATTGCAAAATGTCTCATTTTCTTAAAAAACTTTTATAAATGACCTAAATACCATTTCTTTAATAAATTTTACTTAATACATTTTTCTTATTAACTTAGATTATGAAATTATTAAGAATAATTTGATGGCATATTCTTCATTCAAACTAATATAGAATTACACATGATTTTTAAATTTTTATGTTTTGAATCATTTATTTAGGTTGTTTAAATAAGAATTAAATAAAATTCTAAAATGCTTAGCTATTTAATTAAAATTATTTATATATATAACATGAGAAAATCAAAAGGTGATTATTATGTAAGTAAATTGTGATTTATTTATGAATATATTTCTATGAAAAAAAGTTTTCATTTGGCATAAAAAAAAATTAAATAAGATCATGAGTTTTATTATTTAATAAAAAAATAAATTTTAATAACAAGTTAATTAATTTTAAAATAAAATAATTATAACTTTTAATTTTATTTTTTTAGCATTTAAGAGTATATTTACTTTAATACATTTGAGGTGAATGATATAATTAATAATCTAACTAAGAGAAATAATATTTATATAACTTAAAGAATTAACAAATATATTAGTAAAGGCATGATGGTCTTTTGCAATAGAATTGGGGCAAATTACAACAAATTGATAGTTGAGAGGGGTTTGTTTGATTTAGGTTAGAATATATGTTTGGGAATAGAATTAATAACATGTTAGGATTAAATTGGTGATTGGTAGAAGGGTATTTTAGATATTTCATACCATGAGAAGTGTGATTGAAAATTTGCAAATCTGATGGGGTGTGATTAAAATTAAAACAAATCTAAGAGAATGTAAATGAAGTTAACCCCAAAAACTATAGTATAGTGATGTTACGCACTCATTTCTTGAAGGAGAAGGTCAATATTTGAATTTCTTAAAACTAAAAAGAAATAATTTGATTAATTACGTACTTAATTCAATCAGCTAAAATTCCGAGGATAAATTAGGAATTTTGCATGATCCGTTAGGGGAATTAACGGTATGTTAGTCCCAGAGGAGGTATGTGATGAACTATTTAGTTTTTAGGGGAGGTCCCTATATAAAGGCAAACCTCGGGGGAGGTAACTGTAAAAAGCTCCTCGGCCCCCCTTTTTTTTGACAAAAGTGCATAATACCCCCTGTGCTTTGGTTCAGTTGTGAAATACTCCCTTATGCTTTTCAATAGTTGCAAAACACCTACATGTGCTTTGCTTAGCTCCAAATCATTACCCTATGTTTTTCAAAAGTTGCAAAATACCCCCCTTGGCTATGTTTTGGACAAAAATATTGACCATTTTGCCCCCCATTGTCTTGTAATAACCCATTTTTAGTATTTTGTTTACTTTTTTTTTTCTCTTTTTTAATAATACAATTAATAATTCAAAACTTCACACACATATATTTATTTAAAGGGGTGTTCAAAATCAATTCGGTTCCGATTTGTACTATCATTTTTTTATAAAAAAAGTAAAAAACACCAAATTTTGAAAGATAATATAATTTTATATATGTTTTATATTTAATTCTTGAAAATATATATAATTTGTGAAAACCTATTTAAAATTACCAAAAATATAAGTAAAAGAGCTACCAAAAATATATATATATAAATTTATTAAATTATAATTAACATTATATTGAATTAAAAATTTCACTAAATCGTAGCTCTCCCTCGTTTCTTTCTCTCACTTTTTCTTCATTTTGTTTACAAACCAAAATATTAATATATATAAAATTATATTATCTTTTGATATTTGGTGTTTTTTACTTCATTTTTTTAAAAAAATAATAGTATGAATCGGAACTAGAACCGAATTTTTGGTTCCGGATCAGTTCGATTTCGATTCCTATTTTTTAGAAATCGAACTTGTTTTGAACATCCATATAAATAAATATATGTGTGTGAAGTTTTGAATTATCAATTATATTATTGAAAATGAGAAAAAAAGAGTAAATAATAAATATAAAATGGCGTCACAAATACATCAATTTCTTGTAGTGACAAGGGGCCAAAATGGTTAATATTGTTGTGTAAAACATAACCAATTGGGGTATTTTGTAACTTCTGAAACATGGGGTATTTTGCAATTTTTGAAAAACACGGGATAGTGGTTTGGGGGGGGGGGGGATAGTATAAAGGGGTATTTTGCAACTGAACCAAAGCATAGGGGGTATTATATATGCACTTTTGCCTTTTTGTTTTAATTACCGTGATGTCCGAACCAACTTACGTCCATTAATTCACATGATCTGTGCAAGACGACCCCACACAAATCAGATAAGGTTCAGACTGTGTCCGCGATCGTGACCAAATTATCACACACACACACATTCACACAATGGAAAAATTAGTGGTTACAACGATAATACCAAATCATTAAACTGATATGATATCACCATCCAAAAAAATCAAATAATTTTTGCACATATGTCATATGAGCTGCCATTCAACAATATCACATTTAAGGAAAAATACACAAAAAAAATGGGGTTCTCTAATTAATTTTCCTTACGATATATTTAGTCTTCAAGTAAAAGATTAGACCTATATTTAAGCCTGAGTGCTAGTGCTCATGCTGTTAACGTCCGTAATTTTGTGTCCATTATAACCAATTTTAGAAACATATAGAGTTAACGTTTGAATATTATAATAAAGCTCTAACTTCTGTTCACACGAGACCGCATAGCGCAGTGGATTAGCGCGTTTGACTTCGGATCAAAAGGTCGTGGGTTCGACTCCCACTGTGGTCGATTTAATCTTTTTCCCTAAAACATCAAGATATAAATTTCATATATGAATTAACTAGTAGCTGGTTTTGTAAAGTAGATATTTATATATAGAGAGGTATATATGTACTATGCAGAATGTTCCTATCTTATTTTTTGGTATTCAATCTGGGCATTGTCATCATAAAATTGAAAATTTGGAAGACGTGGATAAGATGTGTTTTCTCGTACAGCTGGGAAAGAGAGATTTAATTTTAACTCTTGTGCAGACGTTGTATAAATTTAGGGAAGAAAATAGTTGAATCTGATGATTTAGGTTGTGGTCTCTTTTGATGGCTTTTCTCTGGGTTCAGAACCTTCAAGGGAAGTCTTATTGAATAAAAACAAGTCTTCCAAATGAGGCTTTGGAGTAAGAGCGATTAGTCAAAGATTAAAAGATTGCCATGGCAGTGGAGAAATTGGTGGTTCCGTATCGTTTATTGCTTTATATGATTGACAATTTCTCAACGCCTGTTTTACAGTTAATAGTTCGATTTCTCTATGATTATACCCTTGGATCTAAAGCATGGTAACTTTATTGTTGTGGGTATTACCCTCACGATTTTAAAACTAGTTTAGGCGTAATGTTATAGCTCATTCTTGATATTGTGTTCTTCAAATAGAACCGATAATAAAATGACTAATATGATTTTGCATAATAATTTAAAGGGTAAAGTGCATTAAACCCCCTGGATAATTTTCCCTCTCTTAATCAACCCCCATGGACTAACTGATGACCCCTTGAATTATCAAAAACTTGCAATTTACTCCATTCCGTTATAACACCGTTAATTAAATTAGGATAATTTGCACTCAGATCCCCTGAAATTTCGGTCAATTGCACTCGCCCACTGAGATTTCATTTTCATTGCAATGACACCCCCTGAAGGAGAGAAATGACCGAAATGCCCTTTTGTTGTCTCCCTTACTTCATGAGACAAATATCTAGATGGTCAAATTACCTTTATGCCCCAAGATGAAAACCCTATAATATATATATATATAACAACTATTCTAAAATGTGAGGGGTTGAGAATATTTTCAAACATTTTCTTCAAAATAGAAATTAATGAATTAATATGTATTAGTTGAATTGCAACTCTAAGGAGTATGTCAAAACGATATAGAGTAAAAGAAAAAGAGTTCGAAATATTTCAATACTTTTAAAAAATAATAATAATTAATTAATATGCATTACTTGAAATGTAACTCTAATGAATATTTCAAAAGATATAGAGTAAAGATATACGACAATGGGTTATAAATATTTTCATATTTTTTTAAAAAAAATTTCTTTATTAATATACATTAATTGAAATGTAACTTTAATGAATATTTCATAAAATATAGAGTAAAGATATAAGACAAATATATTTTGGCAAGAAAAAATAATATAAGTTAAAATACAGAAATTTGTATATTTATTTATCTATCTATATACTATTAATAAAAACACAAGGATTGTCTAATATTTCGATTCATTACACCTTTTACAATATAAAAAATTATAATAAGTAAAATTTGACATTATTTAAAGTGTAAGGGCTTAAATTAACTTTACAACAAAATTAATAAATAATAAACCATTTGTCATATTTTTTAAAAAATATAAAAAATTACAATAAGTAAAATTTGTTATTATTTTACAGTGTAAGGGATTAAATTAATTTTACACAAAGAATAATAAATTATAAATTTATCACCTCTTATAATACAATAAAAACTATAATTAAAATATATTACTAGTTGTTTAAATTGTAGGAGTTGTATATTATTTATTTTCAAAATAAATTAAATTATATGAACTAACAAATATTTTATACATGTATCACCTTCTAAAATATAAAACAAAATTATAATCATAAATAAAGTGTATTATTAGTATTTAATGTAAAATGTCACAATATTAGTTTTAAGAAAAAATAAAAAAATGATAACTTTTGGGACCTATATTACAAAAATGACAATTAAATTTTTTTTTAAAAGAAATGTGATAATATTTCAAAAATCATTGTATCCAAAGTACTTGAAAAGTTTTTCAAATTGAGCTTAAGACACAAGGGTTGTTTGGTCCATTAATTTAGCCAACATGTCTTTTACAGTAGAGCAAGGGCACAAGAGTCATTTCATGGGGTCTTCACTCCTTCAGGGAGTGTCATTGCAAGAAAAATAAAATATCAGGGGGCGAGTGCAATTGACCAAAATTTCAGGGGACCTGAGTGCAAATTATCCTAATTTAACTAACGGTGTTATAACGGAATAAAGTGAATCTTAAAAGTTCAAATAGTTTTGAAAATTTTGTGTAAAAAATATAGTTCAGGGGATTAGTTGAGAGAGAAAATAATTCGGGGATTTAATGCATTTTACCCTAATTTAAATTTAATTCCAACCTTGTATGAGTTCATTAATCCATGATTGATAGAAACGAGATAACTTTTTACCTTCAGTTTGGGAGTAGAATGGGGTTTCGTGTGGTTTTTCTTTCTTCATAGTAGAATGGGGTTTCGTGTGGTTTTTCTTTCTTCATATTCTCTCATATCATTCGGTATCACTATCAGTATCTAGGAATGGCAATGGGGCGGGATCGCCTTCCCATACACACCCCGCCCCGGTTAATTTTTGGTTTCTGCCCCGCCCCGTGCCCAGTTTCTGCCCCAAGTTTGTGGAAAAGAAACCTGACAGAAACTCAGGAACTCACTAACCATTACAAAAACATTGATGATTCTTTGTGGAAAAGAAACTTTCACTATAATTATATCACATGAACCTAACTGATTTGCCCCAAATCGGAAAAAGCTGGAGAAACTAACTAAAATTCTAACATCAAACCAACATACTTTTCAGATGACCACCCAGAACAGTAAAAGTGCATATATACATATATATATATTCAAACTCATATAGACAGATTAAGAAGAACCAGATCTATGAACACTTATGAAGAGACTCAAAATTAAAGAGAAGAAAACAAGTGGCAGTGGGGAGCGCGATTCTTTTACAAATTCTGGAGCCCTCTGTATCTATCTTTTCCATTAAAATTTTCATCCACATACACCCTCCAAAGCCAATAAATTCTGGATACATGATTTGGTGAAATAAGAGAGAAAGAGGGGAGAGAGAGTGCTTTAGGGTTTGTGGGTGCGTTGGTGAGTATTTACTTATAGGGTTAATTTCAGTAAAACTGTATTATCTAATTTAATCAACTAACCCTATTGTATCTATTTTGCCCCATATATTATTCAATTTCATCAATATGCCTCCTCCCATCTCAAAATGCCTAAACTACCCTCAATAGTATAAGGGGGTTTAGTGAATTATTTTGGAAAAAAAATATATACATTTTGCAAAAAAAAACAAATTAGAAAAAAAATCATATTTTGTTTCAAAATATGAATTTTTTTTCCAAAAATATTTTTTTTTGCGAAAAAGTATATATTATGTTCCAAAATATAATATTTTTTTTCGAAAAATAATTCTTTTGCAAAAAATATATATTATGTTCCAAAATATGAATTTTTTCTGAAAAATATTTTTTTACGAAAAATATATATTATGTTCCAAAATATGATTTTTTTTCCGAAAAATATTTTTTTTGCGAAAAAGTATATATTATATTCCAAAATATGAAAACAAATTTTGAAAAATATTTTTTTTTTAAAAAATATATATTATGTTCCAAAATATGATTTTTTTTGTGAAAAAATATTTATTATGTTCCAAAATATGAATTTTTTTTCGAAAATTTTTTTTTTTGCAAAAAATATATACTATTATGCTACAAAATATGATTTTTTTTTGAAAAATAATTTTTTTCCAAAAAATATATACTATTATGTTCCAAAATATGATTTTTTTGCATAATAGTATATATTTTTTGCAAAAACATTATTTTTCGGAAAAGATCATATTTTAAAACATAATAGTATATATTTTTTGCAAAAAAATTCATAGTTTGGAACATAATATATATGTTTTGCAAAAAAATTATTTTTCAAAAAAAAATTCATATTTTGGAACATAATATATACTTTTTCGCAAAAAAAAATCATATTTTGGAACATAATATATAATTTTTCGCAAAAAAAAAAAATTCAAAAAACAAATTCATATTTTGGAACAAAATATGATTTTTTTTCAAATTTTTTTTTTTTATATTATTAATTTCACTAAACCCCCTTATACTATTGATGGTAATTTAGGCATTTTGATATATGAGGGCATATTGATGAAATTGAATAATATATGAAATTTACTGAAATTAACCCTTACTTATAAAATTATATTTGTAATATATATAAAGTATATTTTAGTAACTTAATACACGAGTCAGGCCCGGGGTATCCCATACCCAACCGGAATATAATTGGGATTTTATTGCCATCCCTAGTATCATATGGAATTGTGTAGTTATTTATTATTTATTTATATTATGTGGGACACTAGAAATGGAGTGACAACTTCATTGACAATATAAATATACCTTGCACGATGCCCCTGTACGATTTACAATTTGTTCGATACTTTTCTATATACACGCGATGACACTGAATGCCAAGGAAGAAATGAAACTAGTGGTGACAAAGGGCCGTTTACCAACCCTTTTTGTTTCCTGCTTTTATTTTCTGAAATTTGAAAATAAAAGAAAAAACACATTTTATAATTTGCTTTTATTTCTAAATTAGAGAAAACACTTTCTCTCCTCTCATTACAAAAGAAAAAGAAAGTAAAAAAAATGTGATTTCTCTTTTTGTTTCCTCTCAGTGACCTTAATCATCACTAATAAAGAATAATAAATTTTAAGTTAATAATAATTAAAGTATAGTAAATAAATAATAAATAAATAAAATGAATAAATATATAAATTATTATATAAATAAAATAAAACAATAAATAATTAAAATAATATGAATAAAAAATAAAATAACAATTGAAACATAAAAAAATTAAAATATATATATAAAAAAATGAATAAAATAAACATTAATAAATAATTAAATGATAAACAAATAACACAAAAAAAATTGGAAAAAATTCGCTTAATTTTTTTTTTAAAATGAAAAATTGTTATTCTTTTGTTTATTCTTTTGTTAAACATATTTTTAATAAACATAATTTCTGTTTTTTGTTTTTGTTTCTACAAATAAACGATAATTAGTAAACATGATTTTAATTTTTGTTTCTTAACCAGAATCAAAATTCTTCTTTTCCAAGAAACAGAAACAGAAACATGAAACAAAAACAGTTTGTAAACGGGCCCAAACAGTTGCTGCCCATTGGCAGTACCACCACCAGGTTCCATGTAAAGCAAAAGCTCTTACTAGTAACAACCAACGCTCATCCACAGTCCAAAAACTCTTCTAAAGATGTTGTCAAACACCATTCACAACAACTTTTCATTCTAAAAAGCCAAAACCAACGTTTGAAAAGCGTAACCAATCAGGGCTTAGAAAGTAAAAAAAAAAAAAAGGCTCTACTCCCCTTGCCTGATGCCCCTTGGTAGTGTGATAGTTTGAGACACACAACCTTATGGACTGAAAATGACAAAATGTACTGAATTTAACATAAAGAGAATAAACTCATACTCACGTTTTTCAGTCACACGGTCCGGTAACCAAATACCAAATCACTTTAAATCAGAATAATAAGTATCCTCTGCATTTGAGGTTCAGGAAGAAAATGTAAATCAAACCTTAAACTTTGATGGCATACTTTCTCAAAGGAAAGTACATCTCTTTCTTCTTTTCTCTTTCAGTCTTCAAAGATGCCTACATGGTAACCCAACATAAAAATGAGGTTCGACATAATAAGGGGCATAAGATCAAAATTTAAAAATAACATGTTGGCCAAGCCAGCATCTCCGCATATCACAATAATAGTGCGGTGAAAAAGCATAAAAATGTGGCACTATTTTAGCATAAGATGCAACCAGAAAAGGGATGGATAAGGAAACATGTCATATATTAGGACTGCAAAAAAAAAAAAAAAAAAAACCCAATAAAACCAAAGAAAAGAAACAGAACCAGTCTCGTCCCTGTTACCAAAATTTTATGGTTTGGTTCCTAGTTGGAGTCCAACAGTAATATATGGCATGATCCCAATGGTAGATAAAAAATTTCATTCATTCTTATATATTAGAGAAAAAGGCAACAAGACATCTATCTATGTGACAGCACTTTCATTCTTAAATATCTGTCATGGTTTATTTGTCAGGCTTCTAAGAAGCAAAGGTTTATAGCAGTTCACACAGGTTTAAACATCTTATTGTAACTGTCAAGGAGGGCCTCGAGGTAAGTGGGTTAGTAAGTTCTGAGGTAATTGTCGATCGAAATGGAATAAGTTGGGCATTAAGTGCCTCCTGTAAATGCATATGATAAACTGTTTGTAGTTGAACACTTGAAGAAAGCTCATTCTGAGTAGAACATGGAAGGAAAAACCCGGCTAGAGCCTTTCCCATCCTCACATTTGATCCGCACACATGACAACATAAGAGGCCCAAAAAGGATCACCTAGTTAAGTAGTGGGGAGTCCAAAACAGACAGTCACCCCCCGAGCTCACCAGCCAGAAAATCATAACTATAGAATATCCTTTACCATTTAGATTGGGCCACAGGTAGCTTTTATTAAATTACGTTTTTGCTTCCAAAAAAGAACGACCAGAGTAATATTTCCCCAAGCCCTTGGCCTAAATATCATTGTAATATCTGGATTTATCCAGCTCAATTTACAATGATCCATTTAAATAATGAGAAAATGAAAAAAAAAAATGTCGAAATCCGCGATTTTCCCAACATAAGTTAAAGTCCACTCCGGTCACCAGTTTCAAGAAAGGAACTAATAGATCTAAAAGAAACTTGAGCCATTGGGGGAGAATATGACCTAAACTTCACAGAAGTTTATGTACCCAATATTGACAATGAAGATTTGAGAATTTGCATCAATTCTAGCACATACTTTAAGCATGTCAGTAAAACCCAGAAAATGCAGTACGAAAACAGGACATGACATATCAAGTTCCTACATGTAAAAATTTAATAGGAGGTTAAGCTAAGACAGAGAAAAAAGACCATCACCACATCTTTTCCCTTGGGACCATTTTCACACAGTGGGTGTTTAAATTGAATGTGACATACCTACTAATCTCTATGCATTTCCATTATTTCACAATAGAAATACATTCAATCTCAACATTTGGACACAATAATTGAATTTAATCCAGGATTAAAAGTAACATATTTATTTACAATTTTTTTTTTTTTGTAAAAAAAGAAGTGATTATTGAAGCGGTGTGAAATGTGAAAAAATGGAAGATTGGTACCTGGTGTTTGGTGAGGCGTCTTCGGATGGCTCTGGTCTTCTTGGGACGGAGATCAAGAGGAAGGTACTTCTTGTTCTTGTAGGCCTCTCTCAGAGCCGCCTTCTGCTTCTGTGATATCACCGTCAATACCTGCGCTATCGATAACCTAACCACCTTTCTGCATCCACAATGCACCATTTCAAATTCAATATAACAAACATATATATATATATACACACACACACATATGTATAGAGAGAGTGGTGTATACATCTTGGAGAGCTTGTTGGGGGCACCACCGGTGACCTTGGCGACACGGAGGAGAGCAAGCTCAGCTTTTAGATCTTTCAACTGGCTCAACAGATCCGTTTTCGACTTACCCCTAAGTTCGTGAACCTTGATCCTTGCTATATATATATATATATATATATATATATATACACACACACATTCACATATAAAAACACACAAACCAAACAACAAGAAAATCAAGTGTGTGAGAAAAACGATATATATACACGCCAATATACATCTACATATACGTTCTTATACTTACCCATGTCGTCTCTCTCTCTGAAAACTGAACCCTAGTTGTCCACGGCGGGTCTGGTGATGGTTTTAGAACTGAGCCCTAATTTTCAAGTCGGGGACTCTGAATTCGTCACGTGACTAGACATGTGCCGATTTTGGAGAGGATGTGGGATTTTTTACGGGCCTTAACAGGCCCATCCACTTGTAGTTTTAAGCCTAGGCCCGTAATACAGTTAATCTGGTCCATAATGGACAAATGGCCCAATCTAGCCCATGAAGTCCCATTCTTTTCTACCCTTTATTTTTTTTTCATTTTATATATCAATGATCGATGATTACTTTATTTTTTTCATTTTATATATCAATGATCGATGATTAAAAGTAATTAATGATACACACCTCCGAAATATTTTAGAATTATTGTTGTTAAAATCGAGAGTTTAAGTAGGATGGTTAGAGATCCGTAGAATCGTAAATAGAATGATAAGATTTTACATAATTATTAATAAATAATTCTGTTTATTTTTTTAAAGAATAATATATTTGTAATACAACAAAGGCAAAAGTGTAAAATATTATCCTCAAGTGAGCAAGATACCACCCTGTATTATAAAAGTGAGCAAATCAGCCTCTCAGGTTCTCAAAATTAAACAAATTACCCCTCTGAACCCATTTTTTAAATGTCAATTTACCATTGTACCCATATATTAACATTTTGTAAAATATAAAAATATGGGTTAACATCATTCACACCCTGAGGTTTATTTTACCTTCAATTAGACCCTCTCAAATTTGACAAATTTCATTTACGCCTCTCATTTTTTCAAACCCTCGTCATTTACACCCCTGGCCACTTAATACATAAACTAGCCTCAATGATGAGATAGGTGATGTTAGGAAATAAGGATTCAATTTCTTTACTACCCTCAAATTTTATTATCTTTATCCAATATTTTCTCATTTTTAACATTATTATCTAGTTATTAGAAATAATTTGTTATATATATATTTTACTATAAACGAATTTATTTTTTGATATATGTTGAAATAAAAAATAAATGCTGAAATATTTTTTTTTCAAACTACCAATTAGGATATATTATTTTCCCCCTTTTAACATTATTATATAGTTATATAAATTATATTTTTCTAAAGAACAATTATTTTTATGCCGAAATTTGACCAAAATATTAGTTATGTCTATTGACCAAAAATTTAATGCCAAAACTAATGGTAGTTCGAAAACAAAAGATTAGTTTTGTCTAATTATCAAAAGATTTCCTCAATTGGCACCTAAAATTTTGATGATTTTAAAACACATTTCCTGTTTCAGTAGAAAAGACTCAAACTACCAAACGACGGAGTCGTGACTTCAGATACTGAGAATAACCCATTTGGGCATAAAGATATTAAAAAAAAAAAACTTCAGCATTAATTTTTTATTTTGGCATTAAAAAAAATTGTTTGTAGTAAAATATATATATAACAAATAATTTATATAACTAGATAATAATGTTAAACTTGAGGAGATCTAATTGAAGATAAAACAAATATCGGAGGTATAAATAAAATTAATCCTTATTTTTATATTTTACAAAGGGTTGGGTACAATGGTAGTTTGACATTCAAAAAGTGAGTTCATGGGAGCAACTTGCTCAATTTTAAGAACTTAAGAGATTGATTTGCTCACTTTTATAGTACAATGATATATTTTGCTCACTTGGAGATATTTTAGAGGGGTATTTTGCACTTTTCCTTGTACAATGATGTACTCAGATCCCCTGAGATTTCAGTCAATTGCATTCGCCCCCTGAGATTTCATTTTTCTTGCAATGATACCCCCTGAATGAGAGAAATGACCGGAATGCCCTTGTGTTGTCTCCCTTATTTCATGAGACAAATATTTAGGTGGTGAAATTACCTCCATACCCCAAGATGAAAACCCTATAATGTATATATATATAACAACTATTCTAAAATGTGAGGGGTTGAGAATATTTCCAAACATTTTCTTCAAAATAAAAATTAATGAATTAATATGTATTAGTTGAAGTTAGGGCTGCACACAAAACCGAAAAACCGAAACCAGCGGTTCGGTTTTAAGATGATTCGGTTCGGTTACAGTTTTCAAAATTCAAAAATTGATTTTTTCGATTAGGTTTCGATTTTTACCCTCAAAAACCGAACCTAACCAGTTTTATAATATATCATATATTATATTATATATGTATTATCTATATGCTTATTGTAAGTATCAAGTCCTCTAAAAAAATAGACATACAACTTATTATGAAATTAATTTACTTATAAATCGAAGAAAAGAAGATAATCCACCTTTGAATTTTCTTTCAGGACTTTTTCATTATGTTTATATTAAAAATGTATACATGTATAATGATTTATTTCTCTGTCTTATACCCTTCATAATTTCAATTCTTTCTAAGAAGTGAAAGTTCCAGCTTCATATCCCATAATAATATGAACAAAAATATGGCACCTTCCACGGTTTGGTTACAGTAATGAACAAAAATATCACAGTAATAAAATTTTTACTTATAAATTTTAAAATATCTAGAAAATGTTAAAAATCGAAACCGAATCGAAAAAAATGGTTTGGTTTGGTATGGTTTCCTTTACTAATGGTTTGGTTACGGTTTTTATTTTTAGAAAATCGAAAATAACGGTTAGGTTACGATTTCGGTCAAAACCGTACCGTACCGTACCATGCGCACCCCTAGTTGAAGTGCAACTCTAAGGAGTATGTCAAAATGATATAGAGTAAAAGAAAAGGGGTTGGAAATATTTCAATACTTTAAAAAATAATAATAATTAATTAATATGCATTACTTGAAGTGTAACTCTAATAAATATTTCAAAAGATATAGAGTAAATATATACGACAAGGGTTATAAATATTTTCATATTGTTTTAAAAAAAATTAATTACATAATTAATATACATTAATTGAAATATAACTCTAATGGATATTTCATAAGATATAGAGTAAAGATATAAGACAAATATATTTCGGCAAGGAAAAATAATATAACTTAAAATACAAAAATATGTATATTTATCTATCTATCTATATACTATTAATAAAAACACAAGGATTGTCTAATATTTTGATTCATTATCACATTTTACAATATAAAAATTATAATAAATAAAGTTTGACATTATTTAAAGTGTAAGGGCTTAAATTAACTTTACAAAAAATTAATAAATAATAAACCATTTGTCATATTTTTGTAACAATATAAAAAATTACAATAAATAAAGTTTGTTATTATTTTACAGTGTAAGGGCTTAAATTAATTTTACACAAAGAATAATAAATTATAAACCATTTGTAACATTTTTATACATTTATCACCTTGTTCAAATTGTAACAAAAACTATAATTAAAATGTATTACTACTTGTTTAAATTGTAGGAGTTGTATATTATTTATTTATAAAATAAATTAAATTATATGAGCTCACAAATATTTTATACATGTATCACCTTCTAAAATACAAAAAAAAAAATATATATAATCATAAATAAAGTGTATTATTATTATTTAATGTAAAAGGTCACTGTATTAGTTTTAGGAAAAAATTAAAAAGTGATAACTTTTGGGGCCTATATTACAAAAATGACAATTTTAAAAAAATAATTTAAAGAAATTTGATAATATTTCAAAACTCATTGTATCCAAAGTACTTGAAATTTTTTTCAAGTTGAGCTTAAGACATAAGGGTTGTTTGGTCCATTAATTTAGCCAACATGTCTTTTACACTAGAGCAAGGGCACAAAAGTCATTTCATGGGATCTTCACCCCTTCAGGGGGTGTCATTGTAAGAAAAGTGAAATCTCAGGGGGTGAGTGCAATTGACCGAAACCTCAGGAGATCTAAGTGTAAATTATCATAATTTAACTAACGGTGTTATAACATAATGTAGTGAATTGTAAAAGTTGGGATAGTTTAGGGAGTTTTGTGTAAAAACTGTAGTTCAGGGGATTAGTTGAGAGAGAGAAAATAATCTAGGGGGATTTAATGCACTTTACCTAAACATAAAATATGAACAAAAACTTTTAGATTTGGAGTCTTTAATTGTTTTATCATAAGTTTGGACCATATATTAGGATATGAGACGAAATCATTAATATTTGAGCTTTTCATATGGGAGACCTATCTCTCAAAACTATTATTTCAGTCCAAAAAATTCTAAAACACATATGAATAAGATCATGATAAATTGTAAAATCGTACAGAGTTAGGATTGTGATTATAACAACTATGTTATTTATTCTCGTCTTAATTTATATTTTCGCCATTTTTTTTTACAATTATTTACTTATATATTATATGTCTAACTTCATTTTCTATGTGTTTTGGATAACAAATTGTCATTTCTAACTTAGTCTCAAAACAAAAGTTGCTAACAATTGTATGTTGTAACAGTTTAAACGCGTTTTTGTGAAAAATGAAAAGGAAGCTCATAAAAATGATGCCCAAGATCTTCACACAAATACTCTTATGAAATGTGAAATACGTAAGTGTAAAAGAAAAACTGATATCTCCTAAGGTTTGATTCAGTTATTTGTGTTAATTATTTTATCATTTATTACCTTATATATCACTAGAGTTTGACATATAATCTCACTACCCCGTTATTTTAAAGTTGAATCCATTAGTAAAAATTTAAATTTTCTTCAGTTATATGTCAAAAAGAAATAGTATATTGATAAAAAATAATCTCTCAACAAAGATAGTTAAAGCAAATTTTAATGTTATATCGGAGTAATACGGATACACACTGTAACAAATATTAATCATATTCCACTGTGTAATTGCAACTAACCTCAGAAAATGTAGTGTATTGTAAATGGTCTGGTTTAGTTTGTATTAGAGGCCATAAATTACTCTTGTATAAACATATAGGAAAGCCAGAGTGCTTCCCTTTATATATGCGATTTTTTATTTATTTTATCATCACCACTTTACATTTTGTGTGTTGTGTTTAGGGATGACACCACATTTACTTTGACATTCTCATAATTATTCCAAAATTGATTATTAAACGAGACGGGGTGGGGTTAGACTAGGTGGAGGTGGGCGGATTTTCATCATAAAGATAAAAAATAAAAATAAAATTATGCAAATGAAAATAATATTTTAACTTCTTATTTAAAATTTTGAACTTATTAGTATTATACAAATATCAAAGTAATACATGCATTTTTTTATATAATTGAGATGAGATTAATGCGAGAAGAGTGAAGAGGTAAGGAAACTAAAAATTGTTATTGGGTGAAATGTCCAATTTTTTTTTAATTAATTAGGAGATTATAGTTTACTTGTAAGTAGGGCTGCAAATGAGACGAGCTGTTCGTGAATAGCTCGGGCTCGGCTCGTTTAAAGCTCGGCTCGGGCTCGGGCTCGTTAGTAAACGAGCCGAGCCTGAGCACAATTTTCAGGCTCGTTTAGTAAACGAGCCGAGCTTGAGCAATGGTGGGCTCGGCTCGTATATGTTCGTGAACATGAGATCGTTAAGGCTCGTTTACGTTCGTGAACAAAAGCTCGTTTAGGCTCGTTAATATTATACTTATTATTCATAATTACACATTTAAGTTTTAACTAGAAAATTAAAATTAATAATCTTAGTTCATTAATTTTCATCAAGCAAGATATTTTAAAAAAATAAATAAATTTTATTATCTAACTTAAAATTGTATAATATTTAAATAATATTATATCAATTGGTAATTTAATAAATCTTACTAAATTGAACTCAATTTGAGTAAATTGAATTGATATTATAGTTATTTGAACTCAATTTGACTAAATTTAATTAGGAATTTATTTAATTTCACCAATTTGAACTCAATTTTATCAATTCCACTCAATTGGATTGAGATTATCGTAGGTAATTTGTTTTTTCGAAATTGTACTTTGAATTGGGGATTTGTCAATTAAACTTAATTTCATTCAATTTTAATTACTTTGAATTGGAGATTTTGTCAATTGAATTTAATTTTAATTAATTTGAATTGGAGATTTTATCAATTTCACTTAATTTAATTCAATTAAATTACTTTGAATTGATGATTTAATCAATTTCATTACCTTGAATTGAGAATTTTATCAATTCCACTCAATTGGATTGGGATTATCGTAGGTAATTTGTTTTTTCGAAATCGTACTTTGAATTGGGGATTTTGTCAATTAAACTTAATTTCATTCAATTTTAATTACTTTGAATTGGAGATTTTGTCAATTGAACTTAATTTTAATTAATTTGAATTAGAGATTTTATCAATTTCACTTAATTTAATTCAATTAAACTACTTTGAATTGAGGATTTAATCAATCGAACTCAATTTCATTACCTTGAATTGAGAATTTTATCAATTCCACTTAATTGGATTGAGATTATCGTAGGTAATTTGTTTTTTCGAAATTGTACTTTGAATTGAGGATTTTGTCAATTAAACTTAATTTTAATTAATTTGAATTGGAGATTTTATCAATTTCACTTAATTTAATTCAATTAAATTACTTTGAATTGAGGATTGAATCAATCGAACTCAATTTCATTACCTTGAATTGAGAATTTTATCAATTCCACTCAATTGGATTGAGATTATCGTAGGTAATTTATTTTTTCGAAATTGTACTTTGAATTGGGCATTTTGTCAATTAAACTTAATTTCATTCAATTTTAATTACTTTGAATTGGAGATTTTGTCAATTGAACTTAATTTGAATTAATTTGAATTAGAGATTTTATCAATTTCACTTAATTTAATTCAATTAAATTACTTTGAATTGAAGATTTAATCAATCGAACTCAATTTCATTACCTTGAATTAAGAATTTTATCAATTCCACTTAATTGGATTGAGATTATCGTAGGTAATTTGTTTTTTCGAAATTGTACTTTGAATTGAGGATTTTGTCAATTAAACTTAATTTCATTCAATTTTAATTACTTTGAATTAGAGATTTTGTCAATTAAACTTAATTTTAATTAATTTGAATTGGAGATTTTATCAATTTCACTTAATTTAATTCAATTAAATTACTTTGAATTGAGGATTGAATCAACGAACTCAATTTCATTACCTTGAATTGAGAATTTTATCAATTCCACTCAATTGGATTGAGATTATCGTAGGTAATTTATTTTTTCGAAATTGTACTTTGAATTGGGGATTTTGTCAATTAAACTTAATTTCATTCAATTTTAATTACTTTGAATTGGAGATTTTGTCAATTAAACTTAATTTTAATTAATTTGAATTGGAGATTTTATAAATTTCACTTAATTTAATTCAATTAAACTACTTTGAATTGATGATTTAATCAATTGAACTCAATTTCATTACCTTGAATTGAGAATTTTATCAATTCCACTCAATTTATATATATTTAATTAATTTTATAAATCTATAATATGAATAAAGAAAACATTTCAAAATTTTATAAATCTTAGGATAGTCTAAACCCTATGCCCAAACACTCCTAACCCTATACCCAAACAAACCGCACTAATTAAACCCTAATCTGATATACTCTCTTCGAATACACAGATACTCACATTACACATATACTGATATTTGCGCCGTTCTCTTCTCTCCACCTCCTTCTCAAACCCTAGATCATGCGCCGTTCTCTCGACCTCCTTCTCAAACCCTAGATCGTGCGCCGTTCACTCTCGCGTCGTTTACATGGTCGCCTCTCACTCCTTGCCTCTCACTTTTCTCTCATTCAACCCTTTCTCTCCTCACGCCTGCTTCAGCCCCTCGAGCGACGATCGGCGAAGGAAGCTTGCAAGGTCACTTTCGCTGCTATGAAGATCGATGCCCCCATAAGTAACATCCAATTCATATAGCTATATTAATCAATTTATATATATGGGAAACTGAATATGAAGTTCTTGTTTAAATTCTTGTTTCCATTCTATTTGTAGTTAGAATACTGAATATGAAGTAGATTATGTGAAATTGAACCCTAAAGTGGGATATATATATATATATATATATATTGCATATGTATAACCGAGCACAATTTCGGGCTATGCTTCAATTTTTTTGTACGAACCCTAAAGTTCCGATTGTATTTTGCAATTAGGTAAGGATCCGATTGTATTCAGTCTTCTATTCCTGATTTGGGTAATAATTGATTCGTCGCAATTGAGATGTACATGTATACAATATGCTTGAATAAGCTCAATAAAAATATATAAGACTTGCGTATATATTAGACGTCCATCTATTGACTTTGCGATGTTCATGTCCTCGTTTAGATTTATTAACTTTTTATTTTATTTATTTTGAGTTTGTTTTGATATTTGGGTATCCAGAATTTTGCTCCCCACGCTGGTAAAAAACATACTATGTTAGCACCTCTCACACAAATCAAATAAAGTTAGAGTGGATGTATATTAACATTGTCAAGGGTTAGTGTCAAGTGTGTGTGTGTCTTGTTATTCTTCTTGGTTAATTTTCTTCATCAATCATTGGAATTTTTTTTCCATATTTGGAGTCTTTGTCGCTTGTTGAGTGTTGAGGAGTGGGTGGATTTTTTCTCTATGGAAGCTAGCAAGCAGTGATTTCATAATGATTTTTTACAATAGTTAAAAAATCAGCAAGCAGTTTGAAAAATCAGTTAAAAATTTATCATGTATTGATGAGTGAGTGGATTTTTTCTCTATAGAAGCCAGCAAACAGTGATTTCATAATGATTTTTTACATTAGTTAAAAAATCAGCAAGCAGTTTGAAAAATCAGTTAAAAATTTATCTGATTTTTTACATGTTTTGTTATGTTTTTCATAATGATTTCTTCTATTATGATTGTATTTTTTTATTGTATTTGTTGTTTAGTTTTAAAATCATGTTATAAGATATCTTTGCCTTAGTAACACGATGATTGTCTATAGGTATATCTAATTTGATGGTGTTCTTAATTGACTTTATTTTATTGTCTAAGTATATTTTATAGCAGTGCAGGTATCCTAACCTATTTTTTTCTGGATATTTTGTTTAATGTAGGTTGGAGTTATTTTGGGAAATATGCAGTTTTTGGGAGCAGTTTACACATTTTTGGGAGCAGTTTATTGATTTAGTCCAAGACTTAATTTTTTTGTAATGCTTCAGTTTGTTGATTTGTTCATTTTGATGTAAATGTATTAATATAACAGGTTTATTTATGTATTGTGTTATGTTTGGTGGATTTTGGATTTCATAATTTACATAATGTGCCTAACGAGCTTGAACGAACGAGCCTAACGAGCTTGAACGAACGAATGAGCCTAACGAGCTTGAACACGAGCTTGAACAAATTTTCGAAATTAAAAAAAAAAATTTGTTTAAACGAGCCGAGCCCGAGCCGAGCCCGAGCATAGCTAAAAGTTAAACGAGCCGAGCCCGATCACAAGTTTAGGGCTCGTCACGAGCCCGAGCCGAGCCCGAGCTGAGCTAAAAAATAAACGAGCCGAGCCCGAACACTCTAAAGCTCGGCTCGGCTCGGTTCATTTGCAGCCCTACTTGTAAGTGTATTTTTATAAGTACATAGGAATAATATATATAAATTAATAAAAATAAGTATGTAATTTCACGATGTAAATGGGATGGAACGACCCTCCCTCATACACGTCCCAAAATCCAGCCATTTTTTTTCTTCTGTATCCTCCTTTATACCCACTTCAATTTATTTAATCGGTCTCTCAAACTCATTTAAATTAGGACAAAGATCCCACCTGAAGGAAAATTTTTGTCATCCCTATTTTCTCAGTGCAAAATTACAAATCAACAGGAACTTGATGGTAAGTTCAATTTTAACATATCTATAAAGGTAATCACGAGTGTCCTTCAACTTTTTCTTCAAAAAAAAAACTAATAAATTGGATCGCCGATGTGCTTTCTATAGCACGATGATAGGGACAATGAGACACTAGGGTGACAAACTATGGTTATTTAAGAAAGCAACAGAATTTTTTTTTTGCCTTAATACTCTAGTTAATTCAGTAACTTCAATCCTATACAATCTCCATTCGTTTCTTATAATTTGATTATCATTGTGCCATCTTGTCAAAAAAGTTTAGAAGCTCGTATGCCCAAAAATATTTCCAGATTAAACATATTGCACCAATTCCCACATTTACATGCTTTTTAAAATTATGGAGCCCTAGAGCCTCAGTCCACGTTTGATACGGTTGAATAAAATTGAATAAAAGTGAGAATGAAATGAGAATGAGAATTAGAATGGAATGAAATAACCATTCTCATTATATTGTTTGGTTATAAATATGAAGCACATTGGGAATGGAATGAACTTGAATTTTTTTCTCAAAAATACCCTTTTTAGTATTAAATATAAAATTAAATAAAATAATACTATTTTTTAATTTTTTTACAAAAAAAAAATAATAAAACGTAACAGAAATAGTAATGACGGACAATAAAGGTGGCGGCGGTGGTGGCAAAATGGTGGTGGTGGCGGCTTATTTTTTTGAAATGTGAGAGGGTTATTTAAGTAATTTTATATTTTAAAAGCATTCCTAAAGGAATGGAATGACCATTCCACAACTTTAGTAATGAAATGAAAATCCATTCCCAAGAATGAAATTTCATTCCTTGGGAATGGTCATTCTCATTCATTATGTTGTACCAAATCAAGGAATGGAATGAATGGTCATTCCATTCCATTTCATTTCAACGTACCAAACATGCACTTAGATCCTAGCCCTTTAAAAGTATATTAATGGGACATTAAACATATTGGAGTAATATTTGTTTCAAATTAAAATCCGGCGCTACTCAATGTATAGTTTTTGACAATAAATTTAGATTTGAGTAAATTGCAAATAAATTTCTAAAATATTTTGGTAGAGTCTTAAAATTTGTAATAATTAAATACACAAATGATGTTAGAATTTAAAATATCATACCAAAGAAAGACTAGATAATGATGGGGTCGTGAAAACATTTGTTTCTTCTATATCTTGGACCTTAATTAGCTCATGTTAGGATTTTTACACTCATCCAAGAACATTGTTAGAAGCCGTGTATACTTGCAAATCAGAAAACGCACACAAGCACACACCAAACAATGGACACAAAGATTTATAGTGGTTCAACCATAATAAGCCTACGTCTACTAAGAGCATCGTTTCACTATCGATCAAAGAGAGGATTACAAGGGAATGATCCGCAAATCTTACACACACACACACAGTGTATACTCACGTCTGTATCACCGGAATAATATAAACTTATACTATTCCTAACTCTCACCAAGAAGAATACTAGTTTGTATCTCTTATATTCTCTCTTTCTATTTGTGCACCGCCTGTGCTTCCCTCGCACTAGGTGTTTCACTCACACCGGTACCGGCCTATTCTAGCTCTCTGGCGTCGGTCTGACTCTCACTTTTGGTACAAAGAATACAATAGGAGAGTTCCTATATTTATAGGGAAATATATATAGGTGGTTTTACCTTTTAGTCAATGTGGGACAACTTTCAATCCTTTTAACAAATGAGTCATCCTAATATAACAATCTCCCACTTGACGACTTTGCCTCCATCAATCAACTCCATCAATGATCAGTGCACGGTGCCCTAATTCCTGTCTTTAAACTTGAAGACACACTGAAGTTGCGCACAACTTCAGTTCATTTGTTGTCACCACTTTGGTCAACATGACCATGCTGATAGCTCATACTGCATGAGCAATATCTAGCCTTCTAGTTCATTTGTTGTCACCACTTTGGTCAACATGACCATGCTGATAGCTCCTACTGCATGAGCAATATCTAGCCTTCTACAGAACCTGCGACCTCTATTGCATCTGGCCACTCTGTCTTGCAACCACTGTCGCTTCTAACTTTGCCTTGCAAACTTTGTCGCATATGTCCTCTTTTTTCCTTAGCTCCCACTGAGCCTATTCATAGTGTTCGGAGTCAAATTACGTAAAACCGATCTCACGGTTGCGTCCGGAGCAATCCAAAATCTTAAGAACGCCTCTAACTGTGTCAAAACCGACTCCAAACGAGATAAAACAAAATTCAGCACTAAAAGGCAAAACCGGTGCTGACATGGCACTACCTTGGCAGGGGATATGCTGACGTGGCGCTGGTGCTGATGTAGCAGTCAACTCTGGTTAACGGTCAAAGGCGGCACGGTCAATTGCTGACATCACGTGCTGACGTCTGGATGATGTCAGTAACTAGGGTTCCGGTGAGATCTCGTCGGCGGTGGATATTTCGGTAGTCTTCTACGATGCCGGCTAGGGTTCCGGCGAGGAATCCTACAACTAGTGCATGAGGCACGTGAGATCGTTGGCAGCGCATGGGTGGCACTTGGGCGGTGTGTGAGGGCGCATGGAGGATCCTTTTGCTGCGCGACCAACGGGGTTAGGCTCGTCTTGTCAAGCCACTTCTCCTGGTATGATTGGTTTTTGATTTCGGGCACTTTTGAAATTCGATTCTGGACCAGAACAAACGGGCTTCTCCTTTGATTTAACATGAAGCTCTGATACCACTTGTAAGGGTTTTTACACCCGCCAAAGAACACTGTTAGAAGTCGTGTGTACCTGTAAATCAGAAAATGCACACAAACACACACCAAACAATGGACACTAAAATTTATAGTGGTTTAGCCACAATAAGCCTACGTCCATTGAGAGCACCGTTTCACTATCGATCAAAGAGATGATTACAAAGGAATGATCCGCTGATCATACACACGCACACACACAGTGTATACTCACGCTTGTATCACCGGAATAATATAAGCTTATACTATTCCTAACTCTCACCAAGAAGAATACTAGTCTGTATCTCTTTTATTCTCTCTTTCTATTTGTGCACCGCATGGGCTTCACTCGCACTAGGTGTTTCACTCACACCGGTACCGGCCTATTCTGGCTTTCTGGAGCAGGCATGTCTCTCACTTTTGGTACAAATAATACAATAGGAGAGTTCCTATATTTATAGGGAAGGATATAGAAGTGGTTTTGCCTTTTAGTCGATGTGAGACAACTTTCAATCCTTTTAACAAAGGAGTCACCCTAATATAACAGTTCCATGGGACAATATGCTACTGTTGGAACAAAGACGAATTTTTTTAAAAGGAAGGGGGAGTTGAACATGGGTACACCTACTTAAGAAGCTAGGTTCTCAACCATTAGACCACAAGGTAATGTCCAAAAGCATAAAGTGATGATCCGTCACCTCCATCAATCTCTAACCCTGACCGTCGATTGGTTCTAGATTTAATAAATTTAAACCACGATTCATCTGCTGCTTTAAATTTTCATTTCCACCATAGATAACCATGAATCCAACGCACCAGATTCACTTCAATTGTTCTTTTTTGTCAATTCTAGATTTAATAGATTAAAACTACAATCCGTATGCTCTTTCAACTTTTCATTTCCACAGTAGATAACCCCGAATCCAACGCTCCAGATTCACTTCAGTTATACCTTTTTGTCAATCCGACTTAAATAAACTGGACCAATCAGAGAGATGGCCCTCATCCCTATATATAGGTGCTTGTTTCGAAGTTTAATTTTATCCCAAAAACTTTCAAAAATTTAAAATTTGAAAATGACGCCTAAAACTTTGCTCAACGATAAAACCAAATCTTCGTCCGACGGCAAGCTTAGCCCGCCCAATGTGGCCATCTTCGAAGAGAAGCTAGAAGAGGTCAACGATGAAACCAAATTTTTGCCCAACGACAAGCTTATCCCGTCCAACTGGGCCATCTCCGAAGAGAAGCTGGAGGTGGTCATTTCGGAAGAGAAGCACGGTGATGAAGGGGTGGCCAAATCCAAAGAAAAGCTGGGAAAAAGGAAATGTGGTGATATCAAAAGAGAAGGTCAACGACTCCAAGGAGGGTCTTTCCAAGATTAAAGGTTGTGGTGCCAAAGCTTCAAGGAAGGTCAAAGCCATAACCATCATAGAAGTTGTCGCTACCGGAATGATGTGTATTGGGGCTTTGGATGTTGGTATTTATACAATTGTTATTGCTAAATCTCTATATGATGCAGGTGTTGACCAAACATATGAAATAATGAAAGAGAAATATTTCCTCAAGAAAGAGGATTCGACTGTCAAAGCAGTTGTGGTTGCTCTGGCCAAGGAATTGGATAAGTTTGAAAAGCAGAAAAAGAATTCTCCTTGGAGCCGTTGACCTTCTCTTCTGATATCACCACTTTTCCTTTGCCCAGGTTTTCTTCGGAGATGGCCACCCCCTCTTCGTTGTGCTTCACTTCCAAGATGACCACCTCCAACTTCTCTTTCAAGATGGCCATGTTGGGCGGGCTAAGCTTGCCATCGGGCGAAGTTTTGGTTTCATCGTCAGGTGAAAGTTTTGGCGTCATTTTCAAATTTTGAATTTTCAAAGTTTTTGGGATGAAATTAAACTTCAAAACAAGTGCCTATATACAGAAATGAGGGTCATCTCTCTGATTGGTCTAGTTCATTTGAGTCGGATTGATAGAAGGGTACAACTGAAGTGAATCTGGAGCGTTGGATTCCAGGTTATCTATAGTGGAAATGAAAAGTTGAAGTAGTAGACGGATAATGGATTTAATTTATTAAATCTAGAATTGACAAAAAAGAACAATTAAAGTGAATCTGGAGTATTGGATTCGGGGTTATCTACAATGGAAATGAAAAGTTGAAGCAACAGATGGATCATGGTTAAAATTTATTAAATATAAAACTGATGATTATAGAGTAATTGACGATTAGGGTTAGAGATTGATGAAGGTGACGGATAGTCACTTTGTGTTTTTTTATTAGTAATACATGTATTGTTGAATTTTTGAAAGTTTTGGTTTCATCGTGGGGCGAAATTTTTGGAGTCATTTTCAAAATTTTAATTTTTGAAAGTTTTTGGAATGAAATTAAACTTCGAAACAAACATCTATATATAGGGATGATGGTCATCTCTCTGATTGGTCCAGTTCATTTGAGTCGGATTGAAAAAATGGTAATATTGAAGTGAATCTGGAGCATTGGATTCGGGGTTATCTACGGTGGAAATGAAAAGTTGAAAGAGCAGACGGATAGTGGTTTTAATTTATTAAATATAAAATTGACAAATATGAACAATTGAAGTGAATCTGGAGTGTTGGATTCAGGGTTATATACAGTGGAAATGAAAAGTTGAAGCAGTAGACGAATCGTGGTTTAAATTTATTGAATCTAAAACCGTCGATTACTATGGTTAGAGATTGATGGAGGTGACAGATAGTAACTTTGTGATTTTTTATTAGTAATAAATGTGTTGTTGAATTTTTGAAAGTTTTGGTTTCATCGTGGAATGAAATTTTTGCCGTTATTTCAAATTTTAATTTTAGAAAGTTTTTGGAATAAAATTAAACTTCGAAACAAGCACCTATATATAGGGATGAGGTTCATCTCTCTGATTGGTCTAATTTATTTGAGTCAGATTAAAAAAAAGGTACAATTGAAGTGAATCTGGAGCGTTGGATTCGGGGTTATCTACGATGAAAATGAAAAGTTGAACGAGCAGATGTATAGTGGTTTTAATTTATTAAATCTTGAATTGACAAAAAAGAACAATTGAAGTGAATCTAGAGCATTGGATTCAGGATGAAAAGTTGAAGCAGTAGACGAATCGTGGTTTAAATTTATTAAATCTAAAACGTCGATTACTCTATAATCGACAGTTAGTGTTAGAGATTGATGAAGATGACGAATAGTAACTTTATGCTTTTTGATTAGTAATACATGTATTGTTGAATTTTTGGTTTTATCGTTGGGCGAAATGTTTGGCATCATTTTCAAACTTTTAATTTTTGAAAGTTTTTGGGATTAAATTAAACTTTGAAACAAACGCCTATATGTAGGGATGATGGTCATCTCTCTGATTGGTCTATTTCATTTGAGTCGGATTGACAAAAAGATATATCTGAAGTGAATCTGGAGCATTGGATTCGGGGCTATCTACGGTTGAAATGAAAAGTTGAAGGTGCAGATGGATAGTGGTTTTTATTTATTAAATATAGAATGAACAAAATGGAACAGTTGAAGTGAATCTGGAGCATTGGATTCGAGGTTATATACGGTGGAAATGAAAAGTTGAAACGGCCGACGGATCGTGGTTTAAATTTAATAAATCTAAAACTGTCGATTACTAGGGTTAGAGATTGATGGACGTGATGGATAGTCACTTTGTGGTTTTGGATTAGTAATACATGTATTGTTGAATTTTTGAAAGTTTTGGTTTCATTGTGGGGCGAAATTTTTGGCATCATTTTAAAAAATTTAATTTTTGAATATTTTTGGGATGGAATTAAACTTTGAAACAAATGGCTATATATAGGGATGAGGGTCATCTCTCTGATTGGTCCAGTTCATTTGAGTCGAATTGACAAAAAGGTACAATTGAAGTGAATCTGGAGCGTTGGATTCAGGGTTATCTATGGTGGAAGTGAAAAGTTGAAGGAGCAGACGGATAGTGGTTTTAATTTATTAAATTTAGAATTGATAAAAAAGAACAATTGAAGTGAATATGGAGCGTTGGATTCAAGGTTAACTATGGTGGAAATGAAAAGTTGAATCAACAGACGGATCATGGTTAAAATTTATTATATCTAAAACCGTCGATTATAGAGTAATTGACGTTCAGGGTTAGAGATTGATAAAGGTGACGGATAGTCACTATGTGCCTTTTGATTAGTAGTACATATATTGTTGAATTTTTGAAAGTTTTGGTTTTATCGTGGGGCCAAGTTTTTAACGTCATTTTCAAAATTTTAATTTTTGAAAGTTTTTGGGATGAAATTAAACTTCGAAACAAGCGCTTATATATAGGGATGAGGGTCATCTCTCTAAATGGTCTAGTTCATTTGAGTCGGATTGACAAAAAAGTACAACTGAAGTGAATATGGAGCGTTGGATTCGGGTTATCTACTGTGGAAATGAAAAGTTGAAGGAGGAGACGGATAGTGGTTTTAATTTATTAAATCAAGAATTGACAAAAAAGAACAATTTAAGTGAATCCAGAGCGTTGGATTCGAGGTTATCTACGGTGGAAATGAAAATTTGAAGCATCAGACGGATCGTGGTTTAAATTTATTAAATCTAGAACCATCGATTATAGAGTAATCGACGGTCAGGGTTAGAGATTGATGGAGGTGACGGATAGTCACTTTGTGTTTTTTGATTAGTAATACATTTATTGTTCAAATTTTGAAAGTTTATTTTCTTCGTCGGGCAAAATTTTTGGCGTCATTTTTAAATTTTTAATTTTTGAAAGTTTTTAGGATGAAATTAAACTTCAATACAAGCGTCTATATATAGCGATGAGAGTCATCTTTCTGATTGGTGCACTTCATTTGAGTCGGATTAACAAAAATGTACAATTGAAGTGAATCTAGAGTGTTGGATTCAGGGTTATCTATGATGGAAATGGAAAGTTGAAGGAACAGATGGATAGTGGTTTTAATTTATTAAATCTAGAATTGATAAAAAGGAACAATTGAAGTGAATCTGGAGCGTTGGATTCGAGGTTATCTACAGTGGAAATGAAAGTTGAAGCAGCAGACGGATCGTGGTTTAAATTTATTAAATCTAAAACCATCGATTACTATGGTTAGAGATTGATGGAGGTGACGGATAGTCACTTTGTGCTTTTTGATTAGTAATAAATGTGTTGTTGAATTTTTGAAAGTTTTAGTTTCATTGTGGAGCAAAATTTTTGGCGTCATTTTCAAAATTTTAATTTTTGAATGTTTTTGGGATAAAACTAAACTTTGAAACAAACGTCTATATATAGGGATGAGGGTCATCTCTCTGATTGGTCTAGTTTATTTGAGTCGGATTGAAACAAAGGTACAACTGAAGTGAATATGGAGTGTTGGATTTGGGGTTATCTACGGTGGAAATAAAAAATTGAATGAGCAGACGGATAGTGGTTTTAATTTATTAAATCTAAAATTTTCAAAAAAGAACAATTGAAGTGAATTTGGAGCGTTGGATTAGAGGTTAAATACGGTGGAAATGAAAAGTTGAAACAACAGATGGATCGTAGTTTAAATTTAATAAATCTAAAATCGTCGATTATAGAGTAATCGACGATCAAGGTTAGAGATTGATGGAGGTGACGAATAGGGACTTTGTGCTTTTGGATTAGTAAAACATGTATTGTTGAATTTTTGAAAGTTTTGGTTTTATCGTGGGGCGAAATTTTTGGCGTCATTTTTGAAATTTTAATTTTTAAATGTTTTTGGGATGAAATTAAACTTTGAAACGAGCGCCTATATATAGGGATGATGGTCATCTCTCTTATTGGTCCAGTTCATTTGAGTCGAATTGACAAAATGGTACAACTAAAGTGAATCTGGAGCATTAGATTCGGGGTTATCTAAGGTGGAAATGAAAAGTTAAAGGAGCAGACAGATAGTGGTTTTAATTTATTAAATCTATAATTGACAAAAATGAACAATTGAAGTGAATTTGGAGCGTTGGATTCGAGGTTATATACGGTGAAAATGAAAAGTTGAAACAACAGACGGATCGTGGTTTAAATTTAATATATCTAAAACCGTCGATTATAGAGTAATTGATGATCAGGGTTAGAGATTGATGGAGGTGACGAATAGGGACTTTGTGCGTTTGGATTAGTAATACATGTATTGTTGAATATTTGAAAGTTTTGATTTTAGAGTGGGGCGATATTTTTGGCGTCATTTTATAATTTTTAATTTTTGAATGTTTTTGGGATGAAATTAAACTTCGAAACAAACGCCTATATATATGGATGATGGTCATCTCTCTTATTGGTGTAGTTCATTTGAGTCGAATTGACAAAAAAATACAACTAAAGTGAATCTGGAGCATTGGATTCGGGGTTATCTACGGTGGAAATGAAAAGTTTAAGGAACAGACGGATAGTTGTTTTAATTTATTAAATCTAGAATTGACAAAAATGAACAATTTAAGTGTATCTGGAGTCTTGTATTCGAGGTTATCTACGTTAGAAATGAAAAGTTGAAGCAGCAGACGAATCGTAGTTTAAATTTATTAAATCTAAAAGTGTCAATTACTATGGTTAGAGATTGATGGAGGTCACAGATAGTCACTTTGTTCTTTTTGATTAGTAATAAATGTGTTGTTGAATTTTTTAAAGTTTTTGTTTCATCGTGGATTGAAATTTTGGTGTCATTTTCAAATTTTTAATTTTTGAAAGTTTTTGGGATAAAATCGAACTTTGAAACAATAACCTATATATAGGGATGATGGTCATATCTCTAATTGGTCTATTTTATTTTAGTCGGATTGAAAAAAAGGTACAACTGAAGTGAATCTGGAGCGTTGGATTTGGGGTTATCTACGGTGGAAATGAAAAGTTGAACGAGCAGACAGATAGTGATTTTAATTTATTAAATCTTGAATTGACAAAAATGAACAATTGAAGTGAATCTAGAGCATTGGATTCAGGATGAAAAGTTGAAGCAATAGACGAATCGTGGTTTAAATTTATTAAAACTAAAATGACGATTACTTTATAATCGACGGTCAGTGTTAAAGATTGATAAAGGTGACGGATAGTCACTTTGTGCTTTTTGATTAGTAATACATGTATTGTTGAATTTTTGAAAGTTTTGGTTTCATCGTAGGGCAAATGTTTTGGCATCATTTTCAAACTTTTAATTTTTGAACGTTTTTGGGATCAAATTAAACTTCAAAACAAACGCCTATATATAAGGATGATGGTCATCTCTCTGATTGGTCCAGTTCATTTCAGTCAGATTGACAAAAAAGTACAACTAAAGTGAATCTGAAGAGTTGGATTCGGGGTTATCTACGGTGGAAATGAAAAGTTGAAGGTGCAGACGGATAGTAGTTTTAGTTTATTAAATCTAAAATTGACAAAAATGAACAATTGAAGTGAATTTGGAGCGTTGGATTCAATATTATATACGGTGAAAATGAAAAGTTGAAACAACACACGGATCGTAGTTTAAATTTAATAAATCTAAAACCTCCGATTATAGATAGAGTAATTGACAGTCAGGGTTAGAGATTGATTGAGATGACGGATAGTCACTTTGTGCTTTTAGATTAATAATACATGTCTTATTGAATTTTTGAAAGTTTTGGTTTCATCGTGGGGCGAAATTTTTGGCATCATTTTCAAAATTTTAATTTTTGAATGTTTTTGGGATGAAATTAAACTTAGAAACAAACGCCTATATATAGGGATGTGTGGCATCTCTCTTATTGGTCCAGTTCATTTGAGTCCAATTGACAAAAATGTACAACTGAAGTGAATCTGGATCGTTGGATTCGGGGTTATCTACGGTGGAAATGAAAAGTTGAAGTTGCAGACGGATAGTGGTTTTAATTTATTAAATCTAGAATTGACAAAATGGAACAATTGAAGTAAATCTAGAGCATTAGATTCGAGGTTATCTACGGTGGAAATGAAAAGTTGAAGAGTAGACATATCGTGGTTTAAATTTATTAATTCTAAAACCATCGATTATAGAGTAATCGACGTTCAGGGTTAGAGATTGATGGAGGTGATGGATAGTCACTTTGTACCTTTTGATTAGTAATACATATATTGTTGAATTTTTGGTTTTATCGTGGGGCGAAGTTTTCGACGTCATTTTCAAAATTTTATTTTTTGAAAGTTTTTGGAATGAAATTAAACTTCGAAAGAAGAGCCTATATATAGGGATGAAGGTCATCTGTGACACCCCAAATTTCCATGCATAGGTTGGCCAGACCCATACACAAAAAACTAGGAGCGTCAGTAATTGATAACATATGCACAGAAGAGAAGACATAAAATCGAAATATAATAATAACAACAATAACAAAATAAGGATACAACTTATACATGAAGAAGATCACCCCCAATACATCCTTAAATAAAATAAGTCCCACACAGTACAACTTTGAAATCCCATAAACATGGACCCCTAGAAACACACTTATAAGAAATATAACATATGACATTTATCGGATCCTACCCTGGAGTGGAATGAAAATATGATAGAACCGGACGGATAGATATGAAGTCCTCAACCCTGCTGGTGAAACTGCCGAGGACCTGAAACAACAAAAATGTGGGTTAAACCCACGAGCAAGTACAACTCTACATGATCCCAAGCAGAGTACCAAAATCCATCCCTTTTCCTAGTGACACCTAATCCGAAAATTATATTATAAAATAATAATATATTTAACTATAACTATAGTCACTAATATACCACAATTTAATATAATTATGTTTATAAATTTCTTACATTAATTTGATTTTTCCATACAACATCCATGCCCTACCATAGCCACGTACCCGACAACTCACCCATGCCGTGACAACTCACCCATGTCTCGTGGTACTTGTTAGACTGCAGTAATAGTCAGCCTCCTTGTGGCTCCTTATAAATTTCCAAAACATAGTCATTTAATTTAAATCTTATGATTTTACGAATTTAATAATTCACTCGTAATCTTTATTCGGGAACGTATAACAATTTATAAGGTTGAGCCTTGGGGGTCCAGGGGGGCGGCGCAACCATTACCTGAGCGCCCCCCTGGCGGGGTCTGGGGCAGCGCCCCAGCGCCAAGGTATACGGTATTTTATACGGTCAAAATACATAATCCAGTATAATTCGTGATATACATAATAACAATATAAATCAATGTCCAGAGTCTGATAACAAAGAAAATACAGAAAAACAATTACATAAATATGCAATATTTTTCTAATAACAGTTTTGAAATCTTTGTCAACATTGAAACCTAAAATATTTATGTATTCAGATATTTATACTAAGTTCCAACCATATACACATCATCAGAATCATACCAACAAGACACAACCACAAATCCATACATGTATAGCTACACATGGTAAAAACAGATTTGTACGTATAGCTAGACATAAAACATAGTCTCATGCATATATCAATATATCACCACAAATCTCTATGTATATACAAGATCTATACATATAATCATGGATCTGTACATATATGTATAACCAGAATATAAATCATCATATAAATAAACATGAATATGAACATACTCTAACAGATCTATACATATATGCCTATATAGATCCACGAATCTCTACATGTATACAAGATCTATATATATACTTACGGATCTATACATATATGTATAAACAGAATATATAAGTCACATAAATAAACATGAATATGAATATACTCTAACAGATCTATACATATATGCCTATATAGATCCACGAATCTCTACATATATACAAGATCTATATATATACTTACGGATCTATACATATATGTATAAACAGAATATATAAAAGTCATATATGAACATGCTTTATACATACCTATACATATATAAAAAATACTATCTAGCATGTTATAGATGCACAAAGTAAATGCTACGAAATTTTAGTACAAAGAGGAAGAGTGAAACATATGTCTTGCCTGTAATGTAGAGCTGAATCCACCACAAGTACAGATCCAAACCAATTCTAAGCTCTCAATCTCTCAACCCTCACAATTTCGGGTATAATTGATGAAGAAGAAGAAGTAGTAGAAGAAATGAGATGGGGGCTAAATTTGAAGTTAAGGATGCTTATATAGAAGAGGCTAGGGTTAGGGAAATGTCCAAACTATTCTTGTGTTATGCATAAATCACCAAACTGCCCAAACACTAATGACAACCTTGCCCCCCTTCAGATCACAAAATTTCATTATAACCTACTAGACTTAAAAAGACTAAGATAACCTCATTCAATAATTTAAACACCCAATATGCCATCCAAAATAATTAATGAAATAAATATCCATTAAATACGGGGGATTACATCATCTCTCTGATTGGTCCAGTTCATTTGAGTCGGATTGACAAAAAAGTACAACTGAATTGAATCTGGAGCGTTGGATTCGGGGTTATCTACGGTGAAAATGAAAAGTTCAAAGAGAAGACGAATAATGGTATTAAATCTATAATTTACAAAAATGAACAATTGAAGTGAATCTGGAGCGTTGGATTCAGGGTTATGTACGGTGGAAATGAAAAGTTGAAGCAGCAGACGGATTGTGGTTTAAATTTATTAAATCAAAAACCACCGATTATAGAGTAATTGACGGTCAGGGTTAGAGATTGATGGAGGTGATGGATAGTCACTCGTGTTTTTTTATTAGTAATACATGTATTGTTGAAATTTTGAAAGTTTTGGTTTCTTCGTTGGGCGAAATTTTTGGCGTCATTTTCAAATTTATAATTTTTGAAAGTTTTTGGGATGAAATTAAACTTCGAAACAAGTGCCTATATATAGGGATGTGTGTCATCTCTTTGATTGGTCCAGTTCATTTGAGTCAAATTGACAAAATGGTAATATTGAAGTGAATCTGGAGCATTGGATTCGGGGTTATTTACGATGAAAATGAAAAGTTGAAGAAGCAGACGGATAGTGATTTTAATTTATTAAATCTAGAATTGACAAAAAGGAATAATTGAAGTGAATCTGGAACGTTGAATTCGGGGTTATCTACGATGGAAATGAAAAGCTGAAGCTGCAAACGAATCGTGGTTTAAATTTTTTAAATTTAAAACCGTCGATTATAGATTACTCTATAATGGACTATTTAGAGATTGATGGAGGTGATGGATAGTCACCTAGTGCTTTTTTTATTAGTGATTTAGTTCCGTGTGAAAGTTTTATACATGTATTGTTGGAAAATTTTTATTGGCACTAGTATAAGAAGGAAGCTAGGTATACTATAACCTCATTAATCTCCTTGAAATATGGGAATGTAATTGAGGATGTCCTCTTAGGGAAATAGTGGTGATAGTTAATTTATCACTTGTTAGATGGTGGTAGTGAAAGTAAAAAGTTAGGGTTTGCATTCTTTTGCAGAGAAAGAAGATACACAGAATCACAGAGCAACTAACAACTGTGGATTTAATTAATTAAAGAGGAACATAAAGCGGAAAAAGAGAAAGGACAATACATTAAACAAAATTAAAATAAATAATCAAATGAAGGGACCCTTTAATCCTTTCACTAAATTGAAAGGCCTACAGCTTTAGACGCGTGATTACAGAACAATTGGCTTGACTATGACCCACACAGCAATATAATTATATCCAATATTGGATTAAGTACCCAAAAAATGCCTTCACACAGGGGATATAATTAATTAGGTGTGTTTGTGAGAATAGATAATTAGGGAAGTGTTGGAATTGTAAAAATAATTTTTTAAAAATTATTGTAAAAAAATTAAAAAATAATTACAAATAGTTTTTGATTTATTTATAAAATCATCTTATAATTATTGGATAACACCAAGTTTTAAATTAATAAATTCCTTATATTTGATAATTTAGGGATGACATGGTTTCCATATCCTAAAACTGACTTTTTAAAAAAAAAAAAAAATTTTAATTGAAAACTATTTTCAAAGAATTCTGAAAATGAAAAATTATTTTCTGAAAATAATAAAATACAATTGTATGAGAACAAATATTTTATAACTGACTTTTTAAAATTTTTTTTAATAAAACTCAATTAAGTATATTATTTGTACAATTTTCTATTTTTTGATTTTTAGATAATAGAAAATAATTTTAAAATATGCAAATCAAAACATATCCTTAATAATTTATAAAAGAATTCTCGTTCTTGATCCATAACAAATAGTACAACTTCAAAGAGATGTTTAAGATATATCGTGATATCTTTATTTCATGAATCGGTAAATTGGGCTGTAAAAATTATAGAATTTATTGACAAAACTTACACGATCATACTTTAGAAAGCAACTCAACATAAAACTACACTAATTCTCGTCAATGTAGCTTAAAATTGCTTTCATAAGAATGTCATGATGAGATTTATTTTTTCATTTACAAGAGATTAGTCTAGGTCCAAGAACAAAACAACTAAGTACAAAACTTTCTGATTATCATGGCAATTATGGGCCCCTAATTAGAACAATTTCGTCAAATACGGAGGCTGTTAATTAAAGGATTCTAGTTATTTGCCATCATTACACACATTGTCAACTTGGTTCAGTAATGCTAATCAGTTAGCAATTAATAAAGAGGTGTAATTATGATCATATCAACTTTTTAAATCCACTTAGAATGTCACGAAATGGAATTATATCTAACATTAAGGATCACACGGAGGCCATTACTGAGAGCTTAATCATTACAAACCAATTTACAGTACTTTAATAAAGAAGTAGATACATAGTTATGTATGTGTAGTAGTGTAGTTAAAGTAAGAGGTGTTTCCCGGGAAGACATCAAAGCAGTATCATCTCTCTAACAAATATGCACTAATTTTGGGAGAGACTCAACCTTTGCTTGTGTTTTAAAGACTAGTGTTACGGACTTGGTGTTTTCAAGGAACCGTGCGGCCTTAGACACCTCTAAGATGCTTGAGAAGTGTTAAGTAAGTCTTTGTGGGTCTCTAGCTTAGTGGACAACTAAAGCTAGGTGAATGCGGAAGCTTGGTGTGTAAGAAGAGAAAGCTAGGCAATAGAGCTTTGAAGGCAATAGAACTCAAGAGAACTTGTATTGCTTGAAAACCTTTGTGTTTGCTTGGATGACGAGCAAATGAGCTCCCTCCTCTATTTATAGGCCAAGGCCTTACAAAGAAAAGTGGAGAGATTTCTAGAATCCTCCATGTCTAGTTTATTCTAGAATGTTCTATACAATTCTAGTATATTCTATACAAGTCTAGACAACTCTACAATACTCTAGAGAATTCCGGAGAAGTGTGGAGAAGTCTAGAATATTCCGGGTGCCAAGTAGGATGCCAAGTAGGATCCTACGAAGCGTCTGCGTGGCGCCTGTGTGGCGCCTACGTGGCGTAACCTCATAATGCAGGACGTGACATTCTCCCCCACCTAAGTTCGTGACGTCCTCGTCGCGTTCTGCTTGAACTGCTGGATGTGTTTTGCAAACTACCAAAGTGTGTCTTCATGCTCTCAGCTTGCTTCACTATCCGGCAAGTTTTTCCATTTCACCAAGTACTCTGTGTACTTGGGGACTCCGCTTCTGCTCGCTTGTCGGTCAGCAAGGATGCACTCTATTTCCTTATCGAAGGAAGTGACCACGGCAGTAGGAGCTCGGTGTGATATGCCTCGAGTTGGATCATCCTTATCTTCGTGGTAGGGCTTGAGCTTGCTGACATGGAAAACTGGATGAATCTTGATATTTGGTGGTAGCTCCACCATATAGGAGACCTTTCCAACTCGTTTGATGACTGGGAAGGGACCTTCGTAGCGTCGTACTAACCCCTTATGCACTGCACGCAAAGACTTGAACTGTTGGGGTAACAACTTGACCATGACCAAGTCTCCTTCCATGAACTCTAGGGGCCTTCTCTTGGAGTCAGCCCACTTCTTCATTTTCTTGCCCGCCTTATCTAGGTAGGCTTTTGCCAAGTCGGATTGGTCTTGCCATCCCTTGGCGAATCTGTATGCTGTCGGGCTCTTGCCATCTCCGTTTGATGCCATAGCGTTAGGCGTCATGGGTTGTCGCCCGATCACTATCTCGAAAGGATTGTGGTTGGTAGCCTCACTCCGCTGCAAGTTGTAGGCAAAATGTGCTACTCCAAGGAGCTTGGCCCAGTCCCGCTGGTTGACACTAACATAGTGCCTCAAGTATAGCTCTAGGAGCGCGTTGATACGCTCCGTCTGTCCGTCAGATTGGGGGTGAAAGCTAGTAGAGAAGTTGAGACCCGTACCCATCTTCTGAAAAAGTCTTGTCCAGAAGCGGCCTGTGAAGCGTGGATCTTTGTCACTCACTATGTTTTGTGGCAACCCCCATTGCTTGACCACATGGTCAAAGAAGAGCTGTGCTGTCTGCTCGGCCGTGCAATCTGCAGGGGCAGGTATGAAGGTGACATACTTGCTGAATCGATCTACCACTACGATGATGCTGCCACATCCATTAGACTTGGGTAGGCACGTGATGAAGTCCATTGAGACACTCACCCATGGACCCTCTGGGATAGGTAGTGGCTCTAGTAGACAGGCCGGCTGTTGCTACTCTATCTTGTCTTGCTGGCAAACAAGGCAAGTGCGTACATAGGCCTCGACGTCGTCACGCATCCTGGGCCAGTAGTACGAATCCTCAAGGATTGCCTGTGTGCGCCTCATTCCTAGGTGTCCAGCCCACAGAGTGTCATGGCACTCCTTGATGAGTTCCCCTCGCAGGTTCCCCCATTTAGGCACAAATAGCCTATCGCCCGTAGTGAGGAGAAGATCATCCCTAAGCCAAAAGCGTCGTGTCTTGCCATCCTTGGTGAGTTGAATGAGACTCTTGGCTAGGGGGTCATGCTGTAGTCCCTCTTTGATTCGATCCATAAGAGGGTGTTGTGGTCGACTAATGGCCGCGAGTTCTGCCTTGCGGCTAAGGGCATCCACTACGACATTGGCTTTGCCTAGCTTGTACTCCAAGCGATAAGTGAACTCGGCCAAGTAATCTTGCCACCGCGCTTGCTTGGGGCTAAGCTTCTTCTGTGTCTGGAAGTAGCTAGTGGCAACATTGTCCGTCATGATCACGAACCGTGCCCCAAGTAAGTAGTGTCTCCAAGTGCGAAGGCAGTGGATGATTGCGGTCATCTCCTTCTCTTGCACCGTGTAGCGCCGCTCGGCATCATTGAGCTTGCGGCTCTCATAGGCTATGAGGTGTCCCTCTTGCATGAGAACTCCCCCAATGGCAAAGTCCGAGGCATCGGTGTGTACCTCGTAAGGCTTAGAGTGGTCCGGTAGGCTAAGTATGGGCTCCTCCATTACTGCCTTCTTCAAGTCATCGAATGAAGTTTGGCATTCCTTCGTCCAGCTCCAAGTGCGTCCTTTTTTCAGCATGTCCGTCAAAGGGGCGGCGCGTGCTGAGTAGTACTTGATAAAGCGGCGGTAGTAATTGACAAGGCCCAAGAATGATCGTAGTTCAGGCACTTTGGTGGGCGGCTCCCAATCCCGTATGGCTTGCACTTTGCTTTCATCCATCAAGAGCTTCCCATCCTTTATCTTGTGACCTAGGAACATCACCTCTTGTTGGGCAAATGAGCATTTATCCCTCTTCACATAGAGGTCGTTTTCCCGGAGAACTTGGAAGACGGTCTTCAAGTGTTACACGTGATCTTCCAATGTGGTGCTATAGATGACGATGTCGTCCAAGTATACCACCACAAAGTGGTCCAAATAGGGATGGAATAGGTTGTTCATCAAGGTGCAAAATGTAGCCGGTGCATTGGTGAGACCAAATGGCATGACTAGGAATTCATAAGAGCCATACCTTGTCACGCATGTGGTCTTGGGCTCATCTCCTGCCGCGATTCGTACTTGATAGTACCCTGAGCGCAAGTCCAACTTGGTGAAGTAGCGTGCTCCCCCAAGTTGGTCGAACAAGTCTGCGATGAGAGGAATGGGGTACTTGTTCTTTATGGTCACCTTGTTGAGGGCTCTATAGTCGATGCATATCCGTAATGACCCATCCTTCTTGCGTTGAAACAAGACAGGTGCGCCATAAGGGCCTTCGATGGTTGGATGTAGCCTGCATCGAGTAAGTCATTGAGCTGTTTCCGCAATTCCTCCAACTCTGGTGGTGTCATGCGGTAAGGTGCCATAGATGGTGGCTTGGAACCTGGTTCCAGCTCGATCTTGTGATCTACCTCCCTTCGAGGTAGTAGTCTCTTTGGTAGCTCCGAGGGCATGACATCGTTGTACTCACGTAGTACTGAGCGGATATCTGTGGGCATGTCCTCATGTGGGGAAGACTCTGAGGGGTCTTCTGGTGAGTCGAGTAGGGTGGCTAAGTAGCTAACTTCCCCCTTTTTGTACCCCTTTTTGAATTGCATAGCAGATAGGGAGCGAGCCTCAATCTTAGCTCCTCGTTCGACTGGCACCATGCATGTGGTATTTCCTTCCATGATGCACATGGTGTTAGTGTAAGGGATGAGGAAGGCATTTACCTTGTCCAAGAATTTTATTCCAAGGACTAAGGCAAAATCGTCCATGGGTACCACCGAGAGATCAATGAGGCCATTCCATTGGCCTATTTGGGCATGTATGCCTCGGGCAATGCCGTATATGGCTTTGGCTGCTGAGTTGACGACCTTCATGGAACCGTCCTCCTTGGTGTACTTGAGGCCTAGTCGCTTGGCCTCGTCGATGCTTATGAAGTTGTGGGAGGCACCAGTGTCTACCAATGCTCTAGTAGACGTCCCTCCTATAGCTGCTTCAACGAACATGAGCCCTTTAGGAGCTGCTTAGGGGCCTCCATCTTAGCCTTGATGGCGTTGAGGATTTGAAGCGAGCCCATGTGTGCCTCCTGTTCGAGCGTCATGGCATTGGCAGTCTTCTTCTTTGGGAAAAACCGTGTCCAATGCATCTCACCACATATGAAGCAGGGTGATGGCGGTTGTTTCTGGGGCTTGTTGCCTCCATCTTTCCGGAAGCCTTCTTTGTGAGGGGCAGTGTTGGTGGCATTAGAAGTGTTGCCCTTGTCTCCCCCACCTTTGCCGAAGTTCCGAGTCTTATCCTTGGGCTTGGCAAAGTCTTTCTTGGAGCCGAAATCGATTAGTGCCTCTGCTTCTGTGATGGCAGTGGCAAGGTCCTTCACTCCACGTCGTCTTAGCTCCGTCTTGGCCCATTGTTGTAGGCCATCCATGAAGAAGAAGATAGACTCCTTCTCTGAGAGCTCAGGGATCTCAAGGGTGAGCGAAGTGTACTCCTTGACATAGTCTCGGATGGTCCCTGTTTGTTTGAGCCGACGGAGTCTGCCCATAGCTTCTTCCTCGACATTCTCAAGATAGAAGTGCCTCTTAAATTCTTTACGGAAATCAGCCCAAGTATCAATGGAAAGTGTACCTCTATCGATGTCGCCATGTCTACGCCTCCACCATAGCATAGCATCATCCACTAGGTAGAGGGTGGTGGTGTTGATCTTTGTCGCCTCGTCCACTATCCCTTTAGCGTCAAAGTATCGTTCCATGTCAAATAGGAGGTTTTCTACCTCCTTGGCCACATGTTCCCCCTTGTAGCACTTAGGCTTGGGGACGTCGATTCTGGGAGCTCCGGCCTCCCGAGTAGCAGTGGTGCCGTTTGCTACGGCTTGGTTGCAAATGGCCCAATCGGCAAGCATGTCCTCCATGAATGTCCGAATGTTGCCAAGCTCTTGATCCATGTAACCACGTAGGGTGGCTATCTCATCGCGAAGAGAGCGTAGCTCCTTGCGATGGTCTCCATCAAGGGCATTGAGTTGCCCTTTCATGGTGTCTTGGAAGTCGGCGTCATCGGACTCCAGTTCTTCCAAGCGTTGGTGAGTCTCCACTATACGCTCCTGTATGATGGCCATAGTGCATTCTATGTCATCGATGCGTGTCTCAAGGCTTGGTTGAGCGTCCTTGGTCTTGGACTTCGACCTTGCCTTGGTGTTAGTGGGTGGGCGTTGTTTCTCCCTGCCGCGTTCTTGTTCCTCCACGGCTGGGGTGATGGTTGAATCTATCTCTGCCATACTCTCTTGCAAGTAGGTTGTGATCCCTCACGAACCGTGCTCTGATACCAACTGTCACGGACTTGGTGTTTCCAAGGAACCGTGCGGCCTTAGACACCTCTAAGATGTCTGAGAAGTGTTAAGTACGCCTTTGTGGGTCTCTAGCTTAGTGGGCAACTAAAGCTAGGTGAATGCGGAAGCTTGGTGTGTAAGAAGAGAAAGCTAGGCAAAAGAACTTTGAAGGCAATAGAACTCAAGAGAACTTGTATTGCTTGAAAACTTGTGTGTTTGCTTGGATGACGAGCAAATGAGCTCCCTCCTCTATTTATAGGCCAAGGGCCTTACAAAGAAAAGTGGAGAGATTTCTAGAATCCTCCATGTCTAGTCTATTCTAGAATGTTCTATACAATTCTAGTATATTCTATACAATTCTATACAAGTCTAGACAACTCTACAATACTCTAGAGAATTCCGGAGAAGTGTGGAGAAGTCTAGAATATTCCGGGTTGCCAAGTAGGATCCTACGAAGCGTCTGCGTGGCGCCTGTGTGGCGCCTACGTGGCGTAACCTCATAATGCAGGACGTGACACTAGGCCTTGTTTGTCTATGCATGAAACAATTAACAAGTTACCAAAATGTTCAATATATGTGTATACTGAATATAAACTCTTGTTTGTTTAGACCTATTTTTTTTTTTGTAAAAAAAAACTTTGGGCCTTCTTGGTTTGTAGACAAATTCTGTTTGGTCGAATTTTTTGAAATAGATTTTAACAACTCAATTGTAAAAATGGTTACTTTCAGAAAATTCTTTTTTTTGTTATTTAAAAACAATACTCTGTTTTCAAATTTTTGTGAACAATTTTCAGATATACAAATTAAATAGATCCATTGTTTTTATACTCGATTTTTGGAAAAAGTCGTACAAATATTCTAAGAATTTATTTATATATGAATTTAATAAATATTTTAGTGGTAAAATACTTTCTGATAACCAAATACCAAAAAACAATAAAAATAGTGTTTAAAAAGTAGTTTACACACGAATAAGGAGAGAAAATGATTGTATATTTGTATGTTTTTTTGACACTTCCAGTTCATTGGAAAACCCTATTGATTGAATTAAATAACAAATTATGCCCTGTTCTGAATAGAGTGAGTCTGTGATTCCGAGCACACGAACGTGTGTAATTACGTGGTACTATTTTTGTTCCATATTAGTTGTTCATTATTGTAATTTTATTTGTTCTAAAATACTTGTGCAGTTCGAATTCCAATGTAATTTAACATTCCACTTTCCCCAACTATCCTTCTTACACTAACTTTAAATAAATACTGGATCTCACCATAATACTATATCATTAAGGACAAAAATAAAAATTACACACTAATCAACTCAAATTAATAAAATATTAAAAAAATTAAATTGGAACTATGGATAAATTAGAAATTTAAGATACAAAATCGACACTTAAGATAACATCACATGCCTTTCTGCGCATATTTAGCTGTATTTCGATTGCACATACCCTACCTTACCTCATTCTTTTTTGTCTTCGTCGTCTTTATAGATATATATATTGAAATTAATTATCAGAATGAAACAATACTCACTATTGACCGTTGCTTTGTCTTATCCATTTTTAATCCTGGATTTGAGGTTCAATTTTTGCTTCTCCATCAACTTTCACTGAACTCAATGGCACATGCTATTAAGTAATTAATCCATAATCAAACAAATAGCAATTTAAATAAATTAATTTTTAAATTTGTTTCGTATGAAATAATTTATGTATTATTAGGAAAAGTTAATGAGTCCAAAAAGCCAGGAATCTCCAGTGCACTAGGAATAAGTCCATTTAATCTGACTGTTGTAATGTGCAACTGTCTCATTAGCATAAATAAAAATTACCTTCGAATCATATTTATCGATTTTATTTAATCTGATTCCAGATTTTAATAGCGTGCAAGTCCGACATCATTAACAATTAGTCATATCCTGTCATGTAACAGATTTTTCATTTCCGATCCGGGGAGAGAATGGGGAAATTTCATAAGGCCAGGAGAATTGGTCGACAAAATATGAACTGGAGACTCGAATTTAATACTTACTTCGTCCCAAATTATAGGTCAATTTTTCCTCTTTACTTTGTCTCAAAATAAGTGTTCACTTTTGAAAAGTCAAAACATTTTATTTTGTCAATTTACCAATTTAACATTCAACCATTAAAGTTATAAAACATATACACTATAAATCATCGCATCACTATGGTGAGACCATGTATAAAGTTGATATTTCATTCACTAACACTACAATAAAAGTCATCCTCTTAAAAATTTGAATTCCCTAAAATGGACCTATAATTTGGGACGGAGGGAATATATAATTAGTGTTATTGAGAAATGACCCGGTCTAGCCCATTTCTCGAAATTAAGAAGTTTCTCGTTGGAAGTTACGATTGCTTATATAATCCAAATCTTACCTCGTTCATTTGAAAGATGTTTTGCATGAGTGCAGTGAAGTCGGGCAACCCCTATACGCTCATATTATCAGAAAAAGAAATTCTCACTAATATATGCTGAAGAGTTTATATATGTTGCTCATGATTCACATAATTGAGATCTTCCTAAACTTTTTGAATAAAAATGATCATCATTTTCATTACCTTTATCTAGGGAATCCCTGTTAAAACCAACTATTATAAAAGTTTAAACAACTTTTTAATAAATAGTGGTGGTAAGGTTTGAACACAAGACTTCCTTATCTGATACAATATTAACAACCAACTACTCTGAAAGCTTAAACTGTTAGAGAGGTATAACTTTAAGATTTAATCATTGAACGGTTCCTAGATAATGTAATCAAAACAATGATATGGTAATAATAAGACTAGTTGGTTCTAAAGTTGCCTCATGCTACTACTAGTGGTAGTAATCATGATTACACAAAGATCACAAAAATAAACCCTAATTCTTTACCACCCCAAAAGAAAAGGTGTCGATCACAACTTTAAAAAGCTCCACACAAATCATGTACCCTCCAAGGTTCATTTCATTATTCATTGAGTCAGTTTTGGTGGGACAAAGTTTCTCAATTATTTATCTATTTATTTTCCACCCTTTTTTTCTTTTTCTAATATCCACACCTACTCTATAAACACATCACTTAGCCTCATTTTCAAAAACCTTTCTCATACTCTCCAAAACATATCCACATTCCCCAACTCATCCAAAGCTCTCACAAACCATGAAACGCATGGACCTGTTCTGTGCCTCTCCAGCTTCCACAGCCATATGTTCGAGCATGGAACATCGGTCCATGGTCCGCCAAGCGACCAGGCCTATCGATCGCCATAGCCATCGTCTTGGCGATCAAAGGAGAGGCGTAACACACGTCACGTGTTCTTCTCAACTACCCATTGATCCGAAAACTTATATTCATAAGTACGAGAAGAGTTCAGCGAAGCCAAATGATGTGCAGCGCAGGCGAGGCTCGGCTGACATAGCTGATTTAGCTAGTCGTGCTGGTTCCTCTAGGTATTTGTTGAGTGACACCCCTTTCTTTAGCTTGTTATCGGATTCGGATCGTGTCAAAGCACTGGTTCCTAGCCAGAGTGTGAGGCCGAGGACTCACCAGAACTCGGACAGTGTCAAAGCACTGGTTCCTAGCCAGAGTGTGAGGCTGAGGACTCACCAGAACTCGGACAGTGTCAAAGCACTGGTTCCTAGCGAGAGTGTGAGGCCGAGGACTCACCAGAACTCGGATAGTTGCCCGGCTTTACGATCATTGTCGACCGGTTCTCGCCCGCATGATCAGGTTTTAGTACTCCCTCTTCTTCTTTCATTAAATCGACACTACAAAAAAACTGTGTACAGTGAGAAAAATTTAGTAACAGATTAAAATTGCCTGTCAGTATTGGAGGAAAAATTAATTTTTCTATTTATGAGATCTAAAGTATAACAACAGTTTTTATCTCTGGTGTTTGCAACAACCACTAAACCACTTAATTTTTATAGTGCAAATATTTCAGAAAGAAAAATTTCAATTTAAAATTGGAGAAACAAGGTTTGGGCTGTGTTTTTTAGTCATAATTATGTATATAATTATAATTATTTTTTCTTTGTGAATATGGCTTTGCAGGTTGTGGAATTGAAGGTCTCACTTCATTGCAGGGGTTGTGAAGGAAAAGTCCGAAAGCACATCTCTAGAATGGAAGGTAAGTGTAACACATCAAGCAATTATTTTACACTTCATATATAATAAAAGGTCACTATTATTATTATTTTTCAGAACATTCAGCCAAAAAATTTGCATTTTTCTAAACAAGTTGTTAAATAGTTTAATGGGTAACTAATTATATATATATATATATTGAGACTAAAAATATAAACTAGTAGTTTGTGATAATTTTTTGCAGGGGTGAAATCATTTAGTATAGATCTGGCCACGAAGAAAGTGACCATTGTCGGCAATGTGACGCCCTTGGGTGTACTCACTAGCGTTTCGAGGGTGAAGAACGCGCAGTTTTGGCCATCTCCAACTTCTTCATCATCATCGTCGTCGTCCTCACCAGTAGTTGAGGCCCGAATTACTAAAAGCTCTTAGGGAACCTTTTTTTTTCTTAATAATATTTTTTTAACACCTTGTATTAATGAAGTTAGTTTGAAATCTCATCACGGTGTGTGTGTTTGAATTACTAGTTAGGTGTTTAATTACTTACTAATTGTGTTTTTTTTGTAATCTAAATGTAAATCTTGTGATGGGGTTCTTTAGATCCTCATGTTTGTGTTGTTCAAAGAATGTAAAGTATTAAAAGAGGTGGTTGTGTTTTTCTTGTTATCAGTCATAACCCTCTTGGAACAAACAATTTGTGCCTTTTTTAAGATCTCTTTTCCTTTGTTTAACTTTGAAAATTTTCTTGGGCTAGCATGTTATTCTCTGAACATCATGTCCTTTTTTCTTTTCTTTTTTAACATTTTTCGGAAGGTGTTGATCTAGTGAACACAGAACCGATGTGATATCACTTTTCAGATTGATATTGTATTACCAAAACCGGGACGAGAAACATGATATATATTTATATATGTTTATATGTATATTTATATTTCTAATTAATTATCCCTAGACTTGCTCTCACCCAGAGAAAACAAAGATTGGCCCATGTCATATATGCTTGAGGACTATCTCTTGCACAATAATCCATAATTAAACTTTTATACTTTTACTCTGTTTGAGAAAAAACTTCTATATTTTATTTTCCTTGATTTAAGCATTTATCAAATATATCACACTGAAAATGATTATGAACACTTGGATCAAACACCATGATGTTCTTCAAGCATGAGTAAAACACACAATTAATACATGATTGAGAGGAAACGGTGAGATTTTAATAACAAACAAATATAATGATGACAAGATGTGGAGACAGGAAATGCATGCGGGTGGGCACTCAAGGACAGACATGTAAGGTACAGGCATAACACGCTTCTTCTTTCTTTTCTTTAGCCCATGGAAGTGGTTATTGTGTCTTACGTATGAGCAATTGGAAGTTTACTCGATCGTTAATTTCAGGTATTTGAGGATTAATCGAAATACGCGTAAGATAACCCGGATCACCCCGGTTATTAGAAAAAAAAGTGATTATTGTGTCTGTTTGGAAGGTTTTGAATTTGGTGTTATGTTACAAGCATGGTTTCGTCCTGGTATCGGTTTCGGTCATAATTGCCCCGTAATATCGATTTTAAAAGTAAGTATCGAATTAGTATCGGTGTTGCGTAACAATATCAGTAACTGTGAAACGACTTGAACAATATCAGTTTTAAAAATAATGTAACGTATTATAGTTATGCCAATTTAGTCATTAAACATAAATATATTGTTGAAACAAAAAATGAATCGCAAACAATAAAAAATCAAGAACACACAAGATTTATCGTGGTTCGGCCAATGTGACCTACGTCCACCAGACCAGTCTTTGTATTTCGCTTATCACTAAATTAAGGTTACAATGATGTATATACACCTAATTCATATGTACAGGTAAAATACCAAAATCACCCTTAGCCCCCGAACCCCCAACAAGTTAGTCGATGCCCAACAAATTAGGGCTTGGCGCCACGGGACTTTTGCCCGCCCTTTGGACCCAAGGCCTGTTATAACTTCTTTTCTGAATCATGAGTCATAACCCATCATATACCACCAGATTTTTTTATTTTCTTTCTTCTCATACCTTTTTTTTTTCCGATATCATACCAACAATAATTATTTACAAAGGACCGTGGTTAAAGGTTAACCTAACAGTAATGTTAATTTTGATTTGAATGTGATAACGTCTATGAAAGGAGAAGATATTGGATATTCCGGGAATATTCACGTAATACCCTAAGCCAATAATAACAATGAATGTAATATCCCGTATTTAAATATTAATTATTTTATTTCCTTATTTATTTTCGGATGACATGTTAGGTATTTAGATTATTGAGTAAAGGTACTCTAGTCATTTTATGAAGGTTAGGTATGTTTCGTAAATAGATGAATTATTAAGGGGCATGGTAGTCATTTATGGTTATGGCACTTTTGTGATTTTGGTAGATCTGGGGTATTCTAGTAATCTACCTAACCCTAGCTCCTACTATATATACATCCATATGCATCAGATTAGCCACCACTCCATTATTCTCTTATACTTCCTCTTCTTCATCAATTATACCTGAAATTGTGAGGGTTGAGAGCTTAAGGTTGGTTTGGATCTGCACTTGTGGTGAATTCAGCTCTACATTCCAGGAAAGACATATGTTTAACTCTTTCTCTTTGTACTAGAATTCGTAGCCCCTTTCTTTTGTGCATCTATAATGAAGTATTTTTCGTACATGTATGTATATGTGTAAAATCATGTTTATATATGACGATATGTATTTCGTGTATACACATATGTATAGATCTGTAGTTATATGAGCATGTATGTTTAGATCCGTAGTTATGTGAGCATGTATGTATAGATTCGTAGTTATATGAACATGTATGTGTAGATCCGTAATTATGTGAGCATGTATGTATAAATTCGTAGATATATGAACATGTATATTTAGATCCATGAGTATAGGTACAGATCTTGTACATAAGTAGAGGTTTGTGATTTGATATAGACATACATGTACAGATCTGTTAGAGTATATTTATTCTCATGTATATATATGATGATCTATATTATGTTATACATATATATATATAGATCCGAAAGTATATGTATAGATCTTGTATATATGTAGAGAATTGAGATACATATATAACCACTCATGTATAGATTGGTTATCGTAGGTTTTGATTCATGACTGCATATGATAGTATATATTTTGTTTATATGTATACATTTTTATTTGTAGTTATATGTACAAATCTGTTTTACCATGTTCATGTCCATGCATATATACGATGTGTATTATATTATGTGTAGATAGACATGTATGGATTTATGTGTAAATGTATAGATCTGTGAACATACGTATATGTCTTGTTATTATGAATCATGTTGAGGTGTATATGATTTGAACTACATATAGAAATCTGAATATAGAAATATTTTAGGTTTCAATGTTGACAATGAATTTAAACATTGTCATTAGAGAAACACTACTTATATTATGTAATTGTTTTTCTCTATTTTCTTTGTTCATTGATTTATATGTTATTATGATTCCCCACGAATTATACTAAAATACGTATATTCCACCGTATAAATGAACAATTTTGACTGTATAATATATACTGTATTTTCTGGCGCTGGGGAAATGTCGCCCCCCCTAGACCCCCAGGCTCGACATTATAAATTGTTATACGTTCCCGAGTAAAGAATATAAGTGAATTAATAATTTTGTAAAATTATAAGATTTAATTAAATGATTATGGTTGGGGGAGTTAGAAGGAACCACAAGGAGACTGACAAATAAACGCAGTCTCACTAGTACCACGAGACATGATTAAGTTGTCACGACATGATTGATTTGTCGGGTACGTGGTTATAGTTGGGTATTGAGTTGTCCCGACATGATTGATTTTTCGGGTACGTGGTTATAGTTGGGTATGGAAGTATTGGACAAAATTGACATGGGGGAATAGATTCTTATACCTATTATATGGTGGTATATCAGTGACTATGATTATAATTAAATATATTATTATTATTATTTATACTATAATTTTGCTTGTCACTGGAAAAGGGGATGGATCTTGGTACTCTGTTTGAGATCATGTAAAATTGTATTTGCTCGTGGGTTTGACCCACCTTTGTTGTTATTTCAGGTCCTCGGCAATTCCAGCCGTAAGATTGATATTCTGAGGATGTATTGGGTGTTGTCTATTTTATGTATAAATTGTACATTTGATTCTTATTTATGTTACTATATCTTTATTTTATGTCTTATCATCTGTGTTTACATTTATTAATTGCAGACGCTCCTAATTTTCTGTGTATGGGCCTGATCAACTTATGCATGAAAATTTGGGAGTGTCACAATGAATTTAATACACGTATGAATTCCATCACTTGTGCGTGAATTCCATCACTTATTTTAATTAATTTGGAATACTAGCCATACTTATCTCACTGGTAATCAATAATTTTTTCATTTTATTCTTGAGTACATTTTCCAGCCATCCCCAACTTAGTGGTATTCCATAAGATGAAGCTAATGATGAAAGAAAGCAATGTATTACTTTTTGGTTCCAAATTTCGAAAGGTGGGGCTAATTTTTGTCCATGTGTTTCCTCATGTTTTGCTCTTGGGACTTTCTAACCTCCGTAACAAACTCAGAGGCCAAAAGGGGATTAGGAGATAGATATATATGTAGAAGCAAAGCCAAAGTTCCCAAATCCCTTATCCACACTCATCATTTTATTATATATGTTTTTTCATTTCTTTTTTTTTAGAATGTTTGGTAACTTTATTTTCTTTGACTAAATCTTGCACGGCACAAAAACAAAATACTAAAAAAAGTTGAATTTAGTTTGGTCCATTCATCAATGGATTATTTAATTTATATTCAAAGAAATTTCTTGACTTGGACGGCGCAACTTCAATGGTGATGGGGTCATAGAATCTATCTTTTTATTTGTGAAGAGGTGCTCGGATGCTTCTCGTTCATAAGTTATAAGGTTACGTAATATTAATAGTTATTCAATATTTTTTTATAAAATTGATATTATCTGAATTTGGACATTTTTATCGTGATTGCAATAATTACCGATATTTTAAATTCCGGTTCAAATAAATTATACTCATTTTAAGTTCGGGAACGTGCTAGTAAATGGAGTTTTACCATCCAACCAAACATGCCACCATATGATGGAAAAAAAAAAAGGTTGAAAATGATAGAGAACGACCTTGAGGGTCAATTATGCTCCTATGTGATCAAAGTTTTTTTGTTTGGTTCCTCTACTTTATGAGCCATGATTCTAAATGTATCGTTGTAATAATCTCTTTATAGTTATTCACTTTTGAAATTTGCACAACAGATAAGGTTAAATTTGGCATATGGGTAATTTACACAAAATTCCTTAAGATTTCAGGATTTAATCACTAAACTCCATATCGTTCGCTAAATTCTCTGACATTTCAGATTTTAATCAAATACTCCCTCAGCCCAATTTTCATGTCAAAATGACTTAAATATCCCTCACATAAATTACAGTTAACCCCTCTTTTTTGGATATATTATACTTCCCCCCTCTTATTTGGATAATTACACTTTCCCCCTCTATAAAAAATATATATAAAAATTCAAAAAAAATATTTAAAATTTTAACAAATATATAAAATTTGAAAAAATATATATAATTCAAAAATATATATATATATAATTCAAAAAATATATATTTTTTGAATTATATATATATAATTCGTAAACTATATATCAAATTTTGAAAAAATATATAAAATTAGAAAAACTATATAAAATTTGGAAAATATATATAAATTAAAAAAATTATATATAATTCGAAAAAAAAATATAAAATTCATAAATAATATATTAAATTTCAAAAATATATATATTAAATTTCAAAAAAATATATAAAATTCGAAAAAATATATAAAATTCGAAAAAAATATATAAATTTTGAAAAACATATATAAATTTACCCCGATAAAAAATAGAAAGGAAAGAAAAAAAAATGATGATACTAGTATCCAAGAAGAGATAAGCAATCAACCCACTATCTTACCTTATCACACTTTTTCTTGTCTAACTTCCGCACCTTTACCTATTTTTCCTTTAATTTTTTGTCCATTTAAAACAATACAATAAAAAATAAAGATTTAAGTACACAACATGACATGGGTCCCCATTTAACCTCACGTGTTTGGTCCAAACCATACACCCTGTTACGTGCCACTCACGTGGTTAGATAAAAAAATAAAATTTATTTTTTGAAATATATATATATATATATATATTTTTCAAATTTTATATATTTGTTTTGAATTTTATATATATATTTTCTCAAAATTTAATATATATTTTTGAATTTTATATATATATTCGAAATTTAATATATTATTTATGAATTATATATATATTTTTAGAATTATATATATATTTGAATTTATATATTTTTTCCGAATTTTATATATATTTTTTCAAATTTTATATATTTGTTTTGAATTTTATATATGTATTTCAAAATTTATATATTTTTTTGAATTATATATATATATTTTCAAATTTTAATATATTGTTTATGAATTATATATATATATATATATATTTCAAAATTTATATATTTGTTTCAAATTATATATATATATATATATATTTGAATTTAAATATATATTTCAAATTTTATATAAATATATTTTTATAGATGGGGGAAAGTGTAAAATGTCCAAACAAGAAGGGTGAAACTGTAATTTATGTGCGGGGAATTTAAATCATTTTGACATAAAAATTGGCTGGAAAGAATATTTGATTAAAATCTAAAATGTTAAAAGATTTGGTGAACGAGAGGTGATTTGATAATTAAATCTTGAAATCTTAAGAATTTTTGTGTAAATTACCCTTTGGCATATCTCATATCCGTATAATCATCTTTTTTCTGTTACAGGACTTCTTGATTGAAAAAGGGGAAAATGAATAAAACCGCCACTTACCTAATACACCCTGCATATGAATCATATGATATCATAGCTAATTTACTTATAATTCAAGAAACTATAAGGGCATGTTTGGTAGAGTTGTGTTTGTGTTAAAATAAACAAAAAATACGTTTTTTGTTTTTTGGGTAATTTGCACTAACACCCCCTCAGGTTTCGGTCAAACCCACTTAGCGGTTGACTTTCAATTTTTTTGCACTAACACCCCCTCAGCATTGATTCCTTTTGCAATGACACCCCCTGGGGCAATAAAATGACCAAAATACCCATGATTAAATTCGAAAATTTTATATCAAATGTGAAATGACCTTTATGCCCCAACCCCAAATATATACAATTTCGAAAAACATCTAGATAAATTCAAAAAAATATATAAAATTCGAAAATAAATATTTAAATTTTGAAAAAAAATATAAAATTAGAAAGAAAAAAAAATTTCAAAAAACATATATAAATTTCAAAAAATATATATAAAATTAAAAATATATATATATAATTTGAAATATATATAATTCGAAAATATATATAAATTTTGAAAAATATTTTAATTCGAATATATATATTTCAAAAATAGATATAAAATTCAAAAAATTATATAATTTTGAAAAACATATATAAATTTCGAAAAACATATATAAATCTCAAAAAATATATATAAAATTCAAAAAAAGATAAAAAAATTTGAAATATATATATAATTCAAAATATATATATATATTCAAAAACAAAATTCAAAAAATTATATAATTTCGAAAAACATATATAAATTTCAAAAAATATATATAAAATTCAAAAAAATATATAAAATTTGAAATATATATATAATTCGAAAAAATATATATATATAAAATTCGAATATAAATATAAATTTTGAAATATATATAAATTCGAAAATATATATATATTTCAAAAAATATATATAAATTTCAAAAAATATATATAAATTTCAAAAAATATATATATATTTCAAAAAATATATATAAATTTCAAAAAATATATATTTTGAAAAACAAAATTCAAAAAATTATATAATTTTAGAAAAATATATATATTGATAAAATGACATATATTTTCTAATGAAGTAAATCAAACTACTTACCACCAACATCAATTAGTGGTCTTCGTTTATATATATTTTTCCAAAATATATATATTTTTTCTGAAATTGATATGATGTTTTTAAAATTTATATAATTTATCCGAATTGTATAAAAATAATTCAAAATTTATATATATTTGTTTCAAAATTTATATATATATTTCGAATTTTATATATATGTTTTTGAATTTTGTTTTAATTTTATATATATTTCAAATTTATATATATAAAATGGGTAATCTCAAAAAATTCGTGGACAATTCATCTATGACAAACCGAGTTGTTGGGTAAAAATTCAAAAAATATATATATTTTGGAAAAATTTGGAAATTTTTTTGGACAATTCGTGGACAATTTTGGAAAAAATATATATAAAAGAAGGCCACTAATTGATGTTGGTGGTAAGTAGTTTGATTCACTTCATTAGAAAGATATGACATTTTACCAATATATATATATTTTTCTAAAATCATATAATTTTTTGAATTTTGTTTTTGAATTATATATATATTTTTGGATTATATATATTTCAAATTTTTTATATATTTTTGAATTTTATATATATTTTTTGAAATTTATATATGTTTTTCGAAATTATATAATTTTTTGAATTTTGTTTTTGAAAATATATATTTTTTGAAATTTATATATTTTTTTGAAATATATATATATTCGAATTAAAATATTTTTCAAAATTTATATATTTTTTCGAATTATATATATATTTTTAATTATATATATATATTTTGGAATTTATATATGTTTTTCAAAATTTATATATATTTTTTCTAATTTTATATTTTTTTTTTCAAAATTTAAATATTTGTTTTCGAATTTTATATATATTTTTGAATTTATATATATGTTTTTCGAAATTGTATATATTTGGGGTTGGGGCATAAAGGTCATTTCACATTTGATATAATATTTTCGAATTTAATCAAGAGTATTTTGGTCATTTTATTGGCCCAGGGGGTGTCTTTGCAAAAGGAACCAATGCTAAGGAGGTGTTAGTGCAAAAAAATCGAAAGTCAACTGCTAAGTGGGTTTGACCGAAACCTGAGGTGGTGTTAGTGCAAATTACCCTTGTTTTTTTGTTTAATCATCCAAAAACATAAGTATGTTTGGTAAGGATGTTTTTTGGGTTGAAATTGAAAAATTAAAAATCAATAATTAAAAATTAATAATATAAATAATAAATAAAATAAAATAAAATAATAATAATAAATGAATACAATAATAATAAATAAATATAATAAAAAAATGAACTAAATAATAAATAATAATAATAAATTAATAAAATAAATAATAAATTACATAAAAACATATTTAAAAATATAATAAAAATAATAAATAATAAACAAAATGAAATAAATAATAATAAAAAATAATAAGCAAATATAATAACAAATAAATACTTCATAATAATAATAAAAAATGGACTAAATAATAAATAATAATAATAAATTACATAAAACATATTTAAAAATATAATAAAAATAATAAATAATAAACAAAATGAAATAAATAATAATAAATAAAAAATAAATAAATATAATAATAAATAATAAGTAAATATAATAACAAATAAATACTTCATAATAATAATAAAAAATAAGTATAATAATAATAAATTAATATTAAATTAATAAAATATATTTTTAAATAATTAAAAATGAATAAATAATTTATAAATAAAATGAATTAAATAATGAAATAATAATAATAAATAAATATACTATATTTATAAATTAATAAATAATAAATTAATAATATAAATAATAAATATAATATAATATAATAATAATAATAAATGAATACAATAATAATAAAAAATGGACTAAATAATAAATAATAATAATAAATTAATAAAATAAATAATAAATTACATAAAACATATTTAAACATATAATAAAAATAATAAATAATAAACAAAATGAAATAAATAATAATAAAAAATAAATATAATAAAAAATAAATAATAAATATAATAATAAATAATAAGTAAATATAATAACAAATAAATACTTCATAATAATAATAAAAAATGAGTATAATAATAATAAATTAATAAAATATATTTTTAAATAATTAAAATGAATAAATAATTTATAAATTAAATGAATTAAATAATGAAATAATAATAAATAGAATAGAATAGAATATATTTATAAATTAATAAATAATAATTTAATAATATAAATAATAAAATAATAAAATATATTATAAAGTGAAGAAAGTGTAAGTGAGAAACACCCCAATAAATACCAAATTCATGTTTATTGGAATATGCCTAAAATTTTCCTAAGTGAAAAAGTATTTTTTAGCACACATCTCAAAAACACTAACTAAACAAGTTTATAAACACAAAACACATAAACATACACAAAAACACTGCTACCAAACAGGCCCTAAGGAATCAGGCCTTGTATGTTTTATGGTTCCGGGTCCATTTGGTCTGGTATTGGTTTTTAGAAACCAAATCATGTTTAATTTGACTTGGTCTTAAAAATTGGACCAGATCAAATGGTACCAAACTGAAACAAAGAGACTGTTTTTGGACCGAGCTTTTTGTTAGGTCAAGTTGATCTGGTAGCCAAAATTAATAACCAAAATCAAAATTTTGAGATACCAATTGCCCAACAAACAAAACAAAATGAAATAAATAATACATAAAAATAATAATAAATAAATATAATAATAATAATAATAATAATAAATAATAAATTAATAAAATATATTTATAAATTAATATAAATAAATGAATATATTATAAATTAAATAAATTATATTTATAAATTAATAAAAAGTAAACAAAATAATGAATAATAAACAAAATGAATTAAATAATACATAAAAATAATATAATAAATAATAATAATATAAATTATAAATAAAATAAAATATATTTATAAATGAATAAAAAATAAACAAAATAATGAATAATAAACAAAATGAATTAAATAATACATAAAAATAATATAATAAATAAATAAAAATAAATAATAAATAAAATAAAATAAAATATAAATAAATAATAATATAAATAATAAATTAATAAAATATATTTATAAATTAATAAAAATAAATGAATAAAAAAAATAATGAATAATAAACAAAATGAATTAAATAAAACATAAAAAGAATAATAATAAATAAATAAATGAATAAAAAATAATATAAATAATAAAATATATTTATAAATTAATAAAAATGAATGAATAAATAAATAATAAATTAAATAAAATATATTTATTCAACTAGTGGCAGCTCCTCGAGTGAACTTATCCACACATATATATATATATGGTATAACTATCATTTAAAATTCAACAATCACGGAAAACAGTTATTGTAGTATATGTGCAATAATTTTTCGACCATCCCAAAATAATTGCCCTATAAAAACAACTAAATTATGAAGCATTGCACATCACTATGAACTCATTATAGGTTAACTTTTAAGAAGTTGAATCCCCAAAAAAGGGACGTAAATTGGGATGGAAGTATGTTATACGGGATTGTAAATCACTTCATCTCTCTCTGTCTGTCTGTCTGTCTGTCTCTCTCTCTCTCTCTATATATATATATATAAGCATACCACATCACTTAACATCCTAATGAATGACATGCTCAAGTCCAAAGTCCAATAATCAGAGTCTTATTTGTGAAGATTGAGGCAGTCTGTTTATGCCAAGCCCAATCCTTACAAACTAAATAGTGGGCTACTTATACATAAATTCCATTTAGAAGCAAACTCCATTTATCAGTATAAAGTATGAACCAAAATCCAAAAACTGAAAGCAACTTCATTAACAGCAAAGAAATCCCATAAACTAAATTCTATTCAACAGCATGAACAAAAAATCCAAAAACTGAATCACTGTAAATTTACTTTAATCCCAAGCACCACCATAAAAAGTAAAATGCCAAAACTACTAAACCTATAATAAGATGAGCACCACCATAAAAAAGAAGCTATAAGGAGATGCCAAAACTACTAAATCCTATAATAAGATGGCACTAAAAGCCTTATTGATATCTAACTCAAAACTAAAATTGAAAGCAATCTCCTTCCTACTCGGTGCTTCTTCACTTTGGTGGGGGGAAGAAGATGGCTTCTGCATTCCTCTTGGAAGAAAACTGCTCCTCTATATCCGGAGACACGTCGAACGAAGCCTGCAGAACTTGGGGAGACAACGCCTTCCATGCTCCGATACTCCCTGCTAGATGAGTGAATACAGGGCTGCAACAAACATATTCATCAATGGCATTAGATACACAATTTTTCGCTTCTATATGGTTCGTAAACTTGGATTGCATTTCATAATTATCAAACAAAAACTAACTTTGCAACTCTGAAAACAGTTTTGAAAATCAATAGACTCTTCGGCTTGGTTGAGTTATCAAATAGCAGTGTTTTTGAAAATTGTTTCTAGAAAAGCAACCAAGCAGACCCTTCTATATGGTTTTGTGTTTGCAACTCTGAAAACAGTTTATCGTTTTCTAAAAACTGAAAATCAAAAGACTCTTCTGCTTGGTTTTGAAAATTGTTTCTAGAAAAGCAAACCAAGCAGACCCAACCGTTCTTTTCATTCATAACTTGTGTCGGTCAATCAAAATGTCAGCAAATTCGGTTTGAAATAGAAGACATGGATCATAGTATGACATGAAACATGGATAAAGAAACTTACTTGGGAGTGGTGATGATGGAGAACCACTCCATGCCATCAGTATCAGCAATTTTCGAAACGACAAAGAACCTCGGCACAATGAACAGATTACCGGCCTTAAGAGTTGTTTCCAGGACACGTTTGCCATCAACACCGACAACCTGAACACGACCACTGCCCCTGACAATATAAGTCACCTGCAGTGCCGAGTCGCAAGAAAATCCAGGAGAGCACATGGCACCTCCATCGAGCCTAACAAGATCAGCACCAAGACCAACGTCGCCAACCAAAGGCAAGTTCTTGGTGTTCAAAACAACAACCCGTCCACCATTCTTAATGTCAACATCCAAAGGAGCTTCCTCACAGTTCAATGCCATGCCAACACGGTGCTCATGTTTGGGCTCAGGCATATTGAAGCCAGCATCGAGCTTGACAATGCCATTGCCGGATTGCTTTCCAACAAGGGTCTTCACAAAACTCTCTTCCAAGTCCCACGCTCTGCTCACAAACTCGGTGGAAAAGCCGGTGAAGATGCCATTTGTTCCGGTGAGGAAGAAGTCAGTGAATGAGCCGGCTTTGTGGGCTTTTGAGGTATCACCCAAGAAGAGGATCACTAGTTCAGTGTCCTCTTTGTTATACCACCATGTCGTCACGCCGAAAGGGAGGGCAAGGGCATCACCCTTCTTGATTGCAACAACCTTCTCCTCTTGTTCAGGAAGAACAATTCCAGCAACACCATTGCCTAAGGCAAACAATCAAATAGAATTAGAAAATTGGACATGAAAGCATAACAACATAAAAAAAGTTTGATAAAGAATCAAGTAATCAGTGAATTCACAAAGCAATATTAAATAAGCAATGAAAGAAAAAGGAAAAAAAATAAGAATAATTAATTTATAATTAGGCTCACTTAGTCAAGAAGCTACAAAGGAACTACAAAAGGGTCGCTATTACTATCATCAAAACCTATCCATCAACTAAATAAATGAATGAATAAATAAACTTGCAGAATACAAGAAGAAATTGATCCAAAATAATTATACTAATCACAAAATCCCAATTCCTAGATTAGTTTTCAAATATTATTTCCCTGTTCAGTTTCTTTCAATTGAAAGTATTATATTAATTTAAGAAAAACAGAGACCCAAAATAAATAAATAAATAAGTAATAACTACTGCTTCAAATACTATTTCAATTGCACCAATTTACTTATAAAACCCCAAATAACTTCATCAGATTTTAACCTATTTTTTTCATGTATATGATCTGAAACAACCCAATTGTAATTCTATTGGCTTAACTTCAAAAAAGTAGAACTCGAAGATTGACTTCTGAAATAAACAAACATTAGAAAAAGGTTCATGTGATACATGAACAACTAGAGTCAAAAAGCAAACCCAGCCAGCCAGTTGAATATATGTGATTAAAATGTCATATATGAAACAACACCATACTACCTGAGAAATCTATAGATGCATAACTATATGTACTAAGATAAAAAAAAACCGAAGAAAACAACAAACCCACTAGTCACATATACTCATCGATTAACAAATCAGAAAACAACAACCCATATGAAAAATCTACCCAATATTCACATATACTCATCGATTTCCCCAAACTAGAATATACTGTGTTTAAGTCTATGCATCTGTAAAAACAGATGCAGATCATGATTCATAAATCAAAAACAACAAACCCATATGAAAAATCTACACAAAAGCCAAATATAATCATCAAAATTGATAGAATCAAACAAAATTAGAATAACCCATATGAAAAATCCAAACAAAAATCAAATTTAATAAAATTTCACAAAATTAGAATTATATATATACCTTGAAGAACATAAGCGACCTTGGCAGAATCAGAGTAACGCGGGAGAGCGAAGCCATTCTTCTCCAGAGCGAGCTTAGATGCGCCTATGTTGCCTTCCTTCAACATGGGGAGTTCACTGGGACACCATGCGTAGTACGCACCCCCATTCCCTCCATAGGCCTTCTTCGCCAATCTTGGACTCAAATCGATTTCCATTTTTCTCTCTTAGAACTCACAAAAAACACAGGAAAAAAGTTTTGAAATTCTGAAGTGCAAATCAATGAGAGGGATGGTCTCTATATATAGAGTTGCAGAGATTGAAATGGATTATTATCACAGAAGATGAGATATATCTGTTTGATATTAGGTTGAGATTATCTTTGTACTTGCCGTATAAGTGTGTAAGTGTAAAAAATTTTTGGAATTCTTCTTTCTTTTTTTTTTCAAAATTTTCGATTAAAGAGTGAAGTAATCACTGAAATATTTATTTAATACGAAATTTATTTAATGTGAAATTTACATGAAAACCCTTATTGATTCCATAACGAATGAGGGTGTTTTCGACATTTTGTGAGGTCTTCTATATCTGTCCATAAAGTATTAAGAGTTTTATCGACACTATCTATTAATAATATAGAATTTATTTTTTTGATTGTTTGGACAACTTAACCATCATTATCTATTATTTATTTAAGTGTTGTAATTGAATACAATCTATTCATAATAAAGATATTTTTTACTCTAAATTGTACTGATAATTAAATTCTTTGTCAAAAGTGAATTATCCAACAACAATCTATACTTATCTCGACTAAATTTTCTAAAAAAAATTGGATATTATTTTTAATTTTTTTTTTTTTTTGAGAAGTAAGTTAGTTATTAGATTAGAATACTTGCGCCAATTGAACTGGAGCCATCATTATCTATTATTTATTTATTTAAGTGTTCTTATTGAATACAATTTATTCATCATAACGACATTTCTTACTTTTAATTGTACTATAGTTAAATTCTTCCTCAAGTGTGAAGTATCTAACAACATTCTTATCCTTATCTGGATTAAATTTTCTAAAATTCTTTGTATATTTTTATTTTTTTCTTGACAAGCAAGTTAGTGAAGTATCTAACAATATTCTTTTCCTTATCTGGACTGAATTTTCTAAAATTCTTTGGATATTATTATTTCTTTACAAATAAGTTAGTTGTAAGATTAGGGTGCGCAACTTGACCACCACGAAAACAGTTAGACTTTAAAGGCTTGCTTGGTTTGTATTTCTGAAAATAATTTTTTATTTTCTGAAAACTGAAAATAAAAAAATTATAAAAAAAGTCTTGTTTGATTGAGTTTCTAAAAACAGTTTTCTAGAACTTCGGTTATAAAAATGGTTGTTTTCAGAGAACTCATTTTATTGTTTTCAGAAAATTATTTTCCGTTTTCAAAATTATTAAGAACAGTTTTCAGAAATACAAACCAAACATGTTTTTTGATATTATTTACTTGCTCATATTTTCGATATGTTATAAAAAAGGATTATCATGAATTTCATTTGCAACATATCTACAAAATATTTTTATAAATAACATATTTGTTTAAACAAAAGTTTAAATTTTAGCAAAACACTGTCCTTATAGATATTTACAAGTTCCATCCACATGTCCTATTCCTTTTTATATTGGATTTTTCTTTATCAACATTATCTGAATATCCTAGTTCCTATATAATTCTTATGTTTATAACATTTTAGAAATAATTTTTTTTTATCATTATCAGGAAGTCATAATGTTTAACATCAATGATAAAAGAGAGGATTTTTTATTATTATTATAAGAACACCATAAATTCTAAAACAAAATTCACATGATATGTATCGGAATGTGAAAATTAAAATTTGATTTTTAAAAAATTAAGGAGAAAAAGAAAGAAAGTTAAGAAGGGATTCTCATGTCAGTAGCAATAATACTATTATATGTAGGATTGAATGATCACAATCATGCAAACTATATTATGCATGATTGTCTAAAATTTTTCCATTTTTATTTTTCGAAAAGAACATAATTTGTACTATATTTCATAATCCTCCTCCTCTTCTTTTGTATTAGAATGACATAGTCCTTTCAATTATGTTTTTATTATTCTAACCAACTGATGGAGATAATAAATGAGGGTCTCTTATTTGGAAATGCCATTCCAATACTTATTATTATTATTTTCTATGTTATTTTGTCATTTCAACTATTTTTTTTTAACCGAATGAGATGATAAATGAGGGTCTCTTATTTGGAACCTCCATTCCCATGCTTATTTTATTCATGTCAATCAAATTTATGGGAATTTTTTAATTATTATTCTGTTCTAATTTTTTTTTATTTTTCATATTTTGTAGAGATATTTATTTAATGAAGGTATTTAGAAAAACACTCTTATATTGTTTTTCTATCATGAATGTGTAAGGATGTTTTCCAGTTTCTTTTTTTTGACAACTTCATCTTTGTCCTTTCATTATACACCATCTAATAATATAGAATTTAATAGTCTCATCTTAATAAGGAAATTTTAACATTTTTTTGGTAATTAATTAAAAGGTTCTTCGTATTCAAATAGGATACGAAGTCCAATGTAGCAAATACCATAATGGCATATATATATATATATATATATATATATATATATATATATATATATATTGTAGATGCTGAAAAATACACAATTATAATTGAATTAAAAATTGGATCCTTTATTCAATCTTTGGCCATGTATTTATACACAATTTTGGTAAATGGGTCAAGCCCATTTACCCAAGTTTATCAATCCCTTAAATCATGGGATTTTATAAACTCAATTCCTTTTTGGACTCTTTTTTCCATAAGTAGGACAACTCCCTGACTTATGGATTACTCATCTTCTAGAGAATTATATGGGCCCATTTATTTCTTTTGTCCATCCGTCTTCGGCTCATCTGTCCTTGGCCCATCAGTCTTCGGCACATCAGTCATGTGACCCATCTTAATTGGACTATGTATTATTTTGACTATTACACAAGCCCTTGAGGTTATGGGCTTATGGGCTAATGACCGAAATTAAATATCATCATCATATATTATATATATATATATATATATATATATATATATTGTTTATGGGAAATGATGGTGATTAGTTGTCATGTCATCATTAGGTATTTAATGACATTTCAAAATAAGAGGCCATTATTTCCTCAATCCTTGCACCATGACGGGTCATCGTGGATTGTGTGACATTCGGGCTTCGCGCAGTCCTTTGGCATACCTTTTCTCCTTTCTATAAAAACCCACTCCAAGCTATTTCATTTCTTCATTCACAGTTTTTTCCTTCTTGCTCCTCTCTCTCAGCTTTCGTCTCTGGAACTCATCTCTCCCTTATCCCCGCAATCATTTCCGTTGGTTAGTTCAGATCCTCCAGCAGAACAGAAGTCTGCTTCTACCCGAAGCTTTCCCTGACTCTTCACTATCAGCTGAGTAAGTCGGACGGTCTTTTCCTTTTCTTTAATTTTCACCTTTGCCCCCCTTCTGTCTCTTCTACCTTTCTTGGCACTATGTCTGACAGCGATGACACCCGGTCAGTAAAGGAGGTCATTTTGTCCTCTACTACTGGGACCGATCCTACCGGTAGTGACAACCTTCCGTCTACCCGTCAAGGGGCCCCAAGAACAGTTCCCCAAAACACCAATCTTACGGGTTCGTCAACAAATCCGGGAACACCCATTTCAAGGGTCCCAATGCATCTGTGGACCCCAAGTCTTCTGAACCATTCGTAGTGGCCTCACTTAAGAAAGTCCATCCTGAAGTAGATGTTAAACATCTTCGAGCCGAGACCCATGTACTTGGGGATGTCGATGTGGACCCTTACCCAGGTTACTTAGATTTCACCAAGAGTGAGGGACTCCAACCCGGTAGCATTCTGCTATCGGCAGTTCACCTTAAGGTTTTAAGGTTTCCCCTTCACCCTTTTTTCCACTATGTGTTCTTCATGTTAGGCTTACACCCCCTTCAACTCAACCCGAACAGCCTTAGGATTCTGTCCATGCTCCTATTATACAATAAGGATCTGGACCTTAACCTAGGTTTAGCTGACTTACTTCTGTGTTATTTTTTTCAAAATGCCATAGAAAGTAAGTGTAGATACAACCTCTTTCCTTTCCATGGTCGGAGTATATGCTCTGGTACCGAAAAGTATGATAAGGGGTGGAAAAAGAGAATGGTAGTTGTGAGCGGTAATTGGTCTTACCCGTTTCCTCGTACATTCTCGATCCCTCACACGTTCGGTGCCATTCGCTTACCTGTCTACCGTCCCCTCCATAAGGCCTCTTGTCTTTGTGGGTTTTGTGATCTATATCGGGGGAGTATGCATATAGGTTTTTAGGCTATGAGGATAGAGAAATCCCTATGTCCCTCATAAAAGGACGTGTAGCCCTCCTGAAAACCAAGATCTGGGGTAATGTTTGATCTGCTACAGACCTTCTGACTTCAGCAAACCTGGAGTCGATTTCTAACTTGGGCGCTGCTGTTGACAGGATGGACATTCCCGACAAACCTCTTTTTGCCAGACGCCCTCAAGTTCCTGAAGGGGTCAACCTGGTTGACGTTGTGCCGCTTTCAACAGCACCCCCGGCGCCTCCGGTACCTCCGCCAGCACAAAACCCGGTAGTTCCACCCCAGCCTTCCCTTGTAAATCCTCCACTCATGAGGACCCGATCTGGTACAGGCGGTGGAGTGGATAATAAGAGGCCCAGGACCCAAGCTACCGATGCCTCAACAAGCGCTACTCCCCAGGCTCAGGAAGCTCCCTGTACTTTTATTCCCTGGGAGCCAAAGTTCCTTCTTCCTGATGGGTTATGGCAAAAGGAATTTAGACTCCGGCCGATAGGGTTGCTCAGTAAAAATTCACCAGGACTGAGCTTCTGAAGAAGAGCTCCACAATGGTGATGGAGGTATGTAACTTGTTTTTCTTTTGTAACTTGGTTTAGTATCTTTACCACCTTTTGTACTAATATACATTTTCTCCCTCTTTCTGTGTAGCTTCTTTATGGTATCCAGACCTACAATCATATTGTGGAGTCTGATGTTCGGGATATGGCCAATATGCAGGCCTAGATCAAGCAAAACAACGAGCATCGAGTCACTTTGGTCAAAGAGGCAGATGGTCTTCGTCAGAGCGTCTCGGAGCATAAAAACCTTCTGGAGACCGGTGAGGTGGAGAAGAGGGCTTTGACTGCCGAAAAGCTAGCTTTAGCTGCTGAGCTTGAAGAGGTGAAGGCAGCCTACCAGAAGATGGCTGCACAAAAGGCGGTGTCAGATAATCTTCTGGCTCTTGAGCGGTCCAAGGTAGAGGTGTGCCGCTTGGGTGGTCTGGACATGCACAACCAGTACACCACCATATGTGATATCCGAACAGTCAGAGCATGGCGAGAAAGGCACGAAATGGAGCATATTCCTTTGGCAGCTCGGGAATTTAATACTGCTGAGGAATTCGATGCCTTCATGGGAGTGTCCCTTCCTTACAAAAACCTTCCTGCTTCTGAAAATGAGAAGCGGTTCGCTGCCATTTTGAAGGGAGAAGACTATCATCCTCCTGAATAGGATAGGTTTTTTCAAGTTTTTTTTTGTGCTTACCCTCTTCAGAAGGGTGTTTTTGTAATTTCCTTTTTTATTAATGAAAAAATAATTTTTCCTACCTCAGTGTCTATTTTGTTCTTGTTTTCATGCAATATTTAGTCTTTGGGCATATGACCCCTGATACTTGTTTCTTGTCCTCTGACTAGTTCATATTATGTTTGAACTTCAGCACTTAGGAAAATTTTCATTTGAACATGAAGCCTTCGGACATATGGCCCCTGAGGCTTGTTTTTTGCACTCTGGTTAGTTAAAATCAAGTTTGAACTCAACACTTAGGAATATATTAATTTAAAAATGGAGCCTTTGGGCATATGGCCCTTGAGGCTTGTTTTTGTCCTCTGGTTAGTTCAAATCAAGTTTGAACTCAACACTTAGGAATATTTTAATTTAAAAATGGAGCCTTCGGGCATATGGCCCTTGAGGCTTATTTTTGTCCCCTGGTTAGTTCAAATCAGGTTTGAACTCAACACTTGGGAATATTTTAATTTAAAAATGGAGCCTTCGGGCATATGGCCCCTGAGGCTTATTTTTGTCCTCTGGTTAGTTCAAATCAGGTTTGAACTCAACACTTGGGAATATTTTAATTTAAAAATGGAGCATTCGGGCATATGGCCCCTGAGGCTTGTTTTTGTCATCTGGTTAGTTCAAATCAGGTTTGAACTCAACACATAGGAATATTTTAATTTAAAAATGGAACACTCGCATAAAATAGAATGTATCTTTATTGGAATGAACTTGAGAATCATGAAGCAGAGGTGCCGAACATCGAGCACAAATGTTTTATTATAATCAGTAGAAGGTGTCATAAGTGAGACACAACTTTATTGCTTTAACAAGAAAAAAAAACTACCTAAGGATAATACCTCTTTAGCCAATAAGCGTTCTAAGAGTTGGGCTCGATGTGGCTTGTCTCGTTCTTCCGTACCCGATAAGCTCCGCGTCCGATGACCTCAATTATTGTGTAAGGTCCTTCCCATGTTTCTCGTAATTTGCCTACAATCCCAATCTTCCTTCTGAGTACCATATCGCCTACCTGAAATTCTCTTATCTTGACTTTCTAATTAAACCGTGCCCTGACTTGTTGCTAATAGGTAGCCAACCTTATCCCGACAACTTCCCTTTTTTCCTCTAGTAGGTCCAAATCATGGGTGAGGTGCTGATTGTTTGGACCTTCCTCCCAGGCTTGACTTCTTAAAGTAGGTACTCTCAACTCGGTCTGGATAACGGCTTCGGCCCCATAAGCCATAGCGAAAGGGGTCTCTCCCGTTGGTTGCCTTAGAGTAGTCCGATAGGACCATAACACCTCGGGCAATTTCTCCAACCAGGCCCGTTTTGCCTCTTCAAGCTTTTTCCTGAGTGTATTAAAAATGGTTCTGTTTGTCCTTTCAGCCTGCTCATTTCCCTGTGGATAGCCAACGGATGAAGTGTTCTGATTGATCCCATGTTTTGCCAGGAATGCTTGAACTTTCCTGTTATCCAAATTGGTGCCATTGTCCATCATTATAGTTCGGGGTAGACCAAATATACAAATGATGTGGCTCCAGATGAATTTTATAACAAGGCTACTCTTGATGGTGGAGTATGCCTCGACTTCCACCCATTTGGTAAAGTAGTCCGTAGCCAGAAGAACATGAGTGGTAGAGCATATAGCTTGCAGGAGAGGACCCACAATATCCATGCCCCATCGGGCAAAGGGGTGGGGGATAATTGTTGGGTTCAGTAACTACGGAGGTGGATAAATGACATCTCCATGAAATTGGCACTTTTTACAGTGTCGGGTGTAGACCTCAGCGTCCCTTAACAGATAGGGCCAGAAGTATCCCTAGGTGAGAACTTTATGGGCTAAAGACCTCCCTCCGGAATGATTGTCATATGATCCTGCATGAATTTCTTCCATGACCGCAGAAGCTTCGGAGGGCGTGAGACATCTCAAATATGGCCCGGAGAAAGACTTAGGGTATAGTTGGCCATTGTACAGAGCATATCTGGCTGCCTTCATTCTTATCTTCCTGGCCTCAGGTTTCGACTTAGGTAATGCACCGGTTCTCAAATAATTTGCTATAAGGTCCATCCAGCTTGGCTCCCATGGAATGATCATCACGTCTTCGGGGGGATCCAAGCTTGATCGGACGATAAAGTCTATTGGTACAATGCGGGTCATACTTTCTCCTGCTACGGAGGCCTGGTTAGCCAGATGATCTGCTATGATATTATCTCCTTTGGGGATTTGTTCAAAGGTCAACTGTTGGAATTTCTCGGCCTCTTTTAGTACCAAATTCCTGTATGCTTCCATTTTAGGCTCTCGGGTTTCATACTCCCCATTCAACTATCGTACTACCAGCTGGGAATCACTCTGTATCTCTGCTTTCTATACCTGAAGGCTTCGGGCCAACCGAATCCCTGCTGAAAGGGCCTCATACTCGGCTTCATTGTTGGAGGCAGGAAACTCCAATCGAACGGACTGCTGGATTTTAGTGCCATCTGGTGTAACGAGCTCTACACCGATCCCTGCTCCATTGACGTTTAATGATCTGTCTACTCACACAACCCATAAGTCAGGCTCATTTTATTCTAAGGAATCTGTAGTTTCTGTTTCCAACAGAAAGTCATCTACTATTTGGCCTTTGATGGCAGTTCGGGGGACATAGGTTATGTCAAAAATCCCGAGTTCTATTGCCCATTTGGATACTCTCCCCGCATTATGGATCTGATCGGGGTCGCAGTTGGCACTACGATCGGATGTTCTTCAAAATAATGTCGAAGACGTCGCTTTGCATTGATAAGTGATAACACCAACTTTTCTTGCTTCGAATATAGGGTTTCTGCATCAGCAAGGGCTTTGCTGGTGTAGAAGACTGGTATCTGGTAGCCCTTGCCCTCCTTGACCAGAGCGACGTTGGTAGATGTTGCAATATGGCTAGATACAAGTGTAATGGCTCGTCCGCTTCTGGGGTTGCCAGTATAGGAGGCTTTGCCATGTAGCTTTTGAGTTTTTTCAGTGCTTCTGATTGCTCCGGTCCCCAGACCTCTTCTTTTGCCGCCTTTATAGCTTCAAAGAACGGCCTGCACCGATCGGTTAAGCGAGAGATGAAACGGTTGAGGGCTGCCACCCTTCCGGTTAGTACCTGGATTTCCTTTCGGGACCTTGGCTCTGCTGACTCTATGAGAGCTTTGACTTGTGCTGGGCTAGCTTGTATTCCCGTCCGATCAACTATGTGTCCCAAGAATTGGCCCGAGGACACTCCGAATGAACATTTGGATGGGTTGAGCTTCATCTTGTACTTTCTGAGGGTGTCGAACACCTGCTGCAGATCGGTCAGGTGATCATTTTTTACCTTGATCTTGACCACCGTGTCATCAATGTAGGCTTCTATGGTAAATCCCATCATGCCCTGGAAAACCTTATTGACCAACCTCTGAAAGGTTGCACCTGCATTCTTTAGTCCGAAAGGCATAACTGTGTAACAATATGTACCTGATTCAGTGATGAAGGCAGTCTTTTCCTCGTCATCTGGGTTCATTCGTATCTGGTTCTACCCAGAGTACGCATCCAGAAAACTCAAGCGTTCGAATCCCGCGGTGGCATCTACCATCTGATCGATCTTTGGTAAGGGGAAACAGTCATTCGGGCATGCCCTATTCAGGTCGGTGAAGTCCACGCACACCCTCAATTTCCCATTCTTCTTCTGAACCACACCAACGTTTGTCAGCCATGAAGGATACTGTACCTCCTTTATGAATCCTGCTTGGAGAAGCCGATCAACTTCTTCAGCTATGATTTGGTTTCGGTGAGCCCCCATCCACCTTTACTTCTGTCTGACAGGTTTTACGCTGGGATCCACGTTGAGGGAATGTTGGGCTATTGATGGATTGATGCCAGCCATATCCATATGGCCCCAGGAAAATACGTCAGCGTTGGAGCGCAATAGGACCTCCATTTCTTCCTTTTCTTGAGTACTGAGGCCAAAACCAATATAAGTCAATCTTTTAGGGTGATCGGGGTATATCTAAATTTCAAGCAAAGGTTCAGCTGGTATTGATGACCCCGCACTTTCCTTCTATAATTGTTATTGGTCATCGGGTACAGCTTTGTATCGTGATTTTCGTTCCGATTCAGCCCTTTTCCTTAGACCTTTCATGGTGACAGCGTAATATTCCTTGGATGTTACATGATCGCCCCTGATGTCAATCACATCAACCCCGTTCGGATCAATGCATCGCATGGTTGAAGGGACTCCGTGCATCCGATGGATCCAACCCCTTCCCATAAGGAGATTATAGGAGGGTTTAACATCCACCACAACAAAATTTTCTCTGAGCGTGCGTCTTGCTACTGTCACTAGTAGTTGAATCTCTCCCACTAGTTCCACTCTTCTGCCATCAAATCTGGCTATCAGGCTTCTGGAAGGGACTATCTCTTGAGGGTTGATCTCTAATTTCTCAAAGGCCCACTTGGTGATAATGTTGGCGCTGTTTCCGGGGTCAACCATCACTCTCTTGATCAAGCAGTTCGAGACCATGAGGGAGATAACCAAGGGATCGTCATGTGGTGATTAAATGCTTCGCATATCCGCAGAAGAGAAAGTTATTCGGGTGTCCTCTTTCGGGTTTCGAAACTCGCTGACTTCCCCAACCCTTCGTAGCTTCTGGGCTTGACGCATCTGAGATCTACGGGCTTTTTCTACTTCTGATCGACTTGGTCCTCCGTGGACCATGTGAATGACTCTTACGGGCTGTCCCATTGCCCCCTTGGCAGGTGTATGTGATGTTTGGTCTGATCGGGTGCCCTCCTTGGCAACGTACTCAGTTAGCTCTCCTTTTTCTATCATGGCCTCCACTTGCCTCCTAAGGCTTCTGCACTCGTTGGCGTGATGTCTGTACTCGTCATGGAAGGCACAGTGTCTTGACATGTCCCTCTGCTCCATTGGTTGTCTAATGGGTGGTAGTGATCGGAAGATTCCTTTACCCTTGGTCTCTTGATACAGCTTTTCCAGGGTAACCTTCAACGGGGTGACTTTATCTTCAAACCTCTGGCATTTCTCTAGGACTGGGGAGGGTGCAGGAGGAGCGCTCGGTCGCTTCCGATCTGGTGCCCGATCTTTTACCCTGGAAGGTTCAGTTACCCTTGCCTCTACGCTTGCAAATGTCGTCCTTCTCTGGCGTATGACGAAATCCTCTTTTATTCGAGATGCCCTTAAGCCCTGGAATTGAGTTCTCCGATGTCCGCTGGTGGCCTTTTGACCAAGGACTGATGGAACTTGGTTTCAGGGATCAGGGCCATTCTAAAGGCCTCGACAGCTGAATGCTGGTCACAATTATCAATTGAGGACATCTCGACATTGAATCGCGAGACAAAAAATTTCAGGGATTCGCCTTTCTCCTGGATCTTAGTGAACAGGCTGAAGATGGTCTTCTTTTGTCTTTTATTGCCGAAGTACTGGGCAATGAATAATTCACAGTCTGAGCCAGCTTCCAATGGATCGGGGTGGTTTCTTTCTGAACTAGAGCAGGGTTGCTTCGGTTAGGCTGGTGGGGAAGACTTTGCAGAGTAAGGCTTTGTTATCGTTGTAGACATTCATCTTGGTATAAACGTGGTAGATGTTCTCCGTTGGATATTTTGTGCCGTCGAACAGGGTGAACTTCGGTAGTCTGAACCTCTCCGGGTAGGGCACACTGGTGATCATCACGGTGAATGGAGTATGCACGGCGTCGATGGATGCCTCGGAGGCCAGATCGATAGGGGTCTGCATCTTCAGATCCTTAAGCACCTCCCTCTGGAATCTGATCATAATTTCCTTCAATTTTTTCATGGTCAGAATCTCCTCGGGATTGCATCCCCCAAGCACCTGTAGGGATGACTCTACGTGCTTATCCCGATCGTTGTTGGATTTTACTTGGTGGTTGTCCCTTTCTGACCGGTAGCCTATAGACCGCTCATGTTGGTTGGACAGTTCATCATTCTGGATTTCTTAAGGGTTCTGAAGTAGGGCCAGTTTTGTAACTAGTTCAGCGTTCTGCCTCTCCAATTCGGCAATCCTCTCTTCCAGGGCTCGCCTAATCAGATCCTCAGCTTGTTGGCCTCCGTTTGGAGGTAAGTCAGTTTGTTGTGAACGATCACCGCCATTGATGGTATGAATCTCAGCTTTTTCGTAGAGAATGAGAAGCTTATTAAAAAAGATCTCAATAATAGTGTTTCCCACAGACGGCGTCAATTGTGTAGATGCAGAAAAATAAACAATTATAATTGGGTTAAAAATTGGATCATTTATTCAATATTTGGCCATGTATTTATACACAATTTTGATAAATGGGTCAAGCTCATTTACCCAAGTTTATCAATCCCTTAAATCATGGGATTTGATAAATTCAATTATTTTTTGGACTCTCTTTTCCATAAGTAGGACAACTCTCTGACTTATGGATCACTCATCTTCTTGAGAATTCTATAGGCCCATTTATTTCTGCGGCTCATCCGTTTTCGGCCCATCTGTCCTCGGCCCATCAGTCTTCGGTCCATCAATCCTGTGGCTCATCTTAGTTGGACAATGTATTATTTTGACGATTACATATATATATATATATATACTTATTTCATAAGATCTATTTATTAATCATATCTTTGTTGAAAAGACAAGTTTAAGTTCTAGCAAAACACTGGCCAAATACAAGTTCTATTATTTTGTATACATCATCTGAATATCCTAATCTTACACAATTCTTATTTTTATACTATTTTAGAAATTAATAAGAAGACATGTGACTTCCTTAATAAAGAGTCATTATTGCCCTAAACATATACTCCATTTGTCCCAAATTATAAGATTTTTTAATGTGATAGTGAATGAAAAATTAATTTTATCATTGGTCCCATCAAGTAAGTGATGATTGTAGTTTAAATATTTTATGACTTGAATGTTTGAAGGGTAAATTGGTAAATTGATCAAAAAAATGTATTGATTTTTTAATTGGAACACTTATTTTAGAATGAATTGAATAGTGAATATGAACACTTAAATGGTAACCGAAAGAGTATCATAAAAGAGATACAAACCAACATGTTTTGGTTTTTTTAAATGACCTTTCTCTGTAATTAAAAAGAGAAACATAAAATGATATAAAAAAATTTCTGCTAGTTTAATTAGTATTTGTTTGTAGTTTTAATCTTAAGAACAATAAATAGAGGTGATAAGATTAGCCTAATTTGCAATAGCGCAGCAGCCTAACTATTGAAAATATATGGTCTTATATTCGTGTTATGTATTATTTTATTTTAACATATATATATATATATATATATATATATATTCACAAGCACCCTAAGATTTCACCCATTCGACCCTCTTATTTGGAAGTTATGTTATTTTGTCCTTTGAAGCTTAAAGGTGTGATGCAGTTAGGATGAAACGACTACTTGATTTGTTTTTCATATATAATAGCTTACTTATGTTGCCAGCATAGAAATGGTGAATCTATGATATTTTGCACTATTCATGCATTAATTATTTTATACATATATATATATGAGTGTGGTATTGTGGTCAAGATTCGCCGTAACTGTATCAGTCGCTGTAACGGTAACGGTATTGGTGTAACGGACTCGGGTCAGTATCGGGGTTACGTAGGACTCGGTTATCGCAATCGTGAATTTTTTAAAATCTTGCACATCTTACCCAAAATGTTGTAAATGGATATTTTTGGCAAAATGAATGAATAAAGATGATTTTTTGGTAGATTTAAGTGAATTTTATTTAATTTTTTTAAAAAAATAAATATAAAAAATGAGTTATTAATAAATCTAATAGTGTCGTCGTTATTTCAATGTTTATGATATACTTGTTATGATATTATTAAATTAATTTTAAATTTAAATAAATAAAAAATTGAAATCATAAAAGACATAATTTATTTCTAATAATGCAAAATAATTTTAAAAAATAATTTGTAACGGGCGTAACGGGCTGTAACGGCCGGTTCAGGTGTGGGAACCGGCCCACACTGCTGTAACGGCCGTTACGGGCCCGTAACGATAATGGACACTCCAAAAAGCGTTATGTAACGACTGTTACGGGCTCGTAACGATAACGGATACTCCAAAAAATATTACGTAATAGCCGTTATGAAGAACCAGGATCGTGATAGGGGAAGAAACTCATAAATATTAATGTGCAAACTCTAGTGGAGCTTCATCACACATACACACATAAAATTAGGTTAGAATATTCTAAAATTTAATAAGAATGCTGTTATATATATATATATATATTAACATGAATTTAGATAATAGTCATGTAAAGATATAACGGAGAGCTAAAATTTCCCCAAGTCCAACAAGTAGACCTGTCAATAGATCGGATTCGGATCGGATCAGTTAAATCCAAATCCAATTTGTTAAGAAATCGGATTATCGGATTCAGATCATAATCAGGTTATCGGATTTTATTTTCAATCCATATCCGGTTAATATCGGATTCGGATCGGACTCGGATCATAATCGGATTATTGACAGGTCTATTGATAAGGATGACAAAAACTCCCGATTCGCGATCCGAATCCGATTATTTGACGGATTTTCACTCAGTTAATTTATATTCGAATTTCTTCATTATAGAATATCTTATTCGAAAATTTAATTAAAAAAATACAAAAGTACAAAAATCAATAAATACTGAAACACTAAAATTATTCACACTTATAATAATTGTATTTATGATCAATCATCATTAATAAATAATAAAATAATTAACAACTAACATTTATATACATGTACAGTATTAAATATATACACATAAAAATATCAAATATATATTTTTATATATATAAATATATTTTATATCGGATCGGGTTATTATCGGATCGGGTTATTATCGGATCGGATTGACATAAATCCAAATACAATTTGTTAAGAAATCGGATTATCGGATTCGAATCCTAATCGGGTTATCGGATTTTATTTTTAATGCATATCCGGCTAATCGGATCGGATTCAGATTGAATTCGGATCAAAATCAGATCAATTGACAGGTCTACCAACAAGTATGAGATTAATAAATTAATATTTCTTAGTATTTTATTGTTGCTTAATTTACTGATAAATTTAGAGAAAATAATGAAGCTATATACGATTCTACATCAACACCACCTTATTGGTAACTGCTTTTGTTTTTTTTTTCTTCTGTCGTAAAGGGTGCGTTTGGAAAGCCTGTTTTTTGTATTTGTTTTCTGTCTTCAAATATAAAAACTGTTTTTGTATTTGTCTTTGTTTTTTCAGGAAAAAACTAAAAACAAAAAAGCGTTTGGATGAAGGTGTTTTCACCACTTTTATTTGGTGAAAATTGTATTTTATGAATTTGGTGTTTTCATTGTTTTTACCACCTAAACAGTGAAAAAACTCAAAAAACAACTAAAAGTTGTATTTGGTGTTTTCATCACTTTTACACACTATTCACAGAAAATAGTTTTCTTGGGGAAAAAACAGTGAACAGTAAACGCGTTTGCCAAACGTGTTTTTTTTTTTTAGTCTTGTGAACCGTAAAAAAACAAAAACAAAAAACAGGGTATCCAAACGGACCCAAAATGTGCCAAACAAGTTTCGTGCACAATCTCATAATATGAATTTATTTGGGATAACTTTGTTAGTCACTAAAATACCCTAGGGGGGGGGGGGGGGGTGAATAGGGTTTTAAAAATAATTTCTAACTCCTTTTTATTCTTACTAGAACATGCAACAAGGTTCAATATTAATTTACAAGGTAAAATATGCAATGAATGATTTCATTTAAATTCAACAAGCTATTTACCACAATAGAAATTAAGCATGCATGAACATAAAGTAAAGAGATAGAGATAGAGATATTGACACCGTGATTTTTACGAGGTTCGGTAACTCCTACTCCTCGGCTCAAAGAATCCCCTTCCTTGAGACTTTCCCAATCCTCACACTATGGCTCTTCCTTCAATAAGTGGAATAGCAAAACCTTTACAAAAGAGCTAACTAGCTCTTCACACAATCAAGAGAACAATCCTCCCTTGATACAATGGGCTTCACTCACCCAAGATCACAAATTTGTGTATGTAATCAATATATCACTCAAGAAACAAAAACACTCAAAACCCTAAGGTTTTTATGGATGATGGATCAATATAAGCTCAAGTATTTTTAGGTGATATTTCAATAACTCAAGATATATATATATTCTCACAATATATTTTCAATAAGAGAATAGGCTCAAGGCTTGAGTTTAAATCTTCAAAATGATAAGAGTGAAAAACGAGATTTTACTATCAAAAGATTTTTCAGAAGATGCTTGAGAGAAAATTAGAGATGAACAATATTTGGAAAATTTCTCACACAAGAACCTTAGCATTTTTAATCCATATCTCTTTCTTTATATAGTGAACACTAGGGTTTGGAGAGTGTGTCTCACCCTAGACAATATGGAGAGTAGGACCTGAAAATCTGCAAGCAAAATCATTTCTTTTTGGGCAAAAATATTGTTTAGAAATACTTTTCCTTAAAATCCTGAAGCACCCAGTCGACTGCCTCCATGCTTAGATTTAAAATATTTTTCCCAACGGCTAGGGTCAGTCGACTGCCTCAAGAAGGCCAGTCGACTGCCTTGGACAGGCCAGTCGACTGCCTCAGGCAATCAAAAATGTTCGAAACTCTCTGGTCCAGTCAGTCGGCTGGGTCCTTAACTGCCAGTCGACTGGTCACAGTCAGTCGACTGCCTTGGACAGGCCAGTCGACTGCCTCATGCAGTTATAATGTTTTATAACTCACTGGTTCATCCAGTCGGCTGGGTCCTTAAGGGCCAGTCGACTGGGTCACAGTCAGTCGACTGCCTTGGACAGGCCAGTCGACTAGGTGACTCCAAAAATTGTTTTCAAGGTCCGTTTTTGATCCGTTTGAGTTCGTTTGATTAATTACTTGAGCTTATAAGATCAATCAACGCATAAGATACCTTGTTACAATATTCTCACCCCGACCTATCTACCCCAGGTCTTGAGTCCAGCTTTTGTTCTTTCTTTGATCTTTTTGTCCTTCTTCGAGTTTGCGCTTGAGTTTCCTTATCGCTTGTTGCTTTAGCGATCTTCCCGAAACATTTACATGTACTTGCTGAAACACTTAGCTCAAAGCCATATTAGTACCAAACACGGTTTTGAATGTTTTGTTAATATCAAAATAAGATTTATTGCTTGAAATGGAATTTCAAAGCCAACAATCTCCCCCTTTTTGATGTTGACAAAACATTTCGTGTTTGCTCATAATTGGTAAAGTATCAAGTGATACTCCCCCTCAATGTGTGCATCTTTCATTTTTATTTTCATGCTCCCCCTTAGGAAATAAATTTTGCAATTTGATATTCATTTACGTAATGCATTGAAGAATAATATAAACAACATTTTTCAATTAATAATTGCAAGATCGGTACATGTTGTTTTACTACTACACATTAAAAAATAATAAAGCATAGAAATAAAACTAAATATAACATAAACAACACACATGGTAACGTCCTATGCTACGCAACATGGACCTATGGCCAACACAAACAACCTAAACATTCTCCCCCTTTGACGACATCAAAAAGGCGGAGGGTCACGGCGAAGTGCATCCATGGCGGTGGTGAGGCGGTCGATCTTGTCCTTAAGGCGCTTCATGTCCGTGGCCGTCTGCTTTTGGGCCTCCTCATTGCGCTTCACGATTTCCAAGATTTGGGTAAGAGTTTCGGGATTACCCCCGAACCCAAAATCCGGAATATCGAAATCGCTACCAAGAGACGGAAAAGAGGAAGTCGGAGCATCCGGACGAGGTGCCTCGGGACGAGGAGTGTCGGGACGAGGAACAGAAGGACCGGCTTGGTCCGCAAGAGGGGCAGCCCTAAGAGAGACCAACACTCCATCAGCATTTTTGCCAATGTGCATTTGCTTGAGATGAGTGCGGTCCAGAAAGATTGGATTGTGCTCCGTAGGCTCGTCAGCAAGTGGCACACCGTTCCGACTGAGAAGATAGGATAAATGGATAGGAAAAATAAGTGCGCCTTTCTTCTTGTGGCACTCGAGGATTGCCGATATGAAGAGGAAGGCAAGATTGACCTTCCGACCGGTCATGACACAGTAGACAAGGAAGGCTTCCATAATCGACACAAGACTCCGGCTTCCGGACTTGGGCAAAATGGAATACGTGATAATGTTGTGCACAAGTCTAGCCTCGGGAGTAAGCGAGGAAGAAGGAAACTCAGCAATGGCGGTGGTTGTTTTATTCACAGAAATAGCCCGAACTGCTTCGAGAGGATCGAAATCACTCGAAGAGTACCAAATAGATGGGCAGTAATAGGAGATACCGCCAGGAGGTAGCCGAAAAACAGTATTGAGTACTGCTTCGGTGATCTTAACAGAGACGCCTCCAACATTGGAGCTAAGCAGGGTGGAGATAAGGCGTGGTTGAGAAGGATTCACCAGATTGGTGTAGAATGCTTTGACAGCCCTCGGATAGAGCGGAACATCGAGCGAGAGAAAGAAATCCCAACCCATATTTTGAAAAAGATTGAACGTATTAGCGCCAATCTCTTCGCACAAGGGTTGAGTCACAATGCGACTCCGAGCAAATTTTCGATGAAGGAACTGAGTTTCGAAAAGACGAACATTGTCTTCATCACCGAGAAGAGCAGTCAGAGACATCGGACCAGATTCAGATTCGGAATTAGTGTCCTCATGAATAGGAGACGGAGGTGGAGGAGGTGCAGCCGAAGAGCTTCCACCCCTACGGGCGCGTTTCTTGAGGCGCACGACATTAGGAGCCATGAGAGAGATGAGAATCAAGAAGATGGGAAGCATTTTGAGAAGAAAAAATGAAAAGAAATGCTGAAAACAGAGAGGGAGAAGTGAAACTGTAAAAAAAATATATATGGATATATATATGGAGATATATAACTGAAAATGAAGAGGGGAGTGGTGATGATGGAGGAGAGGATCGTGGTGTAGTGGGAAAGTGGTTTAAAGATGAGTAAATGGCGTGAAGGAGAGAAGAAATGGGAGAGATCGTGGAGAGAGTGGAGAGAAGACGAAGAGAAAGAAGAAATAAAAACAATGTTCGCGCAGAGGCAGTCGACTGGCCATATGGAGACAGTCGACTGGCTCATGACCCAGTCGACTGGCCAATGTAGGCAGTCGACTGGCTGAAGATAGTTAAAAACACAAAAACTCACTGGTTGATCCAGTCGACTGGCCGTATATGAGGCAGTCGACTGGCCCTCAAAAAAAAATTTTGAAATTTTTTTTAAATTTTGAAAGCCCAGAACGTGGACGAGAATTTGTGAAAATTAACTGATGACTTCAAAATCCATGGCCATTCCTAAGTCCCTATGAATTTTTGAAAATGGTTCATCCGAGAGGGGTTTAGTAAAAATATCCGCCAATTGATTCTTAGTGTCAATAAAAACCAATTCAACGTCGCCTTTAGCTACGTGATCCCGTAAAAAATGATGCCTAATCTCTATGTGCTTTGTGCGAGAGTGTTGAATAGGATTCTTTGAGATACAAATAGCACTAGTGTTATCACATTTAATAGGTACGCGATTGAAAACAAGCCCAAAATCAAGTAATTGTTGCTTAATGTAAAGAGTTTGGGCACAACTACTACCGGCCGCAACATATTCGGCTTCAGCCGTAGATAAGGCAACCGAATTTTGCTTTTTACTTGATCATGAAACTAACGAGTGACCTAGAAAATGACATGTACCGCTTGTGTTTTTCCGATCAACTTTACAACCCGCAAAATCGGCATCCGAATAACTCGTGAGATCAAGTGTAGTACCACTTGGATACCAAAGTCCTAAGTTAATCGTCCCGTTAAGATAGCGAAAAATACGTTTTACGGCTAGCAAGTGAGATTCTTTGGGACAAGATTGAAAGCGAGCACATAAGCATACACTAAACATGATATCCGGTCTACTAGCAGTTAAATAAAGTAAACTTCCTATCATGCCTCTATATTTAGTAATATCAACACATTTCCCATTTTCATCTTTATCGAGTTTAATAGAGGTACTCATGGGAGTAATGGCATGTTTGGCTTCCTCCATACCAAATCGCTTTAGCAAATCTTTAGTATACTTAGATTGGCTAACAAATAAGCCATCCAAGCTTTGCTTGATTTGCAACCCTAAGAAGAAGTTCAACTCACCCATCATACTCATTTCAAATTCGTTTTGCATGTTAGATGCGAAATCCTTGCAAAGGGAAGTGTTTGTTGATCCGAATATAATGTCGTCAACATATATTTGGATAATCAACAAATCATTCTTGACAGTTTTTGTAAATAGAGTGGTCTCAACTTTGCCTTTAGAAAAACCTTTTTGAAGTAGAAAGTCACTAAGCCGTTCATACCAAGCTCTAGGAGCTTGCTTTAACCCGTACAAAGCTTTAGATAATTTGTAAACATGATTTGGAAAACGTTCATTTTCAAAGCCGGGTGGTTGTTTCACATACACTTCTTCATCTATAGTTCCATTTAGAAAAGCACTTTTGACATCCATTTGATAGAGAATGAAATTTCTAGATGATGCAAATGCAAGAAGCATTCTAATTGCTTCTAATCTAGCTACGGGTGCAAAGGTTTCATCATAGTCAATGCCTTCCTCTTGATTGTAACCTTGAGCTACCAATCTTGCTTTATTTCGAATAATCACTCCATTTTCATCCTTCTTATTTCGAAAAACCCATTTAGTGCCTATTATAGTTTGATGTGTGGGTTGAGGGACTAAATGCCAAACTTGATTGCGTTCAAATTGATTTAGTTCCTCTTGCATAGCCATGATCCAAGAATCATCACATTGAGCTTCGTGGAAGTTCTTGGGTTCAATATTGGACACAAAAGCCATGTGATTGCATAAGTCTCTAAGTTGAGATCTTGTGCTAACACCATGTGAAGGGTTTCCTATGACTTGGTCAAGAGGATGGTTGTGCACAATCCTCCAAGATTTAGGAACGGAGCAAGTCAAGTCATCATTTGATTGATCTCCAACTTTACTCTTATCCATTTGCCTACTTGACGAGTTGGAGATATTGAGATTATTGAAATTATCCTCAATTCCTACAACTTCATCATCATCTAGGTCAACTCTATCTGAGGGTAGAGGTGGTGATTCATCAAAAACAACATGGATAGACTCTACCATGGTTAAAGTCATTTTGTTAAAGACTTTAAAGGCTCTACTTGTTGAGGAATAACCTAAGAAAATTGCTTCATCCGATTTGGAGTCAAATTTTCCCAAGTTATCTTTATCATTTAAAACAAAACATTTACAACCAAATACCTTGAAATAACCAATATTGGGTTTCCGACCATTCCACAACTCATACGGAGTTTTACCCAATTTTATTCGAATTATAACTCTATTTATGACATGACAAGCGGTATTTACCGCTTCCGCCCAAAGACTTTAGGGAAGGTTGTGTTCATTTAACATAGTTCTAGCCATTTCTTGTAAAGATCTATTTTTCCTTTCAACTACCCCATTTTGTTGAGGAGATCTTGGAGCCGAGAGATCATGAGATACACCAAATTCATCACATAATTTCTCTAGATCTTGATTGTCAAATTCTCTACCCCTATCACTTCTAATTTTCTTGATTTTCAAATCTTTTTCATTTTGAATGACTCTATAAAATTTATCGAGAATGGAGTGAGTTTCATTTTTATGAGCAAGAAAGTAAACCCAAGTAAATCTAGAGTAATCATCTACTATAACAAGTACATAGAGTTTCCCGGCCAAGCTAGCCGTTCTTTCCGGACCAAAGAGATCCATATGAAGTAACTCTAAGGGTCGAGAAGTGGTGATATCTTTCTTTCTCTTAAAAGAAGATTTCACTTGCTTACCTATTTGACATGCACTACATATTTTATCTTTTGAAAAATTAGTCTTCGGGAGGCTTTTGACTAATTCATTTTTAGACAAACGTTGGATGAGGTCCATACTAGCATGTCCTAAGAGTCTATGCCATAACCAACTATTTTCACTCGATGTGACAAAGCACTTAACATCTTGTTCATTTAATTCACATAGCAACATAATATATAAATTTTCTTTTCTCTTTGCATTGAACAATTGCTTTCCGTCTTTCTCAACTATGCATGCATTTGACCTAAAGATAACATCATAACCTTTGTCACAAAGTTGGCTAATACTAAACAAGTTATGCTTTAAACCATCAACTAAAAGTACGTTATCTATAGCTAGAGAGGAAGATATACCAATAGATCCGATTCCAACAATTTTGCCTTGTGAGTTATCTCCAAAAGTAACGTTTCCTCCTTCATAAGATTTTAAGGACATGAATTTCAATTTGTCCCCCGTCATGTGCCTTGAACATCCGCTATCAAGAAACCATCTTTCTTTTGAGGCGGTCTTCAAGCACACCTACAAAACAACGTTACGTGACTTGTATTGGTACCTAATCTATTTTGGGTCCATTTTGGTTAGAAAGAGATGCAATAGTTCCTTTCGGAACCCAAATTGATTTAGTTACCAAGTTTTCTTTAGCACGTAGAGATGCAATAGTTCCTTTTGGAACCCAAAACATTTTTGAAACAATTTTCTTCTTCTTTCTTAGAAAACATGCATTTGCTTTGTGACCTCTTTTCTTGCAATAGTAGCATGAAACATGATTGTGATCAATAGAAGTTGAGCATGAAGATTGTTTTGAAAAAGTATGCTTTAATGATTTTCTTTTCTTCAATAAAAGTGCATCTTTGTTGAATGCATCATATCCTAAGCCGCATTTGTCAAAAGAGTTTCTTTGTCTTCCTAGCATGATGCTCAAGTTTTCTTTTCCTTTTGTGAATTTTGCTAAGATGTTTATTTGATCATCAATGGTCTTCTTCAACAAAATATTTTCCTCTTCTATCTTCATACTTTTGTCATTAGTTGCATTTACATCAACTATGGTGTGGCAAGTAGAATTACATGAAGATTTAGATTTCTTGAGCAAACTATGTTTTTTTGCTAGTTTTTCAAACTCATCATACAAATTTTCAAATGCATCTTGTAATTCATTATGAGAAAATAATAGCTCATCATATGATAAAATGGAATTATCTAATGCATGTAAATTTAAATGTACCTCATCTTCATTTGCCATGAGGCAAAGATTTGCAATTTCCTCACCATTCTCTTCCTCATCCGAATCACAAGAGTCATAATCATCCCATGTTGCATTCATGGCCATTTTGTTTGGCATTTTATCGTTCTCCTTTTTGGGCTTGAAACACTCATTTCTATAGTGCCCCGGTTTACCACAATTGAAACAAGTAATAGACTCCTTCTTGCTTGTCTCTCCTCTTGGTTCATTGCTCTTTAAGAACCTCCGACCTTTAGCCTTCTTTCGTTGAAGAAATCTCTTGAATTGTTGAGTGATCAAGGAAATGTCTTCATCAACCTCTTCTTCGATTCTCTCATTTGCTTCACTTTTAGTTGAAGCTTGCAAGGCTATACCTTTTCTTGGCTTGGCGTCTTCTTCACGAGATTTCAAGGTAATTTCCCATGTAAGGAGTGACCCGAAAATCTCATCAAGACTCATAGTTCTAAGATCATGTGCTTCTTTAATAGCCGTCACCTTCGCATCCCATTTGACCGGAAGGTTTCTAAGGACTTTGCGTGCCGCATCGGATCTAGGAACAATTCTACCAAGATGCTTTAGTCCATTCAAAATGTTAGTAAAACGAGACATCATAGAATTGATATTTTCATCTTCCTTCATGGCAAATAATTCATATTCATGCATAAGTATATCAATTTTAGATTCTCTAACTTGAGTAGTTCCTTCATAAGTAACTTCAAGTTTATCCCACATTTCTTTGGCCGTGGAGCAAGTAGAGACTCGATTAAATTCATTTGGACTTAAGGCACAATTTAGATTAACCTTAGCTTTGGCATTAAATGAAATAAGTCTACGCTCATCATTATCCCATTCTTTGGGCAATTTGGGAATGGTTTTTCCATCAACTACTTTGGTAATAGTAAAAGGTCCATCAACAATAACTAGCCAAATTTGATAATCAATAGCTTGAAGAAAATCTATCATTCTAGTCTTCCAATAACTATAGTTTGAACCATCAAACCATGGGGGCCAATTGTTTGATTGTCCTTCTACATGAGTGACTATGTTTGAGGCCATGATCGTTCTCTAAGATGGTTAAGTCAAAAACAAGTAGAGATTAGGCTCTGATACCAATTGTTAGTCACTAAAATACCCTAGAGGGGGGGGGGGGGGGGGGTGAATAGGGTTTTAAAAATAATTTCTAACTCCTTTTTATTCTTACTAGAACATGCAACAAGGTTCAATATTAATTTACAAGGTAAAATATGCAATGAATGATTTCACTTAAATTCAACAAGCTATTTACCACAATAGAAATTAAGCATACATGAACATAAAGTAAAGAGATAGAGATAGAGATATTGACACCGTGATTTTTACGAGGTTCGGTAACTCCTACTCCTCGGCTCAAAGAATCCCCTTCCTTGAGACTTTCCCAATCCTCACACTATGGCTCTTCCTTCAAAAGGTGGAATAGCAAAACCTTTACAAAAGAGCTAACTAGCTCTTCACACAATCAAGAGAACAATCCTCCCTTGATACAATGGGCTTCACTCACCCAATATCACAAATTTGTGTATGTAATCAATATATCACTCAATAAACAAAAACACTCAAAACCCTAAGGTTTTTATGGATGATGGATCAATATAAGCTCAAGTGTTTTTAGGTGATATTTCAAGAACTCAAGATATATATATTCTCACAATATATTTTCAATAAGAGAATAGGCTCAAGGCTTGAGTTTAAATCTTCAAAATGATAAGAGTGAAAAGCGAGATTTTGCTATCAAAAGATTTTTCAGAAGATGCTTGAGAGAAAATTAGAGATGAACAATATTTGGAAAATTTCTCACACAAGAACCTTAGCATTTTTAATCCATATCTCTTTCTTTATATAGTGAACACTAGGGTTTGGAGAGTGTGTCTCACCCTAGACAATATGGAGAGTAGGACCTGAAAATCTGCAAGCAAAATCATTTCTTTTTGGGCAAAAATATTGTTTAGAAATATTTTTCCTTAAAATCCTGAAGCACCCAGTCGACTGCCTACCGGCACCCAGTCGACTGCCTCCATGCTTAGATTTAAAATATTTTTCCCAACGGCTAGGGTCAGTCGACTGCCTCAAGAAGGCCAGTCGACTGCCTCATGAGTCAGTCGACTGCCTTGGACAGGCCAGTCGACTGCCTCAGGCAATCAAAAATGTTCGAAACTCTCTGGTCCAGTCAGTCGGCTGGGTCCTTAACTGCCAGTCGACTGGTCACAGTCAGTCGACTGCCTTGGACAGGCCAGTCGACTGCCTCATGCAGTTAGAATGTTTTATAACTCACTGGTTCATCCAGTCGGCTGGGTCCTTAAGGGCCAGTCGACTGGGTCACAGTCAGTCGACTGCCTTGGACAGGCCAGTCGACTGGGTGACTCCAAAAATTATTTTCAAGGTCCGTTTTTGATCCGTTTGAGTTCGTTTGATTAATTACTTGAGCTTATAAGATCAATCAACGCATAAGATACCTTGTTACAATATTCTCACCCCGACCTATCTACCCCAGGTCTTGAGTCCAGATTTTGTTCTTTCTTTGATCTTTTTGTCCTTCTTCAAGTTTGCGCTTGAGTTTCCTTATCGCTTGTTGCTTTAGCAATCTTCCCGAAACATTTACCTGTACTTGCTGAAACACTTAGCTCAAAGCCATATTAGTACCAAACACGGTTTTGAATGTTTTGTTAATATCAAAATAAGATTTATTGCTTGAAATGGAATTTCAAAGCCAACAAACTTCATTTACACCCCCCTGAGGTTTGTCTTATCTTTATTTGGATTTTCTCAGGTTTGCATATCTTCATTTACACCCCCTACTTTTCAATATTCTCATCACTTAGACCCCCTGAACGATGACATCAGCCTGAATTTTTTTTAAAATCCCTAAACTACCCTCAATTTCTTATCATTATTCTGTTTGGAAACAAGAATAGTGTTTTTATCAATTAGACCCCCTCCCATCATTTAATAATTTAATTTGTATTAAAATTTCAAAATATATATAAAATTTGAAAAAATATATATTAAAATTTGAAAAATATTATAAATTCGAAAATAAATATAAAATTAAAAAATATATATAAATTTAGAAATTATTTTGTTTTCAAAAAAACATATTAAATTTCAAAAATAAATATAAAAATCACAAAAAACATAAAAAAACATAAAAAATTTGAAACAAATATATAAAATTTTTAAAAAAACATATAAAATTCAAAAAAATATATTAAATTTCAAAATAATTATAAAATCGAAAATAAATAAAAAATAAAAAATATATATAAATTTTGAATTTTTTTTAAAAACATATTAAATCCAAGACAAATATATAAAATTAAAAAAAACCATATAAAATTCTAATAATATATATTAAATTTCGAAAATAATTATAAATTTCAAAAAAAATATAAAATTTGAAAATAAATATAAAATTCAAATATATATATATTAAATTTCAAATAAAAAACTAAATTCGAAAATAAATATAAAATTAAAAAAAAATTAATTCTCTCTCTCTCTCTCAGACACACACACCACACACACACGCACACACACACATATATATAGATCTATCTATATATATATATACACACACACAGATATATATATATATATATAAGTCGCTGGCCGACCCCCTCCCACCGCCTCCCCGTCGGCGCCGCCCCCTCCCACCATCGCCTCCCCGTCGGCGCCGTCCCCTCCTGCCGCCCCCTCCCCCCTCCCCCGATGGGTCTATAAATATATGTATAGATCTATATATGTGTGTGTATAGATCTATATATATATGTGTATATATATATGTGTGCGTGTGTGTGTGTGTGTCTGAGAGTTAGAGAGAGAGAGAGAGGAGAGAGAGAGAATAAATATTGAATAGATATTGGGGTGTTTGGTTTGAGGGTTAGATTGATTCTAAGGGGGTGTTTGGTTTAGGGTTTAAATTGATTTAAGGGGTGTTTGGTATAAGGGTATTTTAGACATTTCACACCATGAGGGGTGTAAATGAAGATATGCAAACCTGAGGGGATTAAAATAATGATAGGACAAACCTCAAGGGGTGTAAATGAAGTAATCCCAATTTATTTTTATTGTTTGGACAACCTCCCCATCCCATTGATATATATGGTTTATTTAAGTGTCCTTATTAACACTATATATTCATTAATAAAGATACTTATATTTCTTGTACATTTTTACATCACTAATTAGGAATCATTTAAACTTTTTCATAATTTTTTCATTTAATTTTAATTGGGTGAAATTTAATCTTATTACTTTTGATTGGGGGTACAACCATGGTTCGCTGTAACGGCCGTTACGTAACGCTTTTTGGAGTGTCTGTTACTGTTACGGGCCGTTACAGTGGTGTGGGCCGGTTCTCACACCCGAACCAGTCGTTACAGCTCGTTACGGTCGTCGTAACGGCCGTTACGCCCGTTACAAATTATTTTTTAAAATTATTTTGTATTGTTGAAAATAAATTATATCTTTTATGATTTCAATTTTTTATTTATTTAAATTTAAAATTAATTTAATAATATAATAATAAGTATATCATAAACATTGAAATAACGACGACACTATTAGATTTATTAATAACTCATTTTTTATATTAAATTTTTTTTAAAAAAATAAATAAAATTCACTTAAATCTACCAAAAATATCCATTACGTAAGATGTGCAAGATTTTAAAAAATTCACGATTGCGATAACCGAGTCCCGTTACGTAACCCTGATACTGACCCGAGTCCGTTACACCGATACCGTTACCGTTACAGCGACCGATACCGTTATGGCAAACCTTGGGTACAACTTAACCAGTGACTTGACAAGGAAATTTGAACATTTATTGGAAATTAACTAAAAGAATCTTCTAATTCAAATAGAAGTCCACTGTACAAAATAACATAATACTAGTATATAAGAGCTATTGTAATTTGTAAATCATATTTTGTTTTTAAAGCGAAATTTAGGACCAACTTGGTATAGAATTATAAAAACAGTTTTTTGTACTTTGATTTGCAAGAAAACAGAAAATAACTAAAATTTCTTAGTTGTTTTGTAAAATATTTTTTGGAAACTCAAGTTCAATAATATCAATTTTTGGAGAACAATTTTAAGTTGTTCTCATAAACAAAAAAATAAGGGTGTGTTCACTAACATGGAATGTTTGATTTTTAAATTTATAATTTATTATATATAATATTATTATTAAATATTTAACATATTATATTAAATAATAAAATATTTTTAATTAAAATAAATAAATTTTAAAACATAAAATTTTATATATTAGTTCAAATTTATGAGACAAAAATATATAATTTATTATATATAATAATATTATTAAATATATAATATATTATATTAAATAATAAAATTTTATTAGTTTAATTTTATAAGACAAAACTATATAATTTATTATATATAATTTTATTAATATATTACTTGATATTAATAATATATTATATTAAATAATAAAATATTATTTAATAATAAAAATATTTTTAATTAATATAAAATAAATTTTAATATATATAATTTTATATATCAGCTTAAATTTATGACACAAAAATATATAATTTATTATAGGAAACTTGTGAAACAAATGGTTTATTAAACCTGTGTTATTTGTTTCTTGTTCTCAGTATTATGAGAATAATATAATATCTTATAATTTGAGAATGTTTGATATTTCCTAACTTATTATATTGTATATTAGAATTATTTTATTTACATAATAAATGCAACCAAATAGATTTTTGAAATTTTATTTTTTGAAAATTGTTTTATAATTTTACTAGCCAAGTGAAATTTTGAACTGAAAAATTATTCTCTATTCTTTGTTCTCGTTCTCAAAAAATTATTTCTCAGAACAATTTTTAAAGTTATATACCCTCTCCTAATATATATACAAAGTCCCATTCATAAGTCCTATCCTTTTTATACTGAAATTTTCTTTTATCTACATCATCTGAATAACTTAATCTTATTTGAAAAAAAAAAATATCTTAATCTTACATAAATCTTATTTTTATAATATTTTAGAAATTAACATTTTTTATTATTATTAGGAAGATATTATGACTTCCTTACTAAGGAGTCATTATCGTCCTAGTAAATATATCTGATAAAAGAGAGGGTTTAAGTTTTCACATGCTATATATGTATTGGGATGTGAGAATTAAAATTTAATTTAAAAAAAATTAAGGGAAATAAAAAGAAAGAAAGCCAAGAAGGGGGTTCTCATGTGACCATGCCAGAAGCATTACTATTGCATATATGTAGGATTAAATGATCAATAGTCCTTCCTGTTGAAACAATGTAGGAGTCTGTTACTTGCAGACTATATTATATATGCATGAGTGTGGAATTTTCCAATTTTCTTTATCAGAAAAGAACATTATTTATATTGCATTTCATTATTTATAATCCCTCGGTTTTTAATTAGAATTGGATAGGAATTTAGGGATTGTTTGATAACACTTATTTATCAATTAAATATGATCAAATTCAGTACTTATTCAATTAAGTGTGTTTGATAAGAAATTTGAATACCACTTAAAATATTAAGTACGGCTTAAAATGAGTAGAATTTTAAGTGACAGGATCATCACTTAACACTGAAGTCTGAAGACTGAAATTTTTTAAAAAATATCATAAAATATATATTTTTAAACACAACTTAAAATCTTCAGTACTTAATTTTCAATTTTATCAAACAGCCTTACGTCTAATTTTGAACCGATACGTTTTTGTTTTCAAAGTCTAAGTTTTATGATATGGAAAACGTTAATGATATGTTTTGGATAAGGAATGAAAGTGGGCTGCTTGATAAAATTAAAAACTAAATACTGGAAATTTTAAGATCTGAATTTTAAGCACTGAAGGTTTTAAGCGGTACTTAAAAAAATTATATTTTCTGATATTTTTGTTAATTTTAACTCTTTAGACTTTAATATTAAGTGGTGACTCAATCACTTAAAATTTTATTTAATTTTAAATGATACTTAATGTATTAAATGATGTTGAAATTTCTTATCAAATGCACTTAATTAAATAAGTGTTGAATTTTTTCAGACTCAAGTGATAAATAAGTATTATCAAACACACCAAATCTTGTTATCATGATTGCTCTAAGTATATACCACTAAAAACTCCAATAAATTAATGAAATGTTTGGATGAGAAATGAAAATAAATATCTTGTTATTATGATTGCTCTAATCTAATGTTATCTTTAGTAGGTAAGAACAAAATGTTCCTTCCATTCATTTATTTTAAAAAAAAATTTATTATTTTATTTTGTTTTTTGTTTGGTATGAAATTTAGAATGAGGCTCATGATTCGTAAACCATATCTAACAAAAATCAAGCTTGTTGACACAAGGTTTTTCACCATGGGTAAATGAGACATTTTGATGATAACAAACAATTGAATGTGGTGATTTAATGTCTACTTGAGTTATGTTTAGTAGGTTGAATAATAAAAAAACAACTCAAGAGAGCTTGTGGATTCATGTAAAAATCAAGCAAATATGTTTATAGCTCAAAAGACATTGGACACAAGGATGAAGACATCAACCCAAAGCTTAAAGAAATTGAAGATTAAAGAATTTGGTAAAATAGTCTTGGGTGAGTGTTAGATTAAATGTAAAGTTATTTTTGAAATAACTTATTTGAAAACTCAACTCTTGACAAATTAACATATAGGACCATACATATCATTTACATCATTCATGAGTCCTTGAACCATTAGTATTAGAATATCATTGATGATACATTCATATATATAGTCTTTACTAGAGTTGAGTTAATTCAAGTTTTCATAAGTTATGGAAGAATTCAACAAAGAGGTTGTCCTAGAACCTAAACTAATTTCATATCACTTGAAATGGATTCTAGACATGTATTAAAACTTTGAACAAAATTGTTTAAATCAAGAAAAAATTTTGTCAAATATTGAGAATTTATTTAAATTAAAATATTATTTTATGATCTCAATATTTTTTTTAGGAATGTCAAAGACTTTATTAAGTCTCTAGGACATCCTAGGAATGTTTATAAGTCATTTCGGAAATATCCTAAAAGATTTTCCGAAAAATCGTTATGTGGTATAAGAGATTGAAATGAACCATCATATTCAAACGACCATAAATCACCCAAAAATGGGTTAAATATTATATATTGGTATATATATAATATAACTACTTTGTTATATTAACTTGTTCCACATCGGAAGATTGGGAAACCCACCTCTATATCCTCACCTATAAATATAGGGTTTCTCCTATTGAATTGTGTACACAGAAATAGAGAGAGAGAGTTATGAATAATATACGTTTATATTATTCCGGTGATACAGACGTGAGTATACACAGTGTGCGTGCGTGTGTGATCTGCGAATCACCCCCTTGTAATCCTCTCAGTGATTTTTAGTGAAACGGTGCTCTCCGTGGACGTAAGCTTATTTGGCTGAACCACGTATATATTCTTGTGTCGATCGTTTGGTGTGTTTGTGTGCATTTTCTGATTTGTAGGTGTGCACGGCTTCGTACATAGGGTGTGCGAACCCTAACGAGTGGTATCAGAGCCCCAGGTTGGAGCAAATCACGAAGCCCGACGATCTGGTCCATATCTGATTTTTTTCGAGTGCCCTAAATCAGAACCCGACCACACCAGGAGCTTTAGCTCAACGAGACAAAGCCAGCAGTGTCAAACACGTCGCCGGAAAGTGCTGCACGAGCCCCCACGCGCCGCCTGAAGTTCTGGCCAGTTTTTTGGCTCCGTCGAGCAGCAGTTTCGGTTCGACGTGATTTTCCGGAGCATCGTTTATCAGAACGAGGCTTATAATATATCTACGGAAAGAGAATTCAAAGCCCGACATTGTGGTGCAAGCATCATCCCAATAAGAGCAGGGACGCGCCTGCACGCACCCCGATAAGGTACTGACTTTGTGATTAAATTTCTATCTTTTGTGTGAATTTGTTTTGGCCCGTTTGGAGTCGTTTTTGACCCGTTTTGGACGCGTTCATAGGCGTTCCTAAGGTTTTGAACCGCCCCCGACGCAACCGTATACTAAATTTTGTATAATTAGACTCCGAATATCTCTAATAGGCTCAATGGGAGCTATGGGAGAAGAAAATACAGTAATGATCGACAAGTTTGATGGTACAAACTTTACCTATTGGAAGATGCAAATTAAGGATGCGTATTTCAAAAAAAATTGTATTTACCACTAAAAGGGACGAAGCCAGATTCGATGAAAGAAGATGAGTAGAATATCCTAGATCGAAAGGCTCTTGGGACGATCAGATTAACGTTGGCAAAATCTGTTGCCTTCAATATCAGGAAAGAGAAGACTGCAAAGTCTCTCATGGAAGCTCTTTTGAAGATGTACAAATAGCAGTCTGGAGCAAATACATTACATCTTATCAGCAGATTGACGAATCTGAAGATGTCCGAGAATGGGAATGTTGGTGAACATCTCAGTAAGCTTAATGACATTTATGGGCAGTTGGAATCAATTGAAGTAGTGTTTCAAGACAAGGTGAAATCAGTTTTTCTCCTTAATCAATTGCCAGAGAGCTGGAACGCCACAGTGGCTGCAATCAGTAATTCTTCAGGGATAGGCCCGCTGAAGTATGATACCGTTGTGAGTATGGTACTCACTAAAGAGATCAGAAGACAGTCGTCAAACTCTTCAAGCAGTGGCACATCATTGAATGTCGACACCAGAGGCAGAGGTTCGAACAGACAAAAAGGCGGAAACCAAAGGCGTGGCCATTCCAAGTCGAGACAGGGAATATCACAGTCTCGAGGTCCCAGAAGTTCCAAAGCAATCGAATGTTGGAATTGTGACAAGACTGGTCATTTAAGGAACCAGTGTTGATCCCCGCAGAAGGTAACGGATGACAAGACAGATGCAAATATTATCTTAGAAGAAGCAGATGATGCACTGATATGCTCTTTGGAGAGTAAAGCAGAGTCTTGGGTTTTAGACTCTGGAGTATCATTCCATGCCACCTCAAGTCGAGAGCTCTTTGAGAGCTATGCACCTGGAAACCTCGGCAAGGTTTATCTAGGTGACGATCAACCCTGCAGTATTGTTGGTAAGGGTGAAGTACATATCAGACTCAACGGATCGATATGGAAGCTGAGGGATGTCAGACACATTCCAGACTTGAGGAAGAACCTGATCTCAGGAGGCCAGTTGGCGAGTGAAGGTTATGTGACCACTTTCAGTGAAGATAAGTGGAAAGTTTCCAAGGGGGCTATGACTATAGCACGAGGAAAGAAAACAGGTACGCTATACACTACCACTAAGGCTAGCTCATTTATAACAATTGCAGAAAGTAAGGAGAATCATAATTTGTGGCACCAAAGGATAGGTCACATGAGTGAAAAGGGACTCAAGGTTATGCTCGCAAAGGGAAAACTACTAGGTCTAAATTCGATTGATATCGACTTCTGTGAGGATTGCGTATTCGGTAAGCAGAAGAGGGTTAGTTTTCATAAAAACGGTAGAGAACTTAGAAAGGAGAAGCTTGAGCTAGTTCACACTGATGTCTAGGGGCCAGCAAATGTCTCATCTATTGGCGGAAAGTCCTATTTCGTCACCTTCATCGATGATCATTCCAAAAATGTCTCATAAATCTGAAGTGTACACACCGTTCAAGAGTTGGAAGGCTATGATAGAGAATGAGACGGGTTTGAAGATCAAGAGATTACGATCCGATAATGGTGGAGAGTATCAGGACACCGGGTTTAAGAGATTTTACTATGAGAATGGTATTAGATTAGAGAGAACTGTCCCACGTACACCACAACAGAATGGGTAGCAGAACGGATGAACCAGACATTGACTGAGAGAGCCAAAAGCATGCGCATTCAGGAAGGGTTGCCGAAACAGTTCTGGGCAGAAGCTGTCAGTACAACAACGTACTTAATCAATCGTGGTCCATCAGTACCATTGGAGCACAGAATACGAGAAGAGTTCTGGAGCGGTAAAGAGGTAACACTTACATTTAAAAGTTTTTGGTTGTGTTGCATATGTACATGTTAGTGACACTATGAGGGGTAAGTTTGATCCCAAGTCACAAAAGTGTATTTTCATTGGCTATGGCAGTGACGAGTATGGTTACCGCATGTGGGATGATCAGAACCGAAAACTGATCCGAAGCAGAGATGTAGTGTTCAATGAAAATGTTATGTACAAGGACAGACACACAACAACCTCAGAGCCTACAGCACAGAGTGATCCTGTGTGTGTTGAGTTAGATGATGTTCAAGACAGTGAGAGTACTCAGTCAGACGAACATATTACAGATGGAAATACTCAACAGGTTGATACACCGCATTCTCCGACTCCTATTCATGTACCTAGGAGGTATTCACAGTAGCATGTGTCGAATCGGAGATACATGAATTATTTGTTGCTCACAGATGGAGGTGAACCAGAGTATTTTGATGAAGCATGCAGTGCAGCAGATGCAAGCTAGTGGGAGCTTGCGATGAAAGATGAGATGAAATCCCTTATTTCCAACAAGACATGGAAGCTAACCGAGCTGCCGGTAGAAAAGAGAACTCTCCATAATAAATGGTTCTACAGAGTCAAAGAAGAATATGATGGTTCTAAGAGATACAAGGCGAGACTTGTAGCAAAAGGCTTTCAGCAGAAAGCAAGAATCAACTACAATGACATATTTTCTCCGGTTGTGAAACTGACTACCATTCGTTCAGTTCTTAGCATTGTTGCATCAGAGGGTTTACACCTAGAGCAGTTAGATGTCAAAACTGTTTTCCTCCATGGTGACCTAAACCGGAAGGTTTCTTAGAGAAAGGGAAAGAGAAACTTGTGTGTAAGTTAGAAAAGAGCTTGTATAGTTTGAAACAAGCTCCAAGACAGTGGTACAAGAAATTCGATGGAATTATGCAGAAACATGGTTATATCAAGTGCAACGCTGATCATTGATGCTACTTCAAGAGGTTTGACACGAGTTACATTATCCTCCTACTTTAAGTTGAAGAAGTAGTTGGCAAAAGAGTTCAAGATGAAGGACTTTGGCACAGTGAAGCAGATTCTTGGAATGAGAATCATCAGAGACAAGCATAAGGGAATTTTGCAGTTGTCTCAGGCTGACTACGTTGAATGGGTTTTAAAGCGGTTCAACATGAGTGATGCTAAGTCAGTTAGCACACCTTTGGCTAGTCATTTTCGATTATCCAAAAAGCAGTCTCCCAAGTCAGAAGCAGAGAGGAACAACATGGCCAGTATTCCATACGCTTCAGCTATTGGTAGCTTGATGTATGCGATGGTTTATACAAGACCAGATATTCCATATGCAGTGGGAGCAATCAGCAAGTTCATGTCCAATCCATGAAAGACTCACTGGGAAGCAGTGAAGTGGATATTGCGATATCTACGAGGTACCAAAAATAGATGCCTTTATTTTGGAAAAGGTGAAGTGAATTTACATGGCTATGTAGATTCAGATTTTGCTGGTGAGATAAACCATAGAAGAAACATTACTGGTTATGTCTTTACAGTAGGTACTACAAGAGTCAGTTGAATTTCGCAGATACAGAGGATTGTAGCGTTATCTACTACAGAGGCTGAGTATGTAGCCGTGATAGAGGAAAACAAATAGATGATTTGGTTACAGGGTTTGTTGGTAGAGTTGGGATTCGAGCAAGGAAAGAGTGTTTTGCATAGTAATAGTCAGAGTGTTATACATCTGGCGAAAAATTCAGCATTTCATTCGAGAACTAAACATATAGATCTTCATTATCACTTTATCAGATCTCTATTAGAGGATGAAGATTCAAGGAAGCGAGAATCCGGCCGACATGTTGACCAAAGTGGTGACAACAAAGAAACTGAAGTTGTGCGCAACTTCAGTTGGTCTTCAAGCTTGAAGACAGAAATGAGGGCACCGAGCACTGATCATTGATGGAGTTGATTGATGAAGGCAAAGTCTTCAAGTGGGAGATTGTTATATATTGGTATATATATAATATGACTACTTTGTTATATTAACTTGTCCCATATCGAAAGATTGGGAAACCCACCTCTATATCCTCACCTATAAATATAGGGCTTCTTCTATTGAATTGTGTACACAGAAATAGAGAGAGAGTTAGGAATAACACACGTTTATATTATTCCGGTGATACAAGCGTGAGTATACACAGTGTGTGTGCATGTGTGATATGCGAATCACCTCCTTGTAATCCTCTCAGTGATTTTTAGTGAAACGGTGCTCTCCGTGGACGTAGGCTTATTTGGATGAACCACGTATATATTCTTGTGTCGATCGTTTGGTGTGTTTGTGTGCGTTTTCTGATTTGCAGGTATGCACGGCTTCATGCATAGGGTGTGTGAACCCTAACATTAAATGGAGCTATTCAAAATCCTAAAATCAAGATCTTGAAGTCTTCTTTCTAACAAGCTAAATAATGTCTCAATCCGACTTACGGAACTTGATTTATGATCAAAAGTGTGAAACTGGACAGAACTGAACTGAAATGAACTATCAGCCAATTGATGGACACATCAAGCGACTGATGGGAAATTTTAGTCGACTAAAATTTAAATGTCAGTTGACTGAAATCGACAGAGAGTTAGGCAAGTCATTTGTCAGTTGACCGACACTCAATTGTCTATCGACTGAACCCTCTAGAAAGTCTCGACTTTTATTTGTCAGTCGACCGACTTTATTGTGTCAGTCGACTGAACCTTCCAGAGAATTTTGAGCCATTTTTTTTACATTTTTCATTTGACTCACGAAGCATTTTTAGTCGACCGACTCGGCATGGAATGCCTTGCAACGACTATTTTGGGGTTCAAACTTTTCCAAAACTTCCCAAAACACCCGAAAACGGCTATATTTGTTTCCCATTCCATATATATGTCATATTTGAGTAACAAATGGTTAGAGAAGAGGGAGATAGGAGTATGAAATAAATCTATCATTTGTGCTTCAATTTTGAATTTATTGTTGGGTAGAAAACTCCTACATGAATCACCTAATGAGCATCATTCATATTTTCTCTTGTGATTCATCATACCGTACTTGAGTTGAGCTTTTCAATTGAGTATTTCATTTATAACCCTAAGTATGTGAGAAAGTGAGCTTTGGATTTCTATATCTATCTATTGAGATATAATGATGTACCACTCAAATTCAATTCTTATTCTTTGTGAGTGAAAGATCAAGAAGTTATCTTAGCTTGGGAATAACTTGTTAAAGCTTTGTAAAGGTTTCTCTCAACCTTGAAGATAGAGGATTAGGTTGGCTCTCCACCTGCAAGAGTGAGCAAATGTCGGCTCTTCACCCGGAAGCAAGAGTGATTGAAGGTTGACTCTCCACCCACAAGAGTAAGCAAGGTTGGATTTTTACCCACAAGAAGGAGCATTTAAGGGTTTGCTTTTCACCCGCAAGAAAAACACGATAGTGGAATCCTTGAGAGGTTTTCTCAAGGCATGGACGTAAACCAAATATTTGGTTGAACCATGTAAAATCTCGGTGTCTTTGGTTTGCATTTTCTCTATCCCTTAAATTCTTTACTTTATAAGTAATTGTCATTTACAATATTGAACTTCATATCAATGTCATGCTATGAAATTGCTTGTGTTGAAGAATTCATAAAGAGGATAGTAAAATGCTTAATTGTGGTTGATTAGATCATGAACTTAATAGGACATGACTTAGATTATAACTTTTCTATTTGTTTCACTTAGCCATGATTAATGAACACACCAAGTGTTTGATACAATGCATCTTCCACAAACCATAGCATTGAATTTCCATATAAACACCAAGTGCTTGACAAAATGCATATTCAACACAACCTTCTCTTTAAGAGTTTATGTGTTCTCTTAATGATTAATCACTTTGCAAAATCTCTACAAAGATATTTTTCATGACAAATAACACTTTATATATTATGTCTATATATGAGAAAAATGTTTTATATGTTTAATTGAATAGCATATTCATTTGGTGCTTGAATTGTTTCATTTGCTACTTGAATCCATAATGCATGTATTATCATTTATGAGATAAGTGCTTCAACATGTTTGATCGAATTGTTTACTTGGTTAATAGGACAATTTACCTTTACTTGAATAAATGATGCATGTATTTAATTGTGTAAATTATTATTACATAATTACAAGTATGAAATGTGAAAGTCATTTAAGAGATTATTTAAATCACTAATTGTTTGACCATAATCTTATGGTGCTTATCTTTATCAAAATAAAGTCAAACTGAAAAAGTCTCAAAATTTGTTATTGACCCTATTCACCCGGGTCATATGTGGCCAACAAAGCTCTTTATCAATCATTAGGATTGGTCTGACTCCAACTTTTGGGTAGTTGAGAATTTTTAGTCTTTTTGAGAACTCTAAAGCCTTATAAGGAAAAAAAAATAGCAAGTGTAAATGAGATGCCTAAAGCTGAAATTCCATGCTTCCACCCAACAATGTTTCTTGTTAGGCTTAATTTCATTTACACCCTAAGATTTATCCACCAACTTTATCACATATTTTCATTTTATATCTTATCTCTAAACTTATTTTATTTATTTTATATTTTATTTAATACACTTTTAATACAATTCAATTATAACAAGACTAATTGTATTTATAACCTAAAAATTTTAAAAATAGAGAAATTTATAGTCTTCTACTACTATTACATTTTTAACTTATTTGTATTTAATATAATTCAAATTAGTATTATGTTTTAGTGATGGAATTTGGATACAATTAGGCTTATTACAATTAAATTGTATTAATAAAGTTTTAAGTAAAATATAAAACATAACATATAAAATATAAAATTTCAAAAAATAAAATAAGTAAAACAAGTTTGAAGTTAAAATATAGAATGAAAATTAAAAATATATAAAAATATTTAAATTATAATTAAATAATTGACAAATTAATTTAGTTTTATTTCTCAGAAAAAAATTAGTTTAGTTTTTTTAATTTGTTATTTAGTTATTATTAAGGATAAATGAATAATAAATGCATAAATGAGTGAATGGAACAAAGTGTTAGAGGGGTAAATGAGTAACTGCTAGGACTGACAATTCGTGTCAACAGGTCGACCCACGGGTCAACAGGGCAATCTGATACTAGTTGACACGGAAATCAAACATTTTAAATATGATACAATCCAACACGAAAAATAAAAAATAAAAAATAAAAATGAAATTGAAATTGAATTTGACACAATCCAGTAATAGTTTATTAATGTATTTCAATCCATGACCAATTAGAGAATAGAAAAAATCAGCAAATAAATATAACAATAAATATAATCGTGTCAAACGGGTCAATTCGTGTCAGAAATTGTCAGCTCTAGTAACTGCACAAATGAGTGAAAGGAAAAAAATATTCACTTTTAAATTTCGGGGGCATTTTGCTTCCTTGAGAAAAGTTTAGGTTTCTTTATGCACCTGTGCCTATTTTATTTTAATTACTATATTTTTGTTGACAAGAACCTTATTGACACCTGCTTTGCGCCTCATGAGATTTCACCCATTGGGCCCTCTTATTTGGAAGCTCCATTCTAACACTTATTTTATTCATTTTATTTTGTCATTTCAATTATGATTTTGTTATTTTAACCAAATGAGATGATAAATGAGGGCCTTATTTGGAAGTTCCATTCCCATACTTATTTTATTCATGTTATTCTGTCCTTTCATCTTTAGCATGAAGTTGATGGATTAAAGGATTACTACATGTTGCTGCATGAAGTTTTTTTCATATCCATAGCTTAACACAACATATATAACTTTTTACATTATTCATGCAAATAGAATGTATGATTTTTTTTCCTATTCATGTACTGTATGATTATATATATATATATATATATATAACAGCTTACATTTGTTCCGAGCACAAAGTAAGTAAAAATGTAGTATTTTTATGATTGCAAAAACATACAATGTGAGTGTGATATTGTGGTATGGGAGGAAGCTAATAAATGTTAAGTACACACGTAAATCCCCTATGTAAGTGGAAAGTTGATTTTTCTTATTTAATATTTTATTGTTTTTTCTAAATCATCAAATGAGAATGGTCATAAGCTCAATCAATTAACAAACTATCTCCTCTTATTATCTTCGGCTTCCAGTAATTGATAGTCCCTTAACAATCACTTATCACCACTTCATTAAATATAAAATATGTCTAATTTTTATTGATAAATTAAGAAATATAAAATAAATTTTAAATAAATAATAAATACAGTCTAACTGATTTTTTTATTTTTGTATTTATTATTATAGGTACTAAACAAGTTTTAAAAAACGAATCCTTCTTAAACGATCAAAAGAGAAAAAATAAATTACAAGTCTCATTGTTGGTGGAGATTTAAAATAATAATAAAAACTATTTAAAATTTTAAATATTTTTTAATTTTAAATGTTAAAAAGTAGTTAAATATTATTGACAAGAGAAAGACTCCTAAAACTAATGTGAGTCTATCTAATAGGATGATAATAGTGAGAAAAATAAGGGTAAATAAAAATACATTTGAGGTTAATGTTAAAAATATGAAATATTAATTGAGGTCAAATTAAATCAAATATAATTGTAGATAAACTTTCAAAGTTATTAAAAAAAAAGTTTTACTTGCTTTCATTAAATAAACTTTTTAAATGTGTTGACTTATACTAGAAGTTCATTTTAGGATAATTTGTATTGACATCCTCTGAAGTTTGGGTTAATTGCAGTCAGATGATAATTAACGCACAAGTTTGCAGAGAGACCCTCTGAATTTTCAAAAGTCTTGCAATGACACCCCTTTGGGCTATGAAAAGTCAGATTTGCCCTTATTTAATTTTAATAAACTCTCATCTACTATTAAATTTAATCAACTAACCCCTCTTAAATCCGGATTGCCCTCTATGCTTTCTAATTTAATCAACTAACCCCTCATATATCCGGATTGCCCCCTATACTTTTCAATTTCAATCACATTACCCCACACCCTCAAACAATATATATATAATTCAAACTATATATATCAAATTTCAAAAAACAATATAAAATTCGAAAAAATATATATATAATTTAAAACAATTATATAAAATTATAAATATGTATATATTTCTAAAATAATATATAAAATCCGAAAATAATATAAAAAATTCGAAAAAGTATATAAATTTCAAAAAATATATATAAAATTCGAAAACAATATAAATTTTGAATATATATAAAATTAAAAAATAAATAAATAAATATATATATATAATTCGGAAGAAATATATAAATCCAAAAACATATAAATTTAGAAATAATATATAAAATTCAAAAATATATATATAAATTTCAAAAAATATATATTTCGAAAAACAAAATTAGAACAAATAAATAATATAAATTTAGAAATAATATATATTTCAAAATATATATATATATGTTTTTCAAAATATATATATTTTAAAATTTATATATATTATTTCGAATTTTATATATTATTTCTAAATTTATATGTTTTTGAATTTATATATTTCTTCCGAATTATATATGTATATATATATATATATATTCATTTATTTTTGAATTTTATATATATTCAAAATTTATATTTCTTTTAATTATATATATATTTCGAAATTATATACTTTTTTCGAATTTTATATATTATTTTTGGATTTTATATATTATTTTCGAAATATATATATATTTATAATTTTATATAATTGTTTTAAATTATATATATATTTTTGAATTTTATATTTTTTTTTTGAAATTTGGTATATATTTTTCGAATTTTATATCTACTTTTTGAATTATATATATATATTATTTGAGGGTGTGTGGTAATGTAATTGAAATTGAAAAGTATAGGGGGCAATCCAGATATATGAGGGGTTAGTTGATTAAATTGGAAAGAATAGAGGGCAATCCGGATATAAGAGAGGTTAGTTGATTAAATTCAATAGTAGAGTGGAGTTTATTTAAATTAAATAAGGGCAAATCTGACTTTTCATAACCCAAAGGGGTGTCATTGCAAGACTTTTGAAAGTTCAGGGGTCTCTCTGCAAACTTGTGCGTTGACCGTCATCTGATTGCAATTAACCCAAACCTCAGAGGGTGTCAATGCAAATTACCCTTCATTTTATTAAATTCACCTCACACCTTTATTTTATGAAAAGAACTCTAAGGATACGAATGAATGGAATAGAATGCAAGTAGGAATGAGAATGAGAATGAAATGGGATAACCATTTTCATTCTATTGTTTAGTTGTATGAAGCACTTTAAGAATGGAATGAACTTAAAATAAAAAAATTCAAAAATACCCCTCTTAGTGATAAATATATAATTTTAATAAAATAATATTACTTTGTAATTTTTTTACAAAAAATGATGAAAGATAACGGAAATAGTAGTGGCGAACAATGGAGGTGATCGCGGCGATAGCGAAAGGTGATGATGGTGGGAGTGGTTTGCTTACTTGAAATGTGAAAAGGTTGTGTTTACTCTTTTAGGTTTTAAAAGTGAATGTAATAGAGGAATGGAATAGTCATTCCATAGGTTTACTAAGGCTCTGTTTGGTAACGTTTTTATTTTGAGTTTTCTGTTTTAGTTTTCAAAAAATATAAAATCAAAACTTAAAAATTGTTTGGTAATGTATGTTTTGTTTTTTCTAGATTTTAAAAAGTCAAAATTAATTTTCAAAAATTTCCAAGTTTTAAAATTTTGTGAACAATTTTGAAAGCTTCAATTGAAGCTTCCGTTTTGAGTTTTTATTTCCAAAACCCCAAAACGTGGATACATTAAAATAAATAATAAATAAATTAAATAAAAAATTAGTAATAAATTATTAAAAATAATAAATACAATAACAAAATAAATAACAAACAAAAATGAATATATAAACTTAAATAAAAAGATATATATAAATAAATATAAATAATAAATAAATTAAAAATATAAATAATAAAATAAAATAAATTAATAATAAATAAATAATAAACAAAAATAAAATGAAAAAATAATTAAAAATTGAGTAATAAATAATTAAAAATAAAAATAACTAAATAAAAATAATTAAAAATATATATAAATATTAAATAAATTTATACAAAAATGGATAAATAAATATTTAAATTAGTTCATTTAATTTTTATTAATAATTTGTTTATAATTTATTAATTCTTAATTTTTTTCGTTACCAAACACATTTTCAGTTTTCTGCTTTCAAAAATTTTACAGTACATGAATTTTACTAAACAAGTTTTACTTTTTATCAAAATGACAGCAAAACAAATTGCTACTGTCATTTTGTTAAAAATAAAATCATAGCAAAAATGAAAAATCACAACATTTTTCATTGAATTTTCATTCCTTGTGAATGATCATTCTCATTCAACAAAACATACCAAATAAATTAATGAAATGAATGGACATTCCATTCCATTCCATTCCTATATACCAAATATGACATAAGTTCTAAAAATCCATTTTGAGGTCCTCATAAGCCCTCCCAAACTGTCACCTTGATTTCTTGAGTGTTCTTTCTTTGTAATTAAAAAGAGAAACACAAAGTCGTTTAATTAATTAATTTTTTTATTTTTAATGTTAATAAATATAGATAGAGGTGGTAAGATTAGCCTATTTTGCATTAGCAGCAGCCTAACCATTGAAAATCTATGGTATTGTATTCATATTATGTACTATTTTTATGTTGACAGGAACGTCATTTTCACCTGCTTTGCGCCTCATGAGATTTCACCCATTCGGCCGTCTTCTTTGGAAGTTTCAATCTCAACTAGAAATGGTGAATAGGGATGGCAGTGGGGAACCGCCCCGCCCCGTTTAGTCTGGATATGGAGACCCGATTGCATAAATGAGGATGGGGATGGGGCAAAAACAAAAATTCCCGTCGGGTTCGGGGGTACCCCCGCCCCGCCCCGAACCCGCCCCGATATAATATTATAATATATATAATATATATTACAATAATATATATATATATATATATATATATATATATTTAAGATATAATTTTTTATATAAAAAGGTAAAAAATATATATATATTATAATATATTTTTTTTACAAAGAAATAATATATATTATAATATTTTTTTTTATATAAAAATTTCATACCGGGGGGTGGGGCGGGGGCGGGGGGGGGATGGGGTGGGGCGGGGCAAATTTATTTATTTTTTTTCCGGGGGCGGGTTTGGGGGGACTAAATGGGGGCGGGTTCGGGGATGGGGATGGGGATCCCCGCCCCGACCCGCCCCATTGCCATCCCTAATGGTGAATGTATGATTTTTTACACTATTCCTGCAAATAGTGAATGTATGATTTTTTACACTATTCTTGCATGATTTGTTTCATATTGAAAATACCTAGACAATCAATGAAAACAACCTACATGAGAGGAGGTGAATAGAATTTTTGTGGATTTATTGACAAATTAATAATAATTACGAAAAAGTCAATTTTAATCCAATTATCTATCAAGATAAATCATGCAAAGAATAATCTAAGTGCAGAAAATAAAACAATAGAGACACACGATATTTTTAAGTGGAAAACCTTGGAAAGACTCCAAGTAAAAACCACGGATACGCTCAAGTATCGATACACTATGAATTAGAGAATTTGTACAAACTCATATGAAAACAGTACTTACAAATATATTGTTTTTCACTCTACGTCTGAAAGTCTAGATTCATTCGCGCTCCACGAAGCTCTCGCTCCGCTCCATACTCTGACAGCTCCGCTTCTCAACGGATCAAATCACCACGAAGCCTTCTGCTCCGATCTCCGCACTCAGACGACTCTGTTTCTCAAACAGATCTAAGCAACCACGTTGCTATCAGCGGTGTGTAGATTTTTTAGAATCTAGGTCATTCATTTGAGCATAAGATCGTCAATGTAGAATAACAATTGAATAAACCTTAATACAAGAGAAAACTAGAAGATATAGTATCACTCAATGATTTTCTCTTTCTATCTCTATCTCTATAGAATGATATGAATATGTAGAAGACTTGCAGTGATCTCTCAATGGCTCCAAAGGTTGCACCATATCTGTAGAATACTTTGGTATTTATAGACCATAACTGAGGGAAACCCTAAGTTTGCCATTTCTCATAATTTCACATCCAACTCAGCAAAACCCTAATCTCTGAAGTATATTATGTGTATAGCACGTATACCAATGTGTAAAATTGCAGCTACGAACAAATTAGGGCAATAAGGGAAATTTACGATTTTATAAACACCCTACCGCATCTACGCCTAAGGCGTAGGTCAGGCGTAGATTTTCACTTTCTAGGCACTTTTGGCTTCTATAGGCGTAGGTCAGGCGTATGTATTTTCATGGAAATCACTTTTCTCCGCAACTGCGCCAAAACGACCCTCTTGACTCCCCGAGACTTTTTGCTTGAATTGACGGCTTTGGGAAATGTCGTTTTCGCCTTCCGAAAGATATTTTTACTCAATACGTTCACTTTTGCACTACACTAGAATTCTTCACTACTTCAATGCTTGATTTCACATTTGCCGAAGCTTGTAAATGTTGTTGAAACCAATCCGACCTATCTAACACTCAACGTGGTTATTGTCTAGAACATGCCATAAATAAACAATACTCAAAAGTGTTCTTACAATATCCCATTTGGCATTTCCGAGACAAAACCATGTTTTACAATATAGCCTCACAAATAATAACATAACATCTATACCTATGAACACACACCGACAAACATAGATATAAACTATCACCTTGTTTTCATGACGGTCTACCAATCTTATAACCACAACACTAAACAAACCATTAAACGCAAGTGTGAAAAACAAATATGAAATAATCATAAGAAAAACACAATATTCATGTAAGCATAATGATCATAAACACACACTCCTTCTCACCCTTACTCAATACTTCTCCCCCTAAAACCACTATTCCCCCCCTACTCAATATTTTTCCCCCTTTTTGTCACTGAAATGACAAGGAACAATAAAAACAATCAAAACTTATGAGAGAAACAAGGAAAATCCTCAAGATGAAAACACAGGGAAATGATCACATAGGAGACTCTAGAGAATATAATTCAAGCACTAAATATTAAGATAAAGTACTCTATAACATTATATCCAGATTCCCGAGTAACATAAATCTCTACAATGCATGAACTTGATACTAATGCATGAATACAAAATGCTCAATAATAAAAAAAATTGATCTTAAAAACATGTGAGCAGGACAGTAGAGACAATGAGTTAATCATTAACACATCATATTTACATATTTGACTTAGCTATTATACACATGATAGTGAAGAAAATCAACACACGTACCTTGTAGTCATAAGTAGTCACAAGACAAACTTTACATAACATTTGCATATATGAAAAACATTCAGGTGCAAGCAAACAACTAAGATAAAAGCAATACGTGCTAATTCTAATAATCTCATCACTAACCGTGATGATACTTCAGTTCAAAACCTAAGATAGAAGTCAAATCATTAACTTGGATCTTATTGTTTAAAAAAATACACCATTGTCACACAATTTATTCTCTTCACCTTTTCAACTTTTTCACCATATCCCTTTTTGTCTTTCTAAGCTATGGACTTTCCAGCGGAGATTTTTAGTCCCGACCAACTGGATTCGAGCTTCTTTCATAGAATACATGCTCATCAGTTTTATCTCTTTTTTGGATAGAAGAACTGCTTTCTGCTTTTTGCTTTTTTATATTTTGATTAACTCATTTTTTCCTCCTTCAATATTACCACAAACTTCATAAGCATGCAAAAGATATTTAAAAGCATAGATCAATCTAGCATAGCTTATGAATCTATATATCACTTCAGATTAGATGAAAAAGACTAAAAGTTTCAACAAGTATTACAGTCATCTCCAAAGTAAACAAGCACCCAAAGTTATTGAGTTTCAAAAATAATACTTAAACATATCAAGTGAATAACTCATAACCTCAGGTCAGACTAACAACTCCAATTCTCATAAGCATATTAAGAAAAATAAATATGAGAATATAGTGAAATATGACAACCATTTGTACCATTAGCCAAACTCAACATGCTAAGAATTTTTCTATTTAAATTTTTTATTTTTGTCATAATGATGCATGCATGAATAATCCTAACAGTAGCAAAACATGATGCATGCATAATAAAATAAAATAAAAAATGAACATGCAAATAATACAAAAATGCATGATAATGTATCAATTATAGGATAAAAATATAATGCAAAATATTTATAGAATAATACATATGAAGACATCTATCTTAATGATAATATGCCACCAAATTTTCTAAAATGCATATGCTTTTGAAAATCTAATGATTTTGTAGAGATGTCTGTTGACTGAGAATTTGTAGATATATACTCAAGACATTTATCAGAATTAAAGTTACATGTTAGACATGCAGTATGAACAACCAAACAATGCAATTCATCTTTCCTAACCCACACTTGTTTAACTCTTGGTGCTCTATAGGCTAGCCTAGATAACCTCTTCACCTCTTCACTCAACACCTGAATTTGACTTTCAACATTGGGTCTTTTTTGAGTTGCATGCTTCCACTGTGATTTTAAAGTTTTTCCTCTTAAATTTGAACACACGGTTTGAATGTGACCTTTCACTCCATAGTGATCACATACATGGATAAACCTTTGAAAACCATTGTTCGAACCCTTATTGACTCTAGAGGTAAAGGGAGGCTTACTCTCAACAGATTTTTTGACATAAGATCGAGCATTAAGATTCCTATCAGACTTACCTTGAGACGAACTAGATGCTACATGGGAAGCCTTAACAAAGGTTGTTTTAGAAACAATGTCAAGATTACTCATTCTTTTGAACCCCAACCCCTTTATATTTCCTGCTGACTTTCCTAAACTCAACATGTGATCAAGCTTATTTGTTCCACTAGATCATTTATGAATAGTTGAGTTAGCATCCTTTAAATCCTTTTCCAAACCTTCAATCCTTGTAGATTTCTCACTCAATTCCAATCTTAGAATGTTTAATTCCTCATTCATACCATCTACTCTTTTCAAAGCCTGAGTCATTTCTTATTTAGACTTGGTCAACTCTTCTCTTAAGGATTGTCTCTTTTTATCAATATTTTTGAATTGAACTATATATTTAGAGAAGATTTTGCTCATATGAACGGACTTCCCATAAATTTTATTGTAAACAACTTCATATGAGTCACCACGATCTTCATTATCATCAGAATCATCATCCTCAGACATTGCCCAACTTGCAGCAATTTTCTCAACTTCCTTACTCTGTGCAGCAAACACAGTGAATTCTCAGACTCATTAGACTCAGCAGAGTCACTATCATCTGATCCATCACTCCAAGTAACAGCTAGACCTTTTGTTCTTTTCTTCTTATTGGCGCACTCCGCAACAATGTGACCAAACCCTTGACACTCAAAACATTGAGGTTTATTCTTTTTAGGGTCAACCTTGTCATTCTGATTTAGGACTTTTCTATTTTTAGAATCATGAGATTTATCTCCAAATTTTTGTCCTTTCATCAATTCTTGACCACTAGAAGATTTTAAATATTTATGAAAATGTTTCATGAGTATATCAAACTGATTTGGTCTACTCTCACCTTCTTCATCTGACTCACTAAGATCCTCCTTAGTGGTTCTAAAAGCTATGATCTTCTCTTTTGTACCACTCGACTTTTTAGAGGATTGAATACACATCTCCATCTCATAAGGTTTTAGATTTTCTTCCAATTCTTCAAATTTAATTTATTTGAAACTCATGATTTCAGATATGACAGTAACCTTAGACCGAAAACGTTCCGGTAGTGTCACGCCCCAAATTTCCTAAGACTCCCGAACCGGGACATCTGAGGAATTTGGGTCGTGATCCATAAAATGAGCGACCAATCAATATACTAAACGACCATAAACTGGATGGAATCTTATTATCAATAATAATTCTATACACAACAAAGTGGAAGCTAAACCAAATGATACACAAGGCACGTCCAAGTGCCAAAAGAATACATCTCTACAATGATGTAACAATATTGAATACAAGGAAGGGATAGGCCAACAGACTGGCTCCCAAGAGGTACAACATCAATGGTCCCAATACAGGGAACAAGAAAATGAAACAAAAGGACCAACTCTATATATATAGCGTCCCAAACCCCGCAACAACATCAGTGCCACGAGCCATCCTACACTCCACGTTGTCCATAACCAAAATATTTCCTGCAAACTGGTGGTGTAAACCACCAGGCATACCGCTGCCGGGGCGAGCTCATTGAGCCCCGTAGGAGAAACAAATCATAACCGTCACATCCTACGACCGTTCAAAACGAATGAAAGTCAACCCGTGTACATGCATCTACCCTAGGCTAGTCAAATGTCCCACCTGGCAATCAAGCCAAGACGAGACCCCGGAATACATCCCACTAGTCCCCTACCATGCATCCACAAATAGGCAAATAGCATATAGTGAAACTATATCACAACAACATGAAATAACTCACACCTCTCGATATATATATGAACGTAAATATATATACATACAAAGATATACAACCAATACCAGATACGTAGTACAGACCCCCTTCTTAGATCATTACGACTCGTACCCATCAGTCCCACACTGACAATCAACACAACACTATCACCTCAATAATATCACCAAATCATGGGATTAACCCTCCTATTCGTAACACTCTAGGAATGATAACACTTACAGTTCCTAGGCCACATGTATACTGAACTCCAAAACCTCAAATCGTTATCGAATCATACTATCAATCACTTCATATGTCACTAATGACATCCATAAACCCAACACAAGGGTAAAACATTCATTTAAACCTAAGATAAGTCACAAAGGTTTCCCAACAAAAGGAAGTGAAGTGGATTGAATAACCCATCACACCGACCACTCAAAGGTCACATGTTCGCCAAAGGGTAAAATGGTCATTTCAATGGCAAAGATGTACTTTCAAAGATTAACCCACCTATTTGGACATAGGTTGAACCATAGAAACAAACGGGATCAAATTCAATGCCCTGACGCAAGAGATGTGAATTTTTGAAAACGGTATCGGACAACGCCGATAAAAACAGAAAGTTGAAGTACCCCTCTTTCTCCAAGCGTAAAACAGTCATTTAGAATGTAAATAATTTATTTTAAATTTTATCTGCAAGTTTTGTGCCTAGAGCAAGCCATAGGAACAAACGGGACCCCAATTCGAGTTACGAGGTGAGAGAAATGAATTTTCGAAAATCAGGAAAAATCCACCCAAAGTTGACCCAGTCGACTAGCTAGTTTACCCAGTCGTCTGGCTGAACCAGAGAGCTCCAAAATCTTCACGGGAAAATAGCTGAGATGACCCAGTCGACTGCCTAGAAGGGGCCAGTCGACTACCTAGATTAGAAAACCTTAAAAATGACTTTCAAACAGCTTCAAAGCCTTAGGAAACATGAGACAAAAGTCCTCAACCCATTTAGGAACTTTAGAAATGAGAAACTATCATTTAATCTTGGTTTAGTTTTATCAAAAACACTTTCTTGAAAATCCATAAAACTAACCGTTTTGCCCCTGGTATCCGTTTTGGACACCACCGACTTTCAAAAATCAAAATCATTTATTTCTTGATTTTAAAACCATTTCAAAACTCAAAGTTTTTGTCGGCATCACGGGGGTAGGCGAAAACGGTTTTTTTTTCACTCAAAGACCGAATAGACTAAAACACAAGTCTTATGAAAAATTCATTTTTCGGGAACAACCGAAACCAACGGAAAAACCAAGTGATTTTAGAAACGCTTAAATGAAGTAAATGAATGAAGAACCAAGTTCGAAAGCAACTTGAAGAAAAGGGTAAGTGACTATACACAAGGCACTAACTCTAACCCAACCACACTTCACTTCGCATTCAAAATTCACCACCCTCTTAACCAGGAATGACTACAACTCCGACGACAATCCATTCCTTAAGATCGCTAAAGGGAACCTAGTGGCCGTTGCCACGGAACCAACTAGTTTTCAAATCAAGAACCCCTTCGAATTCTTTCAATCCTCAATTTCATATTCGAAACCACATCACTTAGGTTTCTAACAAGATCATAAAGTCATTATACACAATCAACCAAGATCACAACTTATACCGACTTTACTTATCACCAGAAAGCTCTCAAACCAACTCATCTCACCCCCCTCTTAGGGTATAAAAACACATAGCAACAAGTATAATTATTGATCTCACATTATACTTTAAATAAGTCATGAAATTTACATTTTTCACATCCTTCAATTCCAATTGAGCATTTTAAATGACAAATGAATTATATCACAAAATTCATATTTAAACATGCTCCTCCATCACATGGAATAATATCATATTTCACATGTAAACATAACTCATATATACATGTCAATATGAAATCACATAAATGTCAAGCAAATACAATGTGACTCAACACTCCCCGTGATACTCACACACAACACACCATTCCCAAGGGTAACGGATACAAACTCTGTCCACTCATCAAGTAGTGTAGAGTTACCACACCGACCCTTCCCAAGTGATTTTTCTCTCTATCACTTCAAACAGGGAAGGCGGTTGTACGAGAGCCCAACTTGCAACTCCGTACGCTATGACTACCCTTGAGTCAAGAAAATAAGCCTCCACCCGGACTCTTAACTCACATTTGCCGGCTTTTTAGTTCCGTATGCGTGATACCTCCTGGCCAGTTGTTGTGATGATCCGACACAAAGACACCCATACTTGAGTACACAACCCATATATATATCAACATCGTGATTTGACACTACACGATATTCTCAATAGGCACCCCGGGCCTCAACATAAATATGTAATGCACCATATTTATGAACAATATCCACATGATAACATCAACATAATCTCAAAACCTCTTTTCAACATGCTTTTAAAATTCAATAAAGCATTTAATCACGACAAACAATTATATCACATAATCATGCTTGCAATTCATCAAATTATACTTCAATTCTCAAGGAAAACCATTCCATTATTTTAAACATGCTTTTTGTTCAATTTAGTAAGTTTTCACATATCACATCTCAACATGACATGAAGTCCAAAAATACCTCCAAGGTACTAACCAAAGGAACTAGCCTAATCTCATTCTAAGGCTACCTTCCTAACACCCATATACTCATATGCATAACTACACTTACACATATACATAGCTATACCCACATACATACACATATATATAGGCATAGAAGCATACTTGCATATAAGAAATCTCAAGAACAACCACATAGCTAGCATGATTCATAACCCTATTCAATACCATCAAAAATACCCTATACACAAAGGTTAAGTCACATAACATGCTCAAACCCTAACTTCATATTTCCAAGGATATACTTAGCAATTTCATTTTAATGCTAGGAATCTTATAATCAAATTTACCCTACTACACAATCACAAGATGGCTAGTTAGGAATTTTTTCCCCTACCTCTTGAAGAGCAAACCACAATAGCTACCAAGCAAAGCCCATGAAACCCTAGCTCTTCCTCAACCGAAATCCAAAGAGTAAACCGGTAGAAAGCTTCACCAATCAACAATGGAAATCCAAGAATCCATGAGAATAAAAGAAAACATTCCCACAAAAAAATATGGAAGCTAGGTTTTCAATTCAAAGAGAAATCAAGGAAAGTGATGAAGGAGCTTACCAATCTTCAACACCAATTATGGACAAGGAAGCACCAACAAGACACAAGCTTCAAGCTACCATCAACAAGGCTAGAGGATGAAGCCTTGTGCATCCGTGGAGGAAGAGAGAGAGAGAAGTAACAAAATGGGGAAGAAGAGAGCAAAACCGTATGAACGAGAGAATGAGATGAAATGGGTACATGAGTTAGCAAGACTTTACCCATGTGTAGAGATTCCCATCCAAGGGCTAGGAATGAAGATGGCAAGATAGATTCAATCCAAGGGTCACAATGATGACAACATTAAAGGTAGTGGTGAAATGTCCAAACTACCTACCCCTTTATCAATTAATCACAACCCTTGCCATTATGAATCAAATTTACAAATTTGCCAAAGTCTTCTACATAACTACAATATTGCCACTCAACATCCAAGGGTTTATAATAAAGATGGGAAATAACTAATCATCCAATGGTTGACAAAAAGTCTTGCTAAGTGGAAGACCAACAATAATGGATTATTCCATTTAAGTGCCAACCAAACAAGGCCTTATGATCTAAGGGTCTAAAACAAAAATGGGAGAATGAGATCAAGGGCTAGGAATGAGACAACACATAAAATGTGGAAATGACCAAAATATGCCAAAGTTGGGGTTAATTACAAGAGTGTCATCAAGCCTCTTAATTACCCTTCTACCCCTTGTCATCCTCTCTAATTACAACTATGCCATTCATACACTAACACTTAGCCAAATCTCTATAATTTCACTAAGTGCTCCAAATATGAAATTACTCATATACCCCTAGGTCATTTCTTTCCCGAAATCGTTTCTAACTATTCTCATGACTTACAACACGTAAATATAACAAGAAATTCATATAAGTTCTACACCGAACGTCTACACTAAATTAGGTTAGAACTTTCGAGAACGCAACACGATTATCGAAGCTCCAACGAGAAAACGTTGCACGAACCCTCGAAGTTGTTGGCGACACTCCAATCCACAAAACCGAAAACGACATACCACAAAGTCGTCTCGCCAAGTCCAAAACTTAAACGCAAAAAATTTACTCGTACCGAGAATACACAAGACGTCATGAATAAGTGATGTCGCAAAACGTTAACACATGGAAAAGAATTCCAGAAAAGTGAAAGGAAAACGCGGGGCGTTACAGGTAGAGACCTAAGAATTTTCTTCACTATGGTAGTCTCTGAAATGGGCTCTCCTAGATTGTGACAACTTGTTACTATGTTGGTTAACCTAGTCTCAAAGTCACCAAACACTTTATCTTCCTCCATTCTAAGCTTCTCAAATTGTGAATTAAGAATTTGGTATTTTGATTGCTTAACTTTTGAATTTCCTTCATGGGTTACTTGGAGAATATCTCAAGCTTCTTTGGCAATCTCATACGTGGCAATTCTCTTAAACTCACTCGCACTCATAGCATTGCACAATGCATTCAAAGCTATAGAATTCTAACTAGCACTATTTGACTCAACAGTAGTCCACTCACTCGATGGTTTTGGTTTTGATTTATTAGTCGTTGCATCCAACACAGTAGGAGATGAATATCCTACCTCTACGGCCAACCAAACTCTCTCTTCTAATGATTTCAAAAACGCTCTCATCCGCACTTTCCAATATGTGTAATTAGAGCCATCAAACAAAGGGGATCTAGATATGAAACCTCCTTCATGAGCTAAATCCATCATCTAAGTTCATAATCTAACCTTAGGTCGTTAACCTAAATCGGGGCAACCACGCTCTGATACCAATTGAAATTACCTAGACGATCAATGAAAACAGCTTAGAGGGGGTGAATAGGCTTTCTGTGGATTTATTGACAAATTAATAATAATTGCGGAAAAATCAATTTTAATCCAATTCTCTATCAAGATAAATCATGCAAAGAATAATCTAAATGCAAAAAATAAAGCAATAGAGACACGATATTTTTACGTGGAAAACCTTGGAAATACTCCAAGTAAAAACCACGGATACGCTTGGGTATCGATACACTATGAATTAGAGAATTTGTACAGACTTTATGAAAACAGTACTTACAACCAATGTAATATGTTGTTCTTCACTCGACGTCTGAAAGTCTAGATTCACCTGCGCTCCACGAATCTCTCTCTCCGCTCCGTACTCTGACAACTCCGTTTCTCAACGGATCAAATCACCACGAAGCCTTCTGCTCCGATCTCCGCACTCAGACGGCTCTGTTTCTCAAACAGTTCTAAGCAACCACGTTGCAATCAGCGTTGTGTAGATTTTTTAGAATCTAAGTCATTCAATCGTGCATAAGATCATCGATGTAAAAGAACAATTGAATAAACCCTAACACAAGAGAAAACTAGAAGATATAGTATCACTCAATGATTTTCTCTTTCTATCTTTATCTCTGTAGAATGATATGAATATGTAGAAGACTTGCAGAGATCTCTCAATGGCTTTAAAGGTTGCACCACATCTGTAGAATACCTTGGTATTTACAGACCATAGCTGAGGGAAACCCTACGTTTGCCTTTTCTCGTAATTTCAAATCCAACTCAACAAAACCCTAATATATGATGTATATTATGTGTATAACACGTATACCAAGGTGTAAAATTGCAGCTATGAACAAATCAGGGCAACAAGGGAAATTTACAATTTTAAAAGCACCATGCCGCATCTACGCCTTAGGCGTAGGTCAGGGGTAGGTTTCAGACGTAGGGGTCAGGCGTAGCTCAGGCGTAAATTTTCACTTTCTAGGCACTTTTTGCTTCTGTAGGCGTAGGTCAGGCGTAAGTATTTTCATGGAAACCACTTTTCTTTGCAACTGTGCCAAAACAACCCGCTTGACTTTCTGAGACTTTTTGCTTGAATTAACGGCTTTGGGAAATGTCGTTTTCGCCATTCGGAAGACATTTTTACTCAATACGCTCACTTTTTCACTACACCAGAATTCTTCACTACTTCAATGCTTGAATCACCTTTGTCGAAGCTTGTAGATGTCGTTGAAACCAAACCAACCTATCTAACACTCAAAATGGTTATTATCTAGAACATGCCATAAATAAACAATACTCAAAAGTGTTCTTACACATATATATAATAATTTTTTGCATTTGTTCGGAGCACAGACTAATACAAGTGTATTATTTGACAAAAATATATAGTTTGAGGGTGGTATTGTGATAGGGGAAGAAACTAATAAATGTCAATGGCCCTCCCTCTCAAATCTTCATCATTCATTTTTTTTTTTACTAAATGAAAACTTTATTTAAGGAGAAATTCCATAACCTTTTTTTTACTAAATGATAACTTTATTATAGGATAAAAGATAAGATAGTTTTATTATAGAAAGAGTACCATATATTCTAAAAAACATACGATATTTTTATTAGAGGAAGATGAATTGTTTTATTACAGAAAACCACCATACCATACATTCTACAAAAGATTTCACATGTGAGAATTAAAATTTAATTTAAAAAATTGATTTAAAGAAAGAAGAGCAAGAAGGGTTCTCATGATCGTCAAATTACTATTATATATATATGTATGTAGGATGGAATGATCACGATAGATTAACAGTCTGTCCTTGTTCAAACAATGTATGTGTAAGTGTGGAAATTGCCCAAGCCCATTAAAGCCCTTCAAGCATTAGGCTATTAGGCTGCTAGCCCAATAAGGTTCTCTCAAGCCCGGTAATTAAGCCCATTTCAGTTTATGCCTATTTGAAGAGTAAAAAAGGCTATGTCATGATGATGTAATCAAGATAGTATTGCCCTAATGGGCCTAAAGCCCAAAGAGAAAATGTATATAAGGATAATCAGAATTTAATAAAAGCGAATTTTGTGTTGTGGAAATTTTGACATTTACACTTTGGCGCCATCTATGGAAAGCTTGTTCAGGGAGTTCCTGATTTTCCAAATCCACCCTTCGGGATCTGTAAAATCATTTCCTTCTTCCCACTCGTTAAGCTGAGTTCATTTTTTAAACCTAAAGATCTTTCACCACCTTCTAAAACTTTCATCCACTACTTCTCGGGAAAAGATGTCAGTCATTCGTTCGCAAGCGGATGTTCCAACCACTGCAGACAGTCGTGCGGGAGGTCCCCATTCCATGGAGCAAATCTTTCAACATTTGGTAGCTGCTGAGGAACGCAGCCTGGACCTGGAAAAACAGAATGCAGAGCTCATGGAAAGGTTGGCCCCATCAGCAGATGCCCCTCCGGTAGTTACACCCGACCTTCCGGTGGAGGCGCTTGACCATTCCCTGAATCAACAAGATAGCGACAGACCGGAAGAGCACGCCGAATCTTCCCAGCGCTCAGGAAAAGCTCCCGCAGTCGACGAGTCCATGACCCCCAAAAAACTTCAGGCAATGATGGATGAATTCCAAAGGAAAGTCCTTGGGGACTTGAGGGCCCGATCTACCGATGACATGGCCATCCAAGCGTCGACCGAGCTGATACAGTCACCTTTCGTTCCCGAAATAACCCAGGAGCATTTCCCTAAGAAATTTGTTATGCCTCAGTTCACCCCGTACGATGGCACTAAGGACCCCGAAGAGCACGTTTATCAGATCCACCAGAAGATGACCATGTATGCCAAAAACAAGTCCTTGCTCTGCAAAGTGTTTTCCACTAGTCTTGTTGATGCTGCTCTATTATGGTTCAGGAAACAGCCATCCCGATCCATCACCAGCTGGCAATAGTTGACCAGGCTCTTCATTACCCAGTATTATGGGAACAAGAGACTAAAAAAGACTATATCCTGCCTCTTCACCATGATCCAAGAGAAAGGAGAATCACTGAAAAACTTTCTATCCCGATTCAACATCGAATATTCTTCTGTTGATAACTGTGACCATTACTCTGCTGTTGAGGCCTTCCGGATGGCCCTCATTCCAGGGACTAAGTTCCACCAATCTCTGGTAAAATGCCTTCCATCTGGCATTGGGGAGCTAAACTCCAGAGCTCAGGGATACTTGAGGATTGAAGATGAGGAAACCATCAGACAAAAGAGGGCAACCTTGGTCAGCATTAAAACCCAATCAAGGAATCGAGCGACTGATCGAAAGCATTTGACTTCATCAGGATCATCAGTTCCACCGGGACCATCAGCCCCGAAACCATTCAAGCGCTCCAGATTCAAAGAGAATGTGATGCCCCTGAAGGTCAGCCTTGCGAAGCTCTACCAGGAGAACAAAACTAAGGGGATTTTCCAACAACCCCCAACCATCAGAAAGCCACTTGACCAAAGGGACAAGTCAAAGCACTGTGCTTTCCACGGTGATTTCGGGCACATCATAAATGAATGCCGCAATCTCAGGCAACAGGTGGAGGCATTGCTGCTTCACGAAGAACTTCGGGATTACGTCCAACAGGACAGACCAAGAACCGATCAACGTGCACCTAGCGCCCCTCGGAACCCCTCAGACGCACAGCCGCTCAGGATCATTAACATGATTCATGGCGGCCCCTCCTCCAAGGAGATGGAAGGATCACGCTGGAGTCACAGGCGGAGGGCCCACAAGATGAGAATAATCAATGAAATCAATGAGATCCACCCCAGGACAGGAGAAGCGCAAATCATTTTTTTGACATCGGACTTTCGGGGTGTTCAGACCTTGCATGATGACCCTCTGGTTGTGACCCTAATGGTAGCCAACTGCCTTGTGAAGAGAGTCATGATAGATCCTGGGAGCAGTGCTAACATTATCACCAAGTGGGCTTTTGAAAAGCTCGAGATCAACCCAACAAAGATTGTGGCATCCCGATGTCCCATTGCAGGTTTTGATGGAAGGCAAATCGAGCCGATCAGGGAAGTCCAGTTACCGGAATCTACTCCTCAAAGGACCTTAACTGAGACATTCGTTGTGGTGAATGCCAAACCTTCGTACAATCTACTCATGGGAAGGGGGTGGATTCACTGGATGCGAGGTGTGCCCTCAACTCTCCACCAGGTCATGAGATGCATGAGCCCCGACGGTCTAGGTACCGTTGACATCAAAGGTGACCAAGTGGACACCAAGGAATGTTACGCGGTCACCCTAAAGGAGATCCGGAAAGGGAAAGTCCTAATGACGCCCCACTCCAAGGAACAGTCTTCAGGCTCCAAATAGCAATTAAAGGGGGGGGGGGGGATCCGAGTACCCCAATTATGGTCGAACCGTTGTGGCCGGTCTATGTTGTACCCGACAGCCCGGAAAAAGTTACTTTTACAGGTACAAATCTCACCGACCCTGAATTTAAGGAACTAACACAGTTGCTGCAGGACAATTTCGATGTCTTCGCATGGGAGCATACAGACATGTCGGGGATCGATCCTGATATTGCCCAGCACTCATTGCATGTTGACCCGAACGTCCAACCTGTCAGGAAAAAGCAAAGGCGCATGGGGATACATCGGAACCAAATTATAGCATATGAAGTATCCAGATTGCTCTGGGCTAGTTTCATTAGAGAGGTCATGTAACACCCCGTGTTACTTTTCTTTTTTCTGAAATTATATTTAATTTAATTTCGGTTATGACGTCACTTGTTCATGACGTTCATATTATTCTTGGTAATTCGCGTGTAAATTTTTCGCGTTTAGTTTTAAAGTCGACTGGATGACTTTACGGTTTCTCTTTGACGACTACGTGAGTTCTTGTTACCGACTACGCGGCATCGTTTCGACATTTAATGTTTAGTACTTTGACTGGACGATGACATGTTTTATTTTATCGGGCTCGTTAGGTGTTTCGACGTTTGGGTTCCTACCCCAATATATTTAATTGGGCGTCCCGTTGTTATTTCGGGTTGCGAGTTTACGTTTGGGTGTTCCCGATAATTATTGGGATTTATTGTATATATATATTTAATTGTAATTATATATATATATTATTTTGGGATTATTTTGTAATTTCGGATAGTAGGAAGGTCACTTTCACAATATAGGGATATATGTATATAAGGTGTCACATTTATTTCATTTGGCTACATTAGCAAGTCACATGGGTCATTTGAAATTAAGGGGACAACTTTTCCTAATTCAATTAAGCTAATATATATATATATATATATATATATATGAATATACGTAAATATAATATGTATATGTATATGCATCTGTATCTGCAGATGGATGAAATGAACGACCTAGCCTTCTTCTTCCCTTCCTCTTCATGCACCACCGAAGCAGCTCCTCTTCTCCACCTCCATTTTCACCGGACATGGCGAGAGAGAGAGAGAGAGACCGTGTGAGGCTGATCGAGAGGGAGAGATGAGCGCATCGACCTGTAGAGGTCGTGGCTGGACACGAACGGCAGCCGGGTGGAGTTGCAGACGGCTGCTGGTGGGCGTCGGTAAGGGTGGTCATAGGCGGCGTGGTGGTGGTGCAGTGGTGATCGCGCACAGTGGAGACGCAGCTGGGAGCAGCGACGGGCAACAGTACGAGTCTGGCTAAAACTTCGACCATTTTTTCGGTCAACTTTCCAACCTCGATTTGGGCTGATTTTTGGAGGGTAGCTTCGCCTATATCTCAGGTACGACGTGTAAACATTTCGTAATTTTACGTTGAACGGTTTGTCGGGAAATTCAATTTGAAGTTTCGAATTTTCGTTTGGGCTAATTTAGATTTACCCAAATTAATTAACCCATTGCTAATAGGCTTTGTATATATCGTATAGGTTATCGAGACGGACATTTCGATATATTCAAAATATTTTTCGGACTACTTTGGTCGGCGGGCGTCATATTCGGGCGCCGGTACTGTTCACGGTGGGCCCGAAACGGCTGTTCTGTAAGCGTATTTCAGGTGGGAAATTATATTTCTCACTCCGCATTATTGAAGTAGTTTAGGGGTGCAAAGCCCTTATTTAATTTAATATAGATATATTAAATCGTTAATTTAAATATCTATAATTCGTTTAGAATCGGAATTGTACTTAGGAATTACTTAAATTATTTCCTATGTAATTAAATAATTTCCTATCTGAATCGAATAGGAATAGATGACTTATAAATTCCCTTGAAAATTAAATGAGTTAGTAGAAATTCGTGAAAACTTAGACGTTCTGCTAGGTTCCCTTGCGAGACGTGAATTAATTGCTTTAATTATTTTAAAGGCATGATAGGGGAAATTGAAATATTTTCTAAAGAATTAAATAAAATATATTGTTGAGATATGAATTGAATATGGACTTGTTTTCTCACAATTTAAATGCTTTATTGTATTTTAAAAGCATGTTAAAAAAATATTTTGAGATTTATATCATCATGTGGATATTTACATAAATATGATGCATTACATATTTATGTTGAGGCCCGGGATGCATATTGAGAATATCATGTAGTGTCAAATCATGGTATTGGTATATGTGAGTTGTGAAATCATGTGGGGGTATCTTTGTGTCGAATCGTCACAACAACTGGCCAGGGGGTGTTCCCATCCTACGGAATAATGAGCCGTGAATGGGGTATAGGGTGAGTCGTCTCATTCTCGAAGTCGCGGGTCATCTCGTGCATCCGTTATACGGATCTTTGGTCACGGGTCGTCTCGTGCAACCGTCTTCCTTGTTGAAAGTGTAGTGTTAAAAACACTTGAAAAGAATCGGTGCGGTACTCTTTCTCCTTGTAAATGGGTGGAGTGCGTATTCGTTAACCACGTGATGTGGGAAAATGGTGGTGTATGAGTCACATTGTATATGCATGACATTTATGTGATTTCATTTGACATGTATACGTGATATTATTACATGTGATGTTGGAGCATGCTATTTATGAATATTGTAAATTAAATTCATATTTTATAAATGCTTAGTTGAAAATGAATAATGTGAAACAAGACTTTAAATGTGGTAATTATTAATAAGTATAAATGAAACGAATATCTTTATACTTGTTGTTGTATACCTTAGTACCCTTGGGGGAGGTTATGTGTATTGGCATAGTGATCTATGTGACTAGTTGAGGCTAGTGGTGGACCGTAGGCTTGATTTTGAGTTGAGGCCTTAGAGAATGTGGTTAATAGTCCTGTGATCGTGGTTAATAGTTTGGTGATTGTGGTTAGCTGTGTGACCTTGTTAGAGATTGGAGGTTAGAGATTGATTTGAGTATCAGTTATGAATTGGGGCCTTCAAGAAGGCGGATGATGAGATTGTGAGTTGTAGTATGGACCCTTTAGGTGTCTTTCACTTTTGAGGAATAGGCTATCAACTGTAGTTGAGATTTTGATTTGTGAGAAGAGGTTATGATTGAGTGACTTTATTAAGTACTCAAGGTACTGTAGCTTGACAGTCTTGGTTCTAGTGCTTAGTTCATTCCCCTAAGTATTCATTGTACTGTGTTTTGTACGCTAATACGTAGTCGTTGACTCCTATGTCATTCCTTGAGTTGTCGGTTACGGCGTGGCGCCGAACCTCTTCCATGTGTTGTCATTTGATTTGGTGGAGTTGGAAACGGATGGTTGTCTTCCGTGAGTCCAACGTGTTGTTCTTCCTTTACTGTCCATTTTGGGCATTATAGGAATCTGTAGAATTGTATTCACTCTTATTTGATTGTTTCAAAAACGGTGTTTTCTAAGTTTTAAAATAAACTCTTTGTATTTAAAAGGAAAAACCCGTTTTCGCCTACCCCCGTAGAAATGAAAAGTTTTAACACTTTATAAAATGATCTTAGGATCTTCTTTGGAAAGATTTTTAACTCTAAAAGCTGGTGATGGAAATTGACGGAGACCGGGGGCAAGACGATCATTTTTACTATGGGGTTTCTTAAAAGGAAAACTATTTTATTACTTTTCTTGGGATGTTGAGATTTCGAGACTTCTTTCTCAATATCTCATCCTGTAGAGTTTTGAAAGGTGTTCCATTGTTTCACCTTTGCTTCCTATCATTTCTAGGTCTCTGTATGAGGCTTTGTGTTGTTCAGTGCACACATATAGTGTTGCCTTTCACTTTCTTTATTGTTGATGTTACCACTTAGGTGATTTGAGTTGTCACACGTGTTAGGGGCATGGATACCGAGTGGATTGGTTTCTTTTGTCCGGGTGTTCTCACTAAACACTTGTGATGTTTTAACCTTGACATTGTTGTCTCGATTATCTGTTGGTTTAGCATTGGGAAGTCTTCTCCTTCGATTTGCTTTGGTAACCCTGAGGTGGTCGTTCTTGTGAGTTGAGTTCGTGTACTCTTAGTGATTTGATTGGGTGGTTTTCCTCGCCTACAATGAGAGTGTTAGTGATGTGATTGACCCTATTGAGGATAGTATCATGAGTTCGATATGATTTATGGTATGGTGATATGATTGAGGTGATCTAGCCTTTAAGAGGTAGATTTTCCTTAGGAATGGGATGGGGTTTGTTATATATATATATATTACTCGGGGAGTGAGTTATGAGTATTCCTTGGTACTAGTGGTGGATTTCGATCCTTGAGGATATTAGAGGTGAGTGTGATTCCCTCTATTTGGAGTCTCTTGTTAGCGTCGTGAACGCTTGATGATTGGTTAGGTTTGGCTTGGGTGTCGTGTACCTATTGTACGTTGGTACTGGGAGTATGAGTCTTAGTTGTATCTTATAGGCTCATGTTGTGTATTTATATATATATATATATATCCCCTATATACTCACGTACGGTAGTATATGAGCACGTACCTTGGGTTTTCGTGGATGGGTTATGTTGTGGGCTATGTATCTCATTGGGTGGTTTAGCATTACCTAAACTATTAGAGGATGTGGTAGTTAGAGTATCATTTCCCACTGAGCTTATTTGCTCACAGGGGTATTTCATTTGCCCCCTGGTATTCCCACGCCAGGTTGCAGGAAACATACGGCTATGAGCAGGATGCAGTGCAACGGCAGTTTTCTTTAGTTTCTTGTTACAGGTTTTGGAGTTGCGTTGAGTGATGCGGTTACGATTGCAGCACGACTGGGTTGGGGACGGTAGTATTCTTCTGTCAGCTTCTTTACCCATGTTTTATGGGAATTATCATGTATTTCTTTTGGGAGACAGTCTGTTGGCGTATCCCTGTAGATATATTCTTTTATTTCATGTATTTATTCTTACAGGATGTTATTGTATCTATTCTGCACAGCTAGGTGTTTTTCTGTATTTTTATTCGAGCATTTGTGGCTCTGTTGATGTTAGAGGGTTTGGAGGGGTTTTGGTTTCTTTCCACTACCTTGGCCCTAGTAGATTGATGAATGTGGGGCTTGGAAGCCATTGTTATTATCGAAATGTTATTGGCAGGTTCTTGTGTTGTGGTTGTATATCCGGATGTTCCATTTACAAACGGAACTCTGCCGGATTTTCGTTAGATTCCGCTGCTTAGTTTTATTAGTCATCTGGGTATGGAATATACCATTTCTATCATTATTCCATATATTTTCTTGGTTAATGATGTCTTAGTTGGTCATTCATGTTAAGGATCACATCTTGAATTCCTTGGATGTCCCAGTTCGGGAGTCTTAGGAATTTAGGTATCCGAGGATACTATTAAGTTCTAGTATTCTATTTGGCATGGAGTATAGTTTTCATTGTTATTCCATGTATTTTCATTGTTATTGTTGACTCTAGGGGTCGCTTGACTTACGTCACCCTTTGGAGATTCGCTGATTCTCTAGATTAGAGATTCGGGAATTTTAGGGGCGCGACAACATTGTATTAGAGCATTTTTACCCTTTTGTGGGTGTTTGTTGACTGAATGTCGTTGGTTCTCGTTTCTTTTTACTTCCGCATTCACTCCCTTAGCTCTTAGGCTCGGGTTTCGGAGTCCTAGGAATTTGGGGCGTGACAGGTCAGGTATCCCGAATGGCTTGCCAACGTAGTGGTCGTGCAGAAGAAGAATGGAAAATGGAGGGTTTGTGTTGATTTCACTGACCTGAACAAGGCATGCCCGAAGGACAGCTTTCCATTGCCAAAGATCGACCAGATGGTTTATACTACTGTAGGTTATGATCGCCTAACTTTTCTGGATGCTTATTCAGGTTACAACCAGATAAAAATAAACCTGGTGGACGAGGAAAAGACCTCTTTCATTACTGAGACAAGTACTTATTGCTTTAAAGTTATGCCCTTCAAACTGAAAAATGCAGGTGCCACTTTCCAGAGGTTGGTCAACAGGATCTTTAAGGGGATGATGGGAACAGTAATTGAGGCCTATATCGACGACACTGTGGTCAAGATCAGGAAGAAAGGAGACCATCTTACCCACCTGCGCCAAGTGTTTGACACCCTCAGGTCGCATGACATGAAGCTTAATCCAGAGAAATGCTCTTTTGGTGTATCATCCGGGCAGTTCCTGGGGCACATCGTGGACCGAACCGAAATCCAGGCCAGCCCGGCACAGGTCAAGGCCCTGATGGAAATGAAGGAGCCCCAGACACATAAAGACGTTCAAGTCTTGACGGGAAGAGTGGTTGCACTTAGCAGATTCATTTCACGACTCACTGATCGGTGCAGACCATTCTTTCAAGCAATTAAAGCAAGGAAAGGGGAAATATGGGGTCCTGAGCAGTCTGAAGCCTTGGCAAGGTTGAAAGAGTACATGAACATGCCCCCGATCCTATCCACACTGACTCCCGATGAAGTCTTGCATCTGTACTTGGCAGTATCCTCTGTGTCGACCAGCGCAACCCTCATTAAAGAGGATGAGAACCTTCAAATGCCAGTCTTCTACACCAGCAAATCCTTGGCTGAGGCAGAAACCAGATACAGCAGGCAAGAAAAATTGGTTCTGTCACTGGTGAATGCCAAGAGACAACTAAGGCATTACTTTGAAGCTCACCCGATCGTTGTCCCGACAGCTACGCCCCTACGGGTTATTATGTCAAAGCCTGACCTCTCGGGAAGAATCTCCAAATGGGCCATCGAATTGGGCATATAGGACTTGACGTACATACCCTGGGTCTTCATCAAAGGACAGGCAGTGGCAGACTTTTCACTTGAAAGTGAAACCGAAGAGCCAGACCAAAAAATTGAACCTGACACCTGGAAGCTTTTTGTGGACGGATTGCCAACTGTGCCGGATCAGGAGTCGGTTTAGAAATCTCGACACCTGATGGAACACACCTTCATATGTTAGTGCAACTACAGTTCCCAGCCACGAACAATGAGGCTGAGTATGAGGTCGTCGTATCTGGCTTGAGGTTAGCCCGAAGCCTTCAGGTCCAGGCCCTAGCAGTACACAGTGACTCTCAATTGGTTATTCGGCAAATCAAGGGAGAGTATGAAGCAAAAGACCCGAAAATGGAATCTTACAAGGCACTCGTATTAAAGGAAATAGAAAGTTTTCAAAAGATAACCTTCGCACAGATCCCGAGGAGCGAGAATTCTGTAGCTGATCACCTAGCCGTTCAGGCTTCCTCAGCCGGAGAAGACTTGACTCGTGTTACTCTTGTGGACTTTATAATCAGGCCAAGTATTCAGGAGCCCGAACAAAATATATTTATCCCATGGGAGCCTAGCTGGATGGATCCCCTGATGGATTACCTACGAAGTGGAACCCTCTCGGAGAACAAAGCTGAAGCTCACAAGATCAGAGGAATTCAGCCCGATACTCAGTCATAAACGGGCAACTCTATCAAAAATCCTTTTCAGGTCCTTACTTGAAATGTATCACGCCATCAGAATCAAGAGCAGTGATGCAGGAGATTCACAGTGGGGCTTGTGAGAACCACTCCTGGGGTAGATCCCTTGCCCATAAGATCCTCTCCCAAGGATACTTCTGGCCCTATCTATCGCGGGATGCCAAAGAATACGTCCGAAGGTGCAAGCCATGTTAGATGCACGGAGACGCTATCCATCGGCCACCTAAGTTCTTACATCCCACCATAATACCACACCCAATCGCCCGATGGGGAATGGATATAGTGGGACCTCTCCCGAAAGTGATCCGGTCAAATGCTTATGTCCTTCTGGCCACTAATTACTTCACCAAATGGGTGGAGGCCGAAGCCTATCCCACCATCAAGAGTGGCCACGTCATCAAATTCATATGGACCCACATAATATGCAGATTCGGGCTACCAAGGACGGATGGATAATGGATAATGGGATAAATATGGACAACAAAGAGGTTAGAGCATTCTTTGCCGAGCATGGTATCAACCAGAATACGTCTTATGTCGGCTACCCGCAAGGGAATGGGCAGGCGGAAAGGACAAATTGAACTATATTCAACACCTTGGCCAAAAAACTTGAGGAAGCCAAAGGGGTCTGGCTAGAGAAACTACCTGAAGTTCTCTGGTCATACAGAACGACTCCCAGACAACCCACTGGGGAGACCCCCTTTGCCATGGTGTACGGCGCTGAGGCTGTGATCCCAACGGAGGTCAGGGTTCCAACCCTCCGGAGCCAGGCCTGGGTTGAAGGACCAAATAACCAGCACCTGGCTCAAAATCTTGATTTACTGGATGAAAGAAGGGAAGCCGCCGGGATCAAGTTGGCCGCCTACCAACGGTGCATCTGGAATTACTTTAATCAAAAAGTCAAAAGAAGAGAGTTCCAGGTCGGAGACATGGTCCTTAGGCGAAAAATCGAGCTCGTAGGCAAGCTCAGGGAGCCTTAGGAGGGCCCGTACACCATTACCAAAGTCATCAGTCGCGGGGCATACCGCGTTCGAAGAAATATTGATGGCGGAATGGAACCAAACTCCCAGAATGCCTCTCGCCTGAAGAGGTACTACCCTTAAAGGGCAAAATTTTGCTTTTACCTCGATCTTTTTGTAAAAAGGCTATAGCACCTGATCAGTAGAAAATCATTTTTATGGAAAAATAGCTTGTAAATATCTACTAAAACAAAAAATAAATCTAGTGTTGCATTGTCTATCGCATGGCCTGAAGTGCCCGAAAGACACAACACTAATCCTGAAGATATCACAAAATTTTGCAAAAAATAAACCAAGTGTTGCATTGTCTATCGCATGGCCTGAAGTGCCCGAAAGACACAACACTGATCCTGAAGAGATCACAAAATTTTGCAAAAAAATAAACCAAGTGTTGCATTGTCTATCGCATGGCCTGAAGTGCCCGAAAGACACAACACTCAAATTAGCAAAAAATAAACCAAGTGGGCCTCTCCACTCAAAAACGCAGATCCATGCAGAATAATATAAACATTAAAAAGTCAACTGGACAAAAACATTGATCTTTCATTCAAAAATGGGCCCCGATGGCCAAGGCTTACAAAATGTGTTATAAACAAAAAATCCTAAGAGACAATACTAGTGCCCGCCACATCGGAGTTCACAGGAACAATGGCCCTATCAAGAGTTAGAGGATCAGAATCGGTCATAGCACTCGTCCCGGGAAGTGCTTTGGTCAGGAACTCACAGAAACGAACATCATCAGGTCCTCCAACCGGATCGTCGTACGGTGGAGCGATACCCAAGTTCTCATCCAACTCTTCCACTAAAGCGAAGTCCCTCTCCTCAACGGGTTTCTGCATGTCATTGAAGTATGACCTCCATCCAAACCCGATTTGGTACTAGGAGGTGTCACAGAAGCGTTTGTACATCTCATTACCACCCCGGTGACATATCTCCACCACCGACCTCTCCACCGCAAGGAGGTTCTTGGTCTCGGACTTCTCATCCAAAAGTTTGGCCTTAGAAGCCTTCAGGCCCTCATTCTCAGCCCTTAGGCTTGCATTCTCTGCTTTCAGGGCCTCCGTTTCAGATAACAGGGCCCGCCGTAACGCCTCCATCTCCTAGATCTGATCACGAGCAGCCCGAAGTTGTTGCTCTACGGTGATTGCCCTTTGTGTCTGAACATCCAATTTTTCATTGGATATCAACAGTAAGGAGGCAGCCTTTTGCCTGGCATCTTCTTTCACCTTCAGGAGCTCATTGGATTTACGGAACAGTTTATCGTCCTCCTCCATCCTCGCATTATAGGCCTGGGTCAGATAAAACATATGCCAAAAGAACAAGTGTTAGCTTGATAAGCTGATTGATCTGTATATTGGAAAATTGAAAAAGAAAAGTACGACTGATGAGACAGTTGTACATGTGAGTTTTCCCGGCCCATATAAAAAGCCCCATCCCGACCAGATCGATCCAAGAAAGGCCCGAGATGATGATCCGACCACTGTACCAACACCATAACCCGACTGACACATCAGTCTGGAGATTCGACCACCAGGCCCATCTTATGGCCCGACCCGAGGATCAGTCTGGAAGGAACTGGAAGATTCTAGAAGAGACTTGCAGCTCAAGATAATAGCATAGTATAAGGGACGAAATAGCTGACGTGTAAAGTAAAGATAATATTCCAAAATTGAAAATGTTGCCTTAATGGGCCAAAGGCCCATAGGGAAAATGTATATAATCCAATGAAGAGTAATGAAAAAGCATCTTTTTGTGTTGTACAAATTTTGTATCTACATAATGGCGCCGTCTGTGGGAAAGTAGGTCATTTCGCCGACCATCTTCCTACCTCAAAAAGCTGAGCAAAACCCAAATACCACCACCAGATCTTCAAAATCATCTTCTCCGTCTAAACCTGACCATGCCGGTGACCAGATCCCAGTCAGAAGTACAGATCCCCGGTGACAAACAACCGAGTACCTCACCGACGATCAAGCACCTCTTGCAGCAGCTCGTCGAAGCAGAGAGACAAAGCCAGGCCACCAAAGTAAGAAACCTGGCGGCAGAGAAAAGGAGCGAGGAGCTCTTGGAGAGATTGAATCAGGCGACTGTCCCTCCGATAGTTCCTGGTCAATCGTAAATCCAAGAACAAGCCGAACCACAGGAGGAGCACGATGAAACCTCTCACCGACCAGCTGAGACCCCGGCCGCAGGCAAAGTTCCCATCACCGAAGAGCCTCTGACATCGCAGAAACTTCAGGAGATGTTGGCGGAGTTCCAAAAGAAGGTCATGAAGGATTTGAGGACCCGATCTACCGATGGCCAGGCCCTCCAGGCCTCTGCCGACTCGGTTCAGTCACCGTTCACTTTATAAATCACCCAGGAACCCTTCCCTAAGAAGTTCGTCATGCCCATATTCACTCCCTACGACGGAACGAAGGATCCCGAGGAGCACATTTACCAGATCCACCAAAAAATGACCATGTATGCCGAGAACGAGGCCTTGCTATGCAAAGAATTCTCGACCAGTCTCGTTGACACGCCACTCCTCTGGTTCAGGAAGCAACCGTCAAGATCCATTGGCAGCTGGCAGCAACTGTCCGACCTCTTCGTGGCCTAGTACTTCGGGAACAATAGGCAAAAGAAGACCATCTCGAGCCTCTTTACCATGACTCAGGAAAAAGGCGAATCCCTCAAGAGTTTCCTATCCAGATTCAATGTCGAGTCGTCTTCCATCGACAACTGCGACCAACACTCAGCCGTGGAAGCCTTCAGGATGGCACTGATTCTAGGAACCAAGTTCCACCAGTCACTTATGAAACAACCACCCTCGGGAATCGGAGAACTCAATTCTAGAGCTCAGGGTCACCTGAGGATCGAAGAGGAGGAGGCAACCCGACAGAAGAGAACAACATTGATCAATATGGAAATCAAATCTAAGGATAAGGCTTCGGATACATCCCGGTAGACGATTAATCGCAAACGCTTATATCCCCTGATCCCCGCTTCATCTCAGTTTCCTCCACAGCTCGAGAGGCATGCCAGATTCGAAGAGAAGATCACCCCATTGAAAGTGACCCTTGCCAAGCTCTTCCAGGAAAACAAAGCCAGAGGAATCTTCCAGACTCCTCCCCCAATCAAGCAACCCCTCGACCAGAGGGACAGATCAAAGCACTGCGCCCTCCGTAGTGATTTCGGCCATACGAAAAATGATTGCAGGAACCTGAGGCGCCAGGTCGAGTCAATGATAGCCCGAGGAAAACTGAAGGACTATGTTCAGAGGGATGGTCCAAGAGCCCATCAACCCGCACAAAATAACCAACGGAAACAAGCCCCAGCACACCCGGTCAGAATCATCAATATGATCCATGGAGGTCCCGACCCACGAGACGGCGAAGGGTCGAGATGATCACAAATGAGAAGAGCACATCATGTCAGCAGGATAGCCGGGATAAACGAAGTCCACCACCTAATGGGGCAGTCTCAGATACTTTTCTCCCAGGATAACCTCCGAGACATCCAGGTCCCACACGATGACCCGTTGATCATCACTCTAATGGTCTTGGGATGTCTTGTCAAGAGGGTCATGGTTGACCCAGGAAGCAGTGCCAATATCATGACCAAGTGGGCTTTCAGTAAATTAGAGATCGACCCGAGGGACATTGTAACTTCCCGAAATCCAATTGTCGGGTTCGACGGAAAGCAAGTCGAACCCCTCGGGGAGATTAGCCTTCCCGTATCAGTAGCCCAAAGAACTCTGTCCAAGACCTTTATGGTGGTGGACGTGAAGCCCTCATACAATCTGCTTATGGGAAGAGGATGGATTCACATGATGCAAGGCATACCATCAACTCTCCATCAAATGATGAGGTGCGTCGGGCCAAATGGTTACGACATAATTGATATCAAAGGGGACCAAGTACTGGCCAAGCAATGTTACGCCATCACTATTAAAGGAATGAAGGATAAGCCCGATTGAAAGAGATCTCGGGAAGAGGATCAGGATCTAGGCCCTAGGGGTGCACACAAAACCGGAAAACCGAACCAAAATCGGCGGTTTGGTTTGGTTTTAAGATGATTTGGTTCGGTTACGATTTTCAAAATTGAAAAACTGATATTTTAGGTTCGGTTACGGTTTTAGTTGGTCAAAAACCAAAAATAACCGAACCGAACCGATTTTATATAATAACATTTCATATTATATATATATATATATATATATATATATATATATATATTCATAGTTTCATTAAATTCATAGTTTATTTCTGCTCATTTATAAAACATGTTGGTACAAAGAGAGAGTGGGTAGTTTAGTAAATTCATTAGTCAAAATCTTTAACCTAAACAATGCCACTATGCCAAAGTAGCCAATGCATTATCAATTTCATTTAATTATATGTTCACTGATTTTTTTTTGTATGTGTGTCGGCTATAGCAGACTAGCAGTGGTGGACCTCATGGTTGTCTAGGCTGTAGCAGTGGTGGAACGCATAGTAGCATCTAAAATGGCTTTTCATTTTGGATGACATACTTTCATTCCACTAATTTTGGATTTGATTTTGTATTTGTAATAGTTGAAACATGAACTATTCTATGTAATTTAGTTTATATTTTTAGTTATATTATCTTTTGAGTTATGTCGTTATTTTTTTTTTTTGAAAGACAATTATAAAAGCCGAAACCGAACCGAAAAAAATGGTTTGGTTCGGTTCGGTTTTTTTTACTAACGGTTAGGTTACGGTTTTCATTTTTAGAAAACCGAAAATAATAGTTCGGTTACGGTTTTGGTCGAAACCGAACCGAACCGAACCGTGTGCACCCCTACTAGGCCCACAGCCCAAATAGCAACTACAGGACGGGGAGTCGAGTCCCCCAATCCTCTGCAGCCAGTATCTGTAATGCCCGACCAACCCGACAAGGTCACCTACGCAGGTACAAGTCTCACCACAAGTGAATTAAATGAACTAACAACATTCTTACAAGATAATCATGACGTCTTCGCATGGGAACATATTGATATGCCCGGCATCGACCCCTCCATAGCCCGACACACATTATATGTCGATCCAAATATAAGACCTGTCCGACAGAAACAAAGGCGAATGAGGGGCAAAATGAACCAAATCATAGTTAACGAGGTGTCAAAATTACTCGAAGCCGGGTTCATCAAGGAAGTTCAGTATCCCGAGTGGTTAGCCAACGTGGTGGTTGTGCAGAAAAAGAATGGGAAGTGGCGAGTCTGCGTCGACTTCACCGACCTAAACAAAGCCTGCCCAAAAAACAACTTTCCCCTACCCAAAATAGACCAAATGGTCGACACTACCGCGGGCTACGAGAGACTAAATTTCCTGGATGCCTACTTGGGATACAACCAAATTCCAATGGACCAGACAGATGAGGAAAAAACCTCCTTCATTACCAAGACAGGTACTTATTGCTTTAAAGTAATGCCTTTTGGACTAAAAAATGCAGGAGCCACATTTCAGATACTGGTGAACAGGATATTTAAAGGAATGATGGGCACAGTGGTCGAGGCTTACATTGATGATAAAGTGGTCAAAAGCAGAAAGAAAACTGACCACTTGGAGCATCTCCGAAAAGTATTTGATACCTTGAGGAAACATGGGATGAAACTCAATCCAGCCAAATGCTCTTTCGGGGTGTCTTCGGGGCAGTTCCTAGGACAAATAGTTGACCGATCGGGCATACAAGCCGGCCCAACCCAAGTGAAGGCTCTGCTTGAAACGAAAGAGCCAGCTACACACAAAGAAGTCCAAATTCTGACCGGAAGAGTTGTAGCCTTAAGCAGATTCATCGCAAGGCTGACCGACTGATGCCGACCCATCTTCCAGGCGATCAAAGCAAAGAAGGGAGAAGTGTGGGGGCCCGAGCAAACTAAAGCCCTATCCCGATTGAAATAATACATGCTCAAGCCTCCCATTCTTGCGACACTCGAGCCCGATGATGTACTACTCTTGTATCTGGCAGTATCATCAGTATCAACTAGCGTTGTACTCATCAGAGAGGACATGAACCTCTAGATGCCCATCTTCTATACCAGTAAGGCACTAGCCGATTCCGAGACCCGATACAACAAACAAGAAAAGTTGGTTCTATCCCTGATCAATGTCAAATGACGTCTCAGGCATTACTTTGAAGCTCACCAGATCATTGTCCCCACTACCACTCCGATTCGTGTACTTATGGCGAAACCCGATCTCTCCGGAAGGATCTCCAAATGGGCCATTGAGCTGGGGATTTATGATATAACCTACGTTCCCAGAATCTCGATCAAGGGGCAAGTCGTGGCCGATTTCCTATTGGAAGGAGAAACCGAGGAAGTTGATCAACCCGTTAAGTTAGAAACGTGGAAATTATTCGTGGACGGCTCGGTGAGCGCCAATGGAGCAGGCGTCGGGCTGGAAATCCATACTCCCGATGGGACTAAGTTACATGCCTCGATGCAATTACAATTTTCAACCACTAACAACGAGGCAGAGTATGAGGCAATCATATCAGGCCTGAGATTGGCCAGGAGCCTGCAAATACAATCCATATCCATATACAGTGACTCCCAGCTAATAGTCAGGCAAATAACCGGAAAGTACGAAACCAGAGACCCCAAAATGGAATCTTACACAGCGCTGGTTCTCAAGGAGTCTGAAGGTTTTCAAAAGTTAACATTCAGCCAAATCCCTCGGGAAGAAAACACCTCTGTTGATCACTTAGTTATTCAGGCGTCTGCAGCTGGTGAGGATATGACCCGAGTAGTACTGACCGACTTCATCACCGCACCAAGCATTCGAGAATCCGACGAACTGATATGTCTAGTTCCCCGAGAGCCGAGCTGGATGGATCCCATAATCTACTACCTCAGTGTCGGGACGCTACCAACTGATAAGGCAGAGGCAAGGAAAATTAGAATGAAGTCAGTCAGATACTCGATCATCCAGGGAAAGCTCTACAGAAGATCTTTCTCGGGTCCGTATCTGAGGTGCGTAACTCCTTCCGAGGCAGAGGCAGTAATCCAAGAGATACACGCTGGAGCATGTGGAACCCACTCGGGCGCCCGGTCTCTTGCCCACAAAATCCTATCTCAGGGTTACTTTTGGCCCTACCTGTCCCGGGATACAGAAGAATATGTGCATAAATGCAAAGCCTGTCAGATGCACGGTGACGCTATACTCCAACCACCGAAATTCTTGAACCCGACAATCGTTCCGCATCCTTTTGCCCAATAGGGAATGGACATAGTCGGACCACTCCCTAAAGCCATCAGGTCAAATACCCATGTACTCCTAGCCACCGACTATTTCACCAAATGGGTTGAAGCCGAGGCCTATCATTCTATAAAGGGCAGCCACGTAGTCAAGTTCATATGAAACCACATCATCTGCAGGTTCGGGGTGCCTCGAACCATCATGATGGACAACGGCACAAATTTAGATTGTGAACCGGTCAGGTCGTTTCTGGCCAAGCATGGAATTAATCAGAATACCTCCTCGGTAAGGTACCCGCAAGCCAATGGATAAGCAGAAAGGACCAATCATTCCATCTTCAACACCCTGACAAAGAAACTTGAGAAGGCCAAAGGAGCATGGTTGGACAAATTACCAGAGGTACTGTGGTCGTATAGAACCACTCCCCGACAACCAACCGGGGAAACACCCTTCGCTATGGCATATGGGGCGGATGCCATAATCCCGATGGAGTATGTCATCCCGACATTGAGGTCACTGGCCTGGAATGAGAAAACAAATAACCAACGCTTGGCTCACGAGCTCGACCTACTGGAAGAGAAGAGAGAAATTGTCGGGATAAGACTAACAACTTACCAACAACGGGTCAGGAATCACTTCAATAAGAGAGTAAAAAGAAAGGGATTCCAAGTCGGGGACATGGTCCTTAGACGAAAGATCGGACACGTGGATAAGCTCCAAGAGCCATGGGAAGGACCCTACACCATCACTGAAGTGGTAGGGCACGGGGCCTACAGACTACTCAGGAACTCTGATAACAGAAGGGAGCCCAACACACAGAATGCATCCCGACTTAAGAGGTATTATCCCTAGAAATACTTTGATTTGACTGCTGTAAAGAAAGGTCACTAGAACCCAAAAGATTGCAATAGAAGTTCCATTTTTCCCCGATCATCTCCACGAGTATCGAAATCACCTCCATGATAATATCAGTTTGAAATCCTAAGTGTTGAATCATCTCCATGGGCTAAAGTGCCCGAGAGATCTCCACAGACCCACCAGTGATCGGGTTTTACAAAATATCAGTTTGAAAACCTAAGTGTTGAATCCTCTCCATGGGCCCAAAGTGCCCGAGAGATCTTCACAGACCCACCAGGGGTCGGGTTTTACAAAATATCAGTTTGAAAACCTAAGTGTTGAATCCTCTCCATGGGGCCAAAGTGCCCGAGAGATCTTCACAGACCCACCAGTGGTCGGGTTTTACAAAATATCAGTTTGAAAACCTAAGTGTTGAATCCTCTCCATGGGCCTAAAGTGCCCGAGAGATCTTCACAGACCCACCAGGGGTCAGGTTTTACAAAATATCAGTTTGAGAACCTAAGTGTTGAATCCTCTCCATAGGCCCAAAGTGCCCGAGAGATTTTCACAAACCCACCAGTGGTCAGGTTTTACAAAATATCAGTTTGAAAACCTGAGTGTTGAATCCTCTCCATGGGCCCAAAGTGCCCGAGAGATCTTCACAAACCTACCAGTGGTCGGGTTTTACAAAATATCAGCATCAAAACCTAAGTGGTGAATCCTCTCAATGGGTCCAAAGTGCCCGAAAGATGACCACAGGCCCGACAGCTGTCGTTCTCTGTTGTTGATACCAATTCAAAATCCCGACAATTATTATCTGGTTTTATTGTTATTCTTACCAAGTCACAAATCAAGATCCCGATTTTTATTATCGTATCAAAAGAAACAAGTATGGATCATACAGATCCCCAACAAAATATGAATAAATAAATTTATCTATATTGAAAAGGCCCCGGTGGCCAAGGCTGATACAATGACGCATTGATTAAGTCATTACAAATGCAAGATAAAAGGAAAAAAATAGGAGAAGGGACAAAAAACTAAAGAAAAAGCCCTATTCCACCACGGGAGGATCTCCATTTCTGCCTGAGTCTTTGGTCCCGAGAGACTGTCCTTCTGTGGCTTCAGGCTCGTCTAGGCCAGAACAAAAAGGCGGAGAAGGCAAAGGATCCTGAAGGAATTCGCCAAAGGCTAGGTCTTCGGATTCAGGCTTGGGATCATCATACGGAGGCCCCACTCTTATGCAGAGGTCAAGATCCTCAATAGTCGGGATCTCCCTTTCCTCCTCAGACTTTTGAAGCTCCGTTATGCATTCCCGCCAACCCTGTTCATAACGGTATTTGCAAGCCAACTCAAAGCGGGAGATCATCTGATTACCACCCTTGTGGCACATCTCCACCCGAGATCTCTCCACGCCTAGGGCGTTCTCGACCTCGACCTTCTCCCCGAGCAACTGTCGCCCCAAAGTCTTTAACTTCTCGACTTCTTCAGTTAGGGCCTGCACTTGGAGAGTTAGGGCTTCCCGAGCCTGGGCCTCCCGATTAGCCATCTGCTCAGCCTCCCGAGCCTTGCCCTCAAGTTCTGAGATCGTTTCCTTGGCAGCTGCGAGCTCTTCCTCAGCTGAAACAACCCTATATGTCAGGGACTGAATCTTGTCATTAGCCTTCTTGACCTGCTCCAGAGCCTTGGCACACCCAGCTTTATTGACCTGAGCCTCCCGAGTCAGGGCATTTATGACCCGGGCATCATCCTCAAGCTTGTAATTGTACGCCTGAGTAGTGTGAAACATCTAAAAGAAGAGTGTTAGCACAGAAGATAAGGGGCAGAATAAAAGCTAAGTATAAAAAAATGTATAAATATATATATATATATATATATATATATTACCCTCATTGCAAGCTCGGGCCCATTCAAGGCTAAGCTCATCATGTCGTACCGCCCCATGGCCAACCTATCGGCCGGGGTCCATACCCCTAGGGCCATCTCCCGCAGGGCTTCCGAGTTCCCAATCGTTTGATCCCGCACAAACAGATATTGGCGGCCCTTCCTAGTATCCAGCTTGAACCGGGGCCCATGGGGAACCTCTTTCCCACTTTCAGCAGCTTTTTCAATCTCCCTATGATCTTGTTTCCTGACCATATGCAAGATAGCGGTGCGCAGCTTGGTAGGTCGGGATTGACCCTGACCCTCTTCGTTAGAGCCTAAGTCCCGAGCATCCGACGTCGAGGTAGGAACCTCCAGTGCCATACTGAGGCTAGAGCCGGGTCTGACTGAAAGATTAGCCTGAGACGGATTCTGATCTAAACCTGCAGAGCTCGGGACCAGAGCATGATCATCCCTGACCTCGACCGCACCTGAAGCAGCCGTTTGCGGATCATGAGAATGCGGAGGCGGGGGCGTGATCGGAGGATGCTCTGCCGGAGGAGGAGAAGGGGGTATGGCAGCAAGGCCTCTAGTCGGTCCCGCTGATGAACTGACTATTGGGTTCTCGAGGACTGGTGGAACATCGACCCCACAAACGAAGGATGTGGAGCCAGTGTTTGCCTTCTAAGCCTTCTTGATTGAAAGCTTGAGAATGGTAACCGCTTTCCTTTTTTGCTGGCCCCCCGACATATTTTTCTTGAGTTTTTTGGTTATTGATGACTTGGACTTCAATCTCTTCGATCCAGACGTAGTTGCAGCAGAACCCGAGGTGATCGTCGGCGCAAACGCTCCCGATGCAAGCTCCTGCAATACAGATCCGGTCAGGCAATTCTGGATATCCCTTAAATCCTGACTCCATACTCTGGCCTGCAACAGTTCAAATCGGGATCTTATATACCCGGCCTCCCTTTTCTCCTGAGGAGCCTGAAGGAAACCCATCACTAGCATACCCAACTTATCATTACACATATCGCAATGGCATGAGGCTCGGGTATGAAAATTCTTAAACTCGGGAAGTCAGGTCGGTTGGAAAATATGGCTAACAGGTATGTTTATGGCGTCGGGATGCCTCCACTGACCACTCACTACTATCATCCTTTATTTCCATCCCTTATTGGAGGTCGGGACGTTGTCACACAATTTCCTCTTAACATACGAGGTTAGGTTATACCGACCCCTATTATCCTTTTGCTCCTAAAGTTTATACGAGAACAGAAGCTCGGCCAAACCTAAGTCTAGGTTCAATTCTTTGTTGATCAGTAGGATCATGGCCAGGATCCTATAAAAATTAGGACCGACTTGAAGGGGGGCCAGACCCAAAGTCGCCAGTGCCAAGAGGAAGAAAGGGTGAATTGGAAACTTTAGAATGGCAAGGTGGAATGAGGAGAGCAATATATCCCCGTCCTTCAGCCCCTCACCAATCCTAAAGTCTTTGTCCCGAGGATAATGTCTAACCTTCACCCCTTCGGGAACCCCGAGGCTCCTAAGTTGAGCGTCATTCCTGTACTTGGCCGGGAGATGGTCAATACAAAAATTCTCCTCTTCCTCAACACCCTGACCCTGATCATTCCCATCATCACCCTCTACAACTCGACCTCTAACATCCTGACTAACTTCTGGTTGGCTAGTCCTAGTGACTCCGGTAATCTCTATGGATGAGGTGCTTACTGAGGCTTCGGGATCAGTGATTGTCAAATCGATGTCTATCAGATGCAGATAACTAACCAACCTAGTGTCATCGCTCCCCGACATATTTGAAGAAAGGTAGAAAAGTGAGAAGAATGACTTACAAAAAGGTAAAGAAGATTCTGGCAGTCCCCCTTGTGTTTTTCTCCGGCAAATGATTTGCAGAAACCGGTAACTGTACCAACAGGCAAAGATAGGTGTGTCCGATCAAACACTTCACAGTAGGGCTCAAAACACTCCACACAGTGAAATACTCAGCCAAGATCACTGAGATTTGCATAAATCGATGAAACAAACTGGGAATTATGTGGATTTGAGTATGGATTTGAGGTTACAGATAAGGCTTGATTATGTTGAAGAGAGAAAGTGATGAAGGAAGAACAGTCCAAAAATGGTGTAAGTGTGGCGTATATGAATTATATAGGATGTACAGGCACGACGTTTCAGCTACCTGAGTCAGGGCATCGGACCGACATGACCCGGCCCATCTCACGCAGACCTAGGTCGTCTCAACCACAAGTTCAAAATTGAAATTGATTGCGACAGCTGCTGCATTAAATGCATCTCCGCGTCATCAGGCACACGTCCCGTGCACCAACTTCAAGGACTTTTTGATGGGCCTCACAATTCTTTCATCTAATGGGGTTATTTAAAACAGGCCCATGAGTTGAAAGAGGGCCTGTTTACATGTGAGTTTTCCCGGCCCATATAAAAAACCCCATCCCTACCAGATCTATCCAAGAAAGGCCCGAGATGATGATCCGACCACTGCACCAACACCATAACCCGACTGACACATCAGTCTGGAGATTCGACCCCCAGGCCCATCTTATGGCCCGACCCGAGGATCAGTCTGGAAGGAACTGGAAGATTCTAGATTAGACTTGCAGCTCAAGATAATAACATAGTATAAGGGACGAAATAGCTGACGTGTAAAGTAAAGATAATATTCCAAAATTGAAAATGTTGCCCTAATGGGCCAAAGGCCCATAGGGAAAATGTATATAATCCAATGAAGAGTAATGAAAAACATCTTTTTGTGTTGTGCAAATTTTGTATCTACAACAGTATTGAAAAAGTACCTTCATGGCAATCTCTGAACTAGTCAATGCCAGCTATTCCCGATTGATCTGTCTCAGTTTCTTTCTGTCCGCGGGAGTCCATATCTGAGAACCCATTGCCCGAAGGGCGATGTCATTGTCAATAGTCTCATGACCCCTGACCAAAAATCCACCACCAGGGAGTGTTATCTTTGGCGCCCAGGGGACGGGTCGCTCCTCCTCAGTTTCAGCCTTAGTGTCCTCCACTATGATCGGGGACAACGATGTTGACAGACGGGGCCTAACTGATCGGTCGGGAAGAATTTCCTCGGATCGGGGATGTCGTGTCCCCGACAGACCAACTTCTCCCTCAATCAATCGGGATTCAGAAACGGGAATGTTCCCTGAAGGAGGAGCGAAGGTTGCTCTAGCAGTACCAGATCCTGAAGGAGGGGGCGGAGTGACCTAAATATTTCCCATCGGAGAAGATAAAGTTACCGGAACATTCTCCACCAATAGTGGAGGATCAGGCCCGGATGGGGGAGTTGGAGTACTTTGCTACCCCTGGCTGTTCTGAACCTCACCCGGTACTGAAGGAATCGCCTGAGGGTCGGGTGCCCGCTTGGCCTTTTTTTTTAGTACAACTTGTGGGATTCTCATCATTTCTATTGACAAGGCATGTAAATTAGAACCCGTCAGGTAATTATTACACATCTTTAGGGGTTGTCCCCAATTTTTAGACTTAAGGAGTTCAAACCGGGATCTGATGTAAGTTTAAGTTTTAAAGTTGTCGGGTGCTCCCAGAAACTCAAGCACATGAAAGCCCAACTTATCATTGCATTGATCGCAATAGCATGACCCCCTATGAAATGGTTTGAAGGAGGGAAATAACGGTCTGTCGAATTCACTAGGGACTTTGAATCCCGATGAGCCAGGATGCCTCCAGTTCCCGCTCACCAGAATCATTCTTTCTTTCCACCCTTTGTTGGAATTTTCAGTGCCATCACAAATCTTCCTCCCGCTCAAAGGAAAAAGATTGTATCGGCCCCTGCAATCCTTCTGGTCCTGTATCTTGTAACAGAACAGGAGCTCGGCCAGACCTAAATCGAGACCTAGCTCCCGATTGATTATCAGGAGCATAGCCAAGATCCTGAAGAAGTTAGGCCCCACCTAAAGCGGAGCCAGACCCAAGGTAGCTAGGGTATAAATGAAGAAAGGTTGAATTGGGAATCTAAGAACCTGAAGGTGGAAGGCCGACAACAGAATCTGATGATCCATGACCCCCTCACATTTCCTGAAATCGTATTTTTTAGGGTAATTCTTAATGATAACCCCATCGGGTATCCCACATTTGACCATTAACCTCTTCAGTATTGTTTCTACCCTATGTGTGGGAGGGAGGGGGTCAGCATAAAATTGATCCCCCAAATTCCCTGCAGCTGGAACCCCAACCGCTGCGACGTTTTGATTGACCTCTGGTGGACTGGACTGAGGGTGAACTAAGAGAAGCATCTGGATCCACAGAAGAGGGGAGGCAATCGCTACCCGACCGAGTATCGTCACTATCAGACATATTGAAAAGAAAGACACGAAAGCTCAAATGAGAGAGCTTACTCTAAGATGAATCCCGAAGAGTTTTCGGACGCTTTCCTGGAAAAGAGAATGGACTCTGGCAATGATAAGCAAAGATCTTAAGTGCAGAGAGTTTTCTGAAAGCTGCAAGTTTTGAAATAGAAAGGACATTCAACATATACAGTGAGTATTTGTAAGGTTCTCTAAAATGCCTGAAAAATCGCGCGCTTGGGAAGCGAAGCGTCACCTCGCTTCATGTGCGCCTCCTCAGCCCCTTTTCGCTAATTGAGGCTATCCGGACCACAAGTTTCAAGTATTCCAATGATTGTATAGCTATCGTATTAATTGGGTCTGTCACGTCATCCCGACAGGGGTACTGTATCTCATTTTCCACTCTATCTTCTCTCTGATGGACCCGATCGCCCGACGACCCATCACAAAGAAGCGGGCTTGTGTAAGTGTGGAAATTGCCCCAAGCCCATTAAAGCCCTTCAAGCATCAGGCCATTAGGATGCTGGCCCAATAAGGTTCTCTCAAGCCCGATAATTAAGCCTATTTCAGTTTGTGCCTATTTGAAGAGTAAAAAAGGCTATGTCATGATGATGTAATCAAGATAGTATTGTCATAATGGGCCTAAAGCCCAAAAGAGAAAATGTATATAAGGATAATCATAATTTAATAAAAGCGAATTTTGTGTTGTGCAAATTTTGACATTTACAGTATGTTGTTTACAAACTATAGTATGCTTTGTTTTCTTAATTAGAATTAAACATGACTTAGTCTAATTTTGAATGGATGCTGTTTTTATTTTCTAAGTCTAAATTTTATTAAATGGAGAACGCTTTGTATAAAGAATGAAAGTAAAAAGTCTTGTTGTTATGATCCGCAAACCATATCTAACAAAAATTAGCAAAAAAATCACATGGTCTCACTCTCCAACTTTTTTCAGAGATAATTTTTCACATATGAGACTCACGATTTGTAAACCATATCTAACATAGATTAAGCTTTATCAATCATTGGGATTGGTCTCACTCAAACTTTTGGGGTAGTTGAGAATGTTTGAGAACAAAGTAGCAAAAGTATAAATAAGATGCCTAAATTTCTGACATATCTCCCACAGAAATAAAAATATATAAATAAGATCCTCTAATTAAAAAAATTGCAAGAAGATTTTGATAAAAAGAAGAAGATATTTATAAAATTAATGTCTTCGAAATAATAATACAAATTATAAAAACGCCCAAAGAATCGATTTGAGAAATTATTTTGTAGACCTAATTCACCACGTCATTATTATATGCCAAGTCAGCCCTCCTTCCAACCCAAAAGAAACTCTCCCACTCCGCCACGCCACCGTCACCCGCTACACCATCACCATCACTATCATCATCCCATCACCATCAACCCCTACCTCCACCTCCACCTCCACGGTCACCGTCACCGCCAAACCCACAACCGCCGCTGTCACAGGCCATCTTTTCTCTCTGTATATGCTTTATCCCAAAACAAATGTTATATGTATATATATATATGTTATATATATCCCAAAACAAATGCTATACGTATGTATATATTTTATATATATGTATATTTATTTAATTTAGAATTGAAGATGAATCCCTCATCCCCGCCAAACTCGCCACCACCGACTCCAGCGCCGGCTTCGTCCTTTGGATCCACTGTATCTTCCGCCCGTTCTCTGGCTCTCTCATGTCTCACTGGAAATTTTTCTCCGGCATCATCAACCTCGCCGTCTTCCCCTTCCTCAATTAGGGTTTTATTCTGTAACTGAAAATATAGCAGTGTGTTTTTGGGGGTGATCAAACGTTATGGTGCTGATGTGGCAATTGAGATTAATGATGTGTTATAAAATTATTGATTTAGTCCGCCATGTACATTTGATGACGTGGTGAACCTAGTACACGCCTATGAAGCACTGACACAAGATATGGACACGATACGATATGGTAAATTTAAAAAAAGTAGGACATGTCACGCCTCCAACACATTTATAAAAATATATATATATTTTTTATATATATATTTTATATTGTACAAATACTTTATTTACCACTTAAATAATGATAATCAAATAAACTTATAAACAAAAATAAATAAATATGTTAAATGAAATGTCTGACATGTTCAAAATTCTTCATTCCACTACCATCTAAGGAATCAAATGCATCTCCTCCAACATCTGACATCTAAGTCTCTCTATCATTATATTGTAAAAAATTTCTTAATTGAAGACAAAAATTGAAATGTACAAATACCAAATATTTGGCTATTTGTGGTGTTTCTCTTTATATAGTGGATAAATGAATAGGTGTTTCAATTCTTCTCACAAGATGAGGATGAACGAAGATGTTCAAGTATCTTCAAAACAAAAGATTGGATTAGAGGTGTTCAAGTTCCATAAATGATCTACCAAATTAGCGATTCCATAAATCTTTTCAAAATACATTTTTGGCGTGTCGAATACACATTTTTGGTGTGTCCGCATGTCCTACACGAGTATGATGACCCTAGACCAAGTGTTCGTGCTTCATAGGTCCAGAAGATCCCAAGAATATTGGCCTTCATGGTCTTCAAGAGTCTGGAGAATCTTCTGACGCCAATCTGGAGGGTTTCGGCCGAGCACCAGGCATGGATCTCATACAGTCTTATCTAACTCGGATTCTGGAGATCCCTATCCCGTCATTTATATGGCTGATCATTCACACCCAATAATTTCTCGTCGATTTATTTACAAGAATATCGCGTGGTTGACAAAGTTACCATTCATTTTCAGATTTACTGTGGGAGAAAGTTAACCCTCTGAAGTAAATATATGGTAACAAAGCAGATAAGACTCATAAGAGCTCCGTCCTTCTGAAAAGTCCAAAGTATGTGCCTCTTGTAACCATTATATCTGTACCTTTTCTGATTCTATACAAGTTTCTAGCTTACTTCCCGGAAAAGATTTGAGCATAAACAATAAAATATTGGTCTTAACTTAAATCACCCTGAAATTAGGAAAAGACCAAGCACCACTCCTAAAAACAGACCTTTCAATCTAAGAACATGCATAAGGATTAAATTTAAATGAACGTTTTGTCATTTAAACCAAAAACGACAAAACCAAAAACTTAAGCTATTAGGTATCGTTGTCTCCCATACGCATCTGATATGAAAAAAGAACCGGTAACATTAGCTTATGGGCAAGGGACATCAACCCAGAGCCCTAACATACAAACTAATGGTATTACATTGTAATTTCTCTCTTCATTTCACACCCAAACATGTTTTTAAACTATATAATTAAAAAAAAAAATTACCCTTTGCTCGGGGCAGTTGTTTACAAAAATGATGGAGATCCATCTCAAGCTGTGTTAACTAGAGTTCCAGTTGTGAATCAACTTTTCTGTAACCAAAGGGAACTACATTCTGCATAACTCAAAATGTAGCTTGAACAGATTACATTATACATTTTTTTTCCTTCATATTACTGTTAAAAAGGGAAAAAAGAAAAAAGTAAAACAAGAAAAACTCATGTTTTTGGCTTTAGATAGTTTATACTTAGACACCTCTGTTAAAAAAGGGGTCATGTATAATTAAATTCTACAGGGAGAGAGATGATTCAGACTTGAGATGATCCACTGACATGCAGTTATGTCTGAAGTTGAACAAAACCACTCTCATCCAAGTCAGTCACCGCGCCTCAATGCCACCACACAATTCGAAATATAGTTGCCTACTCACTCGGGAATATTTAAAGGCAATACCCAAGTGTACCCTCCTGTATCAGGATTTTCCTGTCAAGGGAATAGACTCTCCACTTTCCAAATTTTCCGAATATGGTAATTTCTGAGGTTTGTTCTTCATGAAGGTCTTTCCGTAAAGAGAACCGAAAACTATAACCTGGCCAATGAAACAGAGTAGTTTAATTTGGATTTTGAATATTCAAAACATGAGTGGGTGTGTGCTTGTGCTTGGAAGGACTGAGGTTGGGGCTTACAGCTCCAATGCACTGTTCCCAACTGAGGGGATGGGCAAACCACACGCATGACAGCAGAATGCTCACCAACTATCAACAGAAAAAAAAAAGGGAAAATAAAAAATTAATGGGCACCAACAAATTAGCAATTCAGATGTGAAGAACACAACAATGAAGATCTATAAAGAAACTCATCTTTTACCTGTCTTGTAGTCATTATGGTTGCAAATGTTAGAGCACCAAATGTGCGTATGGTGTAAGAAATGAAGAATTGACTAGCAGTTGCAACCTGCAATGAAAATCAAACACTCGCTATTGTTATTATTTTGGGTTGTCAAAGGGAGATGTCCTTCATGCTTCAGCACGAGGATACAACTGTAATCTTCAGTAAAAGACTCAGAAAGATCACATACGGTGGAGAGCAGTGCAACGTCATATAAACAATCGCTATGGCGGGAAACAAAATCTACTGCCATAAGAAGATGCCCCTGGAATATGAGACCTGAATAAAAACAAAGGCAGCCATCAGAATCGGTAATCAGGCACTAAAATGCAACACACCATGAGAGATACAAAAGATGGGACACATGGAACATTTATTCAAGGAATAACATTAACTTGACTATACAGCTACCCGGGCAAAGAGGATTTTTTACATCAATATAACAAAAAACATGCATTTTAAAAAATCATAATCACATTGTAGGCACCTTCCAAATTAAAGGGAATGGCTACTTCCAATAATGAGTTACCATGTAGCAACCAGAAGATGCAAACTTTTCTACTTTCAAACACAAATAATGTTTTTCTTAACTTGGAGATCTAATCATGTAAGAAAAAAATTTAGGTTATGCCCCTCCAGTAATATCAATGAACCAAGCTTTGGTTCCAAGGCATGTCAGGGAGAGAAAGTTACAGATCGTATTGAGGATCTAAACATTAGGAGGTGGGCAAAAAATAAAAAACACCATTCCACACGAATGAGCCTTTGACTCCAGTGAGGTAGCATTCCACATATCTTCCATGAAATTCCATTAATATTTCAAATCTAGAGTCAAGAAGTTCAAAGCAACGTTAAAAGTTTTGATTCTTCCCCAAAACCTTGGTGACCACATTTCGATACCAAACTGAACTTCAAAGCCTTGATCTTAACATTTAGAAAAGCATTGTGCATACAATGAGTTGATAATAGTAATGAACTACATAACGCGGTCCCATTCATTTGTGAGGCTATTGGGAGTGAACTTCCAAAACATAAAGGGGAAATAATGGTTCAGTCTGTTTCCAGTCTTTAGAGCTAAAACACAGAAAATATTACAAATCGTACAAAAATAACATATTCATAATGCTTCCGCATATAACGTCTATAACATTGTTCTTAAACAACCAGAAAGAAGAAGTACCATTCAAGATACTACTGCGATGACAAAAACCAGATAAATTTCTCAAGGATACAGTAACTATGAGATTCAATTAGATATAGGAAACTTACCAGTCAAGCTGAGTATACAAGAACATAATGTCGTATAGAATATTTGATTGTGTATTTCCATATCATAGCCTTTGAATAGTTTATCCTGGAATGTGCTTGTAAACCCATCAAACCTGATACAATAAAAAAGTGTCAAAATTCATGAACATAACACTTGGAAAAGCAAAATACTAGTACAATGTACAATCCTCAAAGGATGATTAAAACACTGTTGTAATTATATATAAAACTATACAGTTAACAAATAAAACATTTAACAATATACCAAAGCTATTGTAAGCTTCAAACCCAGTTTAAAAACTCTTGCATAATAATTTTCCAAACTTATAAAAGAATAATTTTAACTATTAGCACCTATTAAGCATATAAAATGAACATAAACGAGGCATGAAATAATCATAATGAAAATAATGAAAGGAAATGAGCTAGGAATCAATACCCAAGATAACCAAGCATCAATGAAACGCCCCAAACTGTGCTTTCCCTTCCTCTATTATATGGACTAATGTCACCTGCTGCCTACAATTAAACGCAATATATAAAACGCTCAATTAATGTCACAATCCTCCAGAAGCCAAGGCAAGGGTAACACTTTACCAACAACAACATATAAGTGGACCTTTCAAGACTTTAAATTCACAATATAAATATAGATGTATAGTACATATAAGATATTTATTCTTTCCTTTGTGAAACTTATAGACAATGTTTAGTCACATCCTTTTCCATAAGTTTGTACAATATGTTTCTGTGCATATTTGTATCTTCATTACAACTATGAATGAACAGCAGAATAAAAAAAAAACCATGTGAGGGTCCTCAAAAGACTCCACTTCCTAGATAATTTAATCCAGTTTACCTATGTATTGATAGATAAAAAGGGTCACCAACTATCCCATTTTTCATGGGAAAAATCAACCTCCTTTGGTTTTGCAATTGTTGGCATACATGTAGGAGAAATACATAGTTTATTAATGATGTGATTGGCCGATCTTATATTTTTTGAGACGGCGTATGAGGAGAAAAAAAAAATCACTAATTACAAATTTTCTTTTTCAAATGAATATATGCCCTCACAGAATTCTATTAAAAAAAATTTGTTTAATAATAACTTAATTCTAGTTCTAATAGTATATTAATTCATATGCAATACCATTAATAATCAATTATTCAGCATCGAATCAGATCAGTTCCTCCAAATCTTTTAGTTCTTTAGAGTTAAGTAAGTCACTCCCAGCAACCCCTTGCAGGAAGGACCAAGGTGGCAAGACCAGGTTATGGCCTTTTTAAAGTTAATTATCATAGTAGCAATCCGTACATGGAAACAACAAGCATTAAATTGACATTTATAACCACCCTTTGGAATGTAACGTTTATTGGACATGCGTGGACAGAGACAGCATTGAAACCAGTCAGGTAATACAAGAACAGAGCCATATATTTACCGGGTACAAAATGAATACTGCACACCCGAGCATCACTAGAAAAGCCAACATATAGTCGGGCATCTTGTATCTCTTTTGCATAATAACAGTGCTCCAAATCTGCATGGTTCATAGAAAAAGAACAAATAAAAAAGTGTAATACACAGAGATGGTAATTATAAAATAAAATGTGCGGCAAAGGCATGTCTTCACATACTCAGCAACGTTGTTTTGCATGCCATGCAGAAAAAACAAATTCTCTTTATAGAAAACAGATAGTCAAAACTGATATAATCTACCAATGATTGTCAATGTGTTCTCTGTATCACCAAAAAAATAGTTACGTATAAGCTTAGTTAACAGAATGACTTCTATCGGCCACTATAATGTCTTCCAGTGTCTATCAGAAGAGTTCAATAGAAGGAACTGCGATGGTGGAGGGAAGAAAAAGGTCAGAAATTAAAAATGAGATAAGATTGATAATTGGAATCTCGTGCGCTCTCCAACTACTCATGCAGGTTGATAAATTGAACAAGAGATGAGACTTAAGCTACATTATGCACGATCTAAGCAGTGAGTAACAATAAGTTTGATATGATAGCATCTGAAGATAAAGGGAAAAGAAAGATGAGAGAAACAATAACCTCCAGCATTCTTATCCCAAAAGGAAAAATATACTTGCATAAAGTTGTCTATACCGGTAAACACCAATTCAAGTATGCAAATGCAGAAGCTTAGCATTCAGAAATTTCTAAAGAAAGAGGAAATAAGACTTGCTGTAATTATGATGACTGACGCTTCAGATCGATATCAACAAAGGCTATTCTTTAAGAACAATGAATATTTCAATTTATTGTATCACTAAAAGATCATTGATTTTAAGTCGTCCAAATTCTCAGATTCCAAGATGTTACGACAAACGCAGAGAGCAAAGAACAAATCATGAATCACGACAGACTCCACACAAATAATCTAAAGTTTTATGCAGTTCCGCACAAGTTCTGCTTACGCCTGTGGTGAAGAGCCAACAAAATTTTCTTATTCTTCTTTCTTTCTGTTTTTTTTTTGGTTCGAATATGGTGGTGTTTGGCCTCTTAGAGCACCATGTAATCCACCACCGGGCACATGCAGTAATCCCGTCCCACATGCACTTGGAAATTTTCGAGAAAATTCCCTAGGTAGGCACCAAGGGATTAAAACTCTCAACTTCGATGTGAGGTGAGAGTCTCCGTAGCTAGGCTATCCCCTTGCGGTTGGCAAAATATTTCACTTGCTCTCGCTCTCCCACTCTTTCTTGAGATCTTCAGTGTGTCACTTTGTCCCACTCCAAACCCTAAACACCCTATATACCAGGCTACAGAAGAACAGTAAATAGGATCCTCGATTTGCAAGCAAAACAAAACCAAGGTCAAATTATTTTCCCTGGGGTCAATGCCTCTGAACTACAGAGCTTTATAGGCCTTGGACCACACAATGCTCAGTCTTCAAGTTGCAACCTAAGCGAAAACAAAACTCAGGCCACAAGTTCTTACAGGACTTTATAATTTGAGGACCTCTCTTGGGGTGTTGAAGTTTTGTTGTACTTCTCTTTCAAAAGACAACATAGTTCAGTTGCAAGAAAATTTCACACTACAAATGCAGAAATTTTTTTTTTAATACAAATACCCGACTTTATGAGTTATTTAGAGAAAGCGGGAGAAGAGCTTAGAATGAGGGATTGATAATGTGCATGCATGTGTGCAAGAGAGACAGTAGGGGATAAAAGGTGGTTAGTAGGAGAAACTTGATAGTTGATACCAAAAGCTTAACAAATCCAAATTCTAAAAGGTAGAAAAATAAGGATCAGGTGAGAGTCGGATGTCATGCACCACACCTGAAAACCCACTAGACATAACAAGGGTGGATGACATATGGATGGAATTTCACCTAGCAAAATCTCGAAGCCAGGCCCGGTGCAAGGGGGAACAACTATTACAGTTGACAATCTGTCTGCTAATTTCTGAACGTGGGATGGTGAAAGAAACTTTGAAGCACAGAGAGGCACTAGACATAACAAGGGTCATACCTTAATTAGATAACTAAGGAAATAAGCTGGATAAAGAATTATGACAAGAAGTATCATCTTCTACAGGAAAAAGCACACAAAACAAGAGCAGCATATATAGTATAAAGATGGAAAAAATAAATTAAATAATTATAAGAACAGAAGCTGTGGCAACGAGCAATTAGATTGCACTGACTAACAACGAGCTACAAAACAAAAGAGATTATGTTCACTGGGAAATTAAAAAGGGGCATATACACTGATTATCATTATCAACTAATGGCACTAAAAATTAACTTACCATCACAGGTATCATTTTGGCACATTTTGCAAGTGTCTGAACAGGAAAGCTGACATATTTAAGGGCCTGGAATAATCAGTTGGGTGAAATTAGTGAAACACTATATCACTGCTTGTCAACAATGAAGCAAACTCTTTCTAATCAAAGTTCTAATAGAACTGAACAAATGGACTTTCTTCTCTCTGAAAAGTCATTGTAAGAAACATTAAAAATACCGAGTTTACCTCATACTGGCATGTTGTGGTTAGGATGTTTGTTATTGATACAAGGCAATACTTATAAACTGGAGCAACAGGGTCCAGTGCTTTTTTACTTGCCTAGAGAAGAAAAAATATTGATATAATAAAAATTGTGTTTAAGAATGACATTCCAGTTGTAGGTCAACTCTTATTAAAGTGCAGTGTGTGTAGTGCGGAGTACAACTTATGGGGCATACAAAAATTAAACCATTACCAGTAAAGAGCCAGCAGAGACCGCTGATGTTGTAATGCGATTGCAGAAAACAAGGAATAATGAGTACTTAAAAAATTCTTTGTTTGGTCCATATGGAACTCTCATGATTTTCTCCTGCAAGATATGAATTCCAATAATGTATGTACAAGATATGGCAGAAGTGCTGGCATACTGAGAATACTATACCAGCCAAGCAAAAACTAAATAAATTGAGAATGAAGAGCAATTTGAACAACAATAAAAAAAAACCCATTGAAGTCAGTTAAACTCCAAGAGATTGATGTTATGAGGACACAGCGTGTCATGTGTAATTATGTGCCTAAGAGCAAACTTCCAAAACCAAATCTATAGGGATAGCGCTTAATGTTAGTATTTTTGAATACTCTTCTTTATTGTAGGCAAATGTGGTCTCTTTATGTAATGTAGGATATTTAACTGGGGCATTTTTCTTGTTTCGAAGCAATGGTGTTACGAAAGGAATATAGTAAGAAAGTTTTGTATACAAGTATACCATAAACTTGAACTATCAAATATGCTTGAATTGCTTAATAGGTGCACTTCTGAGCAAGCATGTAGGACATACACCTTAATAGGTGACAAACCATGTAACATGTCAGAACAAACATCTACCATATTTATAGCACGAATTGCATAACCACATCTCAACCACCATTTATATGTAAGTTCAATGAAAAAAATTCTAAAAATTTAAACGCATTGGAGGAATGTTTATTACTATGTCTTTTCCATTCTATATTGATGACCCCCATTGCTTTGCCCACCATATGTTGTTTTGCACCAGAGTGAACTCTCGCACAAGCTCGTAGCTCATTAGAAACACAATATAAAAATAAAAAAAAATCCAACAAAGCAAGACAAAAATGAAAACATAAAACAAAAAATTCAACAGCTGGTGACACATAGCACATAACAACAAATCAGAAAGCTATATATCCCATCATACACTCGTAATTTAACTCATGAACCAGTTCAGAGAGCCTAAGTGTGTAACATAGTCGGACACAAGAGGAAATGGGACATGTGAGACAAATGTCATTTGACAGTTGAATGCCTATAATGAATAAATATATGTACACATTAGTGTACACCTACACAAGAAGCATGAAGAACAAAAAACAAGGAACAGATTCCATCATCACTAGTATGTCACCTGGGGTACCTTTCCCATATGCTTTTACATGAAATGACTATATCAAACAGGTGAGCAAGTACCCTGCCAGAAAACCTAAAATATAAATACTCTTCATTCTGACCAAAGATATAGAAGAAAAATAAGAAAAAAATCTCAAATGCTTTCAGAGACAAATGTTTCCACTCGGGAAGAGTGAGTTCCCCTTATTGTAAGTAAAGAAAATGAATGATCAAGCAATATGATCAAAGCCAACTCTTCAACCTTTTCAAAACCTAGCCCAAATAGAGGCACATTGTAAGGTGCAAATGCTCCTGTGCATCTTTATGCATCTTAAGGATCCTCATGGCATGCTCCAGCCCTGAAGTGGCGACTACAAGAAATTATCTACATGATAAAATATGTATCACAAACACTAAGGGAAATAAAGTTTTGATTGGAATATGAATCAAACCAATCCCTCAGTCTATTAGTGAACCATCTCTCTAGGGATTGTGAAACAAAAGCTGATTGTAGAGATATATCTCATCGACTGGAAACCTCACATGATTATCGCATTGATTTCTACAGTGGTGAACTCAATGGAATCAGTTATAGTGATCCTACTACAGTGAAAAATATGCTAGACGTGCTCAATTAGGTGAATTTTTTTAAAATAGTCTATTTCTCTCCATTATTAGCTTCGGGCTCGAAACTGAGAGGGGGCTTATGGAGATAGAAGACAGGGCTTACCCAAGTCCGAGTAGCCATGCTAAATGGTGATTCAACATAGATCATGAAGGACGAATACTCGGTTTTTAACTGAGAGCCGTACAATGACTGATTTTTGTATTGGATTACAAATTGATATTCTTCAAATTCTCCATTGATACGACATGCTATTTTTTCCATTCATTCCCTTTCAGGATCAGTCGTGGTCTTCAAAACTTGAATACCAAAATAAGCCCCTTTCTTGTATCATATAGAAGTACTAAAGCTTGAAAACAATAACAAAGGATTCTCCACCCAAAACCCCTTTCTAGTACAATTTTGATCCTCAAATACCCACTCTGGCTTTAACATACAACCTTATCGACGTAGCAAAAGTGAGAGAGAGAACAAAACAAACGCATAGAACACACTAGAGGTTACATAAAAAATTTAGATTCACTAAGTGAATTAATAAACCGTACCCAATAATAAAAGTAATCCTAAATGCACAAGGTAGACTACAATAAACTCCTGATATCATTATTAGCACAACCAAATAACACTTATTGTTGTTTTTTCCTTAGTAACCAACAGAAAGGCCCGGTAAAAGTTGGAATACAAATAATAAGTTGCTAAAAACCAATCCTAAAACAATACAGTTCTAATATTCTCCATAACAAACAAACTCAACTGCTATAAGACAAAAATTAGCTAAAAATTAAATATAAGAATTCTGTAGAAGAGAATCACAAGATTATAATAAAAATAACAGATATAATTCAGCTCGTGTGCTATGTCTTGCATCAAATTAAAAAATTAGTGTACATGTAGTGAATTTAATCAAATTTCATTTAAAAAAAAATCGAATGAGATCATTCAAATCGAAACTAATTAATTCGAGAAATTAGGAGAAATAGATGAAATTGATGTACCTGTAAAACGCCATAGATGAGGAGAGTAGACATGATCCCAACGACAGCGAAAACCCCTTTCCATACCCTGTTATCTTTCAATGCCAGTGACGGTGGTTCCGCCATATCCCATCCACCGCCTCTCTTCCCCAATCCACTCACAGCATCTATATACATCACCAATTCGTAAACATTAATCAAATACACACACATATATGGTGTATCGATATGTGAAAAGAAGACAAATCAACAAAACACATACACACACATATATATATAAGGACTTACACCAGAGGAACAAATCGATTATCGCGGGTACTCGAAGCTCAGATCACCAAGAAACTAACCGCCGGTTGATGTAGGGCACAGACCGAAAATTTGTGATCGAAGACCTTAGGGGAAATATATGTAATGTGTGTCTATATATAGAGAGAGAGGAGGAAATGTTAGAGAGAGAAAGGTAAAGAAGCTGAGGGATGAGAGAGAGAGAAGAGTGTTTTAAAGTCATAGAGATCGTCGTGAGTTTTAGTGACTCGGTTTCGCCGGCGACTTTGTCTCTCTTTCTAGGTTTTGTCAATCGTTCCATTGCCGAGGCCACGTCAGCGTCCAGCTACGAGATGTGGGTCCCACTCTTGGATTAGATGATATTTCATTGGTTTTGGACCAAAAAGTTAGTTTTTTGGTCTAGTTCTGTTGATTTGGTCAACGGAATTTTATTGAAATACGCAAATTATAGGGTTTTGTGATTTATTAGGTCACATTTCTGATTACGTTTTAATCACGGTGTCAGAGAATAATAGAAGGAGCTATCTGGATTTTGTTAATCTAAAAACTAGTTTTCGATATCTATTTAATTTTTATATAACAGTTGAAAATTCAGTTAATGATGTCTGATATAAGGTTGAATGATATTTACAAAAATTGGTTTTAAAGTTTGGAGACTTCTAATCTTAAATTGATGTGCAATAATTAATCATTGTTAAAAAAAAAAAAAAAAATGAGATGGTGACAGTCTGCTATATATATATATATATATATATTTGAGATGGTGACAGCACATACAAATCAAGGCCTTGATATCATCGTTTTACCACTATTGCCGATAATATATATATATAACAATTTACAAAAGTTTGAATAAGTTTTTATTTATAACCATATTTAAAAAATAAATAAATCAGTGTTTAATTTTTTATTGAATACAGATTTATCCAAGATTCCGTTCGGTTCCGCGAAATTACAATTGCATTGGAATGAAAATGTGATGGTATTTTAATTTCATAAATACAATTTAAATTCATTGTTCGGATAAATTTTGAATAAATTCATTGTTCTGATAAATTTTATAATTGAAGTGTAATTGACTTTTAATTTTATACTTAAATATTTGAATGTAAAATATTATAAATTATTCTCACCACAGCAAAAAAGATATTAGTATTTTAATATTTAGTGATCTTGGCCTATTTAAATGATTTCTGTAAGGATTGTGTTATTATGATTTATTTGCTGCAGTCCCAGCCGACCAAGACTTTCACACTTCTTGTAATATCAGTCTGATAGATGTTCTCTTATAAACATATTACATATGTCTGTCCAATTTATTTAATTATTAACAACATTATTCATGGATTGTTCTATTCATAATATTTTTGGAAAGTGTTGATGTAGTTCAGACGATTTTGTTTTATGATTTGTAACATTTTTATTAAAAAATATATTTTCTGATTCATAACATATTTGAAAGGCGGTAATATTATTTTATCAATATTTTTTATTTAAAACTTCAGACCGTAAATCATGATTAACATGTGACATTTCATTCCGAGACCATGATCAATCGAATCGAATTCATTATCCTCAGGTGACTAAGACAAAAGTTGTGATCTTCAAAATAAAAATAAAAATGTACATTTCACTATAGATTGTGTTTTACAAGATACAAAAATTGTTCCCATCGCAGCAAACAAGAGGCTGTGGGATTGCTCAAATGTTGCAAACGTACCACTAATTAGCTTCAATTCTATTTTCATATCCGAAACCACACTTTTCAAAATTAATAATGTCATCCTGGTTGGCAGTATCATCGTTCATAATACCTTAAAAAAGTATCGATACTATTATGAAGTACCAAAATATAGTTACACTGAAACCATGTCAACTATATATATAAATGCATGTACCAAAAATGTAATCCCATGGATGGAACCAATCAATTGGCATTCTCTGGACTTGCTCTAACTGAAGAATTCTCCAAAATCTGCAAATGAAGAACCTGATACTGTGCCAATCTTTCCCTAAGAAAATCTTCCCTCCTCATAGCCTCCAACATAGTGTACATGGAAACCGAATATTCGCTGTCGTGTTCCGGTGTCAGACCGCAGATTTGAGACCTGCACAGAGGGCAGGACGAGTGGTTCTGAAACCAAGTGTCAATGCAGGAGGCATGGAAGGCATGAGAACAGTAAGGCAAGTGTTTCAGACACTCCCCTTCCTCGAATTCGCCTAAGCAAACCGCACATTCCGTGTTGCGTTCGCCTAATTCTTCTTCGTTACTCTTCTTCTTGAACTGAGTAATGGGGAGGGAATGTGTGATGAATGAGTCAAGCCCGCGACTCTGGAAGTCTAAAGAGGGATCTTGAGCCTGGTTCTCGATCAGAACCCGCCTCTGTCCTCGGGTTCTTGAGAAAATTTTCGATAGCGTCCCGTAGCATTGTTGACATATTTGGTTGAAGTTGACTAAAAGGAAGATGATGCAAGTAGAAGCCACAAGGGCAATCACCACTATGTTCATTAGGATTCAGTGGCATGCTAGATTGGAGTTGTTGATGTGATTAAAATGGCAAATTAAGATCTTAATTGTCGAGGCTGATCGGAGGCGAATATTTCTGAAAACTGATATCGATGTTACTAAGAATGATGTGTAGCAACATATATAAATTTGAGGTTGGTGATATTTCTAAGGATGATTTATAGCAACTAGCATGAGCTGACAAATGGGGTATTAATTTTGAAATTTAGCTATCTGTTTTATTGTTTAACTTGATGATAACAATGGTTTAACTGATGAAACTTATGCTCTGGTAGGCTGACTTTGGACTTGTTAAAGCTATGCTTTTCTTTGCATATCTTATTTCTGATTTAAAAAATTCTTTGTCATCATTGAATTTATTCAGAACATTCATGGTTTTTGCTAGAAATGTGTGCAGTGAGGTCAAACAACGCTCAGGTATACATTCAGATATTGATACATAAATTGAATTTATATATATATATATATATATGGTATGGATGCACACCTAGTTGTATATGTAGGTGCATATATACAAGGTTGCGTGTATATTTGTACCCTTTGCGTTTTCTCATAGGTGTGAAAGCAAACAAAATCCTCTCTAGTGCACTGTAGAGTCAAGAAATCATTCATGAGGCACCAAACAACTTTTCTGAACATATAATTTTTCTTTCATTCATGAGCATGTATCCAAAACAACAAAATTTTAGAGGAGGAACAGTAAAATCCCATTATGGACACAATGTTGTCCATGCTACGTTCATTTAAAAACTTAGATAATAGAAAAAGAAAAAGAAAAAGAAAAAAAAAGGAAAATGATAAAAAAAAAAAAAAAAAAAAAAAAACAAAGAGTTACCATTGAATTTCTTGCTTAAACCTAATTTGGCCAATTCTACCCTTCTATTATTCCATGAATATCACAATTTCACCATGCTCATACCAAAAACGGAATGATGATACTTTCTAAATTCATCTTTCACTGTAGAAGAATGATTCTAAGTACGAAAAGTCACTAAAATAATAACTCTCAAATTGTAGTTGCATATGACGAACACTCGTCAAATCCTTTAAAAGGTTGAAGTAAAATGGTTTAATATGTGTAACTTATTTAAATAAGATCTTGAATAACAGACCCCTAAATGGGCATAATTGAAGTGTATCTAGACTCTCTACGAGCTTTGGGCCAGAAAGGCCCAATTATCAAGTAACACTGAGAATTGTATGCATCAACTAAATTTGGTTGCTTATCAATTTCTGAGAAACATTATGTATATTTTTGCCTTTCGGGTGCATATGTGGACTTTATGATCATGTCAAACCCTAGCTACCATTTGGGATAAGTGAAGCCCACAATATTTGGCCCATAATGTAATCCCAAATTTGAGCAGGTATTACCCCAAATAGAGATGATAATGGGCCGGGTATGAAACAGGTTCGTCTATATCCATCACCGTCCAGTTTAATTTTTTAACATATTATACCCTTCATGGGTTTATCACGAATTGTTATTTTATAAATTATACCCGCCCCATTAACAATTTATTACACCCGTGCTTGCCCCGCCCCGCCCCATTAACACTTAATTCTCAGTGTCATCTTCATCATCGACAAAAGAGTTTTATATACAAAAAAAATAAAAAAATAAAAAATAACACTATAAATATACATATTTTTTACTTTCAAATCATTCAAGAATCGAACTCTCTTTTAATTTTTCTTTTATTTGTATATACTATGCGACTCGTTTCTTCTTGTTCTTAGATGTTGAGTCCCATGAAAAAAAGATGAGTATTAACTGATAAAGTATTTAGGATTTATAAAAAATCTTACATATAATAAGTAAAAAAATAAGATCAAATTAATATAAACAGGGCGGGGCGGGTTATAGCGGATATTTAACAAAACTCGTACCCGCCCCATAACCCTTGACGAGTTTAATTTTTTTTATCAAACTCGCCCCTACAAAAGAAAAAGAGACGGAGCTCTGACAGGGCAGTACAAATTGTCATTCTTAACCAAAAAGGTAAATAAATAAATAACATTAGTGTCATGTTTATGACACGCTATATAAAATTAGATTTGGGATGTACTTTAGTATATACTGGGGTACATTCTCATAATGCAATACACACATATTTATTATATACTTCGGTTGACTAGTTTTAATTTTGATTTAATCTGTGGCTGTAAATGAAATATTGAAATTTGATCTTGTTTTACCCAATTTGGCCAGAATGAGTGGATTCAGATTGTGGTTGGACTGATTGATAGATCTAAATGCAGCCATATTCCTCTATACAAAAACCCTTTAAAACAAAATTTCATATAAATAATGACAACAATGAATTGATCTTTGTCCTCAACCAGCCCATTCAACCGCCCAAATTAAAATAATTATGAGATAAGATTATATATAAATATATGTATATTATGTATATACCCACACATGTAGAGAGAGATTCCTTTTTGGTCATATGGTACTGATCAATTATATTCCTGGACAAGATTAGTAGACTGATGATAATTTAGATTAACTATTATAAGCTTGGTTTGATTTACGAATATTAAATTGTGGTCATTATTGAAATGAGAAGAGAATGCTAAGGAAGTGGTGTGACTAGGTCGTGTGCTAAATAATATTTTACAATTGTATAAAAACAGAGCAAAAAATCCAGCATTTGACACGTAACCAATTAATTAGATTATTCAATGAGCTTTAACAACTCATCATTTTGATTAGTTAAATATTTACAACTAAGCATCTAGATTGTTCTTTCAAAGAACAAACCAAGAATTAGTTAGAGCACGATTTACTAAATTATTATTAATAAATAGATATGAGATGGAGCGCATATTTGTTTAGGAAAAGATTGATTGAGTGACTGTGCTTTGTTCGTTGATACATTCACCAAAACAATTATGGTTGAAACCATTCAGGAGTGTTCAACCAGTTCGATTTTGGTTCGGTCGAAATTAATTTTTTGGTTCCTAAAATTTTGGAATCGGAACCAAAAATGCAAGGAACCGAATCCAGTTCTGATTTCTTTTTTTTTTTGTTAAATAAAAACACTCAATATTAAAAGACAATATAATTATAAACTAGAGTATTTTAACTATTACAAATTCAAAATTAAATGTATAATTAATTGAATGAAAATAACTATATCAAAATATTACATTCCTAAAGTTACAAATTAAAATTATCATTTAATAATTAAACAAATATTTGCATTTGAAAGTTAATAATCAAACAAACATTTAACAATAAAAAAAACATTATATTATAACCGGTTCAAGTTCCAACACATTAATTACTATGAGACTATGGCTATGAACCTAAGATATAATTTATTTTTATTTTTTTAAAAAAAAGCTTTGATTCGAATTTGATTCCGCAGGTTAAAAACCAAAACCTAACTAAAATTTTTCGATTTTTAAAATTTTGAAACCGAACCCAACCTTATGAAATCAAACCCAACCACCGGTTCGAATTTGTTCATGAAGACCCTTGCATTCACATGAACAAAAGGGAGACCTTTGACAGTTGGATTTTAGACATTTTGTTACTATTCAATGTTTGTAGACTAGATTTACTTGTGTACCGTGTAGGACTGACAATTTGTGTCAACAAGTCGACTCACGGGTCAATAGGGCAATCTGATACTAGTTGACACGAAAATCAAACATTTTAAATATGATACAATCCAACACGAAAAGTAAAAAATAAAAAATAAATATGAAATTGAATTTGAATTTGACACAATTCAATAATAGTTTATTAATGTATTTCAATCTATGATCAATTAGAGAATAGAAAAAATCAGCAAATAAATATAACAATAAATATAATCGTGTCAAACGGGTTAATTCATGTCAGAAATTGTCAGCTCTAATACCGTGTGTGTTATTTTTCTTTTGGCGTGGAGAGAAAGTATAATGATTATAGCATATATATATATATGTGTGTGTGTGACAGTAATACAACGCCAATATGATATGAATTAAAAAAATTTAGAATTCAACATAAACGAGTTTGGATTATATGTTTAAATAATCGGTGACGTTTGTGTTAACATGTTAATTTGACATGTATAATTAATAAATATGTTGTATTTTGGTCGAGCCATTTAACAAAATATCCATACATAATTCAACCCGAGAAGAACCCGAATTACCAACCCCAATATACCTACCTCTAAGTGTTTGTTTAGTCAAACGATGTGGTGTTGGTTTTTTATTTTGGTTTGGTTGGAGTTGGGTTGGTTGGAGTTGGTGTGGTTTTATTTTGGTTTCAAACCATGTTTGGTGCAGATGGTTTTGGTGTGAGAAAAAGTAATAATGAAAAACCAAACCATGTTTGGTAGAGTTGGTATGAGTTGAAATTCTGAATATTAATATATTAAAATATATTAATATATGGGTTTCACATTTTATTTATTAATAAATATTAATATATATTAATATTATAATATATTAATATATTGATATTATAATATTAATATATTAATATTAATATTATAATATTAAAATATATTAATATTAATATATTAAAATATACTATATATTAAAAATGATATATATATATAATATATATATTTCGGAATGCTACAGTGTTGCTACAGTAGCCGCACCAAACCAAAACCATAAAAAATGATGGTTCCAAATTCCTTCACAAAGTTGGCACCATGGAGTTGCTACAGTGTTGGTACCAAATTTCCACTTGCGTTTGGTAACGGTGCGGTGTGGTGTTAGTTTTTGGTTTTGGTTTGGGTTGGGTTGGATTTGGTTTGATGTAGTTTTATTTTGATTTCAAACCATGTTTGGTGTAGATGGTTTTAGTGTGAGAAAAAGTGATGCTAAAAAATCAAACCATGTTTGGTATAGTTGGTATGGGTTGAAATTCTGAAACCAAACCATGTTTGGTAACTTGGAATGGTTTCACATTTTATTTATAAATATTAAAATTTATAATATTAAAATATATTTAATATTAATATATATTAATATATTAATTTTTAGGAAAGATAATAAAACTATAATATTAAAATATATTAAATTTCCAAATATATATTTTAATATTAAAATATTATTAATATGTTAATATTAATATATTAATTTTTAGGAAAGATAATAAAATTATAATATTAAAATAACTTCCAAAAATATATTTTAATATTAATATATTAATATATATTAATATTAATATATTTTAATATATTAATTTTTAGGAAAGATAATAAAACTATAATATTAAAATATATTAAATTTCCAAAAATATATTAATATTTTTAATATTAATATATTTCCATATATATTTTAATATTAATATAATTTTCAAAAATATATTTTAATATTAATATAAATATATTAATATGGTGTAACTATTTGGTTTTGGTTTGGGGTGAAATGGTGCAACCATTTGGTTTTGGTTTGGGTTGCTACAGTACCGCACCACCAAAAACCATCTCATTAGATGGTTCCAAAATCATGGGTTGGTACCATTGGTTTGGTACTGTTGAACCAACATCAATCCTAACAAACATGGGTTGGTACCACCATTTCGTACCAAAACCAAAAAACTGGTATAAAAACCAGTTACCCAAAATTTTGACTCCATTCCCTATACCAAACATGCACTAAGTAATTGAAACTCTTATTAGAACAAGCAACTTGCCACTTACACACAACACTTTTTTAAAAAAACTTAAAACTATCAAGTAATGCTAGTTGCGATTTGACCAATCTGGTAAACATCTTAACATAATTTTACTCTAACTCGTTCTTGTTCCGAGCCAATCTATCATTTTGGGGGTGACACCATGACTCCTGTAGCTAGGACACTTGGCATGACATCTGAATAAGTATTAGACTCGTAATACTAATTGTAATGTGGCGGTATATCCAAAAATTTAAATTATTATTATAGTAACACCCGCTCCATATCCAAAGTAGACATGAAACAAACCTCCAACTAATACCCTTTTATATATCTTGATTCACTTATTAGAGTTACAAATTTGTGCTGGAGAGTGATTACATTTTGTCTTTGTCCGCGTAGGTTTAGAAAATTGTGGGTTGGAGAGAGAGATCGGAAGGCTCTTTTAAAGTTTTAATTCTAGGGTTAATTTCACTAAACTTTCATATACTATTGAATTTAATCAACTAACCTCTCATATGTCCGGATTATTCCCTGTACATTTCAATTTTATCACCTTATTCCATCACTCTCACATTTCAGTCAAAATACCCAAATTACCCTTAATGTATATATTTTGAAAAATATATATATATTTGAAAAAAGTATATATATTTTGAAAAAAAATATTAATTTTGAAATATATATATTTCGAAAAAATATATTATTTTTCCGAAACATATATATTTTTTTGAAATATTTATTTTTTTCCAAAATATATATTATTTTCTTAAATATATATATATATATTTTTCCGAAATGTATACATTGAGGGTAGTTTAGGTATTTTGACTGAAATGTGAGGATGAGGGGGCAAGGTGATGAAATTGAAAAGTATAGAGGACAATCCGAACATAGGAGGAAGTAATTGATTAAATTCAATAGTATAAGGAAATTTACTGAAATTAACCATTGATTCTACTGTGGTCCGTCATGTATCATAAACTGTGTTACAACTTGATATACTTTGAACTAGAAGAGATACATATAAAAACCATAAAGCACAACAAATTGTAGAATTATTGTAAAGGTCTAACCCTCAAAGACAATTTTTCTATGACCTAAATTCTAAGGAGATCGTCATTTGAGGGTGTTACACGAACCGGCCTCACAACTCGTATAATATTAAATCACGGTACATATTAACTAAGATTCGAACCCACGCTATAGAACTTAGCTACCGTAGATCAAAATTTTAGAAGGTCCGTTCATGCCAACTGTGTTATGCCCCGTGGGAGCAAATTATAAAATTATAATTAGCTACATTGACAACTAATTATTGAAGCAAGTGACTTTCAACACTCTAAGATGCTTTGTAAGATTAATTTAACCATGTTGGAAGAACTTATCTTACTTTAAAGGGCTAGTGCATTAAACCCCTCTTATTTCTTTATTTTCATAATTAATTTTCCTGAACTAAGCATTACCCTCTAAATTATTTAAGTATTGCATTTAATTCCATTATGTCATAACACCGTTGATTAAAATTAGGGTAATTTGCACCCATATCTCCTGAGATTTTGGTCAATTGCACTCGCCCCCTGAGATTTTATTTTCCTTGTAATGACACCCCCTGAAGAGGTGAAGACCCTATGAAATGACTCTTGTGCCCTTCTGTAAAAGACATGTAGACTAAATTAATGGACCAAACAACTCTTAAGCTCAATTTCAAAAAAAATTCAAGTATTTTGGATACAATGATTTTTGAAATATTATCACATTTATTTAAAAAAAAAAATTTTAATTGTCATTTTTGTAATATAGGCCCCAAAAGTTATCGTTTTTTATTTTTTTTCCTAAAATTAATATTATGACATTTTACATTAAATAATAATAATACACTTTATTTATGATTATAATTTTTTTTTTTTGTATTTTAGAAGGTGATACATGTATAAACTTAATTTAATATTTATTAATATTCTTTGTTTATAATTTATTATTCTTTGTGTAAAATTAATTTAAGCCCTTACACTGTAAAATAATAACAAACTTTACTTATTGTATTTTTTTATATTTTTATAAAAATATGACAAATGGTTTATTATTTATTAATTTTTTTGTAAAGTTAATTTAAGCCCTTAAACTTTAAATAATGACAAATTTTACTTATTATAATTTTTTATATTGTAAAAAGTGATAATGAATCGAAATATTAGACAGTCATTGTGTTTTTTATTAGTAGTATGTAGATAAATAGATAAATATATACAAATTTCTGTATTTTAAGTTATATTATTTTTTCTTGCCGAAATATATTTGTCTTATAACTTTACTCTATATCTTATGAAATATCCATTAAAGTTACATTTCAATTAATATATATTAATTAATATATATATATTTTAAAAAATATGAAAATATTTATAATAATAGTTGTTATACATATATATACATTATAGAGTTTTCATCTTGGGGTATGGAGGTAATTTTACCACCTAGATATTTGTTTTATGAAATAAGGGAGACAACACAAGGGCATTCTAGTCATTTCTCCCATTCGGGAGTGTCATTGCAAGGAAAATAAAATCTCAGAGGGCGAGTGCGATTGATCAAAATTTCATGGGATCTGAGTGCAAATTACTCTAATTGTAACTAACGGTGTTATGACGGGAGGGAGTGAATTGTCAAAATCGTGATAGTTTGGGGGGTTTACTGTCAAAAACATAATTCAGGGAATTAGTTGAGAGAAAGAAGAAAGAAGAGGGGTTTAATGCACTTAACCCTACTTTAAATTTGCCTTTTCTCAAATAAAAAATTCTTATTTTTACGTCATCATAAGTTTACGATTGACTCAATGGTGCAATTACGGAATTGTCCACTATTATATTGATCTTTGATCAAATAAATCATTCACCATACTAGTAGTTCGATCATAATTTGATGGTGATTTGCATCTTTATATATGTCAACCTTTTTTAGTGAAAATTTATACAGGATTCAATATTTAATCTAATGTGTTATCACAGTATAATATTAATTTTTATGTTACATGACTGTCTTTATCAAATTAATAATCTATTGTTATCAATTACGGAATAGAACCATGATATTGATGCATATCCTAAAATCACGAATTGACGGATACTTTTAGGTAAATTATAAACAAAAAACAGTAAAAATATAATGAGATCATTTAATTTATATTGTCTTAATTTCGAAAAAAATTTGTCGTTTTAAAAATTATGATTTTCAAGTCAAATGGTATAAAAATCACTCTTTTTATGATGGACGGTGCCATAGATGTAGACTTAAACATGAGTCGACTTATATATATATATATATATTGTCTCTATCGTTGTCTTTTTCAACTAATGTTATTCAAAATAAAATTCTATTGAAATTAATTATTTGAAGTAATAAGAAGATATTGAACCATTTCATAGCAACCCAACTCCATGGATTGAGCACAGTGATACAATGTCAATTCAATAACTAATGTACATAATTGTTTTTTTTCTTTGTCTATGATTTGTTATTCCTTTAAAAAATATAAAAATAATAATTTAAGTAGAAAAAAAGGGATAAATCTATCATGGTTTGAATGATAATATCTCTTAGATGGACTTTGGAAGTAAAATTTAGGATTAATTACAACGACACCCCCTGAGGTTTGTAACAATTACAGGCAGATTCAACATTTGGCAAGTGCACTCCACTTGCCCCTGAGATTTGATAAATTGAACAAAGAACACCAAAATGCCTAACATTGACTATATTTCCATTCTCTCAATATGTATAAATATTTGATTTGATTTGATTATTTGATTTAATTAGTTGGGTGAATTATAATTTGGCAAAATATATAAAATTTGAAAAAATATATTTAAAATTTGGCAAAAATTCGAAAAATATATATATTAAATTTTGAAAATTATTATAAAATTCGAAAAATATAAAATTCGAAATATATATATATATAATTATAAACAAATATATAAAATTCGTAAAAAATATATAAACAATTTTTTTAAAAAATATAAAATTCTAAAACAAATATAAATTTTTAAAAAATATATAAATTTTGAAAAACATATACTATAAAATTCAAAAATAATATATAGTGCCAAGAAAAAAAATATAAATTTATGTGAAGATTAAAACATCATTGTAATGAAAAATTGGAACTTGGTGTCATTGATAAATGTTAGGGTCCACAACAACTGTAGCACTTACCCAAAAGTTCATGGCATTTCACCATTTATTTAGTCTAAAATCTTATTATTAAGCTTCATTTATTTAGTCTAAAATCTTATTATTAAGCTCCAAGGTTTTAGACTAAATAAATGAAGCTTAATAATAAGGTTTTAATCTTCACATAAATTCACATAAATTTAAATTGGATCTTAATAATAAGGTTTTAAACTAAATAAATAGTGAAATGCCATGACCTTTTGGGTAAATGCTACAGTTGTTGTGGACCCTAACATTTATCAATGACACTAAGTTCCAATTTTTCATTACAATGATGTTTTAATCTTCACATAAATTTATATTTTTTCGAAATTATATTATTTTCGAATTTTACATTTTTTTCTTGGCACTATATATTATTTTTGAATTTTGTAGTATATGTTTTTCAAAAGTTATATCTTTTTTCAAAATTTATATTTATTTTTGAAATTTATATATTTTCAAAAATATATATATATTTTTCGAATTTTATATATATTTTTACAAATTTTATATATTTTTATATGTTTTTTTCAAAATTTTATATATTTTTCAAATTTTATATTTATTTTTGAATTTTATAATATTTTTCAAAATTTAATATATATTTTTTACTGAATTTTAAATATATTGTTTCGAATTTTATATATTTTGCCAAATTATAATTCACCCTACTAATTAAATCAAATAATCAAATCAAATTAAATGTTTATACATATTGAGAGAAAGGTAATATAATCAAAGTTAGACATTTGGGTATTCTTTGTTCAATTTATCAAACCTTAGGAGCAAGTGGAGTGCACTTGCCAAATGTTAAATCTGCCTATAATTATTGCAAACATCAAGAGGTGTTGTTGTAATTAACCCTAAAATTTAATTATAGTTGGACCGATATATACATGAGAGTGGTGCCACCACACCTAACCCCCCGATGGTCCTCATCACACTCTATAAACAATCCACTGGTCGGTTCAATACAATCATTGGTGGGACCCACCTTCAATCTTCTGGTCGGTTCGATTTAGCTTCACCAAACCAATCTCAACGGCCCACATCATCCTTCCTACCACGTGTCCATACCAGAACAAATCGGAGGCCCGCCTAATAGACAGTGACAATTGGCTTCCACTTTGGCTCTCCTGATTTCACGTTAAAAAAGTGCTATTACCGGTTTGTCACCGGCTGTTCCAGTAACATTAGACCTATATGGCTATATATATATATAACAGTCATTAGAAATAAGCACTACAACAATTAAGTAATTAGCCAAAAGAAAGAGCAACAAATAGTCTTCCTAAGCTACAACTTTCTTAGGAAAATTTAATATAAATTTTTTTTTTTTTTGAGAAAAATAAAATGCCGATTTCCAGAATTGCCATCGGAAGCCCAGGCGAAGCTAGTCAGCCAGACGCTCTCAAAGCCGGGCTTGCTGAGTTCATTTCCATGCTCATTTTTGTTTTCGCTGGCGAAGGCTCGGGAATGGCTTTCAGTAAGTATTTTTTTTTTTGAAAAGACTTTCAGTAATAAACATTTATTGATGTACATTTTTAAAATGTGACTATGAATTAATTTGAATTGGTGCGTTTTGGCAGATAAGCTCACTGACAATGGCTCGACAACGCCGGCTGGCCTTGTTGCGGCCGCATTAGCTCATGGCTTCGCACTCTTCGTGGCCGTTTCAGTTGGCGCCAACATTTCTGGTGGCCATGTCAACCCTGCTGTCACATTTGGCGCCTTCCTTGGTGGCCACATTACATTGTTGAGAAGCATTCTGTATTGGATTGCCCAATGTCTTGGCTCCGTGGTCGCTTGCTTGCTTCTTAAATTCGCCACCGGTGGATTGGTAAAATAAAAATATTAAATAGTTTCGTTGAAAAAAATTCGAATTAAATTGAATTTTGATTTATTCGATCTTATGATGCAGGAAACATCTGCATTCTCGCTATCGTCTGGTGTGACAGTATGGAATGCGCTTGTTTTCGAGATTGTGATGACTTTTGGTTTGGTGTACACAGTGTATGCGACAGCAGTGGACCCTAAGAAGGGTGACATTGGCCTAATTGCGCCCATAGCAATCGGTTTCATAGTGGGTGCGAACATCTTAGCCGGAGGTGCCTTCGATGGTGCATCCATGAACCCTGCTGTGTCCTTCGGTCCAGCTGTGGTTAGCTGGACATGGGACAGCCACTGGGTCTACTGGCTCGGACCATTCGTTGGCTCTGCCATAGCTGCATTGGTCTATGAGACTTTCTTCATTAGCTCCAACACTCACGAGCCACTCCCCGTGACAGATTACTAAGATTTGGTCTTTTTTTTTTTTTTTGGGTTTTTTCGGTTTCAATGAAGCTGAGTGTTGGGTTGTTGTTTCTTTGATTTTCAGTGACATTGAAGGTTGTTTTGTTTCAATGGAATCAATTGTTGAGTATTGTTCATTTTGTTTCTAATTGACATTGCACTATAATGCAAGCATGAACCTACTAGAATTAAAAAATAAAAACTAAAAATTAAGCAGATGATGTCTGATTTTCAGAAAGACACTTTTATGACATTAACATCTACTGTGAAATTGGATCCTCTTTTATTGGAAAAGCTTTAACGAAATGAACAAAGTTTCGTTAGTTTTTTCGTTGTGTTCTTTGAGTACCGAAAAACAAATATAGAGAGAGAGAACGAGCCGAAAAGTATGCAATTCTCGATGTGGCTTCTCGAGACGACTGAGACATAAAAATGATCAACATGTTGGCGATATGTGGCTACTGTTTAGTATTTGAGAAAAAAATGTTTATGAAACACTGAGTGTTTATATAGTATTGGGGGAAATTCAAAATTGGCAGTTTGTATTTGCAAAAGGTACTACTTGTTGCAAAAAAAAAAATAACAGAAAAAAAGAAGGAAGGTACTTCTACATAGATTTGATGGTTTAATTTCATTTACACCCTCTCAGATTTGTCTTTATTTCAATCACATCCCCTCACATTTAAATATCTTCATTTACACCCCTCATGGTATGAAATGTCCTAAATACCCTTAAGCCAAACAAACTTGAATGAATAAATTCCAGAATAATCTAAGTCTTGTGTCCAAACAAAAATTAAATCTATTCCAAACAAGTTTAAACCTATATCCAAACAACTTCGTCCCCAACCTCCACCCTAACCCTAACCTAACCCTAATCACTCCCCTTCCTCCCCCCCAACCACCCCCACCGTCCGCCACGCCCCCTCCCGCCGTCTCCCCACAACCCCACCGCGCGCCACCCCCAACCCCCAGCCGCTCCCCCTTCTCGTCGCCACCCCACAACCCCACCGCCAGCCGCCACCCTCACCCCCACACCTCCCTCCCCGATCTCAGATCTATATTGTATACATATATGTATATATATGTGTATAGAAAAAGGTTATTCAAATCCCAAAAGAGAAAAATATAAGGTTAATATATATATGTATATATATGTATGAATATACTAATAAGGTTGTAAAGATTTTTTCTTATTTTTTCTTAGATCCCAAATCCCCAAAAGAGGAAAAAATGTGTAGGGAGAGTTAGGGAGAATAAATTATAAATTGATTAAATTTTAAATTTTAATTAATTAATTGCAAATCGATCGACCTTTTTTATTTATTTGTTTCGAATTTTATATATTTTTTGAAATTTATATTTGTTTTTTGAATTTTATATATTTGTTTCGAAATTTATATTTTTTTTTTGAATTTTATATTTTATTTTCGAAATTTATATTTGATAATTTTTCTAAGTTTCCTTTATTTTATGTGTGTAATTTAGTATTTTTTTGGAAAATGCAAATATTTTATATTTTTATTTGATTTAAAATATAACATACATTTTTTTATTTTTTTGAGGTGGTGGTGGGGAGAAAAAATTAGATTAATTACATGACACCATCGCCATCCGTTTAATTTTTATTCACAAATTCACAAATTTAGTTTCCAAAAAAATTAAATATTTTGTTGTAAATATTTTGGGTTGGGGTTGGGGTTTAATGAATTTTATATATTTTTTTCTAATTTTATATGTTTTTTTGAATTTTATATTTATTTTCGAATTTTATAATGTTTTTCGAAATTTAATATATATATTTTTGAATTTTATATGTTTTTTTAATTATATATACTTGTTTCCATTTTTTTATGTTTTTGCGAATTTTATATTTATTTTCAAAATTTAATATATATATTTATTAATTTTATATGATTTTTTTGAAATTTATTTTTTTTGTTTCAAATTTTATATGTTTTTTTAAAATTTATATATATATTTCAAATTATATATATATTTTTTAATTTTATATTTATTTTTGAATTTTATAATGTTTTTCAAATTTTAATATATATTTTTCAAATTTTATATATATTTTTAAAAATGAATACGAATGAAATGATTAAATTATTGGAGGGGGTCAAATTGATAAAATAATATATCATTGTTTCCAAACACACTAGGTTATCCCATTGAGGGTACTTTAGGTATTTACAAAAATAATTGGATGATGTCATTATTAACGGGGTGTAAATGATGAGAATCTCAAACCTGAGAGAGTGTAAATGAAAATATTCAAATATGAGAGAATGTGATTGAAATAAAGATAAACTTGAAATTAACATACCTAAGAGTCTAAGAGTGAGACCTTGATGTATATATAATATTGTGTTACAACCAACTTACATATCAACAAGTCGAAGCCAATTAGCTGAGTAAATTTTCACTGTTGATATTACAAATCTCATTTGTGATTCTTTGGCTCTGACTCAAACTGGGAAGATGAAGGAAGTTATACTACTTTTGGTTCCTTTGAATCAGCTGGTATGATCTTCTATGTCCAAAGAGAGGAAGAAAATGAAGGAATAGTGAAATTATCAAGAGGATCAATGAAAATAGCATAGAGGAAGGTGAATAGATTTTTTGTAAATTTATTGACAAATTAATAATAATTGCGGAAAAATCAATTTTAATCCAATTCTCTATCAAGATAAATCATGTAAAGAATACTTTAAGTGGAGAAAATAAAGCAATACGGACACATAATATTTTTACGTGGAAAACTTTGGAAAAACTCCAAGTAAAAATCACGGATAAACTCAGGTATCGATGCACTATGAATCAAAGATTACACGGACTCTATGAAGCTTTAGACTTACAAATCCCTCCAGATCTGCCTTTTTCCACTCGATGCCTGACGAACTTGAATCACTCGCGCTTCATGAAGCTCCCGCTCCGCTCCGTACTCTGACGGTTCCGTTTCTCAACGGATCAATGAACCACGAAGCCTCCTGTTTCCATCTCCGCACTCGTCTGCTTCGTTTCTCAAACGGATCAAAGCAACTACGTTGCAATCAACGGTGTGTAGATTTTTCAGAATCTAGGTCATTCAATTGTGCATAAGATCGTTGATGTAGAAGTATAATTGAATAAACCCTAACACAAGAGAGAACTAAAAGATATAGAATTACTCAATGATATTTTTTTTTTCTCTCTCTCTCTGTAGATGAATATGAATAATGAAATACTGCAGAGATCTCTCCAAAAGCCTCTATCTCAATTCTGTAGAGAACCCTCTTATTTATAGAGTAGGAAAACCTAGTTTTAATATAACTTGTTCCCCACTTTGATTAAGATCCCTTCTTTGTGTCAAACCCTTCCAATTGGGAGTAAAAATGACTTACATTGATATACAAACGTGTATATAGATCAATAAGTTGTAGCCTCATCATCGAACTTCAAGTCGGGGTCAAATTTGACAATTCTCGAAATCTGCAATTTTTTCCTTGTCAGACACCTACGCCTTAGGCGTACCCCTTGAGCGTAGCTGCGGCAAAAGCTTGAGCGTACCCTTGAGTGTAGTTTTTCACTTTCTAGCCATTTTTAGGTTTTATAGGCGTAGGCTTAAGCATAGATATTTTGGTCAAAACCACTTTTGTTGGGAATAGTACCAAAATGACTCTCTTGACTCCTTGAGACTTTTTGCTTGAATTGACGACTTTGGAAAATGCCATTTTCGCCTTCCGGGAGGCATTTTTACTCAGTACGCTCACTTTTGCACTACACTTGTATTCTTCACTACTTCAATACTTGATTTTGCCTTTGTCGAAGTTTGTAGATGTCGTTGAAACCAAAACGACCTATCTAACACTCAATATGGTTATTGTCAATAACATGCCATAAATAAACAATACTCAAAGTGTTCTTACAAGTAGAGATAAGGGTTATGGAGCGAAATCTATCATAAAAGAGCCCTTGCGTATGAACTTTACTGTCTCGAAGAGGGTTCAACTCCCAAGGATGACTCTTCCAGAGGAGGAGAGTCGTACTTTGAGAGTATTATGTTAGGGTTTTTACACCGGCCCAAGACCGACCCAAAAAACACACACAAATAATTGCAATCAAAATCACACGCACACACAGACCAACACAAAGATTTATACGTGGTTCGGCCAAATCAGCATACGTCCACGGAGAACACCAATAATCACTATCAATGAGAGGATTACAATATGACTGATCAACAACGCATACAATATTTCACTCACACGTGTATCGCTCACCCGATGTTTCACTCACACCAAGAAATATATTACGTACCTGCCTATTATGGCTATCTGGCACCGACCTATTCTGGTCTTCTCTGGCACACTAAATACAATAGGTTAGACCTATATTTATAGGAGAGGTGAGTGCTGAACAAGAAAATTAGTATCCAAAATCAATTCCACTAAGGAGTCTTCAAAATGGTAGTATTCTATTCAAATAATGATTGTTTGGTGACCAAGTTTCCTTTCCTCCTAAGAAAAGAAGTCACAATCCTAACATGTTACACTAGTCTGCCTCACATTCATATAACATTTAGTTGCAGACTTGCAGAGTGGTGGGGATTCAGGCATATACTCGGTACACTGGATATTATATGTTTAGGCACCGAAAATTCATCCTTCCAACCAACTCGCCACGTTTGTGGGGCAACTCAACTCTATCTCTAATCCTCAACTTAGTTGCTGCTTGGTTTTTCTCAAATTTATGGTTCAGATGGCAGCCTCAACATACGGAATTTGGACCAAAATAATCTCCAATTAGTAATGTTCACTTTTCAAAGCAAAGAAAAAAAAAAAAATGGTATTAGCTTGGTTGGAACATAGAAAATGCAGGTCTTCCACCTCCAAAACACTTTTCTTTGAAATTTAAAATAAAGCTTAAAATATAATCCTTCTGTTTGAAAGGCAAATTAAATATTTTTTGGTGATTATGGATGAATTTTATCAATTGAAAAATTGCAGTTAGATTAACCTATTCATTGTAATTGGACCATTAAGAATTGCAACAAAGTCAAATGACAAGATGAAAAGGGGAAGGTGGATCAGATAGACAAAAGAGAAAGTTGTCTTGTGAACTTTTAAAATGAAATAAAATTATAAACTTTTAGATGATCATTCCAGTTCCGGGATCCGTCCCAAACCCGCGATGGGTTGTAATTGGTAATACCATTATCATCATGTTAGTATAAACGATTTTCATCGGATTATTATCGATTGTACTAAATTATTTCTAATAAATTAGAAGCACAGTTAATTTACTAAATTAATTAATGACAAATTAAGTTTTAATGCGTTTGATAACAAATTAAGTTATAAACCAAGTATCTCTCTCTTATTCTAGGCATATATTTTGCTTTACGTTATAAACCAAATATCTCACATATTTAGATAACAAATACATATATACGCATATTGACTGAAATTCTTCTAAAATATATATATATATATAGATGTCAGTATCAAGAATTAGATTAATGAGTTATATATAGACAAAGATGCATATATATATATATAAATTAAAATTAAAATTGTAAACAAGTTGGGGTCGGGTTACCAACGGGTTTTCTAGAAAACCCAAACCCGACCCGAATTCGTTTCGGATTTTAATTTTGGATACCAAACCCGTCCCAAATTTATTTATAAATTTACCAAAATCACCCCAATCAAATTGGGACGGGTGAAAACCCGGCCGGGTATCCCTAGTTCTGTATACTGAGCTCAAGTCAAGAATTACAGCAAAGTGCATTACTCTATATGACACTGAATGGAGAGCATTTGCCCACTTGATCATTGTCTCTTCTAAGTCCATTACATTAATTTAAATACTAATACATACATACATGCATATATATATATATATATATATATATATATATAATTCCTTATACCTGGTTTGTGAATGATCAGTGTTGTGAACTTGCATCACCAATGTGTTTTAATGGTAAGCATAGCACCATTCATCCCCACCATGGTGAAATTATTATCTGTCCTCCACTTTGTAGGCCCTGTATATAATCATCAATCCATTTCTACTTGTGTTGCTCTTCTTGTTATCACTTGCTCTTCCAACTATCACCACCACTACCATTGCAAACTGAGGAGACACATCAAGTCAAATTGTGTCGCGAAGCAAACATAGTATAGGGTTCGATCGAACTATAACTCAAGAAAAATTCACACATCAAAAGCACAGCACCATATATTGAGGCCCTATTCAGTGTTTGGCAAAGCTTCTATATTTTTTTCTTTCTTTTTTTTTACGCTTTTCCAAATTCCTAAAGCTCTTCTAAAAAATTTGTCAAACGCCATTCATAACAACTTTTCACTCCAAAAAGCCAAAAACAATGCTTGAAAAGACAATCGAAACAACGCCCAAGTACTTTATCGATGCTGACAACCTAAATGAGTCAACACTAAGAAATTACAAACGTTCGCATTTTTGTGAACGTTTGTCCTGCTATAAGTAAAAACGTCCAGTGAATAAATTGCGAACGTTCGCCGTGAATAAATTGCGAACATTTGCAAAAAAGGCGAACGTTCGCCACGTTTAAAAAAAAATAATTTGATAAAGGATAGTGCCGCTAAAATAAACTGGGCGACTTCGGCCCAAGGTGAAGCCCATCCGACTGAAGAAATTCTTGCCAACCAAGTTTGAAAATTTGTGGAGTATTGAACACTTTTGAGGAATTTAAATTAAAGATGGTTTTAGTGTTTAGGTAAGATTATGATTTAGGAGTATTTTTCTTTTATTTTATTAATTTATCTCTAGGTTATCTAGGATATCTTTTAGGTTTCAATTACGTGTGTATCAATTCAGTTTTAGGTTATAAATAATATACGCAGATCTCTATTTTACACAAACAATGTTATTTCTCTGCGTTTAGCAGTCCTTTTATCATTATGCAATCCTTTATTTTATCAGACTATTCCTTTCAATTCATTTAAATTCCCAGTCATTTATTTATTTTCTTTCAATATCAGTCTATTTAATTCCCTGCAACTGCACTTTTATTTCTCTTCAATTCCTTTTTATATTTTTTCGGTTACCCAAAAGTCTTCTTTGTTGATGCAATCAGAATTCATTCGTGTGAGTTGAGTTTTCTCTTGCACAAATCACCTGATTCTATTTCACATGTTGAAAAGAGACGAAAATTTGTTCCTTTTGAACTGGTTGAATTCCGTTCTGGCACGCCCGCACCCTACGGATACGAAGAATATTATCGGCCCTACTATTCAGCCGATGATTATTTTTCCTACAGAGAAGAAGAATATTATCGGCCCTGCTATTCGAACTGTGATCATTTTTTCTACAGATACGAAGAATATTATCGGTCTTGCTATTTGACCAGTTATAAATATTTTTTGGAGCAAACAATCGAATAAAACGATTCATAAGAATTAAGCATCAGCTCATAGAGGGTGCAATAAGTAGCCAACGTGCACGATTTTTGCAGCCTATGACTACTATGAATGAGATAACCTGCTGGTTCAACTTATTTTGCACAAGTATTTTTGACATTAAATATCATGAAATGTTGAGAAATATCAGTTCCCTAGCACTTAGGAGGTTTTTAATTTGTTGATTTCTTTTTTTTCATGCATCAAAGTATAGGCTTGTCAAAATGATGATCTCAAGCAACAAATATGTGCTGGCTAAAGGAGATCCTCACATCAAAAGAACACTCAGTGGGGAATGTCCATTCCATTTCCTTTTGCACTACTGATTGACCAGACTATATTTGATTAGAATCACTAGATTCACTTATATAGTGTATATATATATATATATATATATATGTAATGGAATATATATAGCAACAATTCCTAAGGACCACAGCTCAAAACAGGAGCAGCTGTTAACATAATATTCATGCTAGCCCCTGAATCCTCATATCACTCCCTTTTTTTCCTTCTTTTTTCTTAAAATTTGTTTTTTTCCCCCAAACATCCCCATCAGAGCTCATTAGCTACCACTAATCCATCCACCACTCCTTTCTCATTTTCGAAATTTAAATTCCCTCGACTTTGCCTCATTGTCCCTACGCGCCATCAGAAAAAGCAGCCGACCAAAACGTCCAAGAAAAGACCATGGAGAGCGATAACGATTTGCCAAAATCGATGATGGCAAGTTTAGAGGTGGGTGATAATTGTTGAAGCAACATACTAGTTTAAAAATTACACAAACAGTAACAAGATTGAAGAACTACAGAGAATACTTTTTGTTAACCTCTTGTTATCGCGTATGTGATTTCAATTTTGGAGGTATGCACACATATAAAGTACTCAGATAGGACAGAAAGCTTTGTGTTATCTGATTAAATTTTTGTTTGTCTCCAATATATATAACTTTTTTGGCAAATCTAAGAAGTAGATGCATCTTGACAAGTGTGTGTATGTGTGTGTAACACGGAGTAATCCATTCTCATACATATATGCATGAACAGCTTGGGAAAAACAAACACTTTGTACCGAAAAAAAAAAGCATTGTATATTACATATCCATGAACAATCCAGCCTTAGCTAGGTTCATGAAAGTGGCACACAAGACTACTACACAAAGACACTGCCTACAATTATGCATGAGATGGGTATTACAACGATATTTCAAACAACTACATGCAACACAAAGATGGACATATAGATACATGTTAGAGATTTCTTAATTATTACTCCATATTACACATATGAACAAAGATTGAAAAAATGAGAAGCCAATTAGCCAGTTAGAAACGCGTTCTCTTGCTCGAAAAAGGAATGCAATTGATCAGTTATGGGGAGGAGCTTCTTGGTACCATCTTCTTCATCCATCATCCAAAGCGAGTCCGGAGAGTAGTCCCATATGGGAGAAGCCAAAGGCTGACAAGTAAAGCCATGTTTGGCAGGTTTTATAGTCTCATCTTCCAACAAAGTGATGTCCTTCCATATCTCATCCATGGAGTACCCTTTTTCCATCTCTTCCTCTTCTTGACTCTTCTTTCCCATGTCAAGCCCCCCTGTATCGTAGAAAGTACGCTCCTTCGTCTCAGTGACTGGCTCTAAATGATTGTTCGATGATGAGGAGGACGAAGAATTCGAAAGAGATGAGGAAGGGTATATAGCCCTTTTCCTCTCCTGGGCCTTCTTCCTCATATGAGTCCTCCAATAGTTCTTTATCTCATTATCAGTTCGACCAGGTAACTTCCTAGCGATTCTCGACCATCTGCAAATAATCATATCACCATATATGTTACATGAAACATAATCCTCACATAAATTCAAAATCAAATCAATCTCTACATGTAAAAAGTTAAAAAAAGTGCTAGCTAGACTTCATTTTTGTACATGCATATCACTTAAATTGAAAATAAAATAAGTTTGTGGATGCATATCCCTTAAATTGTGAAGAAAAAACATGTATATATAAACCTAAAAAGAGTTGAAAATAAAAGGGGAGACAAGTACTAGACTTGGTTTTTTTTTTTTTTTTTTTTTTTTTGTTTGATGCATATTAATTTTCCAAACCTATTGCCCCATTTAGCATGGAGTTCAAGCACGAGGCGCTCTTCGTGAGGGGTCATCTTGCCACGCTTGAGGCCCGGGTGGAGGTAATTAACCCAACGCAACCTGCAACTCTTTCCTGTTCTTTTCAAACCTACAACAAAACCATGAGGTTAATGGAAGGCTTTTTCCAATAGCCATCCCATGACCACAATAAGCTATACCTATTATTTGTCTCCCGCCACCTTCAAACCTGAAACTTCTGCTATGAAATCCCATCTGCGATCGCCAAACAACTTCACGTAGAACACAAGTTGATCATCTTCATGTTCAGTCCATGGACCTTTTCTGATCATTTCGTCTTGCACCATTCTTGTCAAAGTCTATTTCCTTTCCCTTTAGCTAGAGAACTAGTATGTATATATATATATATAAAATGTATTACCTTTAGCTAGAGATGATCAAATGGAATTTGCTTGCTTGCTTGCTTGCCTGCTTTCAACAACTAGCCAATACTACTAAATTAGTAGTACTTGTAGTACTAGTGGTACATGGAAAACTTTGGTGTAATGCTGCTAATATTTATATGTGACATTGAACAAAGTATGCGATAAAGTTTGTATGATTTTAAAATCATGAATTGAATCGTCACCGTCCATGTGTAGCGCGCGTGCTCGTTCTGCTATAGCCACCTTGTGAATCCTGATGTCAACCACTATGGCCGAGTAGTAATCTAGATAAGCCATTGATATGTTGATGTAACTTTCATGACATGCCCTCCATAACAGTAGTACTATATCAGATATCACTAAGCTTACTATAGTATTGGTCCTTTTCCATTTTGTATGATTGTGATATATATAGATAGATAGATATAGATCTATAGATTGTATATACTATAAATATGAAATGGACATTGATGAAATTTTTAAACCAAATTTGATGGTTCCAAAATTAACCACTAGGCTAGCTAGGTGAGAAATTTAAAAAACAAATTGCTTTTACATAAAGTGGGGAAAAAAAAGTAGAAACTTAAAGGAAACAATAGAAAAGAAAGATTAGCTCAAGAGTTGTTTGGATTTATGTGAAAAGGGTTTGTAGAAGTAGCTAGATATTCATCCAATTCCATCCAATTTGAGTGGGATGGTGTCCCTTGACTCTTTAAAGGCCGTGAGAGGAGGATATAGAACCCAAGGAAAAGGAAAAGAGAAATGGACAAAAAGCTATATGTATTTCTATATATATATGTATATATTATTGAAAAGTACGGAACACAAATGTTTTGGTTTCTTGAGTGACCTTTCTCTGTAATAAAAAGAGAAACACAAAATGATATATAATATTTGGATAAATAACAGTTTCACCCCTGTTGATAGTGTAAATAACACCCGCACCCTCTCAATTTTCGCTAATTACAGTTTCACCCCCTGAATCCCATATCCGTCGACCGGATATGTGCAATTACTCTTATACCCCTTTTTTATATTTATTTTAAATAATCAAATATTCTTTTATGTTAAATTACCTATTTACCCTTCCATCATCTTCTTCATCTCACCCCTACTCTCTCCTAAAACCCCTCAAATCAAACCCTAACCCTAAAATGAATTACCAATTATCAAACCTCAATTTCTACTCATACTCAATTAATTGTTCATTTTCAATTACAGAAAAATTAAAACAAAATGACATATATATCTATATATATCTCTATCTCTATATATATATGCACATATATATCTATATATATATAACTATCTATATATATACACGCACATATATATACATATATAACTATATAGATAGATATACACCAATCTATATATATACACGCACATATATATACATATATAACACAATATATATCTATCTATATATATATATATATATATATATATATATACGCACATATATATCTACATACATATACATATATGTATATGGGTATATACATATATTTATGCGGGTATATATATATATATAAGTGATGAGGATAGTTTATGTATTTCACATCATTTTGGATGGGCAAACAAGTCTTTACACACATATAAGGATAATTTGGTCATTTTGCATCTCAGATTTTGGTTGACCCGGTTTGACCTCGCCGGAGAATGAGTTAAGGGGGTGAAAGTGAAACTGTAATTTACGTTTCAGGAGGTGAAATTGTAATTAGCAAAAATCAAGGGGATGCGAATGTTATTTACACTATCAATAGGGGGTGAAACTATTATTTACCCATAATATTTTTGTGGCTGTTAAAAAAAATTGAACCCAAACCGCCCAAAGTAGGCAAAAGAGAAGAAAATCCCCTATGTTTTTTAAGGGTTGCAAAATATGTCTTATACTTTTTTTTTTTACCATATTTTACTATTTTTATTTTTCTAAAACAAGCAAACTACCCCTTTTACACAATTATATGCCCAAATTACTCCCAATGTTTCATTTTATCATTATCATTTGTATTAAAATTTAAACAAAATATATAAAATTCAAATATATATATATTAAATTTTGATTTTTTTTTATAAATTTCAAAAATAATATATAAGTTTCAAAAAAACATATAAATTCGAAACAAATATATAAAATTCGTAAACAATATATAAATTCTAAAAATATATAAATTTTGAAAAAATATATATTAAATTTCAAAAAAATTATAAAATTCGAAAATAAATATAAAATTCGAAAAAAAACATATAAAATTCGTAAATATATATATAATTCGAAATATATATATAAAATTCGGCAAACAAAGTTTTTGAATTTATATTTTTTTTTCTGAATTTTATATATATTTTAAATTTATATATGTTTTTTTAAATTTATATATATATATATTTTGAATTTTATATATTTTTTCAAATTTTATATGTCATTGGGGGTGCTTTATGATCCCAATAGGACAATCAAAATGGATTGTTTTATTGGATATGCAGATTCACTCAGTACCATTGGGGGAATTATAAATCATGAGCCACTAGATAAGAGAAAAAATTAATATTAAAACATAATTTTTATGGGTTTGTTCTACACATTTTTCGTCTCTTCAAAGTAAAATTAACATGCCAACCTACATCATTTTTAGGTACAACATGCAGCAATACAATTTCTTATATTTTTAGGTACATCATTTATATGCTTTTTTCCAATTTTATATTTATCTTTGTATTTTATAAAAAAATTGAAATTTAATATATATCTTTTCAAAATTTATAATTTTTTTTGAAATTTAATATATATTTTTTACGAATTTATATATTTTTTTCGAATTTTATAATTTTTTTCACAATTTAATATATATATTTTTTAATTTTATATAATTTTTACGAATTTTATATATTTGTTTCGAATTTTATATGTTTTTTCAAAATATATATATTATTTTCAAATTTTATAAAAAAAATCGAAAATTAATATATATATTTTTGAATTTTATATATTTTGTTTAAATTTTAATACAAATGATAATGATAAGATGAAACTTCATGGGTAATTTGGGCATATAGTGATGTAAAGAGGGTAGTTTGCTTATTTTAGAAAGGTGAGGGTAGTGAAATGGGGCAAAAAAACATAGGGGGTATTTTGCAACCCTTAAAAAGTATATGGGTCCGTTTGGATACGAGAAAAAAGTTTTTGTTTTTTTACTGTTCATCCAGTTAAAAAAAAAAACACGTTTGGCAAACGCGTTTACTGTTCACTTTTTTTTCTCAAGAAACTGTTTTATGTGAATAGTGTGTAAAAGTGGTGAAAACACCAAATACAACTTTTAGTTATTTTTTTAGTTTTTTCACTGTTTAGGGTACCACCTCCGCCACCGCCCCCACCAACCACCACCACCCCCGCCACCGATCGCCGCCGCCGGCCCCCACCACCTCCGGTTGCCGCCGGGCGCCGTCGTCGCCAGTCACCCACCACCACAGCCCCCCGCCGCCGCCGGTCTCCGCCGCCCACCAATACCATTTTATTTTTCAATACAAATTTTCAACCAAACGTTTTTTTGTTTTTAGTTTTTTGCAAAAAAAATAAAGACAAATACAAAAACAGTTTTTATATTTGAAGACAGAAAATAAATACAAAAAACAGGCTTTCCAAACGCACCCATAGGGGGTTTTATGCTCTTTTGCCCCCAAAGTATTAAAACCTCTCTCTCAACTAACCCCCTGAACTATACTTTTTACACAAAACTCCCTCAATTATCCCAACTTTTACAATTTACTCTATTCCGTTATAATAACGTTAGTTAAATTATGATAAATTGCACTCAGATCCCCTGAGGTTTTGGTCAATTGCACTCGCCCCCTGAGATTTCATTTTTCTTGCAATGACACCCCGTGAATGGGAGAAATGACCGAAATGCCCTTGTGTTATCTCCCCTATTTTATGAGACAAATATCTAAGTGGTGAAATTACCTCCATGCCCCAAAATGAAAACCCTATAATGTATATATATATATATATAACAACTATTCTAAAATATGAGGGGTTGGGAATATTTTCAAACATTTTCTTCAAAATAAACATTAATGAATTAATATATATTAGTTAAAGTGCAACTCTAAGGAGTATGTCAAAACGATATAGAGTAAAAGAAAAGGGGTTGGAAATATTTCAATACATTTAAATAATAATAATAATTAATTAATATGCATTACTTGAAATGTAACTCTAATGAATATTTCAAAAGATATATGACAAGGGGTTATAAATATTTTCATATTTTTTTATAAAGAAATCAATTAATTAATATACATTAATTGAAATGTAACTCTAATGGATATTTCATAAGATATAGAGTAAAGATATAAGACAAATATATTTCAGCAAGGAAAAATAATATAACTTAAAATACAGAAATCTGTATATTTATCTATCTATCTATATACTACTAACAAAAACACAAGGACTGTCTAATATTTCGATTCATTATCACCTTTTACAGTATAAAAAATTATAATAAGTAAAGTTTGATATTATTTAAAGTGTAAGGGTTTAAATTAACTTTACAAAAAAATTAATAAATAATAAACCATTTGTCATATTTTTATAAAAATATAAAAAAAATACAATAAGTAAAGTTTGTTATTATTTTACAGTGTAATGACTTAAATTAATTTTACACAATGAATAATAAATTATAAAACGGTTTATAATTTATTATTCTTTGTGTAAATTATAAAATGGTTTATAGTTTGTCATATTTTTATAAAAATATAAAAAAATTACAATAAGTAAAGTTTGATAAATATATAAAAAATGTTATAAATGGTTTATAATTTATTATTCTTTGTGTAAAATTAATTTAAGCCCTTACACTGTAAAATAATAACAAACTTTACTTTTGTAATTTTTTATATTTTTATAAAAATATGACAAATGGTTTATTATTATTCTTTTTTGTAAAGTTAAATTAAGCCCTTACACTTTAAATAATGATAATTTTTACTTATTATAATTTTTTATATTATAAAATGTGATAATGAATCGAAATATTAGAGAGTCTTTGTATTTTTATTAATAGTATATAGATAGATAGATAAATATATACAGATTTTTGTATTTTAAGTTATATTATTTTTCCTTGCCTAAATATATTTGTCTTATATATTTACTCTATATCTTATGAAATATCCATTAGAATTACATTTCAATTAATGTATATTAATTAAATAATATTTTTTAAAAAAAATATGAAAATATTTATAACCCCTTGTCTTATATCTGTAGTACTCTATATCTTTTTAAATATTCATTAAAGTTACACTTCAAGTAATGCATATGAATTAATTATTATTATTTTTTAAAAGTATTGAAATATTTTCAGCCCCTTTTCTTTTACTCTATATCGTTTTGACATATTCCATAGTGTTGCACTTCAACTAATACATATTAATTCATTAATTTTTATTTTGAAGAAAATGTTTGAAAATATTCCCAACCACTCACATTTTAGAATAGTTGTTATAGATATATATATATACATTATAGAGTTTTTATCTTGGGGCATGGAGGTAATTTCACCACCTAAATATTTGTCTCATGAAATAAGGGAGATAATACAAGGGTATTTCGGTCATTTCTCCCCTTCAGGGGTGTCATTGCAAGAAAAATGAAATCTCAGGGGGCGAGTGTAATTGACCGAAATCTCAGGGAATCTGAGTACAAATTATCCTAATTTAACCAACGGTGTTATAACGGAATGAAGTAAATTGTAAAAGTTGTGATAATTTAGGGAATTTTGTATAAAAAGTATAGTTCAGGGGGTTAATTTTGAGAGAGAAAATAATCCAGGGGATTTAATGCACTTTACCCTAAAAAATATTATTAGTATATCAGGATAGTACATCAGGATGTATTAAAATTATTTGTTAAAAAAATGTAATGGTTCAAACATTTATATATTACATATTCAATACACAACAACAATACGTGATATACCAAAGTTAATACTATATTCACACAAAGATTTAATCATGAAAAAATGTAAACAATCGCAATAATAATATTAAAAGTAATAAATAATAAAATATAGATGTTTATCAGCCGGACCTATATTTTATTATTACAACTCCAGAAAGAAATACTGACTCTACGCCACCATTATCTAATGGTTTTAATATTTACTTCTAAACTTTTTGTCTTTAAGAAGAAAATCCATATTTATATTATTGAGGAATTTGGGCGGTGAATGTTAGATGTTATTTTACTACAAGATATTGATTACTAGGACTAGAAGTGCAAAGAGACAAAAATAAATATATATATATATATATATATATATACTTTTGCTGTACATATGCATTTTTCTAGTGTATTATTAATTTATTATATATATATATATATATATATATATAATAAATTAATAATACACTAGAAAAATGCATATGTACAGCAAAAGATGCGGGCTAGGTAAATGAGATGCTTATATATACAATATAGCACTAAAAGGAATATGATAAGGAGATACTTAAGAGTGGGAAATGACATCATATTGGACCCCATTTACTGCTAATAACATTAATTATGTTTGTGGTGTTGATGTTAGAACTGTATCCAGCATTTGTACCAAGCTTAATTATATATAAAACAAAAGCAATATATATTAATTGTATATATTAAGGGATGGAATTGGAATTGTATGGTGGCTCCTTAGTTTGAGGGCTCTTTGGCTCTGAGTGGGGGATTGAAAGACTAACCAAAATATGAAGCAGTATGACGTGGTTGTCACCATCTTGTCTTGTGGTCACCCCACTCCAATTTTATCACCTCAATATAAACCAACCGATATATCATTTATATATATATATATATATATATATATATATATATATAAATGTGTGTGGAGAGAGAGAGAGGACAATCTAGTTCTAAGTTTTAACACATCCTCACCTCATTTTAACTACAATCTCTTCTTAAATTAACAATCACAGTTTGTATAATAACTCATATCGTAAAACATGCAACTCAGTGAGGGTATTATAGTTGCGATTGAAACTTCACTGATTAAATGAATTGTAACCAACGGGAATCTAATTTAAGATTTAATATTTCTTAAGACACTAAATCCTACATTTTTTCAACTGTGTCACATATTTCACAGTTAGAAACTGGTGTAATTTCCTTCAATATAAAGAGGGTTATTTCATAAAAGACTATACAATGGTTCAGGATTTCCAACATAACTACTTATGAGAAATTCAAATACATCTCATCAACTAAGATAGCAGATACAAAAAGTATAAATTTGACTTTATAAACCTAAAAATAGTTTTAGGTTTATAAAATCCTAATTAATTTGACTTTCTATAATTATTGATAACGTTGACCGTAAGTAAGACTAAAACCGTGCATATACCTATTTGAATTTTATTTTTTTTCCACATAATTTTTACAAAAATATATCTTTTTTCTCTTCAATTTAACGATAATACATTTGAAAATTCAAAGAGTCGTGAAGGTAATAAACAAAAATACTTATCAACAACTATTTTAAAATTTTGTATGTCAAATAATTTATCTTTAAAAAGAAAAAATCTCTTATAATTCAGAATAATCTTTAAATATGAATTGTAAAATTCATCTTCTTTCATAGTTTAGTTGTTGTTTGATAAAACTGAAAAATTAAGTGTTGAAAATTTCAAGATTTGAATTATAAGCATTGAAATGTTGATCCTGTCACTTAAAATTTTACATTATTTTAAGTGACACTTAATGTTTTCAGTGATGCTCAAATATTTGATCAAACACAACTAACTGAATAAATGCTAAAATTATTTAAATTCTAAGTGATAAAATAATGATGTCAAACAATACCTTAGGTCATGTTTGGTTAACATTTTTGTTTTTTGTTGTATTTTTTTTCACAACAAAAACATGTTTGACACCAAAATTTTAGTTTTCATAATAGAAAAGCATAAAGCAAATAATGTTATTTTTAGGAAGTACCAAGAATATATATTATTATTATTATTATTTTATTTATTTTTACTTTTTTTAACCAACGAACCAAATGGCCCAATGGTATTTCCTTTCCTTCCCAATGGGTAGGTGACGGGTTTGAATCCCTTCGGAGAAAGAGTGTACTCTTTACTAATAAGAAACGTTTCATGTTTTCGTTTTTTGAAAAAGTAGAATCATGATTTTGATTCCTCTAAAAGAAACAGAAAGTAAAATCTTGTTTACTAAATTTTGATTTTTTTCAGAAACAAAAATAAAAACACAGAAAATATGTTTACTAAAAAAATTGTGTTCTTACTTTTTATTTTTCTAATGAAATCAATTATCTTGTAAATATTACATAAACAATAACATACTTTTAGTATGAACTGGAAGCCTGTTTGGTACTGATATTTTTGCAGTAAGAAAAATTAAAATATTTTATTTATTATTTATCATAACTTTTATTTATTTATTATTATTATTTTTTTATATTATTTAATTTAATTTATATTATTTATTATTTATTTATTTATATTTAATTTATTATTCATTCATTATTTTTATTTAATTTATAAAAATATTTAATTTAATTTATTATATTTTTATTTAATTTAGAAAAATATTTAATTTATTTCTTATTTGTATTTCTTATTTTTTAATTATTTATTATTTATTATTTATCATAATTATTATTTATTTATTATTATTACGTATTATTTAATATATTTTTTATTATTTATTTTGTTTATTATTATTTATTCAATTATTTGTATTTAATTTATAATTATTTTTTATTTATTATATTTTTATTTAATTTATAAAAATATTTAATTTATTTATTATTATTTATATATATTATATTTAAATTTATTAATGCAAAAGACATGAAAGTCCTAATTTTACAATTTTGAAATTTGGTCATTTTGAAGGTGAGAGGAAACAAAAAGAGAAAATACCTTTTTTTTGTTTCCTATTTTCTTTACAACTAGAGGAAACGTTTTCTTAAGGACAAAAGTATAAATAAATTGGGAAACAAGATTTTACTTTTACTTATTCATTTCAGGAATTAAAAATATGAAACATGAAACGTTTCCTGCTAGTAAACATGCCTTGTGTGTGAAGCTTACCTTTAAAAAAATGATGTTTTATTGTATTTTTTGCATTGTTCACAAAAATAACATTAATGTGCTTCCAGTTTTGACTCATAACAAAAGCATATACATCTGCTTTGTATTACAACACGAAAGAAAAATCATGATTGGGCTCGTTTACGAACCGTTTTTATTTCCTGTTTTCTGCTTTTACTTCCTGAAATTTGGAAATAAAAGTAAAAACATGTTTATTAATTTGCTTATGTTTTTAAGTTAGAGAAAATATTTTCTCTCATTACAAAGGAAAGAAGAAATGAAAAAAAAAATCTTGTTTTCTCTTTTTATTTCCTCTCACTAACTTTAATCATCAATAATAAAGAATACTAAATTTTAAGTTAATAATAACTAGAGTATAACAAATAAATAAATAAATTAATTAATTAATTAACTAATTAAAATAATAAATAAACAAAATGAATAAATATATAAAATATTATATAAATAAAAAATAATAATAATAATTATAAATAAATAATAAAAATAAAAATAAAAATAAAAATAAAAATAAAAAATAAAATAAACATTAATAAATAATTAATTAATTAAATGATAAACAAATAACATAAAATTTTTGAAAAAAACTCGCTTAATTTTTTTTTCAAAATAGTTTTAATATTTTTAAAATAAAAAATTATAATTCTTTTGTTGATGATTTTTTTAAATATATTTTTGATAAACAAACTTTCTGTTTTTATTTTTATTTTTACAAATAAATGATAATTAATAAATATGATTTTAATTTTTATTTCTTTTACCGAAATCAGAATCATAATTCTTCTTTGCAAAGAAACAGAAATATAAAACAAAAACGGTTCTCACTATCTTCTTTCTTTTTTTCATCTTGTTTTGTAATTTTCATAGAAAGTTCCAATCAGACTATTTTGAAGATTCCATCACACAAACACACACACACACATATTGATGCAGGAAGATCAGCTCAAGGATGGCAGGAAATTGTGATCTGCTGTTTTCCTTTTCAAATATTTATTTTTAGTTAATTTTTACTATTTAGGGTAATTTTCTATTTGTCAATTATGAATTGATTCTGAACCCGATTTGGGCCAGATTTTTGGTAATCTTTTGATTTCTTTCCTTGTTTCGTTTTGGTAAGACTTTTAGGGTTTTGCTATTTTTGGTAAAATCCTTGATTTTCAGTTATTTAAGCCCGGCTTGTGGGTTGTTTTAAATTAGTTTTGAATATTAAGAATTTTATTAAATTTCAGAGTGTTCTCTGAATTTTGGGTCGAATAATTTCTCCCTTTTCTTTCGTGCAAATTACCCGTTGCGCTAGCCTGCAGAATAATCTCTATTCTGTCCGGCATCACGGTGCGGGACTTCCTCAATCGGAACCTGCCCACGACGACCACCACGACCACGACCACGATAATTAGCCATCGAAAACTGATGGAAACAAACCGCCTCAGGAAGATGCTGAGCTCTGATACCAATTGACGCCAGACAGAATAGAGATTATTCTGTAGGCTAGCGCAACGGGTAATTTGCAAGAAAGAAAAGGGAGAAATTATTCGACCCAAAATTCAGAGAACACTCTGAAATTTAATAAAATTCTTAATATTCAAAACTAATTTAAAACAACCCACAAGCCGGGTTTAAATAGCTGAAAATCAAGGATTTTACCAAAAATAGCAAAACCCTAAAAGTCTTACCAAAACGAAACAAGGAAAGAAATCAAAATATTACCAAAAATCTGGCCCAAATCGGGTTCAGAATCAATTCCTAATTGACAAGTAGAAAATTACCCTAAATAGCAAAAATTAACTAAAAATAAAGATTTGAAAAGGAAAACAGCAGATCACAATTTCTTGCCATCCTTGCGCTGATCCTCCTGCATCAGTTGATCTTGGCCTTGCCCTGCCTGTTTCTTGAACGTTTCAACTGTTCCCACCACGCAGATGCTCGACCCTTGAGTTTGATGGCCACCAATTTCACTTTGACACGATCCGGGACCTCTTTATAATCGAAAATTCGTTCTACTTCATTCAACCAATCAATAAAGCAATCGGCTTGTAACGTACCAGAAAACTCGGGCAGGTCTATTTTGAAGCCGAGATCTCTATGACGGTATTGATTGTGATACGGATTTTCGAAGGTGGAATTGTCGGTATCAGAATCTTCCACATCATGATTACCGATTTCCTGCGCCGCCAGGCGCTGGGTTAATTCTGCCACTTGTCTCTGCAAATCCTCAATCGTAACATCCTGAACATAACGATCACGGTGCGGGACTTCCTCAATCGGAACCTGCCCACGACGACCACCACGACCACGACCACGATAATTAGCCATCGAAAACTGATGGAAACAAACCGCCTCAGGAAGATGCTGAGCTCTGATACCAATTGACGCCGGACAGAATAGAGATTATTCTGCAGGCTAGCGCAACGGGTAATTTGCAAGGAAAAAGATGAGAAGATTTCTTTCCTTGTTTCGTTTTGGTAAGACTTTTAGGGTTTTGCTATTTTTGGTAAAATCCTTGATTTTCAGTTATTTAAGCCCGGCTTGTGGGTTGTTTTAAATTAGTTTTGAATATTAAGAATTTTATTAAATTTCAGAGTGTTCTCTGAATTTTGGGTCGAATAATTTCTCCCTTTTCTTTCGTGCAAATTACCCGTTGCGCTAGCCTGCAGAATAATCTCTATTCTGTCCGGCGTCAATTGGTATCAGAGCTCAGCATCTTCCTGAGGCGGTATTTTCATCAGTTTTCAATGGCTGGTGGTCGTGGTCGTGGTGGTCGTCGTGGGCAGGTTCCGATTGAGGAAGTCCCGCACCGTGATCGTAACGTTCAGGATGTTATGATTGAGGATTTGCAGAGGCAAGTGGCAGAGTTAACCCAGCGCCTGGCGGCGCAGGAAATCGGTAATCATGATGTGGAAGATTCTGATACCGACAATTCCACCTTCGAAAATCCGTATCCACCGTTATGGCCAATATTTTCGGAAGATTCTGATTCCGAAGATGATTGGTTGAAAACCGATACTTTCGTTGGAGAGCCAGTGTATGACACAGAAGGAGATGATGATGTGTTGTATGGGGACGGCCATGAAACTCTGGTCATTCCTAAGAGCCTCCTGACTCCCAGAAGCGATTCCAAAGATGATTGGTTGAGAACCAATGTTTTCCATACAACCTGCACCATAGCCGACAAAGTCTGCAAGATGATTATTGACAGTGGCAGTTGCGAGAATGTAGTCTCTAAAGACGTTGTCCGAAAGAAGGGTTCTCCCTCGTCAGTCTCTATGATGTCTCCTTCTGCATTTAATCAGCCGATGTCTCCGTCGTCTAATGGCCAACATCTTCGAGGCATCCATGAGCAAGTGAAACTGGCCATTCACGAGAGCAATGCCAAGTACAAAACTCGAGCGGACAGTCATCATCGTCAGGTACTTTTTGATGTTGGTGATTTTGTTTGGGTTGTATTAACTCGTGATCGTTTCCCTGTTGGCGAGTATAATAAGCTTAAGGAGCAGAATATTGGACCTTGTGAGATATTGCAGAAGATTAATGACAACGCATACAGGTTGTGTCTCCCTAGTCACTTGAAAACATCTGATATCTTTAATGTGAAACACCTGAGTCTTTGTTTTGCGGATTCTGTTGATGCTGCTGTGAATTCGAGGACGAGTTCTTTCCAACCCGGGGTGACTGATGCAGGAAGATCAGCGCAAGGATGGCAGGAAATTGTGATCTGTTGTTTTCCTTTTCAAATATTTATTTTTAGTTAATTTTTGCTATTTAGGGTAATTTTCTATTTGTCAATTAGGAATTGATTCTGAACCCGATTTGGGCCAGATTTTTGGTAATCTTTTGATTTCTTTCCTTGTTTCGTTTTGGTAAGACTTTTAGGGTTTTGCTATTTTTGGTAAAATCCTTGATTTTCAGTTATTTAAGCCCGGCTTGTGGGTTGTTTTAAATTAGTTTTGAATATTAAGAATTTTATTAAATTTCAGAGTGTTCTCTGAATTTTGGGTCGAATAATTTCTCCCTTTTCTTTCGTGCAAATTACCCGTTGCGCTAACCTGCAAAATAATCTCTATTCTGTCCGGCGTCACATATGCATCTCGCAGCGCTTACAGTTTCCAACATATATCCATTTTTTATGAATAACCTAGAGAGCTTCCTTTTTTTTTATCAAAAATTGTGAATTAAAAATTTATCCTTTTGTCAACTTTCTTGTCTTGGAGACCGACACCTTTCCAATTTTTCTCCATGTATCAACGAAACACTGTTCAGGTGCTATTTTTACATGGAAACCATTACGAGTGGTTGTAATTTCTCTAGGGTCCTTAACAAATTAACAATGCTCCACGTGGCAACTTGCATCATCCCACAAGTATATACACATATATATCATGGTTCCGTAATCCCCGTTACCTAACGGATTTTTGAATGACTGATACCGTTATAGGTTGTTATATCATAATGGACCAATTTTCACATTCATAACAGATATTATGGTAGCTGTAACTCCGATTCTCATCAGTTTTAAAAATATTATAATGGTTAACATAGTTGAAGTTTTTCAAAATTTGGATTAAAAAACTTTTTGTTATGTATATGATATGATAAATGTTACTCCATTATTGAAAAGTAATCTTTACAATAATCTTTGAACAGAAAAGTCAAAAAAAATTGAACTGGTGAAATAATCTTTGTATGTATCTTTTTTTAAATTATTTTGTATTGTTAGAAATAAATTATATCTTTTGTGATTTTAATTTTTTATTTATTTAAGTTTAAAATTAATTTAATAATACCATAACAAGTATATTATAAATATTGAAATAACGATGACACCATTAGATTTATTAATAACTCATTTTTTATATTAAATTTCTTTAAAAAATTAAATAAAATTCATTTAAATCTACCAAAAAAATCATCTTTATTCATTCATGTTACCAAAAGTATTCAATTAAAACATTTTGGGTAAGAATAGTAAGATGTGCAAGATTTTAAAAAATTCACGATTAGTATAACTGAATTTCGTTATATAATTCCAATACTGATCCGAGTACGTTACAAACCAAAACCGTTAAAGCGAACTTGATATATATATATAATTGGAAAGATGTGATAAGTTATATGTGTGATACAAGTGATAAGATTTTATATTATCTGTGTAGTACAATGCTTTTTTGGGCACTTAGTGGCAAGGGTTGGCATAGAGACGAAGACTAATTTCCTTTTTAATGCAACAATTTGCACTCAAAAGAGGTGGTGGGGATGAAAAGAGGATTTTCTGACCTCAAAAGGAGGAGAATCTTAATTTTCCTGATTAGTGGGGGATAGGTAATGATATATTTTAATCAATTTTATTATAATTAATCTTAATTTCTTCATTAGTGCTAGATAGATAGTCCGAAAAGTACAAAATATCCACTGAATTATTTCGAAGTGAGCAAAATATTTCAATGTACTATAAAAGAGAACAAATTACTCCCCTAGATCCACTTTTTGAATGTCAAATTATCATTGCACCCATATATTAACCTTTTGTAAAATATGAAAATAAGAGTTAACTTTATTTATACCCCTTGGGTTTATTTTATCTTCAATTAGATCTCCTCAAGTTTAACAAACTTCATTTACACCTCTTATTTTTTCAAACCCACATCATTTATACCCCTTAAAGCCACTTAATACCTAAACTACCCTCAATAGTGAAATATGTAGTGTTTGGAAATAATGATTCAATTTCTTTACTACCTTCAAATTTTATTATCTCTATCCAACATTTTCTCACTTTTAACATTATTATCTAGTTATGAAAATAAATTTATATATATATATATATATATTTTACTATAAGCGAATTTATTTTTAGATATATGCCAAAATAAAAATTAAATGCCAAAATATTTTTTTTCAAACTACCAATTAGGATATATTATTTTACCTCTTTTAACATTATTATCTAGTTATATAAATTATTATATATATATTTTACTATACACAAAAATTTTATGCCAAAATAAAAAATTAATGCCGAAATTTGACCAAAAGATTGGTTCTGTCTATTGAACGAAATTTGACCAAACAATTAATGCCGAAATTAATGGTGGTTCGAAAACAAAAGATTGGTTTTGTTTATTCACTAAAAGATTTCCTCATTTGACACCTAAAAATTGATGATTTTAAAACATATTTCCAATTTCAGTGGTAATGACTCAAACTGTCAAACGATGCAATTGTGACTTCAGATACTGAAAATAGCCCATTTGGGCATTAAAAAAAAAAAAAAAAACTTTTGCATTAATTTTTTATTTTGGCATAAAAAATCGTTTATAGTAAAATATATATAACAAATAATTTATATAACTAGATAATAATATTAAACTTTAGGGGGTCTAATTAAAGATAAAACAGATTTAAAAGGTATAACTAAAATTAACTCTTATTTTTATATTTTACAAAAAGTTAATATATGGGTACACTGGTAATTTAACATTCAAAAAGTGAGTCAAAAGGGACAATTTGCTCACTTTGATAATACATGAGGTATTTTGCACTTTTGTCTGTATAGTATATTGTATTAAATTTATTGTTATTTAATTAACATTGGTACTGTGGATAGGCCTTCATTACTAATTATAGAAATAATTAATTATTTCTTATGCACAGAACAAGAGGTACAAAGTAACAACCAAGGGTTGTTATTGAAACACATGTAACCTCATATGTGGTTGGTGATTGAAATGTGTATATATATACAATGGGCGTAATGCGATACATAATAGCATATTTATTTGGGTAGATATAAAGTGATATTTCGATCGAAGAATGTTCATTGAATAGGATGAAAATAGAGTCGACTCACCATTGCTATCAGCGTGATGTCATGTAGTTAAACCTTTCAATGGATTGGATTTTGACCCGAATCCGATCCGATTAGCCGGATTTGGATTAGAAAAAAAATCCGATAATTCGAATACGATCCGAATCCGATAATTCGATTTCTTAACAAATTGGATTTGGATTTGCCTAATCCGATCCGATAATAACCCGATCCGATTAATTTTATATATACACATATATATTATGTTATTAATATGTAAATATTAAATAGTATACTAAATTATGTTTCAAAATTTTTTTTCGCTTTTTCATTTTTATGTTTTTATAGTCATGTATTATAAGTATTGATTGTAAAATATATAATTTAGTGTTTAATATTCTTAAAAAATAACATAAAAATAAAAAAAAATTAATAATTTTTTGTAATTTTTTTTTACCTAATCGGATCGGGTTATCGGATCGGATATCCGAAAATAAACAAATTTGGATTTGGATCAATTAAGTAAAAATCCATCGGGTTATCGGGTCGGATCGGATCGGATATATGCTAATCGGATTCGGATCGGATCAGGACAGATCCGATCCGAATCCGACCCGTTTACAGGTCTACATGTAGTAGAGTCGATTCTACCATGTATTTCATCTATCATTCATCATTTTTTAAATTTCTCATATTGAATTTAAATTAAATTGGGGCTATTGAATTTTTTTCCAACCTCTAAATGAGTTTATCTCGTTCCGTACGACCTTTCATCTTTCATTTTCTAGAAGGAAATGTTAAAATAGGAAACAAATATTCAGCATTATTCCTTGTTGATTATTTGATTTATTGCATTGATTTTGTTTACATATATAGCTTCCTGATTGTAAGATGAATTAACTGTGATTATTTTCTTTCCTAGTTCATTAGGGATAATCTTGTATATATGCTAGCCTTGTATCATAATTGAATATACATAAAATATTTTCTCTCCAATTTTCTTTTTCTTCCTTCTTCTTCTTTCTCACAAATTTTCATGGTATCAGAGCATTAAGTTCTATACATGTCTTCCGCTGCACCAGAGAAAGAAAAAGACGAAATCGTTTCTACTGAGAAGATGACAGAGAAAATTGTAGACAACATGGATTCCTTCACCATACACCACTCAGATCATCCGGGTCTCGTTTTGGTTTCCAAAATACTTGAAGGAGATAACTATGGGCAATGGAGCCGCGCCATGCGAATAGCTCTAAGTGCCAAAAACAAAATCGGATTCATCGACGGGACGATACAAGCACCGCCACAAACCGACTCCAAATTTCCGGTGTGGCAACGATGTAATCACATGGTATTATCTTGGATCTTGAATTCGGTTCAATCTAATATTGCAGGAAGTGTTATCTATGCAGAAACTACGAGCGAGGTGTGGAACGATCTGAAAGATAGGTTTTCACAAGGGAATGATTCCCGAATCTATCAAATCCGACAAGAGATTGCAGAGCAACAACAGGGACAACAATCTATTTCCGTCTACTACACAAAGATGAAGTCACTTTGGGATGAGTTGGCTTCTTATCATGATCCAATTTCTTGCAATTGTGGAGGTCTAAAAAGTCTTGCTGAACGTGACGAGAAAGAAAGGGTCATGCAGTTCTTGATGTGACTCAATGATTCGTATGCTACCGTGCGGGGTTCAATTCTCATGATGACCCCTCTCCCAGATACACGCAAGGCCCATGCCTTGGTGCTTCAACAAGAAAGGCAAACTGAAGTTGTTGCACGACGTGAGACTACAGGTTATACTGCGATGCAAACCTCTAAAAATCAGCAAGGCTTGTATTTAAGTTCTTTTATTCCATCAGAGACCGGTCGATCGCTGGAGAAGGAGCAGACGATCACTAATGGGCATAAACTTCATGGCAAAGATGTGAAGCCTAAAGGAAAACGACACACTGCCAACAATTTAACAACATATGAGAACTCCGAGGCACAAAGACCCATCAACACTACTCTAACTCCCGAAGAGTATAACTAACTCATGGCTTTACTTCAGAAAGAAACTGGTAATACACCACCTTTTGCGAACACTACAGGTATGGCTGCAAATGAACCGAGCCGTTCATGAGCAGGTTCGGTTTCGGCTCGTTAAGAGCTCGGCTCGTGCTCGTTCGTTTAGTAAACGAACCGAGCCTGAGCACAATTTTTAGGCTCGTTTAGTAAACGAGCTGAGCTTGAACATTACTAAGCTCGGCTCGCCAAGCTCGTGAACAGGCTCGTCTAAGTTAAATAGTAAAATTATATCATATTTGACAAAAGAATGTGTTCAAATTAAATAAATTATGAAGATTATTGTGAAAAGATTATATAAATTAGGCGGTCATAACATAAAATTCATTCATAAAAAATTATACTAGTGAAAATATGTTAAAACAAACATGCAACAACTCAATCCAGACAAATATTAGGAAGATTAATATATGTTGCACTGAAACGAGTCGTTCGTGAACAAGCTCAGGCTCGGCTCGTTAAATCTGGCGTTCGGCTCGGGCTCGTTCGTTAAGCAAATGAGTCGAGCTTGAACACATTTTCTAGGCTCGTTTAGTAAATGAACCGAGCTTGAACATTCTAAAGCTCGGCTCGGCTCGGTTCATTTACAGCCCTAACTAAAGGTACTCATTCACCTTTTTGCTGTAAAATTGAATCGTCGTCGATTGCTGAATGGATTATAGATAGTGGGGCTACAGATCATATTTCCAACACCTTGCCAACATTCAATAAGACAGCTCCTAAATATGATTTTGTTCAGTTACCGAATGGTGGTCAAGCAAAGATTGAATCTGTCGGGTCAACCAAGTTGTCTGATAGCATTACTCTAAATGATATACTTTATGTCCCAAAATTTAGAGTTAATTTATTATCAGTTGGCAAGCTTACTCAAGCATTGGGTTGTAGTGTGACTTTTTATCCTGATTTTTGTGTGGTGCAGGACATGGCTACGAAGAAGACGATTGGCCTGGGCAAGCAGCTTAATGGTTAATACTATTTCGAATCAAGTCATCATCCACATCTCGCCTATCACATCAACTGTAGACCAAATCTTTGACATCAACGGTTGGGACACCCATCTACCGCACCACTTCAGGCACTTTCCAAAAGCAACCCAGAAATTTATTTTGATTCTAAATTTTTTTGTGATATTTGTCCTTTAGCCAAACAGACTCGTTTACCTTTTCCTACTAGTTCCATATCTACTACTGCACATTTTGATTTAATTCATTGTGATATTTGGGGACCTCATAGAGTTAATTCTACTTTGGGAGCTCGTTAATTTTTGACAATTGTTGATGATTATTCTCGTTACACTTGGATTCATCTTATGTGTTTTAAATCTGAAACGCAAACATTGCTTAAATCATTTTTTTCATGGGCTAAAACTCAATTTAACTGTAGGATTAAGGCTTTACGATCCGATAATGGAAAAGAATTTTTATCATTACAACCTTTTTTTCAAGAAAATGGTACATTGTTTCAAAACTCTTGCACATCTACACCCCAACAAAATGGAGTCGTAGAACGTAAACATAGGCATCTTTTAAATGTGGGTCGCTCACTTCGATTTGAAGCCAACTTACCCTTACACTTTTGGGGGGAGAGTGTACAAACAGCCTGCTACTTGATAAACCGTTTACCAACACCCGTTTTATCCTGTCAAACACCTTATCATCGCCTTCACAACAAATCACCCACATATTCCCATCTTCGCACTTTTGGTTGCCTATGTTATGCTACTAACCTTACTCCCCACCATAAATTCGATGCTCGAGCTCGTAAATGTATTTTTCTTGGCTATCCTTATGGACAAAAAGGGTATCGTGTTTATGATCTGAACTCTTAAAAATTATTTATCTCTCGTGATGTTGTATTCCATGAAACCATTTTTCCATACACCACCATACTCCACAATGATCTAAACGATCAAAATGACATTCCAACCTTACCTTTACCCTTAGAAACCCACATTGAAACACCCAACATCCCTGATATCGCTGCACCTAACACCTCACACCATGGCGTTGCCCAACCTGCCACTGACAACTTCCACACAGACTTGACCGCCGCGGTACCCACTTCACCACCCCATGGCACCACCTCTTTTGTCAATGATTCTGTAACAGAAACCATCATCACCCCTAGACGATCATCTCGCATTACCCGACTTCCTTCCCATTTTCGGGATTATGAGGTAAACCATTCCAGTCTTCTTGCTTCAGGCTCATCTTCTTCTGTCATGTCTAGCACTCGCCACCCAATATCAAGGTATGTTTCATACTCCAATCTTTCTATTGCTCATAAAACATTTATCCACACCGTGTCTCACTTGGTTGAACCAGAAACATATGAGCAGACCTGTCAAGATCCTAAATGGGTTACTGCCATGAATGATGAGATTTCTGCCCTTGAAACAAATCGCACATGGAGCTTGGTCTCGTTGCCTCCTGGCCATCATCCCATTGGCTGTAAATGGGTGTACAAGATCAAATATAATTCTAATGGCTCCGCTGAAAGATATAAAGCCCGTCTTGTAGCCAAGGGATTTACACAACGCGAAGGGATTGATTACACTGAAACAGTTGCTCCAGTTGCTAAACTTACAACTTTTCGATGTCTGTTAGCCATTGCTTCTATTCGTAATTGGTCTCTTCATCAAATGGACATTCAAAATGCATTTCTTCATGGAGATTTAACAGAATAAGTATATATGAGTCGTCCACCTGACTTTCGTTGACAGGGGGAGCAACACTTCGTTTGTCGACTCCATAAATCTCTATACGGACTGAAACAAGCTTCACGCAGTTGGTTTCACAAGTTTATTTCTGCAATTCAGAAGTTTGGTTTCCAACAGTCTCGGGCGGATTATTCCCTATTTACCAAGGTCAGTGATGGTTCTTTTACTGCTATACTTCTCTATGTTGACGACATGATCATCACAGGTAATAATGAGAAGGCAATTCAGAACGTGAAGGATTTTTTGGGCAGCTGTTTTCGGATTAAGGATCTTGGGTTCTTGAAATATTTTCTTGGGATTGAAGTAGCTCGATCTAAGGCAGGAATTTCCATCAGTCAATGAAAGTATATACTTGACATACTTGAGGAAGCTGGTTTATTAGGTGCTAAGCCTGCAAAATTCCCCATGGAACAAAACCTAAAACTTGCTTCGAATGAGGGGGAGTTACTTAAAAATCTGACATACTATCGAAAGTTGATTGGAAAATTAATTTACCTTACCATCACAAGACCAGATATCACGTACTCAATCAATACGCTTAGCCAATTCATGCAACAACCCAGGAAACCACATCTAGAAGCTGTTCACCGTGTGCTACGCTACTTGAAAAATGCTCCGGGTCAGGGTCTCCTATTTTCTTCACATAGCAAGCTACAATTGACAGGTTTTTGTGATGCAGATTGGGGAGGTTGTTTAGATACACGGCGGTCTGTCACAGGTTATTGCGTATTTCTTGGGAACTCACTTATTTCATGGAAAAGTAAGAAGCAAGTCACAGTATCTCGATCTTCAGCCGAGTCTGAGTATAGGTCCATGGCATTGATCACATGCGAATTAACTTGGCTACGGTATTTATTGCGAGATTTTCAGGTATCTCATCCAGAACCAGCTCGACTTTTCTGCGATAATCAGGCAGCAATCTACATCTCGGCCAATCCTGTTTTTCATGAGAGAACAAAACATATTGAGATAAATTGTCATACAGTTCGTGAGCGAATACAGAAAGGAGAACTCAGAACTATTTTTATAGAAAGCGCGAAACAACTTGCTGATTTATTCACTAAGCTATTGGGACAAGTCGCTTTTCATACATTGCTTGGCAAGTTGGGAGTTCTTGATATCCACTCTCCAACTTGAGGGGGAGTGTTAAAATAGGAAACACATATTCATCATTATTCCTTGTTGATTATTTGATTTATTGCATTGATTTTGTTTACATGTATAGTTTCCTGATTGTAGGATGAATTAGCTGTGATTATTTTCTTTTCTAGTTCATTAGGGATAATCTTGTATATATGTTAGCCTTGTATCAGAATTGAATATACAATAAGAATACATAAAATATTTTCTCTCCAATTTTCTTTTTCTTCTTTCTTTTCTTTCTCACAAATTTTCAGGAAACACTGGAGGCTAAAATATTCAAATGAAAGATTAGGATGTTTAGAATTTTTATATATATATATATATTGTTCCATGTATGCATGTTGGCCACTTTCACTTTCATTGGTTGATATACATTATTATATATATCACAAAAACAAAATATGGGGTTTTAAGGAGGCACTGATTGATTGATAGTAGTATGTGCCCAAATAAAATCATCTAAATGTGATAGTCCAGTATGTACATTCAAATCGTGAATATACTCAATGTTATCGTTGACGAGGAAAAAGTTGTATTTGACAATAAAGGTGCAAAGAATGATGACCCTATATATATATATATATGATATTTTTCTTCTTTTTATTTTTAGGGTTTTTGGGGACCATGCAAGCTGCATGATGAGGAATAGATTATCTATTATCAAAGAAAAATAGGGTGCAATTTTATGTGGAACTTACATCAGCTTATGTAAGGTGATATAATTACAACCATTTATATCTCTCTAGACTTTTTATACTTGTATCTCACAAAAACACACACAAAAGTGAAGATTTTGGCTATTTTGCAACTTAAGAGAGACTAGAAATTATGAAATTTTATTTATATTATATAATCATAAGTTATGTGAGTAATTAAATACATGTATTACAAGAGGATGATAATATTTTTATTGAGGTCATTGAATTTGGTAGCAGAGAGGAGCTTAATTGAGTTAATTATTTGTCAAAGTTAGTCCTTCAACAATATATTCTACACCTTACTAGTATTATATTTTGTGGTTATTATAGAAATTATTTTATTGTTGGTATCGCGGTTGTCTTTACTACTTCTAATATTATTACTGCTACTTTTATTATTAGTACCATATATTTTATTGCACTCTACGTTGAGAAGATAAATCAGGGTATGCATGTATTATGCAAAATAAAATAAAAATAACCTCTCTTCCTGGAGGAAAATGGTGAAACGTTATCACAGTCTGCACTACTAGAAAAATGATAGAAATGAACGTTTTGGATATTAGATATGGATATATAACATTAATATATAACTTAGCCTACATCATATATTTATTAGGAAAAAAAAATTTAATGGGTAGAACTTTATTTTTTCGTTATGCGAATGGAGCATGGTGCCGTTCGATTTACAATATTTTTAAGGGTTATTATCACAAATTTCCTTGAGGTTTCACCAAATTATTAGATTACCCCCTGACTTATCAAATAACCTCCTAAACTTTGTAATTTGATCAATATCCTCCTCCACCATCAAATTGGTAAATGATTAATTTAACTTACACCCCTCAAGTTTGACAAACATCATTTATATTCCTTATTTTTTCAAACTCACATCATTTACTAAGAAGTATAAATAAAGATTGTCAAACTTGAGGGGTGTAAATTAAATTAATTGTTTACCAATTTAATGGTGGAGGGGGAGATTGATCAAATTGCAAAGCTTAGGAGATAATTTGATGATTTGGTAAAATTTTAGGAGATTTTGTGATAATAGCTCTATTTTTAAAAATGTCGGTATTATTATTATTATTATTATTATTATTATTATGGTTTAACTTTATTACCGCGCGACTACAATATGCTGATGGTTACAGTACTAGAGTAATATTTTCTTTTGCAAGTTCTGTCATTTGTAATTAAAGTTAAACCAACCCACTTCAAATGGGTTGGAACAAACAAAGAATATCAGTTGGGCTTGCGAGATAAAAAGATATGGACTTCGATTTGTATAATCATGAATATATGGATTTGGATCATCGACGTAATTAGTGTTTTGTAATGGTGGGTTCTATTTTTATGGGCTACTAAGATTTTCATGAACCTAAATGATTGGGCCGCCATAACTAAAATAGGCTTTCAAAATTCAAATTAACATATATATATATATATATATATATATATATATACATTTACAGACGTAATTTGGTGTGTTATCTAAATTACATAAGTAGCAACCTATAAGTTTATAGTATCTAAATGAACATATCTATATCTATAACTAATAAGTATATATATATATATATATACATTTCAAGAAACTAGGGTCCCGTTTGACATGCGTTTTGTTTTTCCTGTTTATGTTTTTGAAAATTTGTGAGAAAAAAGAAGAAGGAAGAAGAAGAAAATTGGAGAGAAAATATTTTATGTATTTTTATTGTATATTCAATTCTGATACAAGGCTAACATATATACAAGATTATCCCTAATGAACTAGGAAAGAAAATAATAACAGCTAATTCATCATACAATCAGGAAGCTATACATGTAAACAAAATCAATGCAATAAATCAAATAATCAACAAGGAATAATGCTGAATATTTGTTTCCTATTTTAATACTCCCCCTCAAGTTGGAGAGTGGATATCAAGAACTCCCAACTTGCCAAGCAATGTATGAAAAATGACTTGTCCCAATGGCTTAGTGAATAAATTAGCAAGTTGTTTCGCGCTTTCTATAAAAATAGTTCTGAGTTCTCCTTTCTGTATTCGCTCACGAACTGTATGACAATCTATCTCAATATGTTTTATTCTCTCATGAAAAACAGGATTGGCCGAGATGTAGATTGCTGCCTGATTATCGCAGAAAAGTCGAGCTGGTTCTGGATGAGATACCTGAAAATCTCGCAATAAATACCATAGCCAAGTTAATTCGCATGTGATCAATGCCATGTACCTATACTCAAACTCGGCTGAAGATCGAGATACTGTGACTTGCTTCTTACTTTTCCATGAAATAAGTGAGTTCCCAAGAAATACGCAATAACCTGTGACAAACCGCCGTGTATCTAAACAACCTCCCCAATCTGCATCACAAAAACCTGCCAATTGTAGCTTGCCATGTGAAGAAAATAGGAGACCCTAACCCGGAGCATTTTTCAAGTAGCGTAGCACACGGTGAACAGCTTCAAGATGTGGTTTCCTGGGTTGTTGCATGAATTGGCTAAGCGTATTGATTGAGTACGTGATATCCGGTCTTGTGATGGTAAGGTAAATTAATTTTCCAATCAACTTTCGATAGTATGTCGGATTATTAAGTAACTCCCCCTCATTCGAAGCAAGTTTTAGGTTCTGTTCCATGGGGAATTTTGCAAGCTTAACACCTAATAAACCAGCTTCCTCAAGTATGTCGAGTGTATACTTTCGTTGACTGATGGAAATTCCCGCCTTAGATCGAGCTACTTCAATCCCAAGAAAATATTTCAAGAACCCAAGATCCTTAATCCGAAAACAGCTGCCCAAAAAATCCTTCACGCTCTGAATTGCCTTCACATTATTACCTGTGATGATCATGTCGTCACCATAGAGAAGTATAGCAGTAAAAGAACCATCACTGACCTTGGTAAATAGGGAATAATCTGCCCGAGACTGTTGGAAACCAAACTTCTGAATTGCAGAAAGAAACTTGTGAAACCAACTGCGTGAAGCTTGTTTCAGTCCGTATAGAGATTTATGGAGTCGATAAACCAAGTGTTGCTCCCCCTGTCGACGAAAGTCAGGTGGAGGACTCATATATACTTCTTCTGTTAAATCTTCATGAAGAAATGCATTTTGAACGTCCATTTGATGAAGAGACCAGTTACGAATAGAAGCAATGGCTAACAGACATCGAAAAGTTGTAAGTTTAGCAACCGGAGAAAATGTTTCAGTTTAATCAATCCCTTCTCGTTGTGTAAATCCCTTGGCCACAAGACGGGATTTATATCTTTCAGCGGAGCCATTAGAATTATATTTGATCTTGTACACCCATTTACAGCCAATGGGATGATGGCCAGGAGGCAACGAGACCAAGCTCCATGTGCGATTTGTTTCAAGGGCAGAAATCTCATCATTCATGGCAGTAACCCATTTAGGATCTTGACAGGTCTGCTCATATGTTTATGGTTCAACCAAGTGAGACACGGTGTGGATAAATGTTTTATGAGCAATAGAAAGATTGGAGTATGAAACATACCTTGATATTGGGTGGCGAGTGCTAGACATGACAGAAGAAGATGAGCCTAAAGCAAGAAGACTGGAATGGTTTACCTCATAATCCCGAAAATGGGAAGGAAGTCGGGTAATGTGAGAGGAACGTCTGGGGGTGATGATGGTTTCTGTTGCAGAATCATTGACAAAAGAGGTGGTGCCATGGGGTGGTGAAGTGGGTACCGCGGCGGTCAAGTCTGTGTGGAAGTTGTCAGTGGCAGGTTGGGTAGCGCCATGGTGTGAGGTATTAGGTGCAGCGATATTAGGGATGTTGGGTGTTTCAATGTGGGTTTCTAAGGGTAAAGGTAAGGTTGGAATGTCATTTTGATTGTTTAGATCATTGTGGAGTATGGTGGTGTATAGAAAAATGGTTTCATGGAATATAACATCACGAAAGATAAATAATTTTTGAGAGTTCAGATCATAAACACGATACCCTTTTTGTCCATGAGAATTGCCAAGAAAAATACATTTACGAGCTCGAGCATCGAATTTATGGTGGGGAGTAAGGTTAGTAGCATAACATAGGCAACCAAAAGTGCGAAGATGGGAATATGTGGGTGATTTGTTGTGAAGGCGATGATAAGGTGTTTGACAGGATAAAACGGGCGTTGGTAAATGGTTTATCAAGTAGCAAGCTGTTTGTACACTCTCCCCCCAAAAGTGTAAGGGTAAGTTGGCTTGAAATCGAAGTGAGCGACCCACATTTAAAAGATGCCTATGTTTACGTTCTACGACTCCATTTTGTTGGGGTGTAGATGTGCAGGAGTGTTGAAAGAATGTACCATTTTCTAAGAAAAATGGTTGTAATGATAAAAATTCTTTTCCATTATCGGATCGTAAAACCTTAATCCTATAGTTAAATTGAGTTTTAGCCCATGAAAAAAATGATTTAAGCAATGTTTGCATTTCAGATTTAAAACACATAAGAGGAATCCAAGTGTAACGAGAATAATCATCCACAATTGTCAAAAAATAATGAGCTCCCAAAGTAGAATTAACTCTATGAGGTCCCCAAATATCACAATGAATTAAATCAAAAGGTGCAGTAGTAGATATGGAACTAGTAGGAAAAGGTAAACGAGTCTGTTTGGCTAAAGGACAAATATCACAAAAAAATTTAGAATCAAAATAAATTTATGGGTTGCTCTTGGAAAGTGCATGAAGTGGTGCGGTAGATGGGTGTCCTAACCGTTGATGCCAAAGATTTGGTCTACAGTTGATGTGATGGGCGAGATGTGGATGATGGCTTGATTCGAAATAGTATAAACCATTAAGCTGCTTGCCCAGGCCAATCGTCTTCTTCGTAGCCATGTCCTGCATCACGCAAAAATCAGGATAAAAAGTCACACTACAACCCAATGCTTGAGTAAGCTTGCCAATTGATAATAAATTAACTCTAAATTTTGGGACATGAAGTATATCATTTAGAGTAATGCTATCAGACAACTTGGTTGACCCGACAGATTCAATCTTTGCTTGACCACCATTCGCTAACTGAACAAAATCATATTTAGGAGCTGTCTTATTGAATGATGGCAAGGTGTTGGAAATATGATCTGTAGCCCCACTATCTATAATCCATTCAACAATCGACGACGATTCAATTTTACAGCAAAAAGGTGAATGAGTACCTGTAGTGTTCACAAAAGGTGGTGTATTACCATTTTCTTTCCGAAGTAAAATCATGAGTTGGTTGTACTCTTCGGGAGTTAGAGTAGTGTTGATGGGTCTTTGTGCCTCGGAGTTCTTATATGTTGTTAAATTGTTAGCAGTGGGTCTTTTTCCTTTAGGCTTCACATCTTTGCCATGAAGTTTATGCCCTGGCGGAAAACCGTGAATATAATAACAGCGATCAATCGTGTGGTAGTCTTTTCCACAAAAAGAACAATTCTTCTTTTTACCATTAATGATCGTCTGCTCCTTCTCCAGCGATCGACCGGTCTCTGATGGAATAGAATAACTTAAATACAAGCCTTGCTGATTTTTAGAGGTTTGCATCGCAGCATAACCTGTAGTCTTACGTCGTGCAACAACTTCAGTTTGCCTTTCTTGTTGAAGCACCAAGGCATGGGCCTTGCGTGTATCTGGGAGAGGGGTCATCATGAGAATTGAACCCCGCACGGTAGCATACAAATCATTGAGTCCCATCAAGAACTGCATGACCCTTTCTTTCTCGTCACGTTCAGCAAGACTTTTTAGACCTCCACAATTGCAAGAAATTGGATCATGATAAGAAGCCAACTCATCCCAAAGTGACTTCATCTTTGTGTAGTAGGTGGAAATAGATTGTTGTCCCTGTCGTTGCTCTGCAATCTCTTGTCGAATTTGATAGATTCGGGAATCATTCCCTTGTGAAAACCTATCTTTCAGATAGTTCCAAACCTCGCTCGCAGTTTCTGCATAGATAACACTTCCTGCAATATTAGATTGAACCGAATTCAAGATCCAAGATAATACTATGTGATTACATCGTTGTCACACCGAAAATTTGGAGTCGGTTTGTGGCGGTGCTTGTATCGTCCCGTCGATGAATCCGATTTTGTTTTTTGGCACTTAGAGCTATTCGCATAGCGCGGCTCCATTGCCCATAGTTGTCTCCTTCAAGTGTTTTGGAAACCAAAACGAGACCCGGATGATCCGAGTGGTGTATGGTGAAGGAATCCATGTTGTCTACAATTTTCTCTGTCATCTTCTCAGTAGAAACGGTTTCGTCTTTTTCTTTCTCTGGTGCAGCGGAAGACATGTATAGAACTTAATGCTCTGATACCATGAAAATTTGTGAGAAAGAAGAAGAATGAAGAAGAAGAAAATTGGAGAGAAAATATTTTATGTATTCTTATTGTATATTCAATTCTGATACAAGGTTAACATATATACAAGATTATCCTTAATGAACTAAGAAAGAAAATAATCACAGCTAATTCATCCTACAATCAGGAAGCTATACTTGTAAACAAAGTCAATGCAATAAATCAAATAATCAGCAAGGAATAATGCTGAATATTTGTTTCTTATTTTAACAGTTTTCGATCGAAAATCAATGTAGTTTTTAGGTTAAAGCATGTCTATAACGCTATGTTTTTTTTTTGTTTTTTTTTTTTTTTGCACAGTTGCATAAATAATTGAAATATTTCAAGAAAAAATAAACACCAATTTAATAATTTTTATATTTTTGAATTATTAGCTTCATCACTTGTTCAAACAGGCATAGGTCAATTAAACAGTATTTCAATAGCAATTGGAGTTATGAATTTTCAATTTATAGGGATAGTATGAAATCCTTGGAGAAAATTACCCATTTGATTACCAATAATTTCCTACCTCTTATATCATCATATATGATTCCGATTTTAACCGAACACAACTGTAACAAAAATGTCTAATTTATCTGACCTAAAAATAAAACGTGTCCGAAATCAACCCTAACCAAAACAGCTCTTTACCCTCCATTGCGTTTATTTCAAGAAACAATTAGAACGGAGATAGTAATTTACAGTGAAGCACTTGATTTTAGTTATTTATCACATGCATGTGGGTTGGGAATCGGGAAAGAAAAAAGAATGTTATGACATGTGTTGGGTCAATGAAAGTGGATGTCCACGTGAAATTGATTTGTGGACTTATTTTGCTATATTGGGACTCTCACATGAGTTGTGAAGTTTGAGAAAAGAAGCTCCATCAATTATTGCAAGCAAAATAAAGTTTGTAAAATACAATGTCATGTCATGTCATGTCTTTTATTTTCATTAATTTGTTGAGTCACCTAAAAAAATAAAGTTTGTAAAATACAATGTCATGTCATGTCATCTCTTTTATTTTCATTAATTTGTTGAGTCACCTAAAAAATGAATTGGGTCGAAAATTAAAAGTGAGCACTATAATGAGGGCATTTTTTTAAGTGTTATTTTCATAAAATTACCATACTTTCATGATTTAATCAAGAAATTTCCTATAATTTTAAAAAATTCCTTCATTCGTATTTCGGTTACAATTATTCATTTATTCCAAATTTTTTTTAATTTTTTAGTCATGTGATTTGTGAATTATCTATTCTGCACCTGAATCATTTTATTTCATAAAATTTCCTGTAATTTTGAAAAAATATATATATATTTTTTGAAAATATATATTTTTTTCTGAAATATATATATTTTTTGAAATAAATATTTTTCAAAATATATATATTTCAGAAAAATATATATATATATATTTCTCATAAATATGTTTATTTTCTTAAATATATTTTTTGAAATATATATATTTTTTCCAAAATTTATATTTCTTAAAAATATTCTTGTTCTTTAGTTCCTTTCAATTGTAATTCCCAAACCTTCATTTGGGCGTTGTGCTTTGTTTGATTCTTTAACTTGTATCATTTTCAATTTATTTCGAAAGGTACCATAAATGACTTGTAACTTTTAAGATTATTGTCCGGCTACGACTTCTCTTATTGCATGATCTGGAGGAACAAAAATCCTGCTTGAATCAAATTAGGTGGGTCTCACTCCCATCCATGGTATGTATTCGTTCATCCCAAAATATAAGTATTTAGCCAAAATGATGGGTGAATGTACATTATTAGACAATTTGAGCTATATTTAGTCTTTTTGGCAACCAGTGCGGTACGGTGTTGGTTTTTGGTTGGGTTGGGTGGGTCTTTATTTTGAACTGAAATTATGTTTGGTGCAAATGATTTTGGTGTGAGAAAAAATAAAACTGAAAAATCAAACCATGTTTGATAGAGTTGGTATATGGACTGAAATTCTGAAACCAATCATATTTGGTAACTTGGAATAGTTTGACATTTTATTTATTTAAAATAATATTTTGTAAATATATATGTTTTAAAAAATAAAATATATAAATATTTAATTTTTTGAAATATTTATAGATAAATTATTTTATATAATATATTTCAATAAAAATACATATAATTTGTATATATATTTTTAAAAATAATAAATATATTTTTATTATATTTTATTTTTTCCAAAAATATTTATTTTCCCGAAATATTTTATTTTTTACGAAATATATTTTTTCGTTTGATTTTTTGAAATATTTTATTTTTTGAATATATATATAATATTATAAATAAATTAATTTGAGTTAAATAATGATACACCAAATTGAATTGGTTTGACTTAAAGAATGGTTTTGGTGTGAGAAAACAAAATCAAACCACACAAAACCATCTATTTAGATGATGTAAAAAATGAGACATTTGATACCAATAATTTGACACTGTTACACTAACACTAAAATTACTAAACATAAATTGAACCACAAATTTCAATCCAAAATCATATATTTGACACCGAGACCAGAGTACCTCTCCCTCCGAATTCTGTTTACTGCCTGAACTGTAGTGTGGTGTGGACCCGCTGGAATATTGTGGGCTCCACTCAATCTCTAACACTTTTATCAACTGATTGGTTGAGTGATCTCCTCACTCGTCATCATCAGTAAACGACAATCGTTGATCTAACGGACACATCAACAAGATATGGCCTCATCATCTCCCTACCCTTGCACAGTTATGTGATTACATACTTTAGGTTAATTTCATTTATACCCCTAATATTTGTTTTTATTTCAATCACACCTCTTAATATTTAAATATCTTCATTTACACCCTCTCATGGTATGAAATATCTAAAACACATTTAAACCAAACACATCTTAAATCAATTTAATCATAGAATAATATTAATCCTATATCCAAACATTCCTAACCCTCTGTCCAAACATACCAACTGTTCGCTCCGAAAAATAACATTCATCACAGGCCGAATAACATGGCCGATAATTATTATTATTTTCGTAGGATTCCGAAAAATAATAATCATCGGCCGAATACTAGGGCCGATAATTTTCTTTGTATCCGTAGGGTGCGGGCGTGCCAGAACCGGTGACGGAGTTCAATCGGTTCAAAAGGAACGAATCTTCGCCTCTTTTGAACATGTGGAATAGAATCAGGCGATTTACGAGAGAGATAACTCAACTCTCGTTAAGGGTTCTGATTGCCTCAGAAAAGAGGACTTTTGGGTAACCAAAAGAAATTGGGAAAGGAATTGAAAAGGTGCAATGATATGGAAATATTGAAGGAAAGCATATAAATGACTGGAAATGTAAATTTGCAGAAAAGTAAATTTGGTATTGAAAGAAAGCAAATAAATGACTAAAATGAAATATAATGAAAAACTACCATTGTAGCAGGAATAATTTGTATTTGGTCGTGGACCTCTGTAATAGAGGTATACATACATTATTTATAATGAAACTAACCTAAAGATAAACTAGAAATAAACAAACAAATAAATAAAAGATAAAAACACCTAAATTCTAATCCTATCTAAACACTTTAACCAACTCAACTACATCTCTTTTTCAAAAGTGTCCAATGATCCACAAATTTTGTAATCTTCTAGTTTTAATCAACTTCATGATATGACCCATTTTCAACCCATCTTCTAACCCATTTTTGCAGCCCATTTCAGCCCAACTTCTGGCCCATTTCGCAACCCATATCTGGCCCAATTTAAACCCAAATTCCAGCCTGAAAAACAGCCCAGTTTAGGTCTGGAACAGTCCAGTTTTGGCCCATTTTCAGCCCGCTTTGCATCCCAGTTTTTAGCCCATTTTCCATCCCAAATTAGGCCTGAAAATAGCCCAGTTTCTGGTCCGAAAATCAACCCAGTTTTGCCCAATTTTCGGCCTAGTTTCGGTCCGCTTCCGTTGCCATGTGTTGGCTCATTTAGGGTGTCAAAAATGCCCCCCAATTCCAACACTATTTTTGCTCGAAAATATGGTTGCTGGAATTTTCTTTAGCCCAAAATGATGCCAACACATGCTTGTATCAACTTTCCTTGCCCCCCGAGTCCGCCACTTGGAAAGAAAAATAAAATTGAGTTGGCTCAGTACTTTATTCCCCTATTCCTAATTCTAACTAGGTAAAAAAAAATTAACGTTCATCGACAATGGATCAATGAACCCATACAAGACCCCAACCCCCAAAACTTTAAACTCTTGAAGTGGGGAGAAAATACGATTGGTCGGAATTAAACAATTGTGCAAAGTCATGTTAACCGATCTTATTGTCGGTTTCATTCGAAGAACAACACAATACCCATGAAAAATTTTCACGGCAATTACTCTTGAAAGTTTAAATCTTTTTATAATTTCAGTTGTATTTGCTGAAATTATAAAATATGAAGTTTCACCTTCGGTTAGATTTTTCTCATCGGCCGAAAACCAACTATTTTTGGCCGATTTAAAGCCAATTTTGGCTGCTGGAGGTTTGATATTAGCCGCTGCCATCTCAACATCAGCTACTGCAATTTCTGCTGCTGAAAAACCAGTTTCGGCCACTGCAATTTTGACCAGATTTATTTTTGCATTTTTGGCCTGATGATTTTCGTTGGCCAAAACCCTTCCAATTGGCTGAGTTTCGGCCAATACTTTCTTGGATAGATTGATATCAACTATCTTTTGAAACTCCTACCTTAATTCAGCAATTTCAGCTTGAAGCCTCTGACGATATGTTTTTTCTTGTTGACGATATTCTTTTTCTTGTCGACGATATTCTTTCTCCTTAGCAAGATTTGTTTGCACTTGTCGAGCGATTTCCCACAACTGTAGGATTTCATCTGCACGTGCGGTCTTTGAATCTTGTGGTGGCATGCTGCAATTCTCTTGGCTACCTAGTGGTGTCCCACCGGGCGTGCCAATTGTTCGCTCCGGAAAATAATATTCATCACCGGCCGAATAACAGGGCCGATAATAATTATTATTTTCATAGGATTCCGAAAAATAATAATCATCAGCCGAATAGTAGGGCCGATAATTTTCTTCGTATCCGTAGGGTGCGGGCGTGCCAAAACCGGTGACGGAGTTCAACCGGTTCAAAAGGAACGGATCTTCACCTCTTTTGAACATGTGGAATAGAATCAGACGATTTACGAGAGAGAGAACTCAACTCTCGTGAAGGGTTCTGATTGCCTCAGCAAAGAGGACTTTTGGGTAACCAAAAGAAATTGCGAAAGGAATTGAAAAGGTGCAATGACATGGAATTGAAATAAACTGATATTGAAGGAAAACATATAAATGACTGGGAATGTAAATTTGCAGGAAAGTAAATTTAGTATTGAAGGAAAGCAAATAAATGACTAAAATGAAATATAATGAAAAACTGGCATTGTAGCAGAGACAATTTGTATTTGGTCGTGGACATCTGTAACAGAAGTATACGTACATTATTTATAATGAAACTAATCTAAAGATAAACTAAAAAGAAACAAACAAATAAATAAAAGATAAAAACACCTAAATTCTAATCATATCTAAACACTTTAACCAACTCAACTACATCTCTTTTTCAAAAATGTCAAATGATTTACAAACTTTGTAATCTTCTAGTTTTAATCAACTTCATGATATGATCCATTTTCAACCCATCTTCTAACCCATTTTCGCAGCCCATTTCAGCCCAACTTCTTGCCCATTTCGCAGCCCATATCTGGCCCGATTTAAGCCCAAATTCCAGCTTGAAAAACAGCTCAGTTTAGGTCCGAAACAGTCCAGTTTTGGCTCATTTTCAGTCCGCTTTGCAGCCCAGTTTTCAGCCAATTTTCCAGCCCAAATTAGGCCTGAAAACAGCCCAGTTTCTGGTCCGAAAATCAGCCCAGTTTTGCCCAATTTTTGGCCTAGTTTCGGTCCGCTTCCGTTGCCATGTGTTGACTCATTTAGGGTGTCAACACCAACACAGCCGCACGACTTGAGCTCGCCGCACTCCTGCTTGAACGAGCAGGCCTCGTCGGCGGCCTTGCCCACTTGGTCAGCGAGCAACACCATCACCATGGTTGGAGAGGACTGGGAGAGATGGATTTTGCTTTTCCAAATGTTGATGATGGACTGAAAGAGGACCTTTGGTGAACAAAGCTCAATGAATTGATCTGAATTACTGCTGATGGTTGGGCAAGCTAAGGGGAGGATTAATTTTTCTAGGGCTTTGGATTGTTTCGCCACTTTCCCTTTTTGGTCTTTAGGGTTTGTTGTTTTGTTTATTTGTTTTCACTGTTTTCCCTTTTATTGTAATTATTATTCCCTTATAAAATCATTTATTTTAAAAAAAACACACATGTGCCATTAATTAATGGTTATTGCAAGTTGCCTATACAGTGATATGATGGTCTTTATTTGTTTTCTGAATTTTATATTTTATTTTTGAATCTTATATATTTTTTTCGAATTATATATATATATTTTAAATTTAATATATGTTTTTTGAATTTTATATATATATTTTGAATTTTATATATTTGTTTCAAAATTTATATGTCTTTTGGAAATTTATATTTGGTTTTTGAATTTTATATTTTAATTTTGAATTTATATATATTTTTCGAATTGTATATATTTGTTTTGAATTTTATATATTTTTTCAAATTATATATATATATTTTAAATTTAATATAATTTTTTCGAATTATATATATATATATTTCAAATTTTATATATTTTTTTCAAAATTTAATAAAAATGACAATGATAAAGTGAAACTTTTTTGAATAAAAAATTAAATGATTAAATTATCAGAGGGGGAAAAATTGATAAAATACTAAATTCTTGTTTTCAAAGAACACTAGGTTATCCTATTGAGGGTAATTTAGGCATTTATAAAAAACTTTAGGATGATGTCATCATTAAGGGGTGTAAATGATGAGAATCTCAAATCTGAGGGGGTGTAAATGAAGATTCTTAAATGTGAGGGGATGTAAATGAAATTAACCCTTTTTTTATTTATGATTTATATTTGATTTTTTTTTTTTTTTTTTTAAGAAATATGTTTACATTACATCAAGACAGCTTATTTATATCAATATATTATTATATGATTTTAATTGATAAAATGGTGATATTTGAAAACCTTTTTGCATTAAAGAATGGTATTTCATTAATAAATCCAAAACGTTCACTTAGACCAGATCATGCAGTATGGGCACAGCCAGTGGGTTGTCCAATTTGCTAATTGGAATTTCGAAACTATACGAGACGATGATTAGATAATTAATCATGGAAAATGATATGTCGCTTTTGAGTGTCATTAAATTCATTTTAAAAAATTCAATGTATAATTTTTTTTTACGTGAGTAATAATTACTTTAGTTTTTACAGGCAAAAATAAAGTGAACATATTTAAGAAATTTTTGTAAATGGACAAAAATGTATAGAAAGTGAAAATTCGCGAAAGACTACTGGTAGAACTCCCAAGCCCAATAATAGTTATTAAATGACGTACCATTTATCATGGGTTAAAAGTTGGTTAAAATATGTAGGAACAAAATGGGTGTGTTTAGAAAATCTGTTTTTTGTATTTGTTTTCTGTTTTCAAATATAAAAATTGTTTTTGTATTTGTCTTTGTTTTTTTCAGCAAAAAATTAAAAACAAAAAAACGTTTGGATCAAAATTTGTATTGAAAAATAAAATGGTATTGGTGGGCGGCGGTGGTGGGCGGCGGCGACGGGCGGTGGTGGTGGGTGACTGGTGGCGGCGGTGGGGCCCGGCGGCGGCGGCCGGTGGCGGGGGGTGGTGGTGGTTGGCGGCGGCGGCGATGGAGGCGGTGACGGAAGTGGTACCCTAAACAGTGAAAAAACTCAAAAAATAACTAAAAGTTGTATTTGATGTTTTCACCACTTTTATCCACTATTCACATAAAACAATTTTTTTGGGAAAAAAAAAATGAATAGTAAACGCGTTTGCCAAACATGTTTTTATTTTTGAAATGGGTAAACAGTAAAAAAACAAAATTGTTTTCGCGTTTGCCAAACAGACCCAATGTGAATTGAGTCCAATATGATAGTTGTTAGAAGATGAAAAAGTAATTAGTTATAAAGGGGTTGAATATTAGTCTCATTTAATACATTAAGTTTAGGTTTATTGTTTAAGTCTGGTCAAATTGTGAAATATCTAATCCGTTATATTTAAATCTAACAATTCGTGTTATCAGGTCGTGTTCATCACGAACACGAAATGACTCGACTTGAACACGATACGATTAATATTCGTATCGAATATATTAAACACTAACACAACCTGTTATTTAAATAGGTAACACGACATGATCCATATAACTTAAACCCAACATGAAAAATTTGACCCGTTTAGAAAAAAAAAACTAATTAAAATAAAGATAACCTAGCCCTCTTCTTCTTCGTGTTTATTCTTCTTCTACACAATAAATCAGTCTAAATTCAAATATATCCTAAAGTACACACATATATATATAAGATATGTGACAAGAGAGAAGGCTAGGTCGTGATGGTTAAGTGGTGGAGGATGACGAGTCAGTTCGTGGCAGAGGGGTGAGCGAGGTGGGTGGTTGAGAGGTGGCGGTAAAAGATGGTGTTGATGGATTGGTGAAGATGATGGTGGTGATTTGGGTATGGTGGTTTGTGAGAGAGAGATTTCGGTATGATGGTGGTGGAGATGACGTACACACACATCATGAAAGAGATGAGGGAATAGAGACGAAATGAGGAAGTATGCAAATTGGTTTTGGCTTATAGTGTAAGCTAGGTTTATCTCAAATGACGAATTCACCCCTTATTACTATTATAATTTAAAATTTAAAAGAGATTGGATTAACTAAACGGGTTAACACAACCCGACACAACGGATTCGACATGAACACGATTCGAAAATTTTCATGTCGTGTCCAGGTCGATCCTTTTTAGGCATTGACCCTTTTATACTCAACCTTAATCATTTTAAATGTGATCGTGTTCGTGTATTGTTACTATGTCGTGTCCAATTTTACCAACTCTAATTACACTAGTCCACAATAAGAAAATCATTTGGAAGAGTGTATCATTACTGAAAAGTTAGTACAAAAATAATGAGGTTTATGGTATAATGCATGATATTATTTAAATTTAATTGTCTGAAATTATTATGGATAAACTAATGAATAGTAACTCTCTACCTTTTATGTGCATAATCTTGTGAATGATAACTCTCTTAACCTTAAATAAAATCACTTAGATTTTATTACATCACATTGAGCCGTAATATTAAATTTTTTGACACTTTCAAAAATTAAGAAAAATACATCACTACCACGACCAAAAGCCATAACCCTTTTTACAATAATATTTGTTGCCAAATAAATATTTTTCTTTTATTTAAAGGTTTAACCTTCAAAGACAATCTCCCAAAAACATAAAACCCAATGAGATCATCCTTTGAGAGTATTACACGAACCAATTTCTTAAGTCATGTAAGGTTAAATTACACTACGCAGCAGTTATGATTCGAATTCATGTTCTAAGACTTACATATATATATATATATATATATAATATATATGTATGTATGTATGTATGTATGTGCTAGGTTTAATTTTTAAAAGATTCGTCCATTCCAACCGAAAGCAATATTTTCCCTCTGTTTATTTGCAATGGAAATTCTACATCCCACACAATCCTTTATCAAAGCAAACCTCCATTTCACTTTCAATAGATTTAGATTTAGAACCAAGAGCCTATTCACTACTTGCATCAACTCAACTTTTCAAAACTTTTAATTATCATTAGTATGGGACAAAGATCAACCAAAGTAGTCTCTATAAAAAACTACGAGTTGTTGACTTCTTATCATCTTTTAGGAAATCAAAAGGTATTCATTAAGTAACCATATACTTAAATCACACTTACCAAAACAAAACCTATTTAAATCACATTAAAGTCATAAAGTATTGCATCTCTAATGTGAAAACATCACAGCAGTACTGAATTAAAATCAGACTTGAAAATAAAAATTTAGTACTAGTAGGAGGACTATATAGTAAAGTAAAAAAACAAAAGTGTTACTAGGAGTTACAGAGTACTGAAATCTAAACAACTTTTGTTTTTGTATGGTAGCTGTTGTCTGCCGCATCCTATTTTGAATTTCTACCACCTTCCCATTCCCACTCTATATCTATATCTATATCTATATGTCAACGAAGATTCAAATCACATTGAAAAATTGAGCATTATTCCTACTCTATACTTATACAACTATACAAGTATATATCTATATATATGTCAACCAAAATTCAAATCACATCGAAAGGTTTCCTCCATTTTCAACGTTACAAATTTGAAATTAGTTCAGTTGCAGAGATTTGAAAAATGGCGGTGGTGAGTTCTAGAGGGAATGAGAAAAAATGGAGTCCTGAAGAAGTGGGTCCCGCTAAGCTCAAGCCCGCAGTCCCTGTAATCTACTACCTCTCCCGTAACGGCCAGCTGGATCACCCTCACTTCATCGAAGTCCCTCTCTCCTCTTCCTCCCAAGCTCTCTATCTCAGAGGTAATCACTGTTTGGTTCCCGAGAAAATTACATTTTACCGGAAAAATAAAAAAAATCGAAAAATTCATTCTCTGTATCCTTTCTGATTTTCAGATGTAATCAACCGCTTGAATTCCCTCCGTGGTAAAGGCATGGCTAGCTTGTATTCCTGGTCTTCTAAACGGTACATTTCGTTCATTCTTCATATATATATATATATGTGTGTGTGTGTGTGTGTGTGTGTGTATACTATGTGTATGTGTGTGTGAAAATGTGTGTGAATCAGGAGTTACAAGAACGGATTTGTGTGGCACGATCTGGAGGAGAACGATTTCATCTACCCAGCGCACGGCACAGAGTACGTGCTCAAAGGATCGGAGATCATCGAAACCAATTCGATCTCGAAATCAGACGAAGCCTCTTCGAGTTCGAACAAACTACCGCCGGAGAGACGAAACTCCGGCGATTTCGCCGCCGTGACGCGGCGGCGCAATCAGTCGTGGAGCGCAATCGATCTCCAGGAGTACAAAGTCTACGCCGGCGAGATCGCTGCGGACGCTGCGACTCAGACCGACGACAAACGTCCCCGGCGGCGAGAAATCAGAGAAATAGAAGAAGAGAAGAGTACAGTGCTGAGCAGAGACGAGATCTCTCCGCCGCCGTCGGATTCGAGTCCCGAAACCCTAGAATCGCTGATGAAAGTGGACGGGAGGGTGGTGTTGTGTGCGCCGGAGGATCAGACGGCTGAGATTTCTCCGATTAAGGCGTCTTCGGTTCTGATGCAGTTGATATCGTGCGGTTCGATGTCGTTCAGGGACTGTGGTGGGCCCAGTGGTGGGAATGGGTTTTCGTTGATCTCGCGGGTGGCACGTGGAAGTGGGTCGGGTCGGGGGTTGATTGAGAAGGGGAGGGTTGAGGTTGAAGACAAAGAGTACTTTAGTGGGAGCTTAATAGAGACAAAGGAGGAATTTGTTCCAGCTTTGAAGAGATCTTCTTCTTACAATGCAGACAGGTATATCTGTATATATATATATATATATATTCACTCACAGTTTACTGAGTAACATTACAGGTATCTCTGATCTGACTTGCATACAGTTTCACATGGACTACTTGTTTGGCTTGCATGCTACTGTTTCATCCATTCATATAGTACATATCATCTTTTTGGAAAGTAACATATGCTTCATGTGATATTAGAACCATTATTTTTTTCTTGATAATAATTGGAATGTGGGATTCACGAAATTTATACATAGGTTAGGTAATGCTCATATTATATTTGAGTCCATGTCCCTACCTAACAAATTATTTGGAATTAATAAAAATCGAACATGAGATCATAATATAAATTGAGCGTGAGTCCTAGGAACAAATATTAAAATCGTATGATGCATTATATATGTCAGGTCAGGTTCATGATGCTTTTGAAAGACCGATGTCCATTTGATACTCACATTTAAAAATTATTCGATTCTATTATACCGTTACCTAAACCACTGACCATATTAACTATACAAGTTCTACTACCTGAATTTTATGTTTAGATAAAGAGATACATTAACCAATGCATGAATCTATTAGACATTCGTGAACAAGAATGAGCCACATCATTTTGTCCATAGAGAGCATGATTGAAAATCATGGTTGGGAAGATTTGTCTTACCATCATTTGCTCCTGTGATGTCAAAAAGATTATTTGTTCTGATTAAATGTTACTTTTTTCCAGGTTGAGCAAGTAAAATTTGTGTAGAATAACATGTATTTACTTTTCCTTGAGCTATAACCATCGCAATTATAGATGTCTAATGAGATAACGTATGAGCATTGGAAAAATATTTGATGGATGAGATGAAATACTTGTTTGGAAAAAGGATCAGACATCAAATATAATTTAGAATTATTTACTATATAATATAGTATCTAAATTGTTGATGGTTGAAAGGTTATATATATGTAACTCTAGTTCAAAGGACTAACTAATTAGTCTCATAACTGAACGTTTCCTTCTTGAAATTGTCAAAGAGGATGACAAAATTCAACACTGTATAAGGCCATGTGATGAGGGTAAGATAGTCATCTATAGACTGAGCTTGGTCCTTGGGGAAAAGCTAGCAGTAACAGTTTCTTGAATTAGAGATATATAAACCAATATATGTATATATTAGTCATATAGACTGATTTTGGACAGGAGATTGGGGTTGGGGTAAGGTAAGCATCTCTAGACTGAGTTTGGTTCGTGGGGAAAAGTTAGCTGGTTATCAAAAAGTATAAAAAGGACTAGTATGGTACACAATGCCATATTGCCATGTCTCGTCAATTGGCTGCATGCACAACTTAATCAATAATTCACATTAACACCTCACCGTCCAAATTATTATTTAGGGCACATCCACACTTCTTTTTTCATGTGGTGGTCCCATGCTTCAGAATTGCTGTAGCAGTTTCTCTCGGAATCACATGAACAATTTAATGTTCCGGGATAATAAAAGTCTTGATAGGGAATATCGAATCAGTATCAATGTTATGTAAGAGTTTATCAGAGTTGAACAATAACAATACTAATATCAGTGTTGCATAAAAGTATTGATACCTTTGAAAAGCATTACACAAAGTTATATGGGACAGTACCGTTGAACCAGGGCGGTCCACATGTAGACTTTGCAGTTGCAAATTCAATTTGGGTAGCTCCTATGAAAGAGTTGGATGCATAGACACCACCAATTAATTATTGCACAATTGAATGCCAGAGTACATATGGGGATTAGTTGAGCTCTTAATTCTTTCTTGATTTCATAATGTTTTTCTGATTCAATCATTTGATCTAAATATAATCGACTTATATAAATGTGCAGGAGGTCGCAGTTGGAGCTGATGGAGAAGGAAAGAGATGGAGCAACAGCAAAATGCATACCGAGGAGGCCCAAGACACGATTCACCAAGAAGGAGGAACTGAAGATCAACAATGACATCTCATGTAATGATGCTAATAGTCATAGCAAAAGAATAGTGGTCCAACCATAAGTCTAGTAATATATATAAGGTAGTCATATATAACTGGTTAGTTAATCAGAGATCAAGGACTCTTATCCTAGGTAAGTACTAATTTGTAGTGACTGAAACTTTTCAATGAAAGAGATGATTATGAGAAACATATATATATAGAGAGAGAAAGAGAGACTGTTAGGTACTTAGTGGTCACGGCACGGCAAAGGCACATACATTGAGCCAATGAGGGGATTGGTGGGTCTAAATCTCAAAAAACTATTTATTGTAGTTTTTTCCTTCTCGATAATTGGGGTGTCCGGGTCTTTTGTTCTGACTAATTCACGGAATTCGTGCAAAGTGGCTCATTTCATACGAATCGGATAAAACTCGGATTATATTTGTAGAGCATAAAGTTCAGACTATTTCCATAGTCGTGACTCTAAGGCTTCGTTTAGTATGAGAGATTTGAAAGGATTTAGGGAGAAAATAAAAGAAATGATAGTGCTATATGTATTTGGGTAGACATCTTGAAAATAAAAGAAAGGATTTTGAGAGATTTTGAGGGATAAGCCTATAATTACAAAACTCTTTGGTAATATCCCTCCAAAAATGAGAAGATTTTGAGAGAAAAGAAAGGATAACAACTTTAAGTATTAAAATGACAAAACTATCATCTATAATTAAAAGAATAAATTTATTAACTAAATGATATACTAGTAATTTAATTATTATCATTTCTTTTCTTTTCTCTCATTTGACTTATCCAAACAAGAATGATATCATTTATTTTCTTTTCTTTCATAATCTTTCCAAACATAAATTTAAAATATTGTTAGTCTTTATTTTCCTCCATAACTTATATTATCATTTCATTTCTTTTCTCTCCTGTTGTTAACGCCTAAATTATGTCCAAGCTTTTAGGCCACTTAATTATGACCTGAAGAATAATATGTACAATCATATCGTGATCTAATTTTCAAACCGTATACATGAAAGTCCGGGTCAAGAGACCACTGAAAGAAAATATTTCGGGTCACAATGATTGAAAATGAATTCATGACCGATAATATTCTAAGGGTCACAATTGACCTAACCATTTTCAGTCTTAGGCCTAAAAGTGAGTTTCAGCCACCATTGGCTTTAAAAATTATTTTCGATCACTCTCTTTGTTATTTTCAGCCTAAGACTGAAAGTTTTTCAGTCACTTTTGGCTTGAAAGTCTCTCGGTCTCTTTTCTCTCGATGAGTTTCCTCTCGACCAATTTTCTCTCGACGGGTTTTCTCTCGACCAATTTTCTTTCGATGAGTTTTCTCTTGACGAGTTGTCTCTCGATCACTTTTCTGTCGACCAGTTTTCTATCGATGAGTTTTCCCTCGACGAATTTTTCTTATCTAAGACCGAGTTGTCTCTCAGTCACTTTTGGCCTAAAAGTGACTTTCAATCACTTCTCTTGTTAACCATTTGCCTAAAAGTGATTTTCGATCATTTTTCTAGACCGACTTTATCGATCACTTTCAACTTAAAAAGGGTTCTCGATCATTTTAGGCCTAAATTGACCCTCAACTAAGGAAATTGGCCTAGAAATAAGTCTCTTGACGAATTTAGTCATGGAAACATTGTCATTGATGGCCAAGGTCACGAGAACCACTTGTAGAGGTCAAGATTATATCAGGTCTCGAAGCTTGGAGAAAGCTTAGATTGGAAATTACGACCTGATCAAGATAAAAGTTCAAGATTCCGAAACTACAAATGAGAGTTTCTCAACTACCCATTAAATTTTGTCAGGGTCAGAAGATTACTTTGTCAAAGACAGACAAGAGATGAAAAAGAGTTAGAAGTAGTAATAGTCAAAGTGGGCAAACTTGAAAGAGCCATGGTTTCTAACTAGAATTGTCATGCCAGATATGGTTCCATCACATGTGGTTAAGAGTATATCCAATTAATCCAAGTAGCAGCTCAACAAGTGGTTGGTGATCGGTTCCAGACATGTGAAAATAATAGTGTTAAAAATAAGGAACTAGCATGATCTAGTTTTAACCTCTCAGTCCCAAGTACGCGAGTAATATATAATATAGTTGGATAGAAAGGGTATTGAACCACGGAGATCAAAATCGTATTTCAAATAATTATAAAGTAACAAATTGAATTATATTTCTAAAAGTTGTTTGATTGGTTTGTTGTATTAAACTACTAAACATAAAATAAAATAAAGATAAATATTTTTAGTTTCACTGACGGGTTGAGATTTGATGATATTATGTCGTTATTTCACCACACCCCGATCAACAAGAATTTATACCTACTAATCCTTTACTTAAAATAGTATAGCCATAAGTAGGGTCGAACCACTCTCAACTTGGAATTCGTTTTGAGACAAAGATCCAAAACTTTACTCTTCGAGATACAAAGAAATCACTTAAAACAATTCTTGAAATTTTTTAATAGTAAACTAAAATAACTAGATAAAATTATCAAATGGTGGAAAAAATCTCAAGGGAAAAGAATCCACCACCCGGGTCTATACAAATAAGATTATATATTTCTATTGCAAATTCTCCTCCAACCTACTAAACATAAACATAGATATTGGTAGGCATTCCCCGTATTTCCATTAATTGGTAATCACGAAAAATCCTCCCTCTAATGTTTTGGTTTAATAAAATGTAAATAGTAGTAGGCATTCCCCGTATTTCCATTAATTGGTAATCACGGAAAATCCTCCTTCTATTTTTTAGTGTCCAACCTCTATTGTAAGGTTTTTGTTCATTGAGATTCATAAAATGAATACTCTCGGGACGAGAATTAAACAATACGAAATAAAATAAAAATTATTTATATCTTACCCATGGTGGCTTCATCACCCCCTTGAGAAGAGTTTTAAGCTAGTATGTTGATAAAAAAATGAAACAAGGTAATATAATAAAATTTCATTGATAGAGCAAATATTACACAAAATATGAAAATGGTACAAAAGTATTCTAAGCTCTCACTCCTCAACCCTTCACTACTCCCTCCTGCAGCTCTAGTTTGCGAATATTTATAGGCATATTGCAGATTCAAATGATCAAGGGCATTTAATGGTTTCTGTGCTTTTCAACTACCACTATTGAATTGTGTGAAGCATTAAAAGCCTCCAACCACTCTTTCAACAACAAATTCTCCCTCTTACCTTATTTAATATTCCATTGGCCCACCAACTCACCAACTCTCTCATATATTTTTTTTTCAACTTTTTCTTTCTTTCTTTTACACACATACACACATATACTTACACACACACACACACACACACACATATATATATATATATATATATATATGCATTTATTACATTCTCCCCCTCCAATTCTTTCTTTTTCTTCATTTTCATCCTTCTTGCTTTTTTTTCTTTTCTTTTGTAAATCAACCCCTGCATGAAATAAAAATATATACATATTAGGACATTATGCTAAATAAATTACTCTATTTTGTGCACTTATCAAATTACCCCCAAACAAGCTTTTGCTAGTCCTCTAGTAAATAAGGGAAAAATAGATAAGTTCACAAAAAATAATACATTATTGAAGTTTAATTAATGATGTGCCACTTTCGCATGCTACATTCGATTGCATTTACCACATGCAATAAGGCCTTAAACCCCTAGGTTACCTTAGTGGACGAGCAATAGCCTCGTGAGGGTTTACAATGAAGATACCCACAAACTTCTTCATTCTTCATTTTCACACATACATGCATTCACACACTCATTAATTAAGCCATGATACAATATATAAGATAATATGAATGCAAATACTCCCACTTACTACCGAACAATAACTATCTCTAGTTAATGATATGAACGATCCCCACTAAAGTAAATAACTTCGTTACTTTCTACTCCCAATCTAGACAACCTTCCGTGTTTTTGTGAACATTCTACTATGGTATGTCAATCTCTCTTTTTCTACTTCATTTATCAAACTTTGCAATTTTTCGTAAAAATTCATTTTTTCCATCATTCCACTTCTATCCATTTTTTTTTTATCTTTCTAAACTCCGGACTTTCCAGCGAGGATTTTTAGTCCCGACCAACTAGGCCTGAGCTTCTTCCATATGATTTATGCTCATTAGTTTTCTCCCCTTTTTACGTGAGCAGTGATATTGGTGATACCAAGGCCCGGTTACTCAGATCGAAGAACTATTTTTTGCATTTCTTTCAAAATAAATTTTTAAATTTTCTCCATTCTATCTCCCCTTTTATAGCAGCAAAGCTAATTTTTCAACTACATAGTCAAAGATCAATTGTTTTTCCCATAGTGAATGTGTGCATGTGCTTATAGGTCAAAGTTGTCATTTTCGGTTTTAATTTCATTAATTCATTTACTTATGTAAAACCACATCACTTCACTAACTCAATCTAATCATTACTCTCATGAGCGGTAATATCGCATCACATACTACTGATACATCATAAACACAAACTTAATCAACTTATAATGCAAAACACTTATGCATAAAAACAAAAAAATTCAATTTTTCAAAATTTTTTTGAAACTCTATTTGATTAAATAGATATCCACCCCCAAACAAAAATAACATTGTCCTTAGTGTGTAAAAATACATCTAAGAGACAAATTGGAACAAATTACCGCAATTTAGGTGGAGGTAAGGAGTATAGTCCCTGCAAAGATCCTGGGCGAAAGAAAAGTCAAGTGATTGGAAATATTATGACAGACTTTACCCCCAAACAAAATCGAAACATACCCAAATAGAGTGAGAAAGAAATTTGTTTTTAGAAAATATTTACACAACAGACTGGGTTGCCTCCCAGGAGCGCTAAGTTTAACGTCATCAGCCAGACGTAAGGGAGGTGCTACCCCTAAATGGCTCAGTCTGAATAAATCGGATCAATGAGGAGAATTTCCTCAGTTTCAGAAGCGTCAAGTTCTAGGAAAGGCTTGAGGCGATGAGCATTGACTTTAAACAACTGTCCAGTCTTAGGGTCTTGTAACTCAATGGCACCATGACTAGAAATGTGATGGACATAATACGGGCCTGACCAACGTGACTTTAACTTCCCAAGAAACAATTGAAGACGGGAGTTATACAAAAGAACCTTTTGTCCTATGAAAAACTCTTTTTTTAGAATGTGTTTGTCATGTTTCATTTTAGTCTTAGCTTTATAAAGTCTTGAACTCTCATAGACATCATTTCTAATTTCTTCTAACTCATTAAGTTGAAGGCTCCTACGTTGACCGGTTTTATCATAGTCAAAGTTCATGGCCTTGATAGCCCAATAAGCACGGTGTTCGAGTTCAGCAGGCAAGTGACTGGCTTTGCCATAGACCAATCGATATGGAGACATTCCTATAGGGGTCTTGTAAGCAGTTCGGTATGCCCATAACGCATCCTGGAGGCGAAGACTCCAGTCCTTCCTTGTGGGGTTAACAGTTTTCTCTAAAATCTGTTTAATCTCCCTATTGGATACCTCAGCTTGACCATTGGTTTGAGGATGATATGATAGGGCCACTTTATGGTTGATTCCATATTTAGACAACAGGTTTCCAAAGACTTTGTTGCAAAAATGTGAACCATTGTCACTGATTATGGCTTGAGGTGTTCCAAATCGAGGCAAAACCTGGTCTTTGAAAAATTGCACCACAACTCTATGGTCAGTTGTTTTGGTGGCTAAAGCTTCTACCCATTTTGACACATAATCAACTGCTAGAAGGATGTAGAGATTGCCAAATGAGGATGGAAATGGTCCCATGAAATCAATACCCCAAACGTCAAAGATTTCAACGACGAGAATTGATTATTGAGGCCATTCGTTTCTTTTGGTAATCTTACCTAGCAATTGATATCTATGACAAGCTAGACAGTATGTGTGGGTGTCTTTGAAAAGGGTTGGCCAATTGAATCCTGACTGCAAGATTTTTGCAGCAGTTCGTTTGGAATTGAAATGGCCACCACAGGCCTGGTCATGACAGAAGGAAATGACAGACTCTTGGTCTACCTCAGGAACACACCTACAAATGATCTGATCTGGACAATATTTAAACAAGTAGGGGTCATCCCAAAAATATTCCTTATCCTTGGCCAAAAATTTAATTTTCTCTTGCTTGGACCAGTTGGAAGGAATTTGACTTGTCACAATATAATTGACAATATCGGCATACCATGGTGCATGAGATATCTCAAATAATTTCTCATCAGGAAAATAATCAGAGATTGGAATGGAGTCACTAGTGGAGTCAATAACTAGACGGGACAAATGATCAGCGACTACATTCTCAGAACCTTTCTTATCTCGAATCTCAAGGTCAAACTCTTGAAGGAGTAAGATCCAGCGTATCAACCTTGGTTTTGTATCAGATTTGGATAAAAGATATCTTAACGCTGCATGATCTGTATAGATGATGACCTTAGATCCAATCAAATAAGATCTAAACTTCTCAAAGGAGAACACGACTGCTAGCAACTCTTTCTTAGTGGTTGAGTAGTTGATTTGGGAATCATTTAAGGTTTTGCTAGCATAGTATATGACATGTCGTGCTCTATCCACTTTCTGGCCTAAAACAGCACCTACTGCATAATCAGACGCATCCACATAATTTCAAAAGGCAAGGTCCAATCAGGTGAGCGAATGATAGGTGCAGTAGTGAGTGTGGACTTTAAGTGCTCAAAGGCGGACTTACAGGCATCAGTAAACTCAAATTGTGCATCTTTAGCTAGAAGATGGGTCAAAGGTCTAGCTATTTTACTGAAATCTTTGATGAAGCGCCTGTAAAAACTGGCATGACCTAGGAATGCTCTAATATCTCAAACAAATTTAGGGATAGGTAGATTGGAGATTAGATCAATTTTTGCTTTGTCGACCTCAATTCCTGCACTAGAGATATTATGACCTAGGACAATTCCCTTTGTAACCATGAAATGACACTTTTCCCAGTTAAGTACCAAGTTAGTGTTACGACAACGTTGAAGTACGAGAGAAAAATGGTCCAGACATTGCTCAAATGATGATCCAAAGACAGAGAAGTCATCCATGAAGATTTCTAAAAACTTTTCAACCATGTCACTAAATATACTCATCATACACCGCTGAAATGTAGCTAGTGCATTACACAAGCCGAATGTCATACGACGATAAGCGAATGTACCGAATGGACAGGTGAAAGTTGTCTTGTCTTGGTCATCTGGGTGGACAGGGATTTGATTGTAACCAGAATAGCCATCTAAAAAACAATAGAAGGCCTGACCAGCTAATCTCTCTAACATTTGGTCGATGAAGGGAAGTGGAAAATGGTCTTTTCTAGTCACACTATTCAGTTTCCTATAGTCTATGCAAACTCGCCATCCAGTTTAAATGCGAGTAGGAACTATCTCATTGTGGGCATTGGACACAACAGTGATGCCAGACTTTTTTTGGAACGACCTGGATTGGGCTCACCCACTGACAATCAGAAATCGGGTAGATGATATCAGCGTCAAGAAGTTTGATAACTTCTCCGCGGACAACTTCCTTCATATTGGGGTTAAGTCTCCTTTGAGGTTGCCTACAGGTTTTCGCATTATCTTCTAAGTGAATGCGATGTTGCACCACTAGAGGACTAATGCCTTTGATATAATCAATGGACCATGCTATGGCTTCCCTATTTGTCTTAAGAACCTCGAGTAATTGGGACTCTTGTTTCTCAGTTAACTCAGAAGATATTACCACTGGAAAAGTCTCAGATTCACCAAGATACGAATATTTTAAAGTCTCGGGTAAAGGCTTTAATTCAATATTAGGTGGTTTCTTTACTTTTTCAGATTCAGTATTAACTGGCAAGGATTTCAAATTTGGATTTATACATGGGAGCTTCAAAAGGTGGAGCAGAGTTTAGCAAATCATTGATTTGGCTAATATAATTAGCCTCATCAAAACTATCACCAAAATGGGCTAAACACTGCTGAAGTGGATCCTCAGGATAAGAGTGGTGAAAGGTGTGGGTGGTCAATGAATCAATAAGACAAACTTCTTCAACAAATTCTGATTCAATGGGTTGTTTCATCAAATTAAACACATTGACTTCCACTTTCATGTTCCCAAAGGTCAAGGTTATGCTACCATTTCTACAATTGATTAAAGCATTGGTTGTGGCTAAAAATGGTCCACCTAAAATTATTGGAATTTGCTTCCCTTGAGTTAGCTGAGTGTCTAGCACAATGAAGTCTACGGGGTAATAAAAATCATTAACTTTGACTATCACATCCTCAATGATACCCCTTGGAATTTTTATGGATCGGTCAGCTAACTGAATTCTAACGTCAGTTTTCTTCAAATCAGTCAATCCCAAATCCAAGTAGACTGAATACGGTAACACATTGAGACTGGCACCAAGATCCAATAAAGCCTGACCTTCAAAATTTTCTCCTATTCTACAAGTGATAGTGGGGCTTCCAGGGTCTTTGTGTTTAACCACAGCTTGGTTTTGTAGGAAGGAGGAACAATGTTGGGCCATGAAGGCTTCCTTAGGAATATTGGTTTTCCTCTTGACTAAGTCTTTGGAGAATTTGGCATAAGAATGAATTTGTTTAATAGCAGTGAGAAATGGAATGTTAATTTGGAGATTTTGAAAAATCTCTAAGATTTCACTGTATTGAGAATCCTTTTTATTGTTGACTAGTCTAGAGGGAAATGGTGCACGTGGAACAACCGGTTTAGGAATGATCTCATCAAGTTAAGGACCTTGATCCTTTTTGGATTTTGGGGAATTGGGTAGAAGAGATTTGGATTGGTCATTTTCATGACTGATGGATGGCTCAACCTTATTATCAATTTTCTTTCCTGACCTCAAGGTAGTAATAGAATTTACATGGTCATTTGAGTGGTCAGAATTGGAAGTGGTCCCTATGGGATGGACTCCTTTTCCTCTTGGATTGATTTCAGGTTGGCTCGGTAATGTACCCCTTTGTCTTTCAGACAGAGCTGTAGTGAGTTGACTCAACTGATTTTGGAGAGACTGCTGAAATTGCAATTGATTTTGAGTCAAGAGATCAAAGTTATTTTCTAACTTTTGGAATCTCTGATTGGAATGCTTATTGGATTGATCAAGATTAAGGGCAAGCATTTTCAAAGTGTCCTCATAATTGGAAGTACTATGGACCAGTGGGACAGGAACAACATAGTTGTTTATGGGATCAACAGCTAAATCTCGGCTTGGATTGAACTGGTTATTCCTGGGAAATTGATTTTGAGGAATTATTTGTCCTTGAGGTAGAGGTGGCCTAATGGAGTTACCTTGAAAACCGGACGGACCACCTAAGTTTTGTGGAGGTAAATTTTGCCTCCATGAAAAATTAGGGTGGTTTCTAGTATCAGGATGGTAACTTTAGCTAAATGTGTTAGGCAATGGTCTCCTAAAGGTATTGAAAACACAAACTTGCGCATCCGAAGGTTCAGATGTACAATAGACCGGACATTCCTCTGTGGGATGAGATAAACCAGAACAAACATTGCATTGTGCAGGGGTAGAGATTAGGGCAAATGCGTCAAACTTTTTGCTTAATTCTTTCACTCCATCGACAAGATTTTGCATTACAGACTTTAACTCATTTTTAGGTTTGATCTCATAAAAACCATTCTCACTTTGGTTCCAATTCCAATTTTGGGCATTTTCAGCTAGTTCCTCCAAAAATATATAGGCTTGGTCAGGGGTTTGGGCCTTGAACTTTCCTTGGTGCATTGACTCAATCATGGTTCGGTTCATAGGTGAAAGTCCCTTATAAAAGAAATGGACTAACTGTGCTTTATCAAAGCCATGATGTGGGCATTTGAGGAACAAGTCATGAAATCGGTCCCAAGTTTGGTGGAATTGTTCCTCAATTTTCCCTCTAAAAGTACTAATGGCATCTCTCATTGATTCGGTCTTTTGCATGGGATAAAACTTACTCATGAATTTTCTTGCAAGTTCATCCCATGATCTAATGGAGTTGGGTGGAATGGAGTTTAGCCATGAATCAGCTTTATCTTCTAAAAATAGGGGAAAAAGACGCAGTTTGACACCCTCTTCATTCAAAATTTGATTTTTAAATGTGTTGCATATTGTCAAAAACTTCCCTAAATGGATATAGGGTTGTTCACTTTTGAGTCCATGGAATTTTGGCAACATATTGATTGTGGCGGGTCTAATCTCAAACTAGGGTGCATCATTCTCAGGTAGAACTATGCAATTGGGTGGGTTGGCTGTGATTGGGGCAAAATAGTCATTAAGAGTTCTTGGTGCAGCCATTGATGAATTATTGGTGGTTGACAGATGTAACAAGGGAATTGATTTTTCTTTTAAATCAATGAGTGACAGATCACTAGGAAACCTAACTAGACGCTTGTTAACTCGCAACCACTGGGGCATAAACAAAAAGAAACCTAAAAGGGCTAGATGAGGGACAAATCACACAAAAATTTTGGCTTTGTTATCTCGAGCTTAAATTCAAAGATGGTGAATTTTAAATCTAATATTGTAGAGAATTAATAGGATGATGTCCAAATTAATTCTCTCATAATTAAACAGCTCATACTCTATTCCAGATTAAGTCGATAGATTACCAGTTAAGGATCATCAAACTAACAACGGAGTAGTTCCCAGGAAAGTGTGGCGAGGCACGTGGCCTGCTTAATGCCGAGTTAACCTCACTTTTCTAGACAGAACTGTCCTACCATTTATCAATTTGATAATGACTCACTGGAGTGACTACCAACCGCTTCCTTCCTAGAGGGCCTATGAGCTCGTAACCCTAAAGTGGCTGATTGCTAATGAATTTTAATCAAATCCGGCTCATGGTTTAACAAATGCAAGGATTTTTTGTGATTTGTGGGCCACGGAGACGAGTGATGAAATCCCGACCGTATTTTGTGGGAATTTTTGCCCTTAAGTATCTTATGCAAAATGTTAATTTAAAATATGCACAAGCAAGACAAGAATAAAATAAAATAAGAAAGAAATATACAAATTTTTTTAATATATATATTTATATGAAAATAAGCTAAATACAAATAACGGGAGCCTAGGGTAACGTCTAATGTTATTCTACCCTAGAGGTCGCATGCAAATTTTTTACCTATTCTAGGGGGAAATAATAATAATAATAACAAGGGTTTAGAAATATGGAACCTGGATGACGACCCAGTACGGTAACTCCTGCAAAATAAAAAAACAGAAATAAACAAGTAAGTAAAAAACAAATGAAAAAATGGAGTGAATAATAAAAAAAAATAATAATTAAACTAATCTGGTTTTTATTATTATTATTATTATTATTATTTTTTGATTATTTTGAAAATGAGTAGGGAAGCAAAATTAATTTTCAAAAGAATGCTTGAGTGCTCTGACACCTCCGGTTTTTTGTTTTTTTTTTTTGTTTTTTTTTTCAATTTAGATGTACATAAAATATATAGACAAAGATGGTGCAAGGTCTAGACAGTGACCGAAAGGGGACACAAGAATTTAATGTAGTTGAGCAAATCAATAATTGATATCACTAGTGTCATCGTGTAGTTTTTTTTTTTTCCATTCCAGTAGCTTTTTTGATACATTTTACTTATAAGAATTAAACTAATCTAATTTTTTTTTTTTGTTTTTTTTTAAATTTTATGGGTGGGTTCGATTATTTTGAAAATGAGTAGGGAAGCAAAAGTAATTTGCAAAATGATTACTTGAGTGATCTGACTCCTACGGTTTTTATATTAATTTTTATTTTTTTGATTTATTTTTTTGATTTTCTGTACCGGGTCGTCATCCAGGTTATATATTTCTAAACTCTTGTTATTATTATTTTCCCTAGATTAGGTGAAAATTTTGTATGCGACCTCTAGGATAGAATAACATTAGACGTTATCCTAGGCTCCCGTTATTTGTATTTAACTTATTTTCATATAAATATATATATTAAAAAAATATATATTTTTTTGTTTGGAGATGGATATCTATTTAATCAAATAGAGTTTTTTTTTTTTTTAAAAAAAAAAATTTGAAAAATTGAAAAATTGAATTTTTTTGTTTTTATGCATAAGTGTTTTGCATTATAAGTTGATTAAGTTTGTGTTTATGATGTATCAGTAGTATGTGATGCGATATTCCCGCTCATTAGAGTAATGATTAGATTGAGTTAGTGAAGTGATGTGGTTTTACATAAGTAAATGAATTAGTGAAATTGAAACCGAAAAGGACAACTTTGACCTATAAGCACATGCACACATTCACTATGGGAAAAACAGTTGATCTTTGACTATGTAGTTGAAAAATTAGCTTTGCCGCTATAAAAGGGGAGATAGAATGGAGAAAATTTAAAAATTTATTTTGAAAGAAATGCAAAAAGTAGTTCTTCGATCTGAGTAACCGGACCTTGGTATCACCAATATCATTGTTCGCGTAAAAAGGTGAGAAAACTAATGAGCATAAATCCTATGGAAGAAGCTCGGGCCCAGTTGGTCGGGACTAAAAATTCTCGCTGGAAAGTCCGGAGCTTAGAAAGATAAAAAAAGGGATAGAAGTGGAATGATAGAAATAATAAATTTTTATGAAAAATGGCAAAGTTTGATCAATGAAGTAGAAGAAGATAAATTGACATACCATAGTAGAATGTTTACTAAAACACGGAAGGTTGTCTAGATTGGGAGTAGAGAGTAACGAAGTTATTTACTTTAGTGGGGACCGTTCATATCATTAACTTGAGATAGTTATTGTTCGGTAGTGAATGAGAGTATTTGCATTCATATTATCTTATATATTGTATCATGACTTAATTAATGAGTGTGTGAATGCATGAATGCGTGAAACTGAAGACTAAAGAAGTTTGTGGGTATCTTCATTGTAAACCCTCACGAGGCTATTGCTCGTCCACTAGGGTAACCTAGGGGTTTAAGGCCTTATTGCATATGGTAAATGCAATCGAATGTAGCCTGCGAAAGTGGCACATCATTAGTTTAACTTCAATAATGTATCATTTTTTTTGTAAACTTATCTATTTTTTCCTTATTTACTAGAGGACTAACAAAAACTTGTTTGGGGGTAATTTGATAAGTGCACAAAATAGAGTAATTTATTTAGCATAATGTCCTAATATGTATATATTTTTATTTCATGCAGGGGTTGATTTACAAAAGAAAAGAAAAAAAAGCAAGAAGGATGAAAATGAAGAAAAAGAAAGAATTGGAGGGGGAGAATGTAATAAATGCATATATATATATATGTGTGTGTGTAAGTGTACGTGTGTATGTGTGTAAAAGAAAGAAAGAAAAAGTTGAAAAAAAAAATATATGAGAGAGTTGGTGAGTTGGTGGGCCAATGGAATATTAAATAAGGTAAGAGAGAGAATTTGTTGTTGAAAGAGTGGTTGAAGGCTTTTAATGCTTCACACAATTCAATAGTGGTAGTTGAAAAGCACAGAAACCATTAAATGCCCTTGATCATTTGAGTCTGCAATATGCCTATAAATATTCGCAAACTAGAGCTGCATGAGGGAGTAGTGAAGGGTTGAAGAGTGAGAGCTTAGAATACTTTTGTACCATTTTCATATTTTGTGTAATTTTTGCTCTATCAATGAAATTTTATTCTATTACCTTGTTTCATTTTTTTATCAACATGCTAGCTTAAAACTCTTCTCAAGGGGGTGATGAAGCCACCATGGGTAAGATATAAATAATTTTTATTTTATTTCGTATTGTTTAATTCTCGTCCCGAGAGTATTCATTTTATGAATCTCAATGAACAAAAACCTTACAATAGAGGTTGGACACTAAAAAATAGAAGGAGGATTTTCCGTGATTACCAATTAATGGAAATACGGGGAATGCCTACTACTATTTACATTTTATTTAAACCAAAACATTAGAGGGAGGATTTTTCGTGATTACCAATTAATGGAAATACGGGGAATGCCTACCAATATCTATGTTTATGTTTAGTAGGTTGGAGGAGAATTTGCAATAGAAATATATAATATTATTTGTATAGACCCGGGTGGTGGATTCTTTTCCCTTGAGATTTTTTCCACCATTTGATAATTTTATCTAGTTATTTTAGTTTACTATTAAAAAATTTCAAGAATTGTTTTAAGTGATTTCTTTGTATCTCGAAGAGTAAAGTTTTGGATCTTTGTCTCAAAACGAGTTCCAAGTTGAGAGTGGTTCGACCCTACTTATGGCTATACTATTTTAAGTAAAGGATTAGTAGGTATAAATTCTTGTTGATCGGGGTGTGGTGAAACAACGACATAATATCATCAAATCTCAACCCGTCATTCACTCAAGATAAACAAGTCTAGGGTTTAATTACAACTCCACTACTAGCCATATAACATAGTCCTTCAATTATATTATTGCAAGAGGCTGGTACAACTCATATGAATTAGACTAGTAACAGTACAAGCAGTTGTCTAGTCCCAAAAAGGATGCAATCGGTCCGTATTCGCTACAATCTATCCTCGATTAGCATGACTGTTGTATGCATATATACTACAACTACTCCTAAAATATGAAATTAAAAAACACGCTAGCAATCATCTTCTCTAGGCATGGACTATGAAAACCTAGGACTTTATCATGCCAAATAAGTACCATTATGTAGAAACCGTTATTAAATCACAGAATTTCTTGCCCAATTGATAAAACACGATTGTTCAAGATAAATCATTAATTCAGTCACAACTTAAGTAAAGAATTAATAAATAAATCTTATTTAGCTGGTCTTATTAGTTCTCTCACTACATAATCATCATATGAGTGCACTTCAACATATTCCCCTCTTTGAAATAAAAATAAATAAAAGACATGATTGGATGGTTGGTTCTTGAGTTTTTGAGGAAGGGAGCCTCTCTCAAAGAGAGAGACTTTTTATTAAACGATTTATTCTATAATGAAAGATATATTCTCTTCATGAAGGCTTCCTGTATTTATAATCAAAAGTTGGTGCAGATATGGCATGGTCTTTGCTTGCACTCCAAGAGAACTTAGGGACTAAGAAATGGCATTGAATGGACGATTTTGCCCATTGATATACTTGTACAGTCAGAATTTTGCAATATAGTTTCGCACTGATTCCAAAATGGCAATTTCCTAACGATCGAAGGCTCCACCGATCCCGATGGATCGGTGGCTCCTGAATTTTATTATTTATTTAATCTGCGAATTTCCTTACTTCAGCCACTTGTACTCTGTTTTACTTACTTGTACCTTGCTGATTTGAGTACGAATATCTTGTAAGTGTTGTTCCGAACCAGACATATTTGCTAAAAACCCAGAATTAACTCATTTTTGCATTAGGGCCATGAAAACATGCTTAACACACAACTCGGATGAAAAGACTAAATTAATATATTAAAGAGACTAACAAGAGGTATATTAACGCCCAGAATACCAAATATTCTGGTCTGATCACACCCCCAAACTTGAATATTGTTAGTTCCTTAGCCATAAAATAAAAGAAAACATCATGAAGAATTAATTATTCTAATTTAATTAAACAAATTAAACTAATCATTTTCTTTCGTGAAGGAAAAATGATTACACTTAGCACGTGTTACAAGCCTTTTAAACCCCTAGGGAAAATCCTAATGGACAAGTGAAGTCTCGTGAGGGTTAAATAGTACCCACAACTTCTTTATAATCTTTACTTGCATATATTAATGAATATTCTTATTTGTCAACTAGGAAATGATATAATCCATAAAATAAATGAAAGCAAATAAATTCTATTTATACAAAACAATAATTATCTCAGATTAGTGCCAAGAATGGTTTCCACTAGTGGTGAAACTTAGCTAATTTCTACTTCTAGAGCCAACAATCTTCCGTGCTTTTGTGAACTCTCTATTTAACACATTTATTCCTATTTATAGTATTTTTTTTTCTTTTTGGAAAGGGCTTTCCTCTCCCTTTTTGCTTTTTCCTCTCATATATATATATATATGTATGTTGGCCACATATTGACACCTAGAGGGGGGGTGAATAGGGTCAATTACAAACTTTGAGACTTTTTCGGTTTGACTTTGTTTTATCAAAAATAATCTTTGTAGAGCTCTAGTCAAACACATAGTGAATAAGATGATATCTTAAGTGTCTACCTTAATTCATACTTTGAATTATGAACAATGAATTGCATTACCAATTATATGCATAATGGAATCAAGTAGAATAGGAAATAATACATGCACCCAAGTATGCAATTCAACTAAGCATGTTATAGCACTTTTCTCATTTATAAAGACATAATGCAAAGTGCTATTAGTCATGAGGAATGTCTTGTAGAGTTTATGACAATTTATCAAGCATTGAGTTCATACATAAACTTTCAATTAGAATCTTATATTGAATATGCATTTAGTCAAACACTTGAGGTGCATATGAACATTTTATGCTAAGATGTGTTGAATATGAATTTTATCAAACACTTGGTGTGCACATGGATTATATCTAAATGAGATAGTAGTCTAAGCTATAATCCAATCATGTTCACAATTTAATTCATTTCAACTATGTCTTTTCCTAACCTCTTCATTGATACACAACCACAAGCAATTCCATAGCATTGATATATATAACTCTCAAGATTATAAATGGAAATTGCTTTTAAAATAAAGAGATAAGGGTTAGAGAAAATGCACACCATAGACACCGAGATTTTTACATGGTTCAACCAAATCTTTGGTCTACTTCATGCCTTGAGATAACCTCTCAAGGATTCCACTATCGTGCTTCTCTTTCCGGGGATAAGAAAACCCTTACATGCCTCATTCTTCCGGGTGAATAGCAAACCCTTACACGCTCCTTCTTCCGGGTGAAGAGCCAACCTTGCTCACTCTTGCGGGTGGAGAGCCAACCTTCGAACACTCTTGCTTCCGGGTGAAGAGCCGACCTTTGCTCACTCTTGCGGGTGGAGAGCCAACCTAATCCTCTCTTTTCAAGGTAGAGAAAAACCTTTACATAGCTTCAACAAGCCCAACCCATGCCAAGACAACTTCTTGGTCTTTCACTCACAAAGAATAGGAATTGAATTTGAGTGTATAAAACATATCTCTTAATAGATGGATATAGAAATTCAAACCTCATTTCCTCACATACTTAGAGTCATAAATGAAATACTCAATTGAAAAGCACAACTCAAGTATGAAGAATGAATCACAAGAAGAAAATATGAATGATGCTCATGTGGTGATTCATGTAGGAGTTTTATACCCAAAAATAATTTCAAAATTGAAGCACAAATGATAGATCTTTCATACTCCTTTCTCCCTCTCTTCTCTACACCATTTTTGGCTCATATAAGCCATATATATAGTATAGGAACATAATATAGCCGTTTGGGGGTGTTTGGGGAAGTTTTGGAACACTTTGGATCCGAAACTAGCCGTTAGAATTCAAATTCCGGATGAGGCAGTCGACTGGGGGTTTTGGGGCAGTCGGCTGGGTCTTCAAAAATTCATTCCGAAATTTATTTGTAACTCTCTGGCTCAGCCAGTCGACTGGCCTTCTTGGCCCAGTCGACTGGGTCAACAGGCAGTCGACTGGGTGGTTACCCAGTCGACTGGGCTGTTCAGCCCAGTTTTGACACAGTTCACTCTTTTGGTCATAACTAGAGTTCTGCAACTCGGATGAAGGCGTTCTTTAGCTTTTTGGAAAGAAGACTTCAAGATATTAATTTTAGGATTTTTAATAACTCTATTTGATCCATTTTTGAGTGCGATATGGTCGTTTTAATGTGATGCTTCATTTCGAACTTCTAACCCACTTGATGGTTTTTCGTGAAATCTTTTGGGATATTTCCGAAATGACTTAGACACGCTCCTAGGATGTCTTAGAAACTTATTAAGGTCCTTTACATGCCTAAAGTCAATATTGAGATCATAAAATGTTTTTCCAATTTAAACAAATTCTCAATATTAGACAAAAGTTTTTCATGTTTTAACAATTTTGTTCGAAACTTTAACATGCATCTAGAATCCATTTCAAGTTATATGAGTTAAGTTAATGGTTCTAGGACAACATCTTTGTTGATTTCTTCCATAGCTTATGAAAGCTTGAACTAACTCAACTTTAGCAAAGACTAAATGATGTTCATAGTCTAATACTAATGATGCAAGAACTCATGAATGATATGCATGATCCTATATGCTATATGATCAAGAGTTGAGCTTTCAAATAAGTTATTTCAAAAATAACTTTACATTTAATCTAGCACTCACCCAAGACTATTTTACTCATTTCTTTGATCTTCAATTTCTTTAAGCTTTGGGTTGATGTCTCCATCCTTGTCTCCAATGTCTTTTGAGCTCTAAGCACCTTTCTTGATCTTCTCATGGATCCACTAGCTCTCTTGAGTTTATCTTGAATCAATAACCTATTAAGCATAACTCAAGTAGACATTATATTCACCACATTCAATGGTTTGTTATCATCAAAATGTCATGTTTACCCATGGTGGAAAAACCTTGGGTCAACAATATATATATTCTTTTTTTCTTTCTTTTTCTTGGAGAAGGCTTTCTTCTCCTATTTTCTTTTTCCATTCATTTTTTTTACGTCATTCCCCACTCTTTTGTATCATTTTAGAGGGATAATGTTTACATATTACTTTTCTATTTTTCATGATATATATATATATATATATATATATATATATATTTTCAGAGATAATACCTTATATGTTTATAAATATATCTACAGAGATTGTGTATATGTGCTTATTGGTCAAGATTGTCTTTTCTAGTTTCAATTTCATTAGTCCACTCACCAATGGAGAACCACATCTTTTCACATTTCTAATTTAATCATTATTCAGATAATCAAAAAATATCACATACATCTACTTTCTAGACTATTCTCATTTTCCTAACTAATTCACAAGTTTAATAAAGAATATGCTTAAATAAAGATAGATAAAAATATAGTATTTAAAATAATATAGTAAATATTTATTTTACATATAATTATATATATATCTAAATTTTTATTTATTTATTTTATGGATATTAGGAGTTAGTTATATATGTATTATATATATGAAGCTATATATATTGTATATTTTTATATAAATATATATATATATATATATATTTAAAATCAGTCGATCGATCGCACCATAGGTCAATCGATTGCCCACTGCTCTGCACGTTTTTAACAGTAGCAAACCAGTAGGTAATGCAGAAGTTTCTATATATTTTTTTCTTAAAAACTAAAACATTTTCATTCCTTTATATTTATGTCTATACTATCCCATCCCCCCAAAATTAAATCAAACCATGTCTTCATGGTTCTAATAAACATAAAAACATAGGGATAAAACAATATTACCACTTGTTAGAGCAAGATTTCAGGATGTTGTCGAAACCTTCCCCAAACTTGGTGTGTGCCATAATCTGCATTCTAATCAAGACTAAAACCAAGATTATAGTATAATCATTTTTAAAAGAAACAATAAATATAAGGGAATGGAAATTTTATTTTTTATTTTTTTATTAATGACAAAAAAATTAGGGGTAAATTACAGATACACCCCCTCTTGTTTGAATTTATTACAGTTTAAGCCCCTCCAGTTTGGATAATTACACTTTCACCCCCTCTAGTTTGGGTTTCTGTATCACTTTGCCCCCTCTGACAATATTCTGGCAAAGTCAACGCCGTTGAAGGATGATGTCAGCACTGTTTTGAATGGTAAATGACTATATTATCCTTGAAGCAATGATATTACTATTTTACCCTCATTTTTGTTTCTTAGTTTCCCATAAATACCCTTACCTTCCCCCCTATATGTGTACTAGGGTATTGATATTTGCAGTGAAAGAAGGAACAACAGGGTGGTCTTCATCAGCTTCATTGTCGAAAAGTTGCAGGTGGAGCTTCATTTTCGAATCTAGCCAAGAATCATGTCTTCAAGATCAGTAAGCTTGTTATTTTTCAGAGATTTGAGCTATACCTTTCATGTCTTGAAAATTAAATTGATATATAGTGATATATATGAAATGTTATGTAGCTTTGAGTTGTAGCTTGTTCTTAAATTGATATATACTGATATTTGTTATTTTTTATCAACACATTTTAGGGTTTTTAGCTAACTGACATTTCTTGAAGATTAAATTTGGGAATTTCATTGCACTTTGGTTTGGTGAAATTAGGGTTTTAAAATTGAAATTGATGTATAAAATTTTAGGCTTTTTGAGTTCATTTTAGGGTTTTGAGCTATAATTGTATGGTTTAATTTAGGTTTTTTGTTTCTTCAATTTTTACATCTGTAACCAATTTGTAGGATAATTCTTCCATCGATGACACTCCGGATTGGAGGTACTATAGCAGGAATTGCCATTGTAAGGTTACGGCTGATATTAGAGTTACTGAAAATGAGAAAAATAAAGGAAAGTTATATTATGTGTGTCCAAAACAATATAATGTATGTGGATTTTGGGACTGGTGCAAGCCTAAAAGATCAACTGCAAGTGGTGATGGGGTAATGGAGAAAGTAAGAAGATTGGAGCAAGAAGTTGAATCACTGAAATGTGAAGTTGCAGGGGTGAAATATGAACTTGCAGGGGTCAAATGTGAACTTGCAGGGGTGGTTTCAAGTGTGAAAATACAGAATTCAAGTACTGAAGTAGTGAAGTTGTTGGCAATTGTGACTTCAGTATTAAGTGTGTCTTCTTTTATCCTCTTGGTAGCTTGTTTAATGAAGTGAGTTTGTGAGTGATTTAGTGCATTTTGTACTACTCTTGTTGAGTAATGACATGTTAATGTTTGGTTTAGTAAGCTGGAAATTGTGACTTCAATTTATGTATTATGTGTAATTACTTCAATTTCATGTTAATGCTAGTCCATGTTAATGAAGTGATGATTGTGTGGAAATTGGTTTTGTAGTAAGCGATTTATGGAATACTGAAGTCATGCTAGTTCAATTTCATGTTGATGCTAGTCCATGTTAATGAAGGAATGTTAATGCTAGCTGATGTTAATTTATGTACAGAGTGATGTAGTGGTTATACACACTTATGGTAGAAGATGCAAATTCCAGAAATTTTCACAGATTGAACTACCATTCCATAAAACTCCCAGCTACTACAAAACCATGTATGAACAACCACTGAATTGAACTAGCATTCCATAAAATATAATAATGTCATTACAACCATGCTTGAATAATAATGTCATTACAACCTTCCATAGTACTGAATTGAACTCTGTTACTACAAAAACAGAGCATTACATGATTACAATGTCATTACAAGCATGAGGCAAATGTCATTATGGTTACACTTGAACAAAAAAATTTAATCCTCTTCACGTTATGCAATTGTTAGTTGTCCAAAAAATTGCACTTTCACTTGAACAAAACAATTCAGTTAGCATATACCCCATTGCTATACCCTTGTCATCTTCATATCCTTCACAAAAACAAAAAATGATACCCTTGTATACCCTTTACAAAAAGAATTGAAGCCCCTATTAACACATTCTGCCACCAGTCAGTGAGCTCTTCCCTTGCCTCTTGAAATTGACAGTTTGTTCACCTATTCCATATAATACAATGTAATTCTATTAGACAATTGAATTACCATTTGTTGTCACTAATAATTCCTTAATTCCTAAACTTACCCTAACATTCCTTCTAGCTTGATTTAATTCCCTTGTTCCAGTTGGCTGGCTAGACATTCCTCTTCCATGGATGGAGCTCCTATTTACCTTTAAATAAGAGCAAAACAATAGCATTAAATTTAGATTACACTTGAAACTTTTTAAAATAATAAAACTACATTTGATATACCTGTTGCTGTGAATTTGCAGGCTGACTTCCATGGTTTGGGGTGTTTGCCTTTATAGTCATTACAAACATTTAATAAGGTAAGTGAGTCATTGAAAGAGAAATGAAATACAAAGGGAAATGAAATAAAATTATAAGGTAACTAGCATTAACCAATTGTTTATATACCTCATGTTGTGTACCCTGACCTTGGCTTCTATAACCAGTTGCAGTTCCATTTCCATTCTGTGGGTGAGTGTTTTTCTGCTAAACAAAAATCACAAGTGAAATGCATTAAGCAACTGTTTATGAAGTTTATTAAACAAAAATCATTAATAAAAGAAGTTTAATCACCTGTTTTTTACTTGTTGATGCTCCTTCCTTGCACCCTCTCTTATTGTGTCCAGACATCCCACAATTTCTGCATTTGATTGACAATGACTTCCTAACTTGGCTTGTTCCAGCAGCTGGCTCATTCTCCTCCCTTGCTCTGTTCTTCTTTGGTCTACCAGGTAATCTTTTTTTTATTGGGGCATGTATTATCTCAGAAACTGGCTCCCATAAAGTCTGGTATGGAATTGGATGTATCATCCCATTATGTGGCTGCATGTACATCTGATTAGTGTAAAACTTATCACAAAATCTCTCCAGGTTTAATCTGTTGAAGCTTATGGCAACCACTGCATGCCTACATGGAATTCCAGAAATCTCCCAAGCCTTACAAGCACATGTCATCCTCCCAAGGTGAACTGTATATCTAATTACATTGTTCTCAACAACCTCATACTCCTCCCCTCCAGAAAATATGACATTACACCTTCTACTTTCTTCCATAGCTTCATTTAACTTCTTTTTGGTATTAGGAGTCAGCATTCCACTCCATCCACTACCCTTTGAGTATCTAATTTGAATCCTCTCCATTATTTTCACTCTTATTTCCTCCAACAGTGTCAATATTGGCTTATCCCTAAACATTCCAATCCAATTATTAAAGCTCTCTGTCATGTTGTTTGTAACATGATCAGACTTCACTCTTGGGTTAAAACCATGCCTACTCCACTGGAAAGTTGGGGCATTGTTCATAAGCCAAGTATGTGCTTGAAAATCAATCTCCTTTATACCTTGCATGGCCACTGTGAATTCTTGCACTGTCCAAGCCCTTGCAGCTCTCCAAAACAATTTCTTCAACTGTATTCCAGGGTGTTTCTTCCTGAAGTTGTTGTAAATATGCCTACAGCATTTCCTGTGCATTGTTGCTGGAAATACATCTGTCATTGCCCTTTCCAATCCCTTTTGCTTGTCTGACATAAAAGTCCAAGGCCTCTCAGCACACCCTCCACCTATGACAGTATGAAGATGTTACAGAAAATATCCCCAGCTTTCACCACATTCTATCTCCACCACCCCATATGCAATTGGGAACAACCCATTATTACCATCAAGCCCTATAACTGCCAATAAGATACCCCCATGATGCCCCTTCAAATGGCAACCATCTAATCCTATAAATGGCCTACAACCATCCCTGAAACCAGTCATCATTGCCTCAAATGATATAAACATTCTATAGAAAGTTGGATTATGATTTGGTGGTGGAAATTCACACCTGTAATCCACTACACTGCCCATATTTGACTTCATAATTTCATTTTGATAAGCAGGTATATGCCTATAAGAATGTCCATGGTTGCCCTCAATGTTCTCTAAAGCCTTTCTCTTTGCTCTCCATAGCTGCATCCTTGAAGCTTCCACTCCACAATCCTCATGCACCATTGAATGCAAGCTTGTAATGCTAATATCTGGAACCTGTTTCGGCCTTGTTTGGAATTTCTTTGAAAACCAAGTTGATGTTGCCTCTCTGTTGTGTTTGAGTCTTACTCAAGAATGTGGTTTACCCATTGTTTTAATTTGAAAAGTTGTCTTATCTAACAATGGAGAAGCATGAACCCACCACTCACATCCTTCAGCCTTACATTTGACTCTGACCCTAGTTCTCTCATTTTTCTCTCTATATAGTCTAATCCTTGTTTGGACAGCATAGTCTTTTAAAACCTCTCTGTAGTGATCAACATTTTGAAACAATTGGCCCACTTCTAGTTTTACCTTTCCCATAGGGTCTGGTTTGTACAAAAATCCAAATTTGCAGTGTTTGTGAATTTTTAGTTGGGCCAACTTAGCTTTTTGTTCATTAGACATATACTTTGGGTGTCCCTGAAACTCACTGTCATCACTGCTAGATTCATTATTTGACTCATAATCACTAAACCCATCATTTTTGTCATATTCCCCTAACACTTCCTCCCTCACCAGATCACTAGAATCAGAATCAGAATCTGATGACTCTTTGTCGCCTTCTTCAGCTTTCCAGTCCTCATCTTCTGACCTAAATCCATATATACCATCATCTTCTTCTGAATCCTCATTGTCCCCTGCCCTATAATCCTCACTCTCTTGTTGTGAATCCACCTTATCTGCTGACTCATCCTCATTATTCTCCTCATTAAAATTTTCAGTCCCTTCTTGCCCCCTAGACCCTACATTTTCAGACCTTACTTGTTCACCAAACCCCATGTTATTAGTTCTCACTTCTTCCATAACTTCCCTACTAGATAAAATATCTTCCTAAAATATATTGGACTCACCTCCAATACTACATATAGGTCCATTTAGAAACTCAGTGTCCACATAAATGTGTATATCCTTACAACCCAGATTGAATTCAAACATATCTAACACATCTTTGTCATTTTTTACATCTATCTTTAAAGTGCTATCAGGTATCCCATGAGAGATATGCAATGCTAGACCTACATTTGATGGTATGTGAGATAACACATGTTCATTCACATCCTGAGTCAAATCTATATATGAGTATCTATCTAGGTCAACTGATTTCAGCATACTTTGGACACTTCCATAATGAATTATAAAATCATGGTATATGTCCATATTGACTGTAAAAAAATATATAAACAAGTATAAGTAATTAAAAGAACACTACTTTAAGAAAGATAATAAGTTAAACAATCCAGTAAACAACAACACTAAATTTGATTGCAATCCAGTAAATTAGCCTCATTTACAAAGCATGGTTATAAAAATCACTCATTTCTCAACTGTTAAACAACAACTTTCCCCTAATTTAACATGCAATCAAGTGAAAATTGAAACCCCCAAATTAACAAGGAAACCAGTAAATATCACTCATTTATCAAGTTTTAAGCAACAATTTGACACTATTTTAACATGCAATCTACTGAAAATTAAAACCCCCAAATTAATTTCATACTACGACAAACCCTAAATGGTAATTTTGAAATTTAAATCTAACCAAGCATAATATAGTTAATGCAACTAAAAAGGGTAAATTCATACTCAGACAAACAACAATTTCATGTCAGATCCTATAATTTCATGTCACACGTATAAACCCTAATCTATCTAACATGCATTTGAATAAGAAGAACCAAAAATGGTTGTATTCGAACCTGATTTGTACACCAAACGAAGAAGTGGAGAAGAAGAGGACTGAAGCAAACCGTCTTTGGAGAAGATGACCAAAGCAACGCGCCTAACTTTGATGACGAAACCCACCGACCCAAACACTTGTTTAATGTTGTTTCAATTTTCAAGTTGATCGAAGTATTCAAGAGATAATGAATGAAAGAGAAGAAACGAAGAGAGAAGGTTGGTGACCTCTCTCTCTGCGGCGCCTCTCTCCCTTCAAAAGTGGTGTAAGGGTTGAGAATGAGCAGACTGATTCAATTTAGGGTTAAGTGTACAAGGCTATACTGGTCATTTCGTATTTCATGTTTTTAAGTTTAAAAATTAATTATTTTAATTATAAAATATAAATAAAAGGACATGGGTAGATATGTCATTTACTATTCTCGGTGGCCGGAAATGATCTAGAGGGGGTGAAATTGTAATTATCCGAACTGGAGGGGCTCAAAATGTAATAAATCCAAACAAGAGGGGGTGTATCTGTAATTTACCCAAAAAATTAAATATAATGTGGCCAAATGCCTATAATGAATTGAAATTTGCATAAAAAAAAGAATAATCATAATTGAGGACTTGTTTTATTTATTTATTTATTTTCTAAATTAGTCAAATGATCCATATATATATATATATATTTAAAACTATATTTTTAAAAGAGAGCATGAAACCTATTAAATAATATATAATATATTAAAAATATTTTCCTTCCCCCAAACTTTGTTAAAAGATAGTTAAAAAATAGGTAAAGAATATAGTTAGATGTAGACAAGTATTATATATATATATATATACATAATTTATGGTCTAAATATACATAAATTATTAGTATATATATGTATTTTGTTTTCTTTTTTTTTTTTAATTTTAGTTTTAGTTTTTTTAAAAAATAAAAACCCTTCCCCAAAATTATTTTAAAGAAAGGTAAAAATAAAATAAATTATTTATGTGTAAATAAATATAAAAATATATTTATGTTAACTGTTAAAATATATATGTATAGATAAATATTTATTACTACATATATATATTTGTAATTTATTATTATTATTATTTTAAGACAAATAATGATTTGGCCTATAATCCTCTGAATTGAAAATGCAGAAATGAAATGACCTACTATTCTACAAATCGAGGCTAGAACTAACTTTCACAGCCTAAGACCAATGTTTAACGCATTTGGCACTACCGCCCTGCAAAGGGCTATCCAACACCCTTCCCTTGATCGTGGGACAAAATGTAGGAAGTGATCTTTTAAGTATTCTTGTTTGTGAAAAATTATCAATAAGATTGCCATCGAATAAATTATTTTTATATAAAGGTGCTCATTTGTCATGTTTTGACTCTATCCAATATATGGATAATGTTTCCAACAAATCTGATTTCAACTCATAGGGTTCCTTCATTAACTCATTCATCTCTTCTATAACAAAGCATTCATCACTTTCTTGTTTTCTAAAGTGAGATGGCTCATTAACACGTTGAAAAGATGGTATTCTAGGTTCATATGTCGTCTCAATTAGCTCTTGTAATGGGATAATAGGTTGTTCATACCCTTTTTGTAAAGTTTCTTTTGAATATTCTCGTTCTTCGTCCTCAATCATAATATTTTCCTTCACTTGCATATCAATTTCGCTTTTGCTCCTAACAGTTGTGTCGGCCTGAATTATCTCACATTTAGGTCCATTAGTAGATACTAAGTTACTTATGTGTTGGTCGTTTGTATTATCTACCATTTATGTATTGACTTCTAAATTGCTAAAGGTATTTAATATTGTTTCCTCAATAGTTGATGACTTTGGAGGTGGATTGAGATTAGGATGTATGAATTGAGGTGGACTCGTGGCTTGAGAACAAAATTGGAATTTTTCCTGATTTTCTAAAGTTTGTGAATTTGTATGGAAGTTCTGGTTTTGATTTTTATTTCCCACAACCACTAGGTGGTATGAGGAATTGTAATGATCTCTCAAATCCGGGTTATATGAATTAGTATATGGGCTATTAGCCATGTTAGTAAAGGTAGTATTGGATTCTTCTGGTATTACCCTAGTGTTTTGGTATACCATTGGACAGTTGGCAGCAAAATGGAAAGAATCGGAATATTCGGGATAAACTTCTTTTGGGGAGAAGTTAGAGAAATTCAAGAATACGTCAGGCATTTGGCCCAACTCATCAGCTTTTACATCTACGTATAATTCCTCAGACCTATTCGGCTTATTAAGAATTATCCTAGGAACTCTAGTCATTGACGCATTTTGATAGGATTTTTCACTCAAATCCTCAAACAACTTTCAAAGTTCATCTACCGTTCTAAGATAAAATGTTCATCCACATGCCAACTCTACTAATTGTCTACACAAATCATGTTTTGGGATATTATGGTGCAAACACTTCCTTAGAATTTCATTATATCGTTCCCACATTGCATGGAATTCCTCTTCCACAATTTGTGAAAAAGTGAATACAGCATTCCGTATCTCATAAGTTCTACTTATTGGGAAGAATTGACACAAGAATTCTCGTTGAAGAGTCTAACAATTTGTTCTGACATCTGGCTTTAAAGTCTTAAACCACGTTTTTGCCTTATCTTTCAAAGAGAAAGGGAAAATGCGTAAGTACAGTCCCTCCTTCGTTAATCCATCTATTTTGGTGGTCGAACTAATTTCTAAAAATAAATCAATATATTGATACGGGTTTTCGCTATTGTATCCATAAAATTTTTCTAACAGATTAATTATGTTCGGGTCAATGTCATATTGATCTTTTGTAACACCCAGTAATTCAATATCGAATGGGGAAGTGTAACTAGAAAGAGTGTAGTACTCTCTTAATGTTATTGGTTATATTTTATGGTAGTCATGTCTTCTACGACTAGGTTCTCTTCTCTCGAATTATTATCTGATTCTTCTTGACAGTCATAAATTCATGATTTTGAGATCCTAAATGACGTGTTTTGGCCTAAATTCGTCAGGGCTCACTGTTATACAGTGAGTCTTGTTTATTGGCCATTTTTCACTCAAAACCCTATTCTCTTTTACTAAAATCGAACTTTCTGACAGTTTACACGAAAACTGCATTTTTTTTTACTATGTAAATATTGTGAATAAACTGTATGTTTTCTATATATATTTGTTTTCTCACGAATATAAGTGTTTCCGATCGATCACCAATTAGACCGAACAATCGAATTATTTTTCGATCGATCAGAGAACTTACCGAACGATCGGTGATGTTTACCGATCGATCGCTGATACGTTATCACCCCTATTTATTTTTATTTTTTTAAAAAAAAATCCTTTTATTTATTCGGTACGTTCAGTCAATTTCAGGGTCAAAGGCCTTAAAGGAACAATTAATTGAACAACGTCCAAGCATAAACAATAAATAATATTTAAATAAAATAATAAATTTCAATAAATGAATAATGCAACAATAATATAAATTCAAATAAATAAATTTATATCATTTATTTATTTTATTATTATTATTATTTAATTTATTTATTTAAAATATATATATAGTAATAAGATATATAATATATGTTATGTAAATCTGTATATTTTTATTTTTAGGAAAAGATTAGATTTTGATTTGTTTCTATTATGATAATAAGATATATAATTATTTAAATCTATAAATATTTTTTTTCCTTTTATAAAAGATTATATTTTAATTTGTTCTGATATTGCTGAGATATGGTTCAATGTATATGTCCTGTTTTTAGTTGTTTTTGTACAAACATAAATAATTCCATCGATCACAGAGTAAATAGAACGATCGGGGGTGATTACCGATCGATCAGAGAATATTGTGAACGATCGTAAAACTTACCGAACGATCGCTGAAGAAGCCTATCGATCGGGAACTGGAGTCCGTGACTTTTCTAGAAAATTTTCAGTTTCGGCAGAAGTTATTCTTGCAAAAGAAAATGCAAAAAATTAAAAATAAAAATTAAAAATTGATACAATAATTCAAAGAACTACAATATAACAATCTGAAATATCCGTTTGATCCCTGACAACGGCTCCAAAAACTTGTGATCAGTTCTAAACATGTGAAAATAATAGTGTTAAAAATAAGGAATTAACACGATATAGTTTTAACTTCTCAGTCGCAAGTATGCGAGTAATATATAGTATAGTTAAGTAGAGAGGGTATCAAACCACATATATCAAAGTCGTATTTTAAATAATTATAAAGTAGCAAATTGAATTATATTTATAAAAGTTGTTTGATTGGTTTGTTGTATTAAACTACTAAACATAAAATAAAATAAAGATAAATATTTTTGGTTTCACTCAAAATAAACAAGTCTTGGGTTGAATTCCAACTCCACCACTAGCCTTATAACATAATCCTTTAATTATATTATTGCAAAAGGGCGGTACAGTTCATATAAATCAGACTAGTAACGCTACAAGCAGTTGCCTAGTCCTAAAAAGGATGCAATCGGCCCGTATTCACTACAATCCATCTTTGATTAACATGATTGTTGTATGCATCTATACTACAACTACTCCTAAAACATGAAATTAAAAAACACGCTAACAATCATCTTCTCTAAGCATGAACTGTGTAAACCTAAAACTTTATCATGCCAAATAAGTACCATTATGTAGAAACCATTATGAAATCACGGAATTTCTTACCCCGTTGATAAAACACAGTTGTTCAAGATAAATAATTAATTCAGTCTCAACTTAAGTAAATAATTAATAATTAAATCTTATTTAGGTGATCTTGTTCGTTCTCTCACTACATAATCATCATATGAATGTCTTTCAACAGATTCCTCTCTTTGCAATAAAAATAAATAAAATACTACAATACTCGGCTAGGGTTTCGTTGAAAACCCTAGATACCGACTAGCCGCTCATGAAAATGGGAGACTTCATTGTTGATGAAGCCACCACCTTCATGATTGGATGGTTGATTCTTGAGTTATTGAGAAAGGGAGCCTCTCTCCAAGAGAGAGACTTTTTATTGAATGATCTATTCTATAATGAAAGATATCTTCTCTTCATGAAGTCTTTTTGTATTTATAAACAAAAGTTAGTGCATATATGACATGTTTTTTGCTTGCACTCCAAGAGAACTTAGGGACTAAGAAATGACGTTGAATGAACGATTCTGCTACTTGATATACTTGTACACAAAGTCAGAATTCTGCAATATAGTTTCGCACAGATTCAAATACGGCAATTTTCGAACGATCGAAGGTTCCACCGATCGATCGGTGGCTCATGAATTTTATTATTTATTTAATCCGCGAATTTCCTTACTTTAGCCACTTGTACTCTGCTTTACTGACTTGTACCTTGCTGATTTGAGTGAGAATATCTTCGAAGTGTTGCTCCGAACCAAACATATTTGTTAAAAATCCAGAATTAACTCATTTTTGCATTAGGGCCCTGAAAACATGTTTAACACACAACTCGGATAAAAATATCAAATTAATATAATAAAGAGACTAACAAGAGGTATATTAACGCCCAGAATACCAAATACTTTGGTTTGATCAATTGGGAAGTTACTTTTAACCTGCAAGCAATTAATGTCTAGAAGGGCGAGCTGAAAGAGACACAATCAAATCAAGACCCTCTATAAATACCCCTTCAAATCCCACAAGCAAGAAGCCCCGACCATTCAAAGCCTTACTCTTTATCATTCATAGCTTATCACTTAACTTCTTTATCAGTCATAGCTTAATTTATCACTTAGCTTTTATTGCATTCATAGTCTAGCTCTTAAATTCCTTAGCTTAACATTTACTTTGTCTTCAACACTTATATATTTAATTTTTCATTTTCAGTCAGCATTTATGTTCGTACTTCCTTTATCCTTGTAATAAGTTCCTTGTTCAATGAAGAAGAGTTTTCAAGTTCAGGTATATTGATTATTCTCTTAACTTCCTTTCAATAACTGCCTTTATATATTTGAAGTCCTAACTTAGGCAATACAAAACCTTAAGGAGGGGGTCATTCCTACACTCCAACTTTCGTCTGAACCAATCTTGGTCGGTCACCCGACCCGATAGGAATAGTTTGGTAAGAAATCTCTGAATTCACATTAGGACTCTGAGACGCCCGCGTTTAAGGTTTACCAATTATTGGTTAACGACCTCGACCACTTTATGAGCCAAACACCTGTCCAACCAAACAAACCCTAACAAATTGTTTGCAATAGTAAAAATCAAACATGGTTTAGTTAGATACTGTCTGTGACACCCCTAAATTTCCATGCATAGGTTGGCCAGGCCCATACACAGAAAAATAGGAGCGTCTGTAATTGATAACATAAGCACAGAAGAGAAGACATAAAATCGAAATATAATAATAACAACAATAACAAAAACAAGGATACCACTTATACATGAAGAAGACCAACCCCAATACATCCTTAAATAAAATAAGTCCCACAAGGTACAACTTGGAATTCCCATAAACATGGACCCCTAGAAACACACTTAAAAGAAATGCAACATATGTCATTTATCGGATCCTACCCTGGAGTGGAAGGGAAATATGATAGGACCGAATAGATAGATATGACGTCCTCACCCTTGCTGGTGAAACTGCCGAGGACCTGAAACAACAAAAATGTGGGTTAAACCCATGAGCAAGTACAACTCTACATGATCCCAAGCAGAGTACCAAAAATCCATCCACTTTCTTAGTGACACCTAATCCCAAAATTATATTATAAAATAATAATATATTTAACTATAACCATAGTCATTAATATACACCATTTAATATAATTATCTTTATAAATTCATTCCATTAATCCGATTTTTCCATTTAACATCCATGTCTTACCATAACCACGTACCCGATAACTCACCCATGTCTCGTGGTACTATTGAGACTGCAATATTAGTCAGTCTCCTTGTGGTTCCTTATAATTCTCCAAAACATAGTCATTTGATTAAATCTTATGATTATACGAATTTATTAATTCACTTGTATTCTTTAATCGGGAATGTATGACAATTGGAGAAGTCGAGCCTGGGGGGTCCAGGGGGGGCGGCGCGACATTTTCCTGAGCTCCCCCCTGGCGGGGTCTGGGGCAGCGCCCCTGCGCCAAGGTATACGGTATTTTATATGGTCGAAACTATTCATTTATACGGTCAAAAATACATAATCCAGTATAATTCTTGAAACACATAATAACAATATAAATCCATGTCCAGAATCTGATAACAAAGAAAATAGAGAAAAACAATTACATAAATATGCAATATTTTCTAATAACAGTTTTGAAATCTTTGTCAACATTGAAACCTAAAATATTTCTGTATTAAGATATTTATACTTAGTTCCAACCATATACACCTCTTTTGAATCATACTAACAAGACACATAACCACGAATCCATACATGTATATCTACACATGGTAAAAACAGATTTGTACATATAGCTAGATATAAACATAGTCTCATGCATATATCAATATATCACCACAAATCTCTATGTATATACAAGATCTATACATATAATCATGGATCTGTACATATATGTATAACCAGAATATAAATCATCATATATATATATATATATGAATATAAACATACTCTAACAGATTTATACATATATACCTATATAAATCCACGAATCTCTACATATATACAAGATCTATATATATACTTATGGATCTATACATATACATATAAACAGAATATATATCATCACATAAATAAACATGAATATGAACATACTCTAACAGATCTATACATATATGCCTATATAAATCCACGAACCTCTCTATATATACAAGATCTATATATATACTTATGGATCTATACATATATGCCTATATAAATCCACGAACCTCTCTATATATACAAGATCTATATATATACTTATAGATCTATACATATACATATAAACAGAATATATATCATCACATAAATAAACATGAATATGAACATACTCTAACAGATCTATACATATATGCCTATATAAATCCACGAATATCTACATATATACAAGATCTATATATATACTTACGGATCTATACATATATGTATAAATAGAATATATAAATGTCATATATGAACATGATTTACACATACATATACATATATGAAAAATACTATCTAGCAGATTATAGATGCATAAGGTAAATGTTACAAAATTTTAGTACAAAGAGGAAGAGTAGAACATATGTCTTGCCTGATTTGGAGAGCTTACTACACCACGGATCCAGATCCAAACCAAGTATTTACTCTCTCTATCTATATATATATATGTATATGTATATAGATAAGTGAATAAGAAGAGAGAAGTCTGAAATTTTTCCTTAGTCTTGAGAGATAATACGCTGAAAAATCCTTATGGTTATATAGGGGAAACTAGGTTATGGCGAATAACCATAATGCCCCTAGATCTGCCACAATAACCATCATGCCACTCGTCTTAAAGACTAATATGCCCTTATCAGATCCCATAATAACAAACTTACCTAATAGTCATAAAATAACTAGAGTACTCTTACTCAATAATTTAAATATCCACCATACCATTCAAAATAAATAAATAAATAACATAATTATTTAAATACGGAATATTACACTGTCTTCCCATTGTGGGCTCGTGATTAGTGATTAATAAAGGGGAACTTCATCTTGTCATCAATATGTACACGCACACAAATCACACACACACAAACCCTGTCATTACCCACGTAATACTTGTAGTCATAGCAAAAGAATGGTGGTCCAACCATAAGACTAGTAATATATAAGGTGGTCATATATAACTCGTTAGTAATCAGATCAAGTACTCTTATGCTAGGGAAGTACTAATTTTTAGTGACTGAAACGTTTCAATGGAAGAGATGATATTGAGAAACATATATATAGACTGTTATGTGCTTCGTGGTCACGGCACGGCAAAGGCACATACATTGAGCCATTGAGGGGATGGATGGATCTAAATCTCAAAAGACTCTTTCATTGTAGTTTTCTTTCTTTTCGATAATCGGGGTGTCCGGGATTTTTGCCCTAATTAATTCACGGAATTCGTGTAAAATAGTTCATTCACACGAATCGGATAAAGTTCGGACTATGTTCGTTTGGTGTAATTTGTAAAGTTCGAACTATATCCACAATCATGATTCCAATAAATTATTTGCACCCCTAAAAATCAAACATGAGTGTAGTGAGATACTGTCTTTCCATTGTGGGTTGTGCCTACGTTTCTAGGAGCTTTGATTTGGGATTAACTAGTGATTAATAAATGAGGAACTTCACTTTTTGTCATCAATATATACACCCACACAAATTATTTATTGTGTTTGTGTTTGTGTTTGTTGGTGTAGACTTTAGAAAAACACAAATACATGCTCGTGTTTATGAAGTGCTGAAATTTAAAACAAAAATATATTTGATATTAATGTTATTGTTGTATATATATATATGTATTTGCGGTGTTTTGATATAAAGGAAAGTGGTGGTGGTGGTGGTGGTGGTGTTTCGGGGCAAAGGAAAGTGGGGATGGTGGTTGGCGGCGGCGGTGGTGATAGCGATGGTCGTGGTATAAATATATACATATATATTTTGAGTGAATAATAAAAAATAACTAAAAAAACACACTTTTTTTTTTGTTTGCAAGAAGTGGTAAAAAAAACACAAACCTTTTTTTACTATTCAAAACAAAATATGAGAGTCAAACATGTTTTTGCAAACAAAAAACAAAAATGAAAACAAAACCAAAATAGGGTTACTGCAAAAAAAAATATTCACACACACAAACCCTGTCATTACCCACGTAATCAATTACATACTAAAAATGAAGTAATATAACTTATTTAGCCATTCCATTTCCTTTTAAAAACAAAAAATATATATATATTTTTTTTAAGTTCACAAGTTGTCATGGTTGACAGCCTTTTAGAGGAATGGTGATATCATCATGCTACAGGACCTTTGATAATATGTAACCTGTTGTAAGAAGTTTTTAAATTAACAAGATGAATTTTTTTGGTGCTGAAAAATTTATAGAGAATTTTTATTAACATGTTTTGATATATAGTAAGCTAGTACTATTACATTTGGTGGGCTCTGGGTTAAACCATATCCATTTTTTCTGATCACCCACTTTACCTTTTATTTTAATTGTTATTTCTACTAATTTACCATTAATTATTTTTTACAACAAAAACATTTGTGGAATATCCGAAACAATCCTTAATTATTTTCTCGACAAAACATCTTTCTTCCTATATATTTTCTTTCTCCAATCTTCTCTAAAATTAAATTTATAATTTTATTTTATTTGATAGTTTTTCTAATATGAGTAGTATGACATGTTACAATTTTGTTCAATAATAACGTAGATAGTTTTTCTAATTATTATAATTGCTTAAAAAAATAATGAAGAGAAATAATGCAAGAGAATATCCAAATTGAAATTTTAAGAGTTTATTTGGTTTGTATTTATGAAAATTGTTCTCGAGAATTTGGAGAACAGAAAATAATTTTCTGAGAACAATGAAAATGAGTTATCTGAAAACATATATTTTTATAACTAAGGGTGCGTTTAGATAGCCTGTTTTTTGTATTTGTTTTCTGTCTTCAAATATAAAAACTGTTTTTATATTTGTCTTTGTTTTTTTTAGCAAAAAACTAAAAACAAAAAAGCGTTTGGATGAAAATTTGCATTGAAAAATAAAATGGTATTGGTGGGCGGCGGTGGTGGTCGGCGGTGACCGGTGGCGGCGGGTGACTGGCGGCGGTGGGGCCCGACGGCGGGGCCCGACGGCGACCGGAGGTGGTGGGAGCCGGCGGCGGCGACCGGTGGCGGGAGTGGTGGTGGTTGGTGGCGGCGGTGGTACCCTAAATAGTGAAAAAACTGAAAAAACAATTAAAAGTTATATTTGGTGTTTTTACCACTTTTACACACTATTCACAGAAAACAGTTTTCTTGGAAAAAAAAAAAGTGAACAGTAAACGCGTTTGTCAAACGTGTTTTTTTTCTTCAACTCGGTGAACAGTAAAAAAATAAAAACTGTTTTTCCGTATCCAAACGGGGCCTAAATTTTATACATTTTTATTTTTAATTTTCAAAAAACACAAAATTATTTTGAGAAATGCAAACTGCAGGCTTTTAACCAATTAATTTCTGAATACTTATCCTAAATTGGCCTACACAACTTCTTTTGGGCCTTTATTTAGGAGACAACAAGTGGTTACTTTAGCCCAAATTTAGCTCAGTAAGCCCATAATCTAAAGGAACAAACAAGGCCCTTGTTTGTAATGTCCACATCCGAGCGAAGCCTCCTCTTTTAAACATATCTAGAGTCTGTAGACGACTATTTATTTTGAAATTTTTAAATACGTCCAAAATAAATAAATTAGTAAATAAAATCTGAGAATATAGGAATAGCCAAAATGGGTTGAACAAAATAAGAGAAACTAATGTAAATTTTAAGGTTTGTTATTTTATTAAGGGTAAATTATAGTTATATTCCCTCAAGATATGATATATTACACTCGCATCCTCTATTGTTTGGATAATGGGTAATTTGCACTAACATCCCCTGAGATTTCAGTCAAACCCACTTTCCGGTTGACTTTCAAAATTTCAGCACTAACACCCCCTGAGTTGTGGTTCCTTTTGCAATGACACCCCCTGGGCCAATAAAATGACCAAAATACCCTTAATCAAATTTGAAAATATTATATGAAATGTGAAATTACCTTTATGCCCCAACCCCAAATATATACAATTTCGAAAAACATATATATAACTTCAAAAAAATATATAAAATTCGAAAACAAATATTTAAATTTTGAAAAAATATATATATAATTAGAAAAATAAATATATAAATTTTGAAAAACATATATAAAATTCAAAAAAATATATAAAATTTGAAATATATATATAATTCGAAAATATATATAAATTTTGAAAAATATTTTAATTCGAATATATATATTTCAAAAAATATATATTTTAAAACAAAATTCAAAAATTTATATAATTTCGAAAAACATATATAAATTTCAAAAACTATATATAAAATTCAAACAAATATAAAAATTTTGAAATATATATATATAATTCGAAAATATATATATATAATTAGAATATCTATATAAAATTTGAAAAATATATAAATTCGAAAATATATATAAATTTCAAAAAATATATATAAAATTCGAAATATATATATAAATTTTGAATTATATATTTATTCGAATTATATATATATATTTTCAAATTTATATATGTTTTTCGAAATTATATAATTTTTTGAATTTTTTTTTTGAATATATATATATTTTGAATTATATATATTCGAATTATATATATATTTTTGAATTATATATATTTTTTGTGAAATTTATATATGTTTTTCGAAATTATATAATTTTCTGAATTTTGTTTTTGAAAATATATATTTTTTGAATTTTATATATTTTTTTGAAATTTATATATGTTTTTCGAAATTATTTAATTTTCTGAATTTTGTTTTTGAAAATATATATTTTTTTAATTTTATATATTTTTTTGAAATTTATATATGTTTTTAGAAATTATATAATTTTTTGAATTTTATATATTTTTTTGAAATATATATATATTCGAATTAAAAAAAAATTTCAAAATTTATATATATTTTCGAATTATATATATATTTCAAATTTTATATATATATTTGAATTTTATATATATGTTTTGAATTTTATATATGTTTTTCGAAATTATATAATTTTTTGAATTTTTTTTTGAATATATATATATTTTGAATTATATATATATTCGAATTATATATATATATTTTTTCGAATTATATATATATATTTCAAATTTTTTATATTTTTTTGAATTTTATATATAGTTTTTGAAATTTATATATGTTTTTCAAAATTATATAATTTTTTGAATTTTGTTTTTGAAAATATATATTTTTTGAATTTTATATATTTTTTTGAAATATATATATTCGAATTAAAATATTTTTCAAAATTTATATATATTTTCGAATTATATATATATTTCAAATTTTATATATTTTTTTGAATTTTATATATATTTTTTGAAATTTATATATGTTTTTCGAAATTTATATATTTAATTTTCTAATTTTATATATATTTTTAAAAATTTAAATATTTTTTTTGAATTTTATATATGTTTTTGAATTTATAAATATGTTTTTCGAAATTGTATATATTTGGGGTTGGGGCATAAAGGTCATTTCATATTTTATATAATATTTTCGAATTTGATTAAGGGTATTTTGGTCATTTTATTGGCCCAAGGAGTGTCATTGCAAAAGGAACCACAGGGGGTGTTAGTGCAAATTATCCTTGGATAATTATAACTAAACTTTCTCAAGTTTGTAATTTATAACAAATACCCCCTTAGTTGAACTTCCGGCATGATCAAACTTAATTAACGCTTACGTCATTTCTTTTTCAAAGGTTAAATGTCTAGAATATCTTCAACTAGATGCAAAGACATGAAAAATAACTATAGATAAATAAGTTATTTCACAACTTCGATCACTTGTATTGAATGTCGATAAACTTAAGGGGGGGAAACTACAATTATTTAAATGATAATGAATAGAATATAATATATCATATCTATAGGGAGTGAAACTATAATTGTCACTCAATATAAAAAGGAACCCACTATAGTTACTCAAACTAAAAAGGAAAAAAAAGTTGTTACATACAATTCTATATATATACTACATTCTTAAATTAGGAAAACAAAAGGGATAATTAAGCATTATCTAATTACTGTCAATACATGACTTAGCACCTACATATGTAAATGTCGGTAACTCGATAAACAAGTTTCAAACTTATATAATATGGACACCATATTTCAAATTTACTATTTTTGCACTGAACAAATTGTAAAGAGTAACGATTCGCGAAATAACATAACGGCTAAAAAATTCATTGGGATAATGGCCCAAGGATTAAATTATCTGGGATATGGCCCAACCTGTATTTATCTGGGATATGGCCCAACCTGCATTTATTTGGGATATGGCCCAGGTTTGGTATATTTGGGGAAACCGGCCCAAGTAAAAGATGATTTGGGAGATTGGCCCAAGTAATCTATTACTTGGGGAACTAGCCCAAATATGGTTCTTTTTACGCAAGAGCTTGCATTACACAGAGGGAAGTATGAGGAACTGGTGTGTTTTATAGCTCGCATCAGTAACTCATAACCCTATATGCTGCTCGCGTGGCGAGTACTATGCGGAATCTAAGGGAAATGCTTGGGATGAGTAAGTAGTGAGTCGCGACCTTATTTACACCATCCTAAGTAAAAATACCTTAGAGAGGCCGCTAGTATTCAGGAACATGACCAAGGCATGCATGATTGGTTATGGCCCAGCAAAGCTATAAAGGCATCATTGGCTAAGGATAAATCGGATCCGCGATGCAATAGGCGCGGATCACAGGGTTTGGTGCATAATATGATCCGCGAATTCGTTTCGCGGATGATATGTGCAAAGGTATTTATGGTGTGCAGTATTAGTTACGCATAAGAGTACGCGAATCCGTTTTGCGTAGTCATGGGCGTAGAATAATACTGAACAAGGTATTTATATCACGGATTAAGTACGCAGGAACCATGTCGCGAGACAGGTGCTGACGTGGCAATAGAATCCGCGAGAATGATAGAACCATACCGCGAGACAAGTGCTGACATGGCAATACAATCCGCGATAATTACTCAGCGGTCGCGTCTATAAATAGAGGTGTGAGGATTCACTTGAGGAAGGGGGAGGGACAACTTTTCAGAGACCGGTAGAGAGAAAATCCTAGAGAGAGAAAATACTTCAATTACTTGTACTTGCTGTCTTTTCCTCCATTTCTCTTTCATTTTTCTCTGTAAAAGAAAGTCAAAAGTAATAAGAGCATCAATACTGTAGTTTTAGCTGACGAACTTGTGTAGAAACTATCTTCATATCACTTAAATCCTGCGAACCCTTACACAAATGTAAAAAAAAAAAAGGGTTAATTTCAAGAAACTCTCGTATACTATCCAATTTAATTAATTAACTTCAACTGTATCCATTTTGCCTCCTATATTAATCAATTTTATCATTATGCCCCCTCATCTCACATTTTAAGTTAAAATATCTAAACTACTCTCAATATTATAAGGGGGTTTAGTGAAATAAACCATTTAAAAAAATTATTTTTCAAAAATTAATTATATTTTTTGTAAAAATTATAAAATAAAAAATATATATATAATTTTTTTAAATTTTTTTTCCGGAGGGAGTATATTATTTTCCAAAATATGAATTATTTTGGAAAATATAATATATATTTTTTGCAAAAAACTTATTTTTCGGAAAATATCATATTTTGGAACATAATAATATATATTTTTCCCAAAAAAATTATTTTTCGAAAAAAAATTCATATTTTGGAACATAATAAATACTTTTTCGCAAAAAAATATTTTTCAGAAAAAAATCATATTTTGAAACATAATATATATTTTTCGAAAAGAAATCATATTTTGGAACATAATATATATTTTTTGCAAAAAATAATATTTTGGTACATAATATATATTTTTCGCAAAAAAATTATTTTTTGGAAAAAATTCATATTTTGGAACATAGTATATACTTTTTCGCAAAAAAATATTTTTCGGAAAAAAAATCATATTTTGGAACATAATTTATATTTTTCGCAAAGAAAATATTTTTCAGAAAAAAAGAATCATATTTTGGAACATAATATATACTTTTTGGCAAAAAAAATATTTTTCGAAAAAAATTCATATTTTGGAACATAATATATACTTTTTTGCAAAAATAAAAAATTTCGGAAAAAAAAATTATATTTTGGAACATAATATATATTTTTTGCAAAAATTTCATATTTTGGAACATAATATATACTTTTTCAGAAAAAATTATTTTTCGAAAAAAAATCATATATTGGAACATAATATATATTTTTCATAAAAAAAATATTTTTCGTAAAAAAATCATATTTTGGAACATAATATATATTTTTTGCAAAAAAATTATTTTTCGGAAACAATCATATTTTCCGAAATATATATATATATTTTGAAATTTATAGTTTTTATGAAAAATATAATTTATTTTCAAAACATAATTTTTTTAAAGATTGATTTCACTAAACCCCCTTATATTATTAAGGGTCCGTTTGGATACCCTGTTTTTTGTTTTTATTTTTTTACTGTTCACAAGACTAAAAAAAAAACACGTTTGGCAAACGCGTTTACTGTTCACTGTTTTTCCCCCAAGAAAACTGTTTTATGTGAATAGTATGTAAAAGTGATGAAAACACCAAATACAACTTTTAGTTGTTTTTTGAGTTTTTTCATTGTTTAGGTGGTAAAAATAATGAAAACATCAAATTCATAAAATACAATTTTCACCAAATAAAAGTGGTGAAAACACCTTCATCCAAACGCTTTTTTGTTTTTAGTTTTTTCCTGAAAACATAAAACAAATACAAAAAACAGGCTTTCCAAACGCACCCTAAAGGAGGGTAGTTTAGACATTTTGACTCAAAATATGAGGAGAATATGGCTTAGTGATAAAATTAAATAGTATAAGGAACAAAGTAAATACAATGAAATTACTTGATTAAATTGAATAACAGAGAGGAGTTTCTTGAAGCAAAACCAAAACAAAAAGTGCATGCAAATCAGGAGAACAATTAAAAAAGTGCCTGTACTTGTGTCTCGCCTGTCTTAAACCATTTTATTGTAGAAGACCAATGTATAAAATAGTACTATGTTAGTAGTTTATGATTTAAAGACGTGTAATGTTCATGTATTGTCCAAAACGTATTATAAGTTTGGGTAATTTGCACTAACACCCCCTTAGGTTTTGGTCAAACCCACTTACCGGTTGACTTTCGATTTCTTTGCACTAACACCCCCTAAGCATTGGTGCCTTTTGCAATGACACACCCTGGGCCAATAAAATGACCAAAATACCCTTGATAAAATTCTAAAATATTATATGAAATATGAAATGACCTTTATGCCCCAACCCCAAATATATACAATTTCGAAAAACATATATATAAATTCAAAAATATATATAAAATTCGAAAACAAATATTTAAATTTTGAAACAAAAAATATAAAATTAGAAAAAATATATATAAATTTCGAAAAACATATATAAATTTCAAAATATATATATCATTAAAAATATATATATAATTCGAAAATATATATAAATTTTGAAAAATATTTTAATTCGAATATATATATATTTCAAAAAAATATATATTTTCAAAAATAAAATTCAAAAAGTTATATAATTTAGAAAAACATATATAAATTTCAAAATATATATATATAATTCAAAAAATATAAAAAATTGAAATATATATAATTCGAAAATATATATATATAAAATTCAAAAAATATAAAAAATTTGAAATATATATAATTCGAATATATATATATAATTTGAAAAATATATAAATTCAAAAATATATATATTTTCAAAAACAAAATGAAAAAAATTATATAATTTTAGAAAAATATATATATATTGGTAAAATGTCATATTTTTCTAATGAAGTGAATCTAATTACTTACCACCAACATCAATTAGTGGCCTTCTTTTATATATATTTTTCCAAAATATATATATTTTTTCCAAAATTGTCCACGAATTGTCCAAAAAAATTTCCAAAATTTTACAAAATATATATATTTTTTGAATTTTTACCCAACAACTCAGTTTGTCATAGATGAATTGTCCACGAATATTTTGAGATTACCCATTTTATATCTATAAATTCGAAATATATATAAAATTAAAAAACAAATTAAAAAATAATATATAAAATTCGAAATATATATATAAATTTTGAATTGTTTTAATAAAATTCGGATAAATTATATAAATTTAAAAACATCATATAAATTTCAGAAAAAATATATATATTTTGGAAAAATATATATAAATGTAGACCACCAATTGATGTTGGTGGTAAGTAGTTTAATTCACTTTATTAGAAAATATATGTCATTTTATCAATATATATATATTTTTCTAAAATTATATAATTTTTTGAATTTTGTTTTTGAAAATATATATTTTTTGAAATTTATATATATTTTTTGAAATATATATATATTCGAATTTATATATATTTCAAAATTTATATTTATATTCGAATTATATATATATATATATATATATTTGAATTATATATATATTTCAAATTTTATATATATTTTTGAATTTTATATATATATTTTGAATTATATATATATTCGAATTATATATATATTTCAAATTGTTTATCTTTTTTTGAAATTTATATATGTTTTTTGAAATTTATATATGTTTTTCAAAATTATATAATTTTTTGAATTTTGTTTTTGAAAATATATATTTTTTGAATTTTATATATTTTTTTGCAATATATATATATTCGAATTAAAATATTTTTCAAAATTTATATATATTTTTGAATTATATAGATTTCAAATTTTATATATATTTTTTTAATTATATATATATTTTGAAATTTATATATGTTTTTCGAACTCTATATTTTTTTTCTAATTTCATATTTTTTTTTCAAAATTTAAATATTTGTTTTCGAATTTTATATATTTGTTTGAATTTATATATATGTTTTTCGAAATTGTATATATTTGGGGTTGGGGCATAAAGGTCATTTCATATTTCATATAATATTTTCGAATTTTATCAAGGGTATTTTGGTCATTTTATTGGCTCAGGGGGCGTCATTGCAAAAGGAACCAATGCTCAGGGGTGTTAGTGCAAAAAAATCGAAAATCAACCGGTAGATGTGTTTGACGGAAACCTGAGGGGGTGTTAGTGCAAATTACCCTATAAGTTTAGTTGCTACCTTAAAGTAATTTTGAAGTGGCTTGAATTTTGCCCATTAATCAGAATTCATCGTTATTTTGATAATAACATATATAACCAAATGCAAACTGATATTGTAATACGTGCATACAGTAACTATTTTCTTTCTTCTGTTATTATTTTCTAATTTTTCTTTCCTCATGAGAACCCCTCCAATTTTGCCCATTAATCAAATACACGTGATAATAAAGATATTGTAATTTAGTCTAAATTGTCCTAAGTAAGATATCATTAATTTCAACATATAAATTCTTTATCTTTTGCTCTCACTTTCTTTCATGAGGTTATTAATTTCCTCTTGTACAACATTTTAGAACCTTAAGGCCTTATGTTAAGTAATGGTATATTTGTCCAAACGGGGCAAAGTGCGAAATTTATTTATATCACTATGTCACCACCCCCTTCATAAACTGATTTTGGACTTGTACAAAATTTCCAATTGGTCATTATTCATCTTTATATTAGTAATTAAATTTATAGTCAAATAATAAGTCATCATTATACTTTGTGATGTCCATTAATCAATCTATTAAATATTTTCTCTTTTTTTTTAACCTATAATATGTCAAGACAAATTCCCTTAATCAAGCGTACAACGGAATAAGAATGCAATCAATATATGACAAAAATTAAACATATGTCACAGTAAAGATTTTCATAATTTCGTCTAAGGCTACTTTCACAATTATCTATACTAAAATAAGAGATTACAAGTTTTAACTTCAAATCCTCTTTCGTTTATCTCACTCTCTTTCCGGTGGCTGCTACTGTTCTTTTGTTGCACAACACAAGCCCTAAATTTCTTATATCAAGTAATAATACCTTATCCAAAATTTGCTATGTTCCAAATTAGTTTTTTTTTTTTTCGAATTTGTCCCTTTACTCGTTACTTATCTTTATGTGTAATTAGGGACGGAGCCAGGATTGCAACATAGGGGGGGAACTTGCTCATAAAAAAAAAAAAAAATACAGTAGAACATTGCAGTAAATTCCTAGCATATCATAATTTTAAAATTATTAGTAAATATGGCAACCCTCACCTCAAGTTCATACCTAAATTGTTAAAATAAGAAAACCCCAATTTCAAAAATAAGTTAATAATTTTATAAATCATAATCCCAATTTCATGCATAAATTAACAAAATTAACCATTATCATCTCAATCTCATACATAAAAGTACCAAAATTAGAAACCCTAAACCAAATTTCATGTATAAATTAAGCAAAATTGAAAACCCTAACCTATGGTGCACTGGTGATGATAAAAAATCTTTGAAGAGTCGCATGTCTGTTGGAAGATTTAACATTAATCTGGTTCACTTTGGCCTTGAATGTTTCTCAATCTTAAAACAAAATGGTGTTGTTTGGTTTTAATTTTAAAATAATTGTTGTCTTTCAAGTGCATGTTTGGAGATAAAGGCTTTGCCAAGTTATTTTGATATTAAAAAATGTATGTTTTGGGATTATTCAAGGGTTTTGTTGTCTTGTTTAATTTTAATGACCCGCATTTTGCTTGTTTTATGGGAAAGTTTTACTCTACTTTCTATCTTTTTCTCCATTCCCGAAGTACATGTTCACATGTTTATATCAAAAAAAAATTACATTGGGGTTTTGGGTATAAAAGAAATATATTAATCTCATTGGGGGCTTGAAATAAATTCCAGTGGGGTGTATATAATAAACTATTCATTTTATGGGGTATCTAAAGTAAAAACAAAATTTTCAGTGGATCCCTGAATAGATCCGTCCATGCTTGCAGAGGCCAAATACAATTTTATACCTATATATAGATATAGTTTTAAAATTTAATAAGTAGTAGTAAAAGAAAAAAAATCTTGGGGAAGCCATGCCCCCCCCCCCCCTCCCCCCCCCCGGTTCCACCCCTGTGTATAATTAAAATGTAATGACTATCGTACTATGTGAAAAGTTTATTAATTATTAAAAACAAAAATATCCTAAGCAAAATAAATTATAACAGACACGTGCGCCAAACGTGCAAGTAAATCAAGAATATAACCAACAAATGATAAAATTAAACACACACAATATAAAAAGGATATTTATAATTTGGCATAAAGTTTATGAACTATACTAAAATAGAAAATCATAAGTTTTACTCTCTTGTTTACTCTTATTCTTTTTTACAGTTGCTCTTTGTGTCTTTGTACCCCCATTGTATTTTTTCTAATCAATTAATTATTTTTCTCCTTCATCCTAAATATCTTATCTCGCGACAAATCCATGAATCAAGCATGCAAGCGATACAAAAATACAATTATAAAAAGACAAAAGGTAAACAATTACTACACAATTGAGATTTTGTACTTTGGTGAAGTTTTCATGCCCAAAACGCATATCTCTATCACGCTCACCATCTTTCATGATATTGCAAGTGTTTTCTTGAACATATTTCAATCTTACCCTCTATTATATAATCATTTACAAGAGTTTTAGAATAGGATCACTCATTAATTATCTTTATTATGACATCAATATGATTAGAATAAAGGGATCTTCGTACTTAAGTGAAAATTTCATTAATTACTATTTTTTTAAAACAAAATATCCTAAGCGATAGACCTCGTGCGTTATGCGTGCAAGTAAATAAAGAATATAACAAAAAAATAAAAAATAAAAACACATACTATATATTAAGGGTATTCGTAATTGGCATAAATTTAGGGTCTCGAGCGATTAACTCCCTATGGTATCGATATAGAGTGTATAAATCCCTATAGTTCTTTGATACCCCATTATTTAAAATTGTGTGTGTATTACCCCTATTTTCTATTTTTCGGTCACCGAAGCAATAGAATGTCTAAAATACTCTTAGTATAATTTTTTTATTTTAATAAAATAAAATTATAAAATTACCATTGAGGGCAAGGCAAAAAAAAAAACCCTAAGTTTTCTCCTCCTTGAGATGAACTCCTGCACCAACTATGAGTTTGTGATTTTGAGAATTTTCTATGAGTTTTGAGAAAAAAATTCTCATCAACACTGACATTATTGTTTTTTAGACTCCATTTTCACAACAAATAATGATATTTTTAGACTCCATTTTCACAACAAATAATGATATTTTTCACAAGTATCCATATACATTTGTTTTAGAATTCTAGTTACTCAAGAGTAAGGTACTTTTTTTTCCAATTCCAACAAAAAATTCTTGTTTCATTGTATATGATTTTTTAGGAAAAAGATGGGATCATTTAGTGACGTGGGTATTATTTTGAGTCTAGTACTAGTGTTTGGGTGCACCCAATTTAGTTCACACCATCACCACCACTCCACAAGTCACAATCTCAGTGAAAAACCTAAAATGAGGTCAATGAAAAACCCACGAGAGGAAAAATTAGGGTTCATGAGTTTAGATCCTTTTGGGGACTATTTGGGATGAAAAACACAATCTCAATGAAAAAATTACATGTGTTGTGTATGTGTGTGTGTGAGAGAGAGAGTATATATATACGAACCAAAATAAAAAATAATAATTTGGGTTCTGGTTTTGGTAGATCTGCAATGGCGTGTGTGAGAGATAGAGAGAAGGCAATGTCGTGCGTGTGTGTGTGTGTGAGAGAGAGAGGGGGGGAGAGAGAGAGAGAGAGAACAAATGTTGTATTTGGAGAGAATAAAATAGTGACAACAAAAGGGTATATTATGGATAACATATTTTAAAGAAGTCATGTGAGAGACACATGTCATTTTCTGGATAACTCATGGCCGGAAAGTAGCCGACGGGGGTTAAGTTGCAACATTTTCAAAATGAAGAGATGTCAATACACACATTTTTAAACTAATGGGTGTTATACACACAATATCTATATTACAAGAATGTTTTAAATACTTATATCTAAAATTTATCTTACAGTGAAATATAATAAAATAGAAAATCATAAATTTAACCACAAATACTCTCTCGTTCACTATTGCTCTCTTTTTTCGTTATTCTTCTTGTCCTCTTACCACCATTGTATTTTGTGTAGTCAATTAAAATTTCTCTTTTATCCTAAAATAAATATCTTATGTTGCGACAACCCCGGAAATCATGCATGCAAGCGTTACAAAATGCAATTAATAAAAGACAAAAAGAAAATAGATGCTATGACCCTATTTGGTTCACGCTTTTGTTTTCTTTGTTTTGTGTTATTTTATCAATTTTCACAGAGTATGTTTGACACTCAATAATTTGTTTTTTTACAGTAAAAAAAATAGAGAGCAAATAGTGTCATTTTTACAATGTAAACAAAAGTTTTTTTTTAATGTTTTGGTAATTGTTCGCTAAAATTCACTAAAAAAAATTACTTACAAATTACACAACAAAAGTATCAGTACCAAACATTTTTAGACTCACAACACTCCATAGCAAAAACAAGTACTTTTGCTTTGTAAAATCCATAACACGAAAGCAAAAACACGAACAAAACGGGCCATACATAATTGAGATTTTGTAATTTGGAGAAGATTTCATCCACAAAACCCTTGTCTTTATCACACTCACTGATGCGCATCAATTGGGATTAAAAATAGTGTTTAAGAACATACCCTTATAATGACAATGTTTTACCTATCGCAAGTGCACGAATCGTATTGTAGTACAGTTCGGCTTGAGAAAGGAAATATCGATCCCATAGAGACTTGGACTTATTCACTTTAGCAATTTAAAAGTATTGAATTATGATTTGAAAAATGTTTTGTTTGTTTTGAGACCTATGACTAATAAAACGAACTAAAAATAATATATAAATGAGTTTGTGATTCAGAGTAGAAAAAAACTAGGGTTTTTATGCTCCGCCACTAACCACATAATATAACTATCTACTTGATCAATTGTAAGATGACGATCAATCACCTGTAAATCAGATTGTACCGCAAATAGTCTAATATATGCCAAAAAGGATACTGTCCACCGGATTTGCTACAACTCATCTCTAGACAGAGTGTGATTAGTGCATGCTATTTACTTTACTCTATTCTAATCCTACAATATGAAATTAAACTAAAGCATGTCTATATGACCTCGCCAAGGCATGGATTATGTAAATCTAGGGTTTCGGGTGTTAAGCACCATTGTGTAAAAAATCATGATATGCTAGAGAACACTAGATAAACATGATTGATTGAGATAATGCATTCATTCATTCTAAGACAAGAGTCGAATAAATATAAAAGTCCTTATATTAAATAACTATGGTCATGTATCTACACAATCATCACATGTGTGGTCTTCATTTTCCTCTCATTACAATTGAAACAAATAAATAGACTTCATTACTTGGCTAGAGTTTTGCTAGAAAATCCTAGATACCGGTTTAGTTGTTCATGGTGGAAGGAGATTGCATCGTTGATGCAGGAATGCCCTCCATGATCGTCTATTCCGGATCTCTAGGTTCTGAATGACTCTCTTATTCAAAAGATGTAAATCTCCAAAGATAGTGCTCTGGAAATAATGTAATTAGAAGCTCCTTAGATATGAATCAAACCTTGGTATTTAGAGAAGAAGTTGAGAAGAGTCCTGCTTGTATTAGACTTGTACCGCTTGGAGTAGGATTCTTTTTTTATGTGTTTCTCCTCAATTATGAGCCAAACCCCTTTAATCTAATGTAGATACACCTTATACATGTGCTTGGAAATGTTGAAGTCGAAGATAAGTCAAAGGAAGTCGAATCAGATTGGGACTCAAATTCCCAACCGTCTTCTACGCATGGCCCTACGCTTAAGCATAGCTTGGCCTATGCTCCTATGCGTAGCTCCTCAGCCTTATGCGTTCTTGTGCGTAGATTTGATGATTCTAGTAACTTTTTGCTTACTGTCTGCGTAGTTATGCGTAGGAAAAATCATGAAAGTCATTTTTTCCAATTCTTCCTCCGTTTGAACCCCCTCGACTTCGTTAGTATGTTTCCTGAAGTTTTGGTTCCGAAAAATATCATTTTTGCCATCCAAGAGACACTTTTTGCTTGAAAACTTTTCTTTTTCTCTCTTTTTGGGTAGACACAAACACATCATTGGTTAATTCACCAAAGCTAGCTTATTTTCTTCATTAAGCTCATGAAACACGCTTATACATGCAAACCGCATAAAAACACCAAGTAGCGGAATAATAAGACATAACAATGACGTCAAAATTTATAAATAAAACTAAGTGACCATCGCACTTTGTGAAAAATTTATGGATTATTTATTTTAAAAAATATGTATATCTTAAGAGACAAACCCCGTGCGTCAATTGTGTAATCAAATCAAGAATTAAACACACACAATATAATGAGGATATTCATAATTTCCATTAAAGTCTATCTTCAGTGTGGACTATACTAAAATAGAAAATCATAAGGGTCCGTTTGGATACGAGAAAACAGTTTTTGTTTTTTTACTGTTCACCCAGTTAAAAAAAAAACACGTTTGGCAAACGCGTTTACTATTCACTTTTTTTTCCTCAAGAAAACTGTTTTCTGTGAATAGTGTGTAAAAGTGGTGAAAACACCAAATACAACTTTTAGTTGTTTTTTGAGTTTTTTCACTGTTTAGGGTACCACATCCACCACTGGGCCCCACCACCGCCAGCCCCCTCCGCCCGCAATCACCCACCACCACCGCCCCCCGTCGTCGCCGGTCACCGTCGCCCACCAATACCATTTTATTTTTCAATACAAATTTTCATCCAAACGTTTTTTTGTTTTTTAGTTTTTTGCTGAAAAAAACAAAGACAAATATAAAAACAATTTTTATATTTGAAGACAGAAAACAAATACAAAAACACATGCTTTCCAAACGCACCCTAAGTGTCGATAAAAATTATTCTCTCGTTCACTCTTACTCTCTTTTTCAGTTGCTATTAGGCCTTGTTTAGCAAAGCTTTCACTTCTACTTTTGCATAGAAGAAAAAGAGAAGCAAAAGTCGTTTTGAGAAACTGGTACACTTCAGCTTCTTCAAAACGTTCTTCCAAGACCCAGAAGCTCTTTTAAAAATTTTGTCAAACATCATCCAAAACAACTTTTTCCTTTAAAAAGTCAAAAACAACTTTCGAAAACTCAATCCAAACATGACCTTAGTTTCCTCATACAACCATTGTTTTTTGTGCGGTCCACTAATTAATTTTCCTATTCATCGTAATATCACGACAAACCTGTGAATTAAGCATGTAAACGTTACAAAAATGCAATTAATAACAGACAAAAGTAAACAAGCACTAAGGGTGCGTTTGGAAATGGTGTTTTATGTTATGTTTTTGTTTTTTGGCATTGTTCAAGAGAACAGAACGTGTTTGGCAACCATTTTTACTATTTATTTTGTTCTCAATTTGAAAAGTGTTTTCGTGAATAGTAGAAAAAATAAAGGAACAACAAAAACCTGTTTTTTTGTTCTTTTTGGGATTTTCCAAATAAAAAATAAAAAATTTATGAAAATATTTTCCCGAACAGTTCTGCAATCGGCACCACCCCTTCACCTCCACCCTCCACCCTCAACCACCACCACCACCAGCCACCACCCCCAACAACCACCTTTGGAAAATGTTGCGAGTTTGTACGTGGTTTGAGAGGTTTGGATTTTGTAGGGGTTCTCAAGATTTAGGTGATGTGAAGATAGTTTTCACACACGTTTGTCAGCCAAAATAACAGTATTGATGTTTTTATTACTTTTGATTTTCTTTACAGAGAAATGAAAGAAAAATAGAGGAAAAGATAGCAAATACAAGTGATTGAGAAGTACTTTATCTCTCTAGGATTTTCTCTCTCCTGGTCTTCAAAAAAAGTCCACCTCAAGTGAGCCCTCGCACCTCTATTTATAGACGTGAGTGCTCAGTAATCCTCGTGGTTTGTATTGCCACGTCAGCACCTGTCTCGCGACATGGTTCCTTTGTCCTCGCGGATTCAATTGCCACGTCAGCACCTGTCTCGCGACATGGTTCCTGCGTACTTAATCCGTGATATAAATACCTTGCACAGTATTATTTCACGCCCTTGTCCACACGAAACGGATTCGCGAACTTGATGCGCGGATATTACTGCGCGCCATAAATACCTTGCGCAATATCATCCGCGAAACGAATTCGTGGATCATAATGTGCACCATGCCCTGTGATCCGCGCCTGTTGCATTGCGGATCTGATTTATCCTTAGCCAAGGATGTCGTTATAGCTTTGCTGGGTCATGACCAATCATGCATGCCTTGGTCAAGTCCCTGAATACTATCGGCCTCTCTAAGGTACTTTTGCTTAGGATGGTGTAAATAAGGTCGCGACCCACTATTTACTCATCCCAAGAATTTCCCCTAGATTCCGAATAGTACTCCCTACGCGAGCAACATATAGGGCTTTGAGTTTCTGATGCGAGCTATAAAACACACCAGCCCCTCATACCTCCCTCTGTATAATGCAAGCTCTCGCGTAAAACCATATTTGGGCTATTTCCCCAAGTAATCAATTATTTGGGCCAGTTTCCCAAATAATCTTTTACTTGGGCCGGTTTCCCCAAATATATCAATCTGGGCCATATCCCAGATAATTAAAGCTTGGGTCATATCCCAGATAATTTAATCTTTGGGTCATTAACCCAACGAGTCATTTTGCCGTTATGCTATATCGCGAATCATCCCTCTTTACATTTTTCCCCGTTGCACTTTTGATACTTGATCAAGTATTAAAGTGCAATAACTTGTGGCTTCGCGATTCAAATCTTTATTTTCAAGGTCGCTTTTCCTCGTGCCACTTTTGCCCTTTTCCTGCGGATGAAACTTATCTCCCATGTTTCGTGTTTACTGATCCGCGAACATTCTTTCTTGATTTTATTTGTTTTTCAATGGCTTTTGTGCATGTGCTTATTTTGTTTTTCCCCATATCTTTCTTATTTTTCACAAACTCTTTTTATCCTTTAATCCGCGAGTTTTGAATTTGCGACAACCTTGGCGTCGGTTCGGCTTCCGCGGTCATTAATGGCACCCTCTAGGTTTCCGGGCCCCTTCCCTATATAAGTCTCCCTTGTCCATTTCATTTCACTTTTTCCTCTTGCTTCTATTTTTTTCTGCTTTTCTGCTTCCTAACCTCCTTTGTGTTATTCTTACCTTTACCATTTTATTTTCAAACCCCCATTTCCTTCGTGGTTCTAGTCTTTAAACCCTTACTCCCCTATTTTCAATGGCCAAGTCCTCAACGCCCAAACTCTTAGTCCATCCATCTGGGAGTGTCCCATCTATTCCTCAACCAACAGAATGGAGAAAGGCTCCGTTTTTCAAAGTTTCCCATGATCATTTCTGGAGTTCTATTGAGAACCTTCCTCCTGCAGGGGATATTACAAATGAACCTGTGCTTATTCATTCTGACGGTGAAGCCCCCTTAGCCAATATCCCACCTTCCTCACTTCTTCACCTCCTCATTGAAAGAGGTGATGTCCCATATTCCTTTATAGAATATGAAGGGCACGTGTCGCCTATTACCCACTGGAGGATGTGGTCCAGCCACATACTCAGCCAGGATAGGCACCGCGAGACTCTTAGACAGACAGATTTACTTGAGTCCATAGAACTCTTTTCGGACTTGTCTGTTCGTCGAGACGCGGATGCATTCAATTTATTGGTGTCGCGCTAGAGCTCCTTCTCGCATACCTTTGTAACCTCTTGGGGGGAGTTTACCCCAACCCTAGAAGACGTGTACGTGTTGTTCCGACTCCTGATTTTTGACTCGCGACCCCTTGATGCCCCAGCTTTCAGTGAGGCAGACCAGGTGATTCACTCTCACCTTCAGTCTTGCGCCGCTTATGCCGTGAAGAGAGGTAGCCGCTTTAAAGATGGTGTAATACTTGACGAGGCACCTCTTATAAAAAGTGCGAAATTAAAGTACTCAAGCTGGTGCCATCACTTCTTCAGGGAGTATGAACCAAAGCTGCCTCTCATTCGCGGTCAAGACCGCGAATCGGTGCCCGACCCAGAATTCAACGGTGATTTTGAGCTAGCTAGCTTTTTAGCTTATTGGTTGGACCGCTATATTTTCCAGGGACGTCCTGAAGATGGACCCAATAAACTGGTGTTTTTGATGGCTTCTATAGCCTCACGGGGCATCAGGCTTCCCTTAGCCCCCTATTTCTGGGTACTCTTTATTCCCAGTTGGACACTTTATCCAATGATTTTCTAAGGTCAGTTGGTAGATATGACATAAGCACCCATGTCCCCTGCCTTTTCCTTATGCTCTTCATTTTTGAAAGATTCCCAAAATATGCCCCCAAACCCCTTAGTTTTTCATCCTCAAATATTGACACCCATAGTCCCAGATCGCGAGCTACTCGTTGGTCAGGCCTTCTCTCCACCAAGCGACTTGAAGATTTCATTGACTTCAGTCGTAATTTCTCTTGGAGACCTTACACAATGCCTTTAGATGGTATTTACTTTCCTTCTTTCTATCCCATGGAGGAGTAGACCGCTTATGGTTATCAACACCATGAAGAGCTTATCTTTGCTGCTTTTTCCTTTGGTTGCTGCTTGCCTATTTTTGATGATTCCTTCTCGCGGACCACACCTTATAATCCTTCGCGGGTGGCCCATCAACTGGGTTTTGAGTAGGCAATTCCAGTCTATGTTGCTCCTCCCTCGGGCCATTCCCCTGACAGCGCGGCCCTGGTGAGGTACTGCGAGGAATATGAGAAAAAACACGAAGGGTGCGTTTGAAAAGCCTGTTTTTTGTATTTGTTTTCTGTCTTCAAATATAAAAATTGTTTTTGTATTTGTCTTTGTTTTTTCAGGAAAAAACTAAAAACAAAAAAACATTTGGATGAAGGTGTTTTCACCACTTTTATTTGGTGAAAATTATATTTTATGAATTTGGTGTTTTCATTATTTTTACCACCTAAACAGTGAAAAAACTCAAAAAACAACTAAAAGTTGTATTTGGTGTTTTCATCACTTTTACAAACTATTTACAGAAAACAGTTTTCTTGGGGAAAAAACAGTGAACAGTAAACGCGTTTGCCAAACGTGTTTTTTTTTTTAGTCTTGTGAACAGTAAAAAAACAAAAACAAAAAACAGGGTATCCAAACGGACCCGAAGAGTTCTCCTTTGCCATTTTTATTCCCGCGAGATCTCGAGAAGGTTGCCGAACCGCGGCATATATTGATTTTTGGTTTCAAGTGACAACGGACTTTCAAACTTTTATGATGGGTCCTTCTAGACCAATAGCTCCTGTAAAAGTATTCATGGGAGACTCATCCTTGAAATTACACAAGCCCTATGGCTCCCGTGGATTTTATAGCAGGCTTTCTCTCCCAGTTTCTGACGATCATGAGGGCCCAAGCACTTTAAATCTGGTCACTAAGAAAAAGAAAATTCTGAAAGAGAGAAAAGGTAAATCCAAAGTTCCTCCTGCGCCTAAACGAAAACGTTCTGAGCGTGTCGAAGTTCCAACTGTCATTCTGGCTCGCGAAGAATCTATTTCCAAACGCTTGGTAATGAAGTTTATAACTTTATACCTTATTCATACTTTCAGTCCCTGTTATCAACTACTTTTTAACCAGTTTGTTTATTTTTTAGATATCCGCGAGATCGGCTGTCACATCACCCTCGCGACCTCCTCCCTCAATAGATCCCTCAATAGCAGTTAACTCTACGGGTGACTCCCTGGACTATATTCCTTTGTCTCAGTGGAGAAGAGAGCACAAAGCCCAGATTTTAGAAGCTGCTGCTACTCATACTTCAGAAGATGATGAGGTAGATATTATCCCTTTGATTCGCAGAAGGTCGAATCATTCTGCTTTGATCTCCTCTCCTGATAGATTTGGAGTTGAACATCTTGATTTTCAGTCACATCAAGCTGGGGATGAAACTGCAGCCTTTATTCAAGGTGAGGCTGAATCATCCTCTCCACAAATGGAAGAGTTACCTCATTGGGAAACATCCTCTCCGCGAGTTAGAGAATCTTCTCCGCTAGCAAAAAGCTAACTCTTTGCTTGATACAATTGCAAAAGCTGTGGAGGATATTCAAGCTTCAGATCCTTTATTCTCATGTACTGACTTGTTAAATTCTCCTTTTCCTTTTATCTTCTTGCGCTTACGTTATACATAGTGTTTATTTACCATTTTCAGCTCGCGAGACTGGAACGGATGCAAATCAGGAAGTTGAGCATTCTGTTGATGATTCTGATCGCGAGGTAGCTGATATACTCTCAGACTTCCCTGATCAAGGAAAAGAGAATGCACCGCTAATATCTAAAGTCGCGAGGAAGATTCTGCTCTCCGATTCAGATGATGGGGATGATCTTCCTATTTCTTCCATCATCCGTAAGGATGTTCATCCATCCAACATGAATTCATCCCCCCTTGATCAATCCGCGGTCCCGACAAATCTTGATGTCGCAGCTCAAAATGAAACTGCAAATATTCCGGAGATACCTGAAGCAAATGATACCCTTCCTGTCTTAGAAGTAGATGTTGCAGCAATGGTTGACCCATAAGCCTCTGGTTCTGATACAGATGCTCGGCATATGGAACCTATTATTTGTGATATTGCTGCTGAGCTTGCTGCTACTTTGCAGGATGGGTCCCAAATTCAAAGATCACTTTTCGGGGGTCCTGAAGCTGATATGGAGACTATTACAGAATCTTCCCTTGGCGCGAATCATACTGAGACCGCGAATGATGGTAATTTTTATATAATTTTCATCCGCGAATACATTTCTCCATGTAATATTGACTTATTGATAATTCCATCTTTTTTCTGCAGGTAAGTCAAATAAGAGTCCTGAATCCTTATTTCCCGATTCTGCATTTGAGGATCCTGCAACTCTTCTCAACGAATTCCCCTCACCCCCAAACACTTTACAAAACCTGACCTTTCCTAACTCTGATTCTTTTTTCCTTCCTATTCACCCTCATCAGACACATAACCAAACTTCCTCATCAGTGCAACAAATCCGACCTCATCCTTCACAAACACATACTTCCATTCCTGATACCACATCCGCGCCATATACACAAACCCATCAGCCTTTGCATACCCATACATCTAATCCTACTGCCTCATCCGTGCCACAAACCCAAACACATCAATCCCCTCCCCTAGCCATTCCTGCGCCTTTGACTCAAAACCCTCAGCAGGATCAAGTCTACTGGCGCAACTTTTTATGTTATTCAGGTGATATGGCCATTTTGGATCGCGTTTTCAGTAGTCATCCAGAGACTTTTGCTACCATGGAGCTCTATGATCCCCTTCTCCAACCTACATTTCTGCATATTATCACGGATACTTTTGCTTCTCTGATGACTACTTGCATTCGCGACCTTTCCTCTACAACTTTGCCACTTTGTCGCGCCCGTATCAAGGATTGGAAGAATATGAAAATGAACGTGACCTGGTGGGAGGTTCACCTTGAAAAGATTGAGCGCCTTTATGCAAAACACTGTGCTGAGGTCAAATCTTTTTCTGATTATCAAGCCAGTATGTCAAGAGTGGAAGAAGCCCGTGCTTTATTAGCTACTGCAGAGCAAGATTCGTTGAGGCTTAAGGATTCCGCGGAACATTCTATGCGTTCCCGAGAGTTACAAAAAGAACATGAAAATTTTCACATCTCTTCTCCTGTTAGCCGCGATTTGTACTAATTGCGATTTTGTGCGAGTAATTATATGATGTACTCAATACACATTCATATATGCAATTTTATATACATTGTGCTGATGAATTTTATCATTTATCATCATTCGCCTCTTGTATTTAAGACTGATACAATTTTATCCATTTTATGTTAAGAGGTCCAGCACTTTCGCGGGTGATTTCATGCTCCATTCTGTAGTACCCACTACTTCCTTCACTTACAATCACATACGGACTTCCCACTTGGCTTCAAATTTTCTCACCCTTTGTCCTCTCATGATTGCTGGTACTACTTTCAGCACTCTATCTCCTTCCTTGAACCATCTGTACCGTACCTTTTTGTTGTAACTCTTTGCTTGTTTCTTATTGTACTCTTTCTGATTTGCAAAGGCTTCGGCCCTTGTTTCATCCAATCCCTCTATCTCCAATAGCCTGTCTCCCAAACTACTTTTGCATGTCAACCTTTTAGCAACCATTTCTATCTCCGCCGGTAGCACAGCCTCTGCTTCATAGACTAATGCATAAGGGGTCATGCCTGTCGCACTCCGGTATGCGGTTCGATGTTCCCATAGCGCTATTGGGAGCTCTTCCACCCACTTCTTCTGGTTATCATGTACCAACCTGGACAAGATTCGAATTAATGATTTATTAGAGGCTTCAGCCTGTCCATTTCCTTTTGGATAGTAAGGCGTGAACTTGTGATGAATGACTGAGTATCTCTCCAACAAATCCGCGACCTTACTATTTACAAAAGGAGTCCCGTTATCCAATAGTATCACCTTTGGTATTCCAAATCGACAAATGATATTTTCCTTTATGAATCGAACCACATTATCTGCTGTCGTCCGTCGCAGCGGGATAGCTTCTACCCATTTTGTGAATAATTCAGTTGCCACTAAAATCCATGCATGTCCCTGAGCTTGTGGGGTGATTGGTCCAACTATGTATAGTGCCCAAGTATGGAAAGGCCAATGTGTAGCTAAACTGTGCAATTCAGCTCCCGGAGCGTGGATAAGATCTCCGTGCACCTGGCACACATGACATTTTCTCACAAAATCGCTGCAGTCCTTCTCCATTGTTGGCCAGTAATACCCGGATGACAACAACTGTTGAAACATTTTTCTAGGGCCCTGGTGACCAAACACATGAACCTGTTTCAATATTTCCCCCGCTTCTTCTTCGCTTACACACTTCATCAATTTTCCCTCAAAGCTTTTGCGGAACAATTTTTCCTCTTGTAAGACAAATCGCGAGGCCAATTTTCTGAACCGCGGTTGATCTTTTTTCGGCAAAATCCCATCTTTCAAATAGTGCACATATTTGTCTCGCCAGTCTATCAAGTCTGCTATATTACATTCGCTCGCGGATGGATATGCATTACAGTTTTGACAACTACTTTGTAACTTTACTGCCTCATCATTCATACTTGGCCAAAAGAAACCTTCTCGCTGCAAAACTCGATAGAGACTGAGATCCGTTTGACCACATATTTTCTTGTGAACTCTCTGTAGCAGTTCTTTTATCTCATTTATTGCTACGCATCTAGCTAGAATTCCTCCGGCTGCCCTGTAATATAACACACCTTTTATGAGCTGGTACTCCCGTCTCAAGGCATTGTTATCGTTCCTTAATAGAGTATGTATTATCTGTGTTCTCCAATCATGTCCTTCATACACCTCTGATTCATTTGTGTTACTGACCACTGAGTCAGTTCTTCGTACTACTTGTACAGAGGACTCCAATCCTTGGAAATGTAGTCACGAACCCAATGTCGCCAGTGCATCGGATCGTCGGTTGCCCTCTCGCGGCTCATGCATAAAACTCACGGTCTCAAAGCCTTCTATTATCTGACGGATGAGGGTTCTGTAAGATACCAGATGAGGTTCCTTGACAGCATATTCCCCTTTCACCTATTTGATGACCAGTTTGGAATCTCCTCTTACATGAAGTACTCTTGCCTTCAACCGCTGAGCCATCATCAATCTCAGTGCTAACCCTTCGTACTCGACAATATTGTTGGTACAAGGAAAGTCAAGTTTGTAGGCCATGATTAATTCTTCTCCTGTCTCCTTATTCCTCAGTACGAAACCAGCTCCTCCTCCTTTTTCCGTGGATGATCTGTCGAATTCCAAAGTGAATTCCGCCCTTTGTTCCATACTTGTCGTTCCTACTTCTTCCACCTTGGGCTCAGCTCCTCCAGGAAACAAAGCTAACAGATCTGACAAGGCTTGACTTTTTACAGCTTTGGGTCTAGAGCATGTGATCTCGTATTCAGACAGTGTTAGTAACCATTGGGCAGTTCTTCCACTGAGTATGGGCTTCGTGAGTAGATACCGTATGGGATCGCTTTTGGTGATCAGTTCTAATGGACGTGCCAGTAAATAATGTCTGAATTTCTGGGTTGCGAATACTAAAGCGAGACAGTGTTTTTCCAGCGATGTGTATCGCGACTCTGGTCCTTTGAGCACCCGACTGATATAGTAAACAGGTTTTTCTTCCCCTTCATGTTCCTGGGCCAACAAAGCTCCCACGGATTTATTGGTGGAAGTGAGATACATTATCAATGGTTTTCCTGACTCGGGCGCTACCATTGTTTTTGGTGATGCCAAAATCCTTTTGATTTTCTCGAAGGCTTCTTGCTACTCTTCTCCCCAGCTATATACAGATTTTTCTTTCAACAACGGCATGAGTGGGTGAGTTACCTCTGCCAGTGCCGGGATAAACCTCCTCAGATAAGATATCTTTCCCATAAAAGTTTTCAACATTTTGCGAGTTGCAGGTGGAGCCATTTCTAATACTGCCTTAGCCTTTGTCGGGTCCATATCAATGTCATGCCGATGTACAACACACCCCAAGAACTTTCCTTCTGGTACTCCAAAGGCACATTTGAGGGGATTCATTTTCAAATTATACTCGCGACATCGTTGCAGTACCTTTCGCAAATCACTCACATGATCTTGTACGGCTCTGGATTTTACGACCAAATCGTTGACATAGTCCTCTACAGTTTTATGCATTAGGTCATGGAATATGGCTGTCATAACGCGTTGATAAGTGGCCCCGGCATTTTTAAGCCCGAATGGCATGACCGTATAGTGAAAATTCCCCATTGGGGTGCGGAAAACAGTTTTCTCAACATCCTCTAACGCCATCTTAATCTGATTGTACCCACTGAATCCATCCATTAATGAGAAAATCTCGTGTCCTGAGGTTGCATCCACCATGGTGTCAATGTTAGGAAAAGGGAAATAATCTTTTGGGTAAGCCTTATTGAGATCGCGATAATCTACACATACGCGTATCTACCCAGTCTTCTTCTTTACGGGCACAATGTTCGCGAGCCATGTTGGATGCTGGGTTGGCTTGATGAACCCTGCTTTCAGCAGCTTCTCCATTTCTGCCTTAATTTGTACTTCTAAATCGGGATGAAATACTCGTTGCTTTTACTGATTTGGCTCTGATGCGGGATTCACATGAAGATGGTGGCTTACCAATCCAACATTAAGTCCCGACATTTGATTATAGTCCCAAGCAAAGACATCTCGAAACTCTTTGAGCAATTCTATCAAAGCATTCTTAGTACCTTTAGGCAGCGTATTGCTTATGAAGGTGGGTCGCGGATCCGTGCCGTCGCCTATGTCCACTTCGCACAACCCATGCTCTGTTCGCGGCTCCACTTTCAGTACCTCAGGGTCAGCTTCAAGTTTTCTTTGTATAGTCTCATATGTCCCGGGGTCAGTGTCAACTGTGCAAGCTTCTGACCCCCAATCCTGTCATAATTTATACACTACTCGTCCATCGGGCATTTTGACCCGTGACCAACTCACCTCTTTGAGCTTCATTTTAACTGAACTACCATTTTCCAGTTCATTCCATTCTAGTAACGGTGTGGAAAAAACGTCGGGCCCATTTTCCTCACTGTATTATGAGAAATAGACTGCATCCGCAAAATGGGCCTCTGATGCGCAGAAAGGACTTTTAGATGCCTTTACAGTCATTATTCCTTCACCCCAATTGGCCTTCATTACTTGATGATAGGATGACGGTACCACGCCATATGCATGCAACCACGGTCTGCCCAGCAACAATTGATATGAGGGTTCTCCTTTGATGACATGAAATTTGGTGGGCCCCCTGATCTTCCCAATTTTGAGGTCCAATGTCGCAAATCCCATAGTGGTCTGCTGATCTCCATTAAAATCAGTAACGGCAATAGTATGATTCACGATCTTGCTTTCGGGAAAATTGATCATTCGCAAAGTGACCAGTGGGATCAAATTGACTGATGTTCCCCCATCCAAGAAGGCTCGTTTCATCTCTCGACCATTTACAATGGTTGGTACATACAGAGGCCGATTATGGAGAAAAGGTACTTGTCTGTCTGCTTCAGAAAATGTGATCTTATTGGAGGCCTTCTCATGCTGCGGAATCACAATGGTATGATTGAGTGCGGCAACTATTTGTTTTTTCAGGAATTCCTTCACGTGTTCATGTATTGGGAGTTCATTGAAGAAGATGTTTATCTTAGCATTCTCCTTGGCTTCACGTACTGGAGGGCAATCATATTTGGCAGCATTGACCATGTCCTCAGTACTGTCCCTGGCGGTCACCACAGCCACATGTGCAGGGAAAGGCTCATGAACTACATTATTTGCCACATCCAAGTCTCCCGATGCTATTTTTAGATGTACTAAACCTCGAAATGCCCAGCAGCCCATCAACGAATGTCGAATACTCCTGTGGTAGGGACAATAGTTGTTCTTCATCTTTTCTTCTCTCGGCGACACCCTTTACACTAGAGGTAGCGTTATGACATGATCTGCGACCCATTGATTTAGCAAAGCAACTGCCTCTTTTTCACTTAAAGGTAAAGGGGGTGGTTCAGATCTCCCAGCGGGCTCTTCCCTGGGTTTTTCATTTTGCGTAGCTGCCACCATCGGTATCCGCCTAGTACTGATATTTGGTCGTGTTGGGGGAACCAAAACCTCTCCCAGTCTTCGAGCATTATCAACAAGTGCAGAAAAAGTTTTGACTTCATGATTGACCAGATGCACTCTGTATTCCCGCAGCATTCCTTCTATACAAATTTTGATCAATTGTAGTTCGGAAATTGGTTCATGACATTGCAAAGCAGTCTCGCGAAATCTCCGGACATAAGCTGCCGCTTCTTCCCCAAAACGTTGTCTTTGCCTTGTGAGTGAAATCATTTAGACCTCCTCATCAGCTTGGAAGAATTTGGTGTAGAATCTGAGCACCATATCCGTCCAACTGGCCACTGAAGCCGGAGCGAGGTCAGTGTACCATCTATATGTTGTTCCAGTTAAAGACTTGGAGAATTCTCGAAGTTTTAAATATTCATTGTTTCTGTGAGGTCCTAGAGCATCCGCAAATCTGGCTATGTGCTCTTTCGCATTTCCCTTTTTGCCATCAAATTGATGAAAGCTCGGTGCTCCATAATTTTTCGGATATGGCAAGGCCATAATGCTAGGATGGTATGGCGGGGCAATTTCCACCTCTTCTGTTTCAGATTTTTCGTTCAGGATAGCCCGCACCTGTTCCTTGGTGATGTATGACTCTTTCTCCAGGGGCTCAGTTCAACTGACTCGCGAAAAAGCTCTTGTGCTGAATCCTCTGGAAAAGTATGATTGTCCATCCTTGGTGATTCAATATTTAGTGGTGGAACGCGCGAGGCCTCCATGAAGTGCAGTATGGCCTTTTGCGTTTCTTGGATGTTGAGAAGAGTTTGTAGTAGAACTGTTGGCAATTCTGCCAAATTCTGTAATGGTTCTGCCATCGGAGGGGCTTCTGCCTGATCCGTACCAATATTTGCACGACGACGTTGTTTTCGTGCTGGTTGGACTGGTTCCCCTCCTTGTGGTTATGTTGATGTTTCCTCATCCACTTGTTCAGTACGCCGGGTCGATGGACGACCTCTCCGTCGAGGCTGACGAGGCTCCACTAGTGCAGAAGACATCTTCTCCCAGCAGAATCGCCTTTAATGTAGGGGTTCTCAAGATTTAGGTGATGTGAATATAGTTTCCACACAAGTTTGTCAGCCAAAATAACAGTATTGATGTTTTTATTACTTTTGATTTGCTTTATAGAGAAATGAAAGAGAAATAGAGGAAAAGATAGCAAATACAAGTAATTGAGAAGTACCTTCTCTCTCTAGGATTTTCTCTCTCCTGGTCTTCAAAAAAAGTCCACCTCAAGTGAGCCCTCACACCTCTATTTATAGACGTGAGTGCTCAGTAATCCTCGCGGTTTGTATTTCCACGTCAGCACCTGTCTCGCGACAAGGTTCCTTCGTCCTCGCGGATTCAATTGCCACGTCAGCACCTGTCTCGTGACATGATTCCTGCGTACTTAATCCGTGATATAAATACCTTGCACAGTATTATTTCACGCCCTTGTCCACACGAAATGGATTTGCGGACTTGATGCGCGAATATTACTGCGCGCCATAAATACCTTGCGCAATATCATCCGTGAAACGAATTTGCGGATCATAATGTGCGCCATGCCCTGTGATCTGCGCCTGTTGCATCGCGGATCTGATTTATCCTTAGCCAAGGATGCCGTTATAGCTTTGCTGGGTCATGACCAATCATGCATGCCTTGGTCACGTCCCTGAATACTATCGGCCTCTCTAAGGTACTTTTGCTTAGGATGGTGTAAATAAGGTCACGACTCACTATTTACTCATCCCAAGCATTTCCCCTAGATTCCGAATAGTACTCCCTACGCGAGCAGCATATAGGGCTATGAGTAGACCTGTAAACGGGTCGGATTCGGATCGGATCTGTCTTGATCCGATCCGAATCCGATTAGCATATATCCGTTCCGATCCGACCCGATAACCCGATGGATTTTCACTTAATTGATCCAAATCCGAATTTGTTTATTTTCGGATATCCGATCAGATAACCCGATCCGATTAGGTAAAAAAAAATTACAAAAAATTATTATTATTTTTTTTATTTTTATATTATTTTTTAAGAATATTAAACACTAAATTATATATTTTACAATCAATACTTATAATACATGACTATAAAAACATAAAAATGAAAAAGCGAAAAAAAAATTTGAAACATAATTTAGTATACTATTTAATATTTACATATTAATAACATAATATATATGTGTATATATAAAATTAATCGGATCGGGTTATTATCGGATCGGATTAGGCAAATCCAAATCCAATTTGTTAAGGAATCGGATTATCGGATTCGGATCGTATTCGATTATCGGATTTTTTTTCTAATCCAAATCCGGCTAATCGGATCGGATTCGGGTCAAAATCCAATCCATTGACAGGTCTAGCTATGAGTTTCTGATGCGAGCTATAAAACACACCAGCCCCTCATACCTCCCTCTGTATAATGCAAGCTCTCGCGTAAAACCATATTTGGGCTATTTCCCCAAGTAATCAATTATTTGGGCCAATTTCCCAAATAATCTTTTACTTGGGCTGGTTTCCCCAAATATATCAATCCTGGGCCATATCCCAGATAATTAAAGCTTGGGCCATATCCCAGATAATTTAATCTTTTGGCCATTATCCCAACGATTCATTTTGCCGTTATGCTATATCGCGAATCATCCCTTTTTACAGATTTGAAGACATTGTTAGAGTGAGGTGGCTTGGGCCCAAATTTGGGAGATTAAGGGCAAAATTGGAGAGTGGTGAAGTTCGATTTGGGGGTATTGGAGTTGAATGTGGTGTAGAGAGAGGAAGGGTTTTGGGGTTTAGAGAGAGGAAGTGAGATTGATAGATCATTTGCAGTAATAGATTTATAGGCGGTAAAGAGAAGTGTGTATGTGAGAAAGAGAAATAAAAAAAGACTGAAGAATGGAGGTCGAGAAGAAGAAGACTCGTTTTTTTTGTTTTTTTGTCCCAAACAAAAATTGTGTTTTTTTGTTTTTTAAGTAGAAAACAAGGACAAGAACAAGAATGTTTTTTGTTCTCGAGAGAACAAAAAAAAAAAAAACAAAAACAAGGTTTCCAAACGGGGCCTTATCTTTAGATTTTTGTAATTTGGTGAAGATTTCATCCCCAATATCATTGTCTCTATCACGCTGGCCATCTTTCCTGCTTTTGCAAGTGTTTTCTTACAGCATATTCCAATTTTACCCTCTTATATACTGTGTAACAAGAGTTTTAGAATTGGATCCAAAATTTGTAAAAAAGAATTATATACTATAAAAAGGGCTATTATCACAAAACACCCTATGATTTTACAAAATTATCAAATTATCCCCTGACCTATCAACTAACCCCCTGAGGTTTTCAATTTAATCATTCCATCCCCTAAACGTGAATTGGATGAATTTTTCAACACCGAAAAAGTGAAATTACTATAATACCTTAATTGAAACGACTGTGTATTAAACTTAATAAATCACATCCATAAGGGTATTCTAGTAATTTTGTTTTTTCGGTGCTGGAAAATTCACTCAATTCACGTTCAATGACACCCCCTGAGTTGGTGAAATAACTAGCATGCCCTTTAATTGTCTCACTTATTACATTATGGTGATATATGAAGTGTCAAATTACCCATATGCCCAAACACTTCACCCATCTCTAAAATTACTAATTACACTTCCACCCTTTATTACAATATATATATATATTTATTACAATATATATATATATTACGAAAATTACAATTTGATTTTTTTTCTTTATAAAATTCTAAATAAACACATAAAATTCGAAACAAACATATAAAATTCAAAAATATATATATAATTTGTAAAAAATATATAAAATTTGAGAAAACATATAAAATTCAAAAAAATATATAAAATTTGAAACAATATATAAAATTTGAAAAAAACATATAAAATTCGAAACAAATATATAAAATTCGTAAACAATATATAAAATTCGAAAAACATATAAAATTCTAAAAAATATATAAAATTCAAATATATATATAAAAAATGTGACTGAAGTTTAAGTGGACAAGTTTCAGAGTTATTAACCAAGGTAACGAATCCTCTCCAACTCTCTACAAAGCTATTTCAATGGCCACGATGGCGACACATGCCCCATGATGGTGACCGAAATCAGAATCGAACCGATACTTTATTAAAATATTTTAATCAAAATTAAATATATTAATATTTGGATCAAAATTAATGGTTCAATTTCGGTTCTCATTTTTAAAGAACCGAAAGTATCGGTTCGATTCCGGTTTGGTCGGAATCGAAAGCGAACCGCACCGTGAATATGTTAATATTTGAATCAAAATTAATGGTTCGGTTAAGATTCTCATTTTTAAGGAACCGAAAGTATCTGTTCGATTCCAGTTTCGATCAAAATCGGAAGTGAACCGGACCGTGTACACCCTTAGATTTGGGTACCAATGGACCCTTTAATCGATATAGTTAATTGATTTATTTTTTTATTTTGAATTTTATTTTATATAATTTTGATTAAAATTTTAATATATTTAATTTGTATTTTTATTTTATATAACTATACCAATTAAAGGGTCCCTTGGTACCCAAATCTAGGTGTGCAAACGGTCCAGTTAGTTTCCGATTCTAACCGAAACTAGAATCGAACAGATACTTTCAGTTGCTTAAAAATGATAACCGAAACCGAACCGTTAATTTTGATTCAAATATTAATATATTCACGGTGTGGTTCACTTTCAATTCAGACCGAAACCGAAATTGAATCGATACTTTTGGTTCTTTAAAAATGAGAACTGGAACCAAACCGTTAATTTTGATTAAAATATTTTAATAAAGTATCGGTTCGATTCCGATTTTGGTCACCATCGTGGGGCATGTGTTGCTATTGTGGCCATTGAAATAGCTCTGCAGAGAGCTGGAGAGGATCCATTACCTTGGTTAATAACTTTGAGGCTTATCCATTTAAACTTCAGTCACACTTTATATATATATATATATATTTGAATTTTATATATTTTTTAGAATTTTATATGTTTTTCGAATTTTATATATTTTTTACGAATTTTATATATTTGTTTCGAATTTTATATGTTTTTTTCGAATTTTATATACTGTTTCAAATTTTATATATTTTTTTCGAATTTTATATGTTTTCTCAAATTTTATATATTTTTTACAAATTAATAATTTCAGAGGCGGTGAAGTGTTTGGGCATATGGGTAATTTCACACTTCATATATTACCCTAATGTAAAAAGTGAGACAATTAAAGGGTATGATAGTCATTTCACCAGCTCATGGGTGTCATTGCAACGAAATTGAAACCGGAACTTTGTGACCGAAATTACGTTGATCAACCATTAATTATAATTGACCAAAACATCATAACGTCTACCTGCAAATTACCCAAAAATTTACTACCGGAACTCAAATAAAAATTTGAGCCACAACAACTCATCATAAACTCCTCAATATCTGATATTAATAATGCATTTTACTTAGTCAATAGATTTCATTTTTAACAATACTTAATAAAATAAAGGGCAATCAGGGCGGAGTAATTTCTTTTGATGATGTGATTCAATTAAAATTTATGATAATGGAAAGATTTTGAAATCAATAATTTTTTTTAAAAGAAAAAAATCTAGGACATATGTAATTTTTTTATAAATCTCTACCTATATAACCATGCAAGTATAGTCCATAAATAAATATAGCGATATTCAATAGTAACTACTAATTTAAACTAAATAATTATATAATTACTATATACCGACTTATTTAGTGGCATTCTTTCACGAAATCAACAGTGAATGACTTGATGGCATAATTGTCATTTCCTGACTCATTACAGCTTGACCTTAATTTCTTAATAATAACATAACAAACAAAGAAAATATTGTTAGTCCTTTTTTTCACCCTGTGAAGTCTTTTTTTTAATGATATATATATATATATATATACAAGAACTCCAAAAGATTTAAGCAAACATCTTAAGCTAACTTCTCTCTCTCTCTAAACTCTGAAATCTAAGAACATGTAGTACTAATGTCTCTCTCTCTCACTTGGATTTACCACATTGTCTTAAACCAACACCAACCCACATGTTCTACATAGACCCCTAAAGGCATCTCTATATATCTCTCTATATTTCATTAACTCCTCACTTTGCATGCTTCCAACACCGCAAACACACACACACACACCATTCATACAGTGCAAACACAGCCATCTATAGATGTCCACATCACCCTCTTGCATGTTTCTCTTCCAACACTTGCCTCATCATCTTTGTTGTGTCCATTTAGTGTTCAATCTTGTGTTTCTGTGAATTCCAATAAAGTTTCTCTGATTCTGGTTGTTTAGAGATAGTGGGTTTTTTAATTTCTGGGTTTTTTTCAATTTCAATTGGGTCTTTGTGCTCTGATGGGTCCTGTAAGAGGGTACAAAAAGAGGAGGAAGACAGAGAAGAAGGTTGAACACAACGCTTCTGCTTCTGGGTCTTCAGAGGAGGGCTCTGTAGATTGGTGGGATGTCTTCTCCAAAAGAATTTCTGGTATACATATACATATATATATATGTAAACACTTTCATTTATATTGTTATTGCTTGTTTTGGTATTGTTTGTTGTGTGTGTATAATCATCATAACATACTGTTATTGATTGTTGTTGTTAATCGCTTGGTGTATGCTGGGTTTGTTGTTTTTAATCTTTGTTTGATTGAATTTTAATCAATGGGTTGAGTTTAATTTTTAGTTAATTTGATTTTCTTTCTACTTTACCTTTGAATAAAGTCATATGCTGATTGATTTAATGTACATTTGGTTAGGGGAAAAAAAGATCCCTAATCTACCATTTTATACCATTTCTGAGTCATCCTTTAAGCTTTATCGAATCGTGTTGTTTTAATTTGTTTATTGTTTGAGGGCCATAAAAGCGTGACATTATGTTAATTTAATATTTCATTGGCTTGTTATACGAAAACCTAAGATAAAAAGGTTATTGGGGCAATTGACAATGTTCAGAGTTAGATTTTGTACAGGAGATCTAATGGTTGCCATGTCTGCATTGTTTATTAAGGCTTTGTCTTGGGAATTTTTTTTTCCACCTGTGATATTTGCATTCAATAATATGTTGTTTAACGAGATGATTTACTTTTGCACAAATATAATACCGGGCGTCACATGATTTAAAATAACAATTTGGATTTTTTTTTCTCTTGTATTTTTGTGTGTGAGGACGATCCCGCTTGAGATAAGTGAGGATCTAGTGTGTAAATATTTGGGAAATAAAATGAAGTACTGTCATTGAGAAAATTAGTAAAAATAATTGGTTTTCCGAATTGCCTTATAATTTGCAAATAGATACGATTCTAAACAGTTCTTGACATGCATTATACTGCTACTAGTGTCGTATGCGGAAATTGGAAAACTATAAGCAGTAGCTCGTTTGAGGAAGAAATTGTCTGTTACATGGTTTTTGCCTCGCTGGGTGGGCGATGTTCTGGGCTTTGTTATTGTCACTCCGAATTCTGGACATGTACTTCAGTGTATTTTTCTCCGAAGTGGAAAATGTCGATTGATCATTAGGGTCTAGTGAACAAGTTCAATCCATTGAATGTTCCTCTTCTATTTGTTGATATTACTAATGGAAAGAACAAAATATGCTTGAGCGATACCTAAATTTGACATAGTGGAATATAGGGAAGTGATACTTGAGGTATTGAATTGTATGAAGGTCTTGGTGGATTTTTTGCTTTTATGTATAGTGCCAATGCCCTTTTAGCCAGAGAAAGTGTCCGTCAGCAACTCGTGAATGAAACTCGTGATTTAATTACTCTATTATTGTATGATCTTGTCCATTGATCTTGGAAATATTTGGAGCCCTGAAGGAAGTTCTTTGTAGAATTTAAAGAATGACATCGGAATTTCCCTTCCAATTTGCCCATTGTTGATTAAAGTCAAACTAGCAGGAAATGAGTCATGTTTTCTAAATTATGGATGCACTGCATTTTAAAATCTGATTTTGTTTAATATATGTCTAACTCGACATTTGTAGTTCTCCAGACACTTTTGGGTTGGTTCTTAAGGATGATTTTGTCGTTTTAAAATATAGGGGGCTCTATATTCATGGAAAATTCCTCACCCAATATTATCTGTAAGGTCCTATATGGACACCATGTAGTCCACATAGAAAAACTATTATGCTTGTGCAATAGTTTAGACCACCTTGTTTAGGGCTGGTGAAAGTTTGGTTCAGTTGATTGTTAATTGGTCCTTGACTTTTGGGTGCTGGAGGGGAACCCGAAAATGCTCAACCGTTGAAATTGTTTTCTCCTTCAATTGCATAACATTGTCTTAAACTTTTATACAAGGACATACATAAACATAGATTTTTAAAATAATACCACCATGTTTGTTTCCGTAGCTGTGGTCTATAAGTGAAATTAGCCATTTAAAGGGAGTTCATGATTTATAAATACGAAATTGGATGACAGGAAAATCCTCCATAGTTTGAGTATGCTGCAGAATTGTCTTCTTCAATTTTAGTCTTTACGTATTTGCAGTGTGGCCATGGATTAAGACTTCTTTAGATTGTTTATCAAGAAACTATTGTTGGTGAAAATTGCCATACATCAAGAGAAATATCAGGAGGACTCAGCAATGACGTTTTTCGCCCTGCTACACACTATGCACACTTATGCCTCCCATATCAAAGATATTGTTCAATTGTTGATTGTTCCTTCATGCCCTTTCTGTACGCACATTCTGCAAAATATAGCACACGTCATGGTTATCACAAACATGTCAGGCCTGTGTTTTTGTCAACTTGTATATAGGCACATTTTGAGACAACTGCCAATTTGCAAATGTCTACGTTCACTTTGATATATTTCTTAAATGAAATGATATCATGCTGTGATACAGGATGCCTGTTCTGCTGAATTTTTATAGTGGTGGTAATGGAATTTGGTGTCATGATAAATTCTTGGTTGTTGCACCTCAGTTCTTTGACAATAATACTCTATTAACTACACCAATGTTATCTTGAGTCTCCCAGTTTCCTGGGCTTTTTCATATGTATTAACACTGGTCGCCCGTAGACCATGGTCTGATTGATTCTTCCACTAAAGGACAAAGAGGCAAGTCTGAAAGTGCTCCACCCAGGACTACTCAAGTCTAGTGGACAAACGCCCTCTCTCTCAAAACCTCTCAGTACCTACTTTTCGTATCTCGTCTGGTAGCATTGTCATATCATATTAGATCAGGACACAACTGAAAGCTGTCATCTACCATATTTATGTTGTCAAATCTATGTTTTGTCTGGACCTGCTCAGAATAAATAGAAAGTGAACGATTTGTGCAAACTTCATACATGATAATGGATCATTACTGTAAAATATCTAATTCAATAATGCTAAACAAAATAATGACTACACATGAATATCTATGATGGAATTTTAGATCTCCATCTTGAGAAAGTAAGAGTTATTTTCCTGGTTGCTACTCGGACAACCCCCCTCATGAAATCGTTTGTACCCAAGAGCAGTCAAACCTTAAACCTGATGCTTCATGAGGCACCAGGGTCGACCAACTTGCCCATTTTGACCCAACTCGTTGGGGTTAATCTTGATAGAGTAAGAAGTTGCTAGTAAGAATTGGAAATTGTTCTACCTGCCATCTTTGAAAAACGACTACTTTATTGACATCAGGAGAACGTTAACATGGTTGACAATCGCATGGAACTACATGAAGGAAATGCAGTACCCGGTGTTTATCCCATCTACACTGGGTACTGGTGGCTACAGGAAGCATAGTAGCTATAACCCTACACCTCTTATTGAGTAATTTTGTCATAATATAAGAATGGGGAGCAGAAAGATGATAGCCAAGCTTTTCAAAATTTACGTTAAATTATGCATAATGGAGAAGCTTTTGAGACTTGGAACAGATCTGCTGGCCTCTTTCTACGCAGTAATTATCTTTCTATGTCATACAAATATACAATGATTGATGTATTGCACTTTTGATACTTGTAGTAAGATGAATTAAGATCCTTGGATATAAGTGGACACATTTCTTTGAGTTCTGTTTTAAGGTCAAGAAGATATAGATGGATGAATCTATAAGAAGGTCATTAGTTGGAGTGACCCGAGTGCCTAGAAATGGATAACAGAAAATCTCTCTTCTCATACCTGAACATAGAAGTTGATACTAGTGTATTTAATAGAATTTATTGTGGTTTTGTGTGACGAGGTTTACGTTATGTTAGCAGCAATGTATATTGGAATCTTTTTGGGAAGTAAGCATGTATATTGAGCCTAAAAGCCACTATACATGACAAGGGATGAAACCCAACCTTCACAAAAGGAATCCAAATAACCCATGGGAGTAATTCTGAGGATAGACAAGTTTGTCAGGGACATTGATTAGAATGTGTGCGCGGAGTTTGTAGGCGCAGTTTTTATAAATAAAAAGGAAAAGAAATGAGAGCGGGAGGACTGCACCTTGGCCTAACATCAATCACATTGATTGAACAAAATGAACGGCTTGATGAATACGACATTCTTTGATTGCGTGAAGCAGACGAATGCAATTATGGATTCTAATTTAAACTTCTTCTGCTACTTAGTGAAGAACTGGTGTTTTCTGAATAGAATTAAAATATGCTACTTGTTTTTTACCAGTAAATCGAAGTCTTTAGATGTGAATTGCACACATATTTTCTATTTGTTGATATTTGCACAAAGTAGCTGCTTTTGAACTTGAACTTTCATTCCCACAGTTGGCAGTTAGCTTTCAAGGGGATGATAAACTTTGAATTGAGGCAGATAACTTCTTGTTTAAAAGACTAAAACTTAAGACCAGCAGCTTGGTACAAAAAATTAGCAAACTAAGTTACCTTTTAGTTGTTCTTAAATCTAGAAATGGAAGGATTCCCAGAATCAGTTTTTTTATTCGATGATGATACTTTCCATGAGCACTTCCTAGACATTTTTTTTCCGGTTGAGGGATGGGGGTGGGAGGGTTGGAAATGAGGTTGTTACCAAACTGGGAGTAGCTAAATATTTCTGCACACCCTGCTACCCATGTCCCTCTACTGGGAGTTGAACCCGACTCCTACCCGAGAAAAGCAAAGGTGATATCACTCATGCTACATAACTCTGGTCTTGGAATACTTCCGAACTGAAGTTTAAAACTAGGGTTTTACCTCCTATGTGGGGGTTCTAGGAGGGATTGAGTGGACATTGACCTTAGATCTGGCAATTTTTATCCCTAAACCTTTTCTTTTACTTCTTCTCTGTCTGCAGCATGTTTTGTTCAAAGTAGATATATCCATGTTTTGTCAATTTTAGACTAAATCTTTGTGAAAGCATGTGGAAGTTTCACCTAGTTTCTTGAATGTGTTTTGACAATAGGATGGAATATAGTTTAATGCTACTTTGCTACATGAGATTAGGTAATCTGACATTTATCAGTAGTATTTACACTTTTAAGAGTTTTTTTTTGGTAAATTGGAACCCTCCCTTTGTGGGTAATTTGGAAACACTGCTTGACAACTACGATTATTTTTGTTACCTTGGAGTATAAAACTTTTATAAAGGCAATGGTAACTCTGATGCATAATTTTTATCATTGGGAAACTATACTGTACAGTCTCAGTATGTGTAAAGATTATGTTTATAGTCGAGGAAAAGTCTAAAATCACAAAATTATCAGTTAAATAGGTGATTGAGCCGTATTTTATATTATTAGTCAACATTACATGGTGTTACCTTGTAAAAAATTACTGCAACTTTCATTGGAATCGAGCTTTAGGAAACTATCTATTATATAATGACAGCGAAGTTCTATTTTTTGCATCAAAATTGTTGGAACTAAGTTTGTAAAACCCTTCTATCTTTCTGATATTACTTTACCTTTCTTGTGACCCTCTGCAATTTGTTGGAGAGTAAATGAGATGTTGAATCTTAATCGAATTTGGTGCTACTATTATCGTGGATCCATCGTACTGGCATCTTCATATTATAGAAATCTACCCTTGGGTTTTTTTTTTTCCAGTTTGTTTCACGGATTTTGGGCTCGTGATTTTAGCGAAGGCTGAATGAGGAGTTGTTTCCTTCTTTTTCTTTTCTTTCTTTCTTTCTTTCTTTATTTTTTTTTTTTTTTTTGACTTCCTTTTCAAATATCTTGCTGGTGTGACATATTTTTCTTGAAAAGGTTTAGGTTTCACCCTGTTTTTACTCCTAGAAAAAATGTATAAAGAGTGATTATCAGGGAAAAAAAGGTTCAAATTCTCAAGAATGAAATTTTTTCCATTTAAGAATGTTAACACATCTGTTTTCCTCCTCTCTGCAGGTCCTTTATCTTCTTCAGTGAAGGGTTTAAATAAGTTTGAATCTGTTTTTAGGATATCCAGAGAAACTTTCGACTATATCTGTTCACTTGTGAGGGATCATATGACAGCCAAGCAAGCACACTTCATGTTTCTAGATGGCAAGCCACTGTGCTTAAATGATCAAGTAGCTATAGCTTTAAGAAGGCTAAGTTCAGGTGATTCACTAATCGCAGTCGCGGATTCATTTGGCACAAATCACTCAACTGTCTCTCAAGTGACCTGGCGTTTTGTGGAAGCGATGGAAGAAAGAGGCCTTCCCCACCTGCAGTGGCCATCCACGGAACAAGAAATGACAGACATAAAATCCAAGTTTGAGAAACTCCGAGGCCTTCCGAATTGTTGTGGTGCGATCGACACAACCCACATCACTATGATGTTGCCTCAATCCGATCTCTCAAGCGATGTATGGCTCGATCATGCAAAGAAGCACAGCATGATTTTGCAGGCAGTTGTGGACCCCGAGATGAGGTTCCGGGACATCGTCACTGGATGGCCGGGGAAAATGAATGACGACTCCGTCCTAACAAACTCAACTTTCTACAAGCTCTGCGAGAAAGAAGAGAGGCTAAACGGGAACAAGATGAAATTCTCTGAAGGAACCGAATTAAGAGAATACATCATTGGTGATTCGGGCTTTCCCCTACTGCCTTGGCTCGTCACGCCTTATCAAGGCAAAGAGCTTTCAGCGTCCAAAGCCGAGTTCAATAAGCGGCATTTTGCTACTCGGGTGGTGGCCCAGAGGGCGTTGTCGAGGTTGAAGGACATGTGGAAGATAATCCAAGGGAAGATGTGGAGACCTGATAAGCATAGGTTGCCAAGGTTTATCCTTGTATGCTGCATTCTTCATAACATTGTTATCGATATGGAAGATAATGTGCTGGATGAGCTGCCTTTGTCACACCACCATGATCCGAACTATCCTCAGGAAATCTCTGAATCTGTCGACAAGACTGCTCTCGTTTTGAGGGATAAACTGTCTCTCTACCTGGCTGGAAGGCTGCCAATGTGAGTACATTTTGCTTCCAATTCTCGCTGTTAAGCCCTCGGTTCAATTTAAAGTTACAAGAGCTTGAGATAGTATGTTGCACAAACAGAACTTGGAGATGAAGTTAGATATTCTGAATGTAGATAAGTTCGATAAGATGGAATCTAACGATAGGAGAGTTTGAGACAGTATATTGCGGCCAGCTAGTTTAGAAGGTAAAGGCTAAGAGAGTGTGTGTGAGAGAGAAGAATTATACATGGAAATCAAAAAATTGAATTTGTTTAGAGAATTCCGAGGCTGTTTCTAATAATCGCTAGAGATATTTGGACGAATGTAGTAGTAATGCATTTGAACATTTGAAATTTTTTCCTTATTCGTGAACGAACTTGTGCGTATCGTATTTGCATTATTCTGTTGTGTATTATGTGTTGGGGAGGAAATCTTCCACATTGCTCACTTGGAGCTTTTGAGAAATAGATTACATTCAGGTGAAGAAGGCCACTGGCGGGAAGCTGCAACTGTGCTCGGTTCCCTAGTTTTTGGGACCTGAATGCTATGCAGGTGGAAGACTATAGGAGAGAAGCTGAGATCTCTCATTTTTTATTTTTATTTTTATTTTTATCGGAGTCCGAATGTGGGATATATTTCGACTTCATTTATGTGAGTGAAGATGATGTCATCATAATTGATGGCGTCGTCTCCCCTTTGCCTTAAAAGTCTGGCGGATGTTTCTGACTCATTGCATATTTTTTTTTTTTTTTTACGTTCTTCGCAATAATTCACCTACAATGTTGGTGGATGTGCTTCTGTTGATGATTGATTCAGAAAGCTCACATACATGGTTTTTGACCTTTTCTATTTGCTGCATTGCTTTGAGCTGATCACACTTCTTGCAAACTGGAGACACTAGACAGTAGTATTGCATGTCAATTTTTTTCTATTGATGAATACTCTCCTTTCCTTCTTTTAGCAATATCGTGACGTCTCACACGCCCGTGATGACGCTTATTGGGGCTTATTGGGGGAAGCCCAAGTGTAAAATCGGTGCGGAATAAATGAAAAATGGGGTTTGATTTTCAACCCTATGATTTAGGTTATAATTTTAGATTTGAAATCTGTTTGATTTGTTAATATAACACGAGAGAAAGGGGATAGTGATCATTTTACTCATCTTTTCTCGTTAAACAATATTCGGAATTTACATTTTTCTCAACCAAGTTTTTATTTAAAAAATGTAAGAATTTGTAAAATCAAGAGAATTTCTTATTTCTTTATCTTATATTCTTTTCACTCCCGTAGTCCCGTTTTCAATTGTGAAAATATTTTCTTCTGCCTGCATAAAAGAGGAGACGAGCCAATTTGGACCAACAAGTCCTTTCTGGTATTTAAAAAATAAAAATAAATAAATAAATAAAATCCTAAACTCATACCAAAAGATGGTCATAGAAACATTGCAAGTTAAGCAGATGCCAACAGTTTGTGCAACCATATATACACTGCATGGATCAATATATACACTGGTTTGTGCAACCATATTTGCCTGACAAAGCTCAAAACTGTACAGTATCAGATTATCAGTGCAGATCAGCTACTACATCACATTTCTCCCATAATTTGCTACTGCTAATCATCATCAACTGCACACAAATGACATGAAATCGGATTAATAACGTTTGCTCACTCCGCTAAGCTATTGCAAATATATTGTTTCAGTTTTTTTTTTCATTTACACAACCCTTGCGAGGTAAGACTGTAGTGCATGAGTAATTATAAGTTCATCACTAGATTACAGAAAATGTATTAACAATGCCATTATTTTCAGTCCGCGAAAATAATTAATATACTAGAAAAAAGGACTAGTGGAGCCAAAAGTATAGAAATCGAGTTTTGGCAGAAGCAAAAAGAAAATACCTCGATTATCCAGAATCTGGCACATTATCGTTCCCATCATTCATAGATGATAGAAATTTTTCGGTCCATTGTTGTTTTACGGAATCTGATACCATCGATTCACCGATGAAAGGAGTCCATGTATCCCCTCCCGGACCAGCAAAGACCCAATTGACTTTTACAGGGGGGTCGACAGAATTAGTCCTCACCTTCTCTCTAGAAATGTTTTTCTTCTGCCAAAGGCAATTATATTCAGTGGAGTCTAACTACGGTAAACAATAGGACAACAAGCTACTTGCTTTTTCTTCAACCGAAAAAAAGAATAGGATAATTCTTCTACGCACCTTAAGATGATTACCCAAGTTAAATGCCTCTGAGAGTGGTGCATCATCATCGAACTCTGCTAGATATCTCTTAGCAGATAGGTATCTCTCAACAGATACCAGGGATCGGAACTTTCGTCCAGTCCCAGGCTCATAGTAATACTGCACAATAAGACCGAAGTTTTTAACTTCTGACTTGCAACTAACAAGATAGAGAATGATATAGTAACATTTCATTTTGCAAAGGGAAGGAGAAACAATGAAAACAGACCCAGCTGTTTAGTTTCAAAGTGCATACTTGCTTCTACAAAATGCACCTGAAAATAAATTAATAGAAACTCAAAACCTAAGACCTTTTCTGTCAGACAATCGGTGGCCTAAAAAGCTTTCACTCCTGCCTTGCAGGCAAACCCCTCTAGCTCGGGCAGAGAGAGACAAAGCCGTGTGTAGATAGACAAAGATAATGAGGTAAAAATGCAGTTAGAGAGATGAAAAGACCTCAAAGCTAAACTACTAACAATCAACATGTTAGTCACAACTCACAAATCAAAGCTTTCGTCACATGATTCCTCTGCCAAACCCTTGTACACCAACACCTTCACGTGTCACCCAAACAATAATACCTCGGAACTACATTGTAAACTTGCAGTATTCTGGAGCCGACAGCTCTGCCAGTAAATTGGGGAAAAAAGTGAAAACAGCTGTATCGGAATTTAAAGTGGTTTGGACTGTGGCGATGCAAGCATGCTGATACTCATTGGACCAGTTCCACTCCTTAAAGGACTAAACACACCAACAACAAAAGAAACAAAGAGCAACTAAATTGATTGCGCACAATACCATACATATAGCTGCCGACAAATCCAACCTGTCATCCGGTAAGACAACATATCTAAAGTTCTAAACCTTTTATTTGAGATGGATCAGTATATAACCTTAGCCTTCAGAATTAGAAGAAAAGGGTAGGGACAGAGAATCTAGTTCTAGAGTTTGTGCAAGAATTGGTTTACCAACACTCCGAAGATATATAGAGAACTTGAGTCATTCATAAAGGACAGTACCTTGTCACGCCATTTTTTGTCCTTCCGTGGTATCACCTCCACAGTCCAATCACCAGGGAGTTCGAAGTCTGAGGTAGCAGCGACACGGTTGGGACTCGTAAATGCCAACTGAAGTTGATTGGCTCTCTCCTCATCTAGCCTCAACATCTGCAATGGCACCAGCATCAACGGTGAGGATCAGGATGCCATGCTTGGCTTCCTTGTACTTATAATTATCACATACTTGTGATGTTTCCAGGTCTCATTTCTACTTATTTCCGCAGCTAATTGAAACCAATACTGCCCATGTAGCAAAGGATGTGACACCTAATTTCATTAAAATTCCCAGAATGTACACCATCATAAAGTAGAAACTGACTTAACACGAAAGTCATATAAGTGGAACCTAAGATCTATCGAGTTGAAAACTAAATGGCAATATTTTAATGGAAAATTTTAAAACAAAATGGAAAAAGAACAGAAAAAGAAAAAGAAGAAAGAAAGGACATATAATTATTTTTTTAAGCATTTGACAGGCATGACCAAATAAAGTCAAAATAATAATAAGGTTGAATAACCAATTGCAGTAAAAAATCGGGGTGCTCTTCTTGTCAAAATTCAGAAGACCAAGAATGACAGCCTTTTTGGCTCAACATACTCTAAAATCATTTATTCACAGTATCAATTTATCTCTTGCAGGAGCTGGATAAGGATCTTCCGCTAACTGGTGGTTTGGAAAATCTGAAGTTGAAATCTTTACCTTTCCTCCAGAAACAATCATTTTCCTCGTACCATAATCCTGTGAAGGGCGAACGAGATTCACTGTTAAATATTGTCAATTCAACAGAATGAAACTACTTGCCACTTTCAGCTGAAAAGCACTCTTGAGCTCACCTTATGTCTAGGTGTAAATACTTCACCTGATAGGTATCTCTCAACCTCTCTCAGTGATCGGAATTTATGTCCACTCCCTGGTTCATAGTAATACTGCACAACAAGATAACGATTCACTAGTTTCTGACTTGCAGCATATAATATATGTAGCAAACAGGAAGAATACTGTAAAGTGACATCTATGTAGTCAAATCGCCATCAGACATATCAACCACTATTTAATTTAGAATTGAATCAGAATGGGCCTTAAGAGGCTATTCTTATATTATAGGAAATACACTGTCCAAGCCTCATCCCAGTTATATTAGAACCAACAGTTCTTGAAAGTGATAATCTCTGGATGTTCAGAAATTATAACATTTTATTATTTTTACTTCAAATGGAAAGGTTACATTATTTGAGAAGAACAAGTCATGAGTTCTTGAGTTCACTTAATGCAGATGCTTACTGATCGCATTTCTAGTTTTCGGCACACTTGTGGAGTTCACTCGAGGTGGTCGCAAGCTCTTCGTTGGAAGCTTCAAGACAGGCACCCTTACTAGCTCATTGCTACAACTTCTCTTTGGCCACTCCCTATCTCATGAAGGGAATCACTCACTTCACCGCTCTCGTTCAGGTGCGGTTTCTTCATTTCTTTATAATAAAGAGGCCTAATATAGCGTATCACTACAATAACAAGCCCATGAGAATTCCCGGGGACAGGGCGGCCGCCTCACTTTAGAAAAGTCAGTCTTTTACCAGTTGGGTTCACTCTCATGCCACTGTGAAAGGCTAAATGTACAAGTGAATGAATGATGTTCAACTGCTTCAACATCAAATGGCTAATGCTATCAGTTAAATATGTAAGCTGGTGGATATTATTCTACATAGGTTCCAAATATAGTTAATTGGTGCCTAGATGGATATAGAGCATGATGCAGACCGCTAATAGCCAATATAAGGCAGCAGATATTGTACGGAGAAGTCATATTTCGTGTTTCAAATGGACTCTCATACAAAATAGAACGAAATGTCCAGTTTGCAAATTTTGAATTCAACATTGTTCTTAATGAGTCAAAAACTAAAAGCAAAGACATATGTCTTAGTGATAGCTATGTGTTCTAAACACAATATCATGCCATAAAAAGGAAAAACAATAAATACTTCCGAAGTTTATATATAAGCATTTGACAAGATGAAACAACGAAAGTAATCATGCTAAAAGTAGTCGTTCTCCTTCATCGCAACGATTATTACTTACACATTTTTGAACTTCGAGTACGATTGATCCCCATCCAGATAAAAAGTCTCAGAAATTAAATTGGACTATTTTGCTAGCATGTTTCTTTAAAGTGAAATTACAATTCGGAAATCGGAAAAACCTTTGCATATAGTATTATCTTGGTTCAACATTGACAATAGAATGAAGAAAAAATGATGACAATTGAACTTACTAAGTCCTAATTTCATATGTTTGAGTTTTGCTTTAATTGCCACTCCTTCATCTACATGTACAATTTCAATCAAATCTAATTGAATTCAATACACACAACCCAATCCCTCTGTTTTCTTGAAATTGGTCTCATTCTTTTAATGTCATGAAATATATTTATACGATATATATATATATATATATCACATTATACATAAAAAAGAAGAAGAAGCTGGAGTTAGCTTCCAAAGAAAACTTGTCTACACAAATAAAATGCAGAATTCAAAGAACAATTTAATAATTCAACATCCAATTAATTAAATTAAACACACTATAATCGCTAGCAGAACTCCATCGAAACCCTAATTTTTCGAACTTAGAAGCGATACTAAAGGGCACAATTACAGAAACTCAATCAACCTTTATGCGTGTGTGTATATATATATATATGAAGTATATAAAGATGTAGAGAGAGAGAGAGAGAGGCTGGCTAAATGCAGAGTGAGTTTGTTTACGGTGGACCTTGTCAACGCGGGAACGGTAAGCGCCGTTGGGGCGGGGACATTCTTCGACAATCCAGTCGTCGGGGAGCTGGAAGCGTGAGGGGGCGGTGATGGGCGGAAGCGCCAGCTGACGGCGGTGAGAGGCGTCGCCGCCGTAGCCGGGAAAAAGAAATCGGAGTGGGACCAGCATTGACTCATCGTCCTCCTCCTCCATGTCTCCGGTGAGAGTTGGGAACTGTGTGTGTGAAAGAGTTAGTGGTGGGTGAGTGACAATATTGACACCTATTACACTTCTTTTCTGTGTTCTTAAAAGTGACCGTTATGGGAAATAACAAAAGTTTATTCCACCTGTCACTACCCCAATTTTTCCCTCTAGACAAATGGAAGCTGAGAGTGACTGTGTGTGTGTGTGTGTCTGTGTGGAATTTAGATTTGATTTGGGTAATAAAGGATGGTGACATTTTGTAAAACAAATAGGTATGGAGCCAATAATTAGATTCAGAAGCATAAATTTTTTTCTTTTAACCAACAGGCAACAGTGTCTCTCGAAATATCAATAAAAACAAAATTACTAATCAAATTTCAAATAATATAAATACAAGTACTCAAAATAGATAGTGTGCATATAACACCTATTAGTTTCAAAATGTGTATATTGACACTTAATTTTTTGGGACAAGTGCTTAAAACACTCCTATAATATAGATATGGTGCATATAACACCCATTAATTTTAAAAATGTGTATATATATATTTTTTGAAGAATTAAACTTTATATATAATATCAAAGAAAATGTCTAGGTCATACAAATAAAAATGTGTGTATTGACACTTAAGTTATTATGAATCACTCAAATTTTATATTTTTTTTTTCTACTTTCATGTGTTTCTAAATTAAAATTAATTATCTATTTTTTGTATTTATATATTTTTATAAGGAGTAATCATTGATTTTCCACATTAAAAAATCAAAAATATGATGTCAACGATTATTTTGGTATTAATTAAACAACCCTTTTTTTTGTTTTTGGTAAATAAACATACCTAATTTCTCAAATAAGTTGGTTTTTTCTAAAATAAAAGAATAAAAGTGCGAATTGCCCCCAGAATGGTTCGAGTTTTTTAATCCCCTATGATACGTTTAATCCCCTTATGGTTCCACTTCACCCCAAATCTTTTATTTTTGTGCGAATTTCCCCCAATAAAAGATTTGGGGTAAAGTAGAACCATAAGGAGGTTATATGCACTATATGTATATCATAGGGAGTTAAAAGTTCGCACCCCTTATTTTTTTCATATATATATATCACATAAATTTTAATATGAGTTTTTTTATTAATTTTAGAGATAATTTAAGAAACAAGAGGCAACAAAGAACACAGAGAAAATATTATTGCACATAGATCGCATATGGAAGAGAGAGAGAGAGAGAGCACAAAGAGAAAAATTAGAGGGAAGAGAAGAAGAAAATAAAAGCAAAAGAAAATTTAAAGAACTTTGAAGATGAAATTACTGCTTTTTATTGACGACAGTGAATGCAATTCTTTTGAAGAGAAAAGAAGAAATATTAAAGGCACAAAGAGAAACAGAAAGACTAAGGGTCCGTTTGGTAGACGGTCCAGTCTGGTCTGGTCTGGTCTTATCTGGATAGTGTTCTGAAAGTCTGTTTGGTAAAATTGTCTGGTCTTATGATCTTATTCAAGCTGTTTGGTCTTATGTTTGGAAAATAATACAAAAAATAAAAAAATAATATATAAAATTCAAAAAATATATTAAGTATGAAAAATATATAAATTTTGAAAAAATATAATTTTTTTGAAAATAATATAAGAAATTCAAAAATAATATATTTTTCAAATTTTATAAATTATTTCGAATTTTTATATTATTTTTTGAATTTTATATATTATTTTTGATTTTTTATATTATTTTCAAATTTTTTATATTTTCTCAAAAATATATATATATATATCTAATTTTGTATATTATTTTTGAATTTTATATTTTTTTCAAATTTTATACATTATTTCAAATTTTTTATATTATTTTTCAAAACTTATATATTATTTTTTAAATTATATATATATATTTAAAATTTTATATATTAATTTTGATTTTTATATATTTGTTTCGAATTTAATACATTATTTTAAAAAAATTATATTATTTTTCAAATTTTATATATTATTTTCGAATTTTATACATTATTTTTTATTTTTTCTATTATTTTGGAATTTTTTTATTTTCCCAAATTTTAAATATATTTTTTGCATTTTATATATTAATTTTGAATTTTATATATATATTTCAAATTTTATACATTATTTCAAAAAAATTATATTATTTTTTTAATTTTATATATTATTTTCATATTATATATATTTTTTAATTTTATATATATATTTTAAATTTTATGGTCCCATGTGTTAAGACAATTGTATATAAGACCACTTGAGACCATCATTTTTGGTTGTCTCAAATTACTCATTTTGGTCCCAAGTGGTCCTTGTTTTTTTGGAACCGTGTTGCCAAACAGTGTCCGGTCCCAAAAAAACCATTATGAGACCGGACCACATGGAACCGGATCGCGAACCAAACAGGGCCTAAGAGTGATTTTGGTACATTGTAAGAATTTCAAAATTACAAAACTTAGTAGGCTTATTGAGGTGAAAATTTATGGCCGGTTTGGTTTGTGTTTGTATTTTTGTGCCGTGAAATTTAAGAAAAATAAGTATATGTTTGTGCTTGTGGAGTGTTGTGAGTCTAAAATAGAAGCATATTTGGTATTAATGCTTTTGTTGTAGGTACGTGCATATATATATAGGTGTTTTGGTGCAAAGAGAGGTAGTGGTAGGGGTGGTCGGAGGTGGTGGTGGTGGGACTGTAAATATATACATATATCTATTTTGAGCGCACAATGCAAAAACATAAAAAAAATACCTTATTTTTGTTTCCAAATGATGTACATTTTTTGAAAATAATTTTTACTGTTCAAAATAAATTAGAGCTTGCCAAACGTGTTTTTGTTTCGTAAAATGTTACGGTACCAAACAAAAAATAAAAAATACCAAATGAAAGCACATACCAAACAGGGCCTTAAGCTAGCACCCGTGCTTTTGTAGCATTGAGACTTGCATGAGTACCGTATTACATGAGTCAATATTAACACGACCAATTATTTTATTCTACTTTTAAAGTTGAAAAATTGATACGAATAGGATATGATTATATATAAATAATACAAACATGACACATTTACTTAAATGGAATTTGAATAAAAAATTAATGTAAATGTGAAAATGCATATAGTACTACTAATTCATTACAAGTATTCTCACAGACTCACTGTAAGTTCAAACGAGTTAATTTCGTATTTTGTTTCTCCTCATACGTTGCAGGTAAGGGTCATACTTAGCAATGACGGTAATGGCAATGATATGGGGGGTGAAGGATTCGAAGAATATCAATTAAAACATGTACATCAAACATGTATTGATACTTCGCAACAATATTGTTATATTTTGAAAGCATTACAAGAAAAGTGATGCATAATCAATCGAACAATAAAAAAAACTTGTTGCATGCGTGGTAGATCTACCATATGAATATTTTCCCAATTAGAGTAACTATTATATTATTAAAATCCTTGACTCTTCTTATTTTAGGAGTTTGACGAATTTAGATATATTAAAACACAACTGGTATGAACGGGTCTTCTAAAGTTTGGATCAATAATCGTATCTAAGTTCTAGAACGTGTGTTCGAATCATTACTGTTGTATACCGTGATTTAACGTTACACGAGTTGCGAGTTGTGAGATCAGTTCGTGTAACACCCTCAAATGACAATCTTTTTGAGGTCTAGGTTTGAGATTGTCTTTGAGAGTTAGACTTATATATATATATATATATATATATAACTATTCTAAAAGTGTGAGACTCTTGAAATATTTACAAACATTATTTATTTATTTTTTAAATAAATAAAATAAAATTATTTTGAATATTAAATGCATGGGGATGTTGGATGATTAATGTCTTGTAAACTTAATCTTGATTGTTATTAATGATATTACAAAAAAATTATATAATTATGTATAAATCAAAAATATTAGAACCCAAAGGGCAAAGAAAAGTTAGTCCATCATATCAATATGTTTTTATCTATATCTATTACAAGACTGAGAGTTTAAGAAATTAATAAAATTAAACATTTCCACAAATGGCTATAATTTTTAAATCTATATCTATATCTATTTATATACTATTCTAAAAATGTAAGGCCCTTCTAATATTTTTATACATTTAACTTCTTAAAAAAAATTAAAAATTGAAAATAATTAAAGTTTAAGTCTCCAACAATCATATTCAATGAATTATTGATAAAGTGTAATAAAAAGATATTGAAGTGTTAGCCTTTAATGTATTAATTTTCTTCATATGATCAAAATATTTCCAACAATTACCAAGAAATATGGATGGATAGCCAACTTTACTTCATTTTTTTAATGTCTTGCTTAAATACTATCTATATATTTTTTTAATGTCATCACCATTAATCTGTCTCCAAAAGATTATTTTTTATTCACATATATATATAATATTTATTGATATATTTCCTATATTAACAATCTAATAATTAATCATTATGTCTTGTTTATGATTAAATTTAATGATGGTATTTAACACAAAATATTATAACCGACAATTTAGTAGAGTTACCATTTATTACCATTATTAGAATTTTAAAACTCTACCGGAGTACATGATGTCATTTAGTAATAAGTCTTGTGTCCTTTCATTTCCAACAATAATTGATTTAAAATGACCCAAATAATCACATCCAATTGTTTTTGTGAATGTTGTGAGCTTTGAACAAATTAAATACCGGAACTTTCAATCTATCTCCAATTCTATTCGTTTTTATCATCCTGCCAAAAAATAATGAAAAGAAGATGAAGCACATGGAGGTAAGTGGCTGCCTATTTGTTCAAATAATCGGTTTTGTAACCTCAACAGTTCTTAGATGTGTTTCCTTTTATTAGTGTGTTTCTCTCTCTATATATATTTTTTTCTTTCCAAAATATTTTTGTTTAATTGAGTGAAACTGTTTTCTTGAAATTATAACCACAATAGATTAGGGTCGGCCCTGAAATCCCGAAAATAAATTTGGGTTATAGGCGAGAGCAAATGTGAGGCCCCTTTAAATATAAGACTTAACGTGCTTAAAAAATTATAACTGCAAAAAAAATTACTAAAAATATATTAAATTTATTAATATTTAAAAAATCAAAAACAACTTTCATCTTGATGTTGTCTTGAAAATCTATTATTATTAGGTGAGTGCAGCAGTTGTAAAGGTGGTAACTCGCGAAAAGGTTGAGCCTCAAGGACTTATTTATCTGGGATATGGCCCAAGGATTAAATCATCTGGGATATGGCACTGGATCGGAAATATTTGGGGAAACCGGCCCAAGTAAAAGATTATGCGGGAGATTGGCCTAAATAATTGATTACTTGAGGAAATAGCCCAAATATAGGTTTTACGCGAGAGCTTGCATTATACAGAGGGAGGTATGAGGGGCTGATGTGTTTTATAGCTCGCATCAGAAACTCATAACCCTATATGCTGCTCGCGTAGGCAGTACTACTCGGAATCTAGGGGAAATGCTGGGGATGAGTAAATAGTGGGTCGCGACCTTATTTACACAATCCTAAGCAAGAGTACCTTAGAGAGGCCGATAGTATTCAGGGACATGACCAAGACATGCATGATTGGTCATGACCCGGCAAAGCTATAACGGCATCTTTGGCTAAGGATAAATCAGATCCGCGATGAAATAGGCGCGGATCACGGGGCATGGCGCACAGCATGACCCATGCGTAAGATTACGCGAATCCGTTTCGCGTAATCAAAAGCAAGATGACACTGTGCCAGGTATTTATGGCGCACTGAATGAATCCGCGCATAGGATAACGAGAATCCGTTTCGCGAAGTTAAGTGCGCGAGATGATATTGTGCAGTGTATTTATATCGCGGATTGGTACGCAGGAACCATGTCGCGAGACAAGTGCTGACGTGGCAATGTAAATCCGCGAGGGTCAATGAGCACTGACGTCTATAAATAGAGGTGCGAGGGCTCACTAGAGAGGACCTTTTTTTTTTCCTTTCGGAGAAAGACTTAGAGAGAGAAATTCCTAGAGAGAGAGAAAACATTTCTCAATCATTTATACTTGTTATCATTTGTCTCACTTCTTTTCCATTTCCTCTGTAAAGCAAATCAAAATCAATGAAAGCATCATTGTCGTTATTTTACTGACAAAACTTGTGTAGAAACTATCTTTGCATCATAACTTGCGAACCCCTACATTAAAGGCGACTCCGCTGGGGAAAAGATGTCTTCTGCACAAGTAGAGCCTTGTCAGAATCGGCGGAGAGGTCGTCCACCGACCAGGCGTACTGAACAAATTGGGGAAGAAACAGCAACACAAACTCAAGGAGGCGAACCAATCCTGCCAGCGCGAAGACAACGTCGTCGCGCGAATGCCAGTGCGAATCAGGCAGAAACTTCTCCGATGGTAGAGCCGGTACAGAATCCGACAGAATTACCAACAGCTCTACTGCAAACTCTTCTCAACATTCAAGAAACGCAAAAGGCCATACTTCACTTCATGGAGGCCTCGCGCGTTTCAACACCAAACATTGAATCACCAAGAATGGACAATCAGACTCTGCCGGAGGATCCAACACAAGAACTTTTTCGCGAATCAATAAGAACTGAGCCTCTGGAGAAAGAGCCATATATCACCAAGGAACAGCTACGTGCAATCCTGAATGAAAAATCTGAAAAAGAAGAAGTGGAAATTGCCCCGCCATACCATCCTAGCATTATGGCCTTGCCATATCCAGAAAACTATGGAACACCGATCTTTCATCAATTTGATGGCAAAAAGAGAAATGCGAAAGAACACATAGCTAGGTTCGCAGATGCTCTGGGACCTCACATAAATAATGAATACTTGAAACTTAGAGAGTTCTCCAAGTCTTTAACTGGAACAGCATACACTTGGTATACTAGCCTCGCTCCAGCATCAGTGACCAGTTGGACGGACATGGTGCTCAGATTCTATACCAAGTTATTTCAAGCTAATGAAGAGATCTCGATGATTTCACTTACAAGACAAAGACAACGTTTTGGGGAAGAAGCAACAGCTTATGTCAGAAGGTTTCGCGAAGCTGCTTTGCAATGTCATGAGCCAATTTCTGAACTGCAATTGATCAAAATTTGCATAGAAAGGATGTTGCGGGAATACAGAGTGCATCTGGTGAATCATGAGGTCAAAACTTTTTCTGTACTTGTCGATAATGCTCGTAGATTATGAGAAGTTTTTTCTCCCCCAACACGACCAAATATAAGCACTAGGCAGATACCGATGGTAGCAGCGACGCAGAACGGAAAAAAGAGGGAAGAGCACACTGGGAGAGCTGAACCACCCCCTTTACCTTTCAGTGAAAAAGAGGCAGTTGCTTTGCTAAATTAATGGGTCGCAGATCATGTCATAACGCTACCTCCAGTGCAAAGAGTGTCGCCGAGAGAAGAAAGGATGAAGAGCAACTACTGTCCCTATCACAGGAGTATTCGGCATTCGTTGATAAACTGTTGGGCGTTTCGAAGTTTAGTACATCGAAAAATAGCATCAGGAGACTTGGAAGTAGCAAAGAATGTAGTTCATGAGCCCTTCCCTGCACATGTGGCTGTGGTGACCGCCAGAGACAATACTGAGGATATGGCCGATGCTGCCAAGTGTGATTGCCCGCCAGTACGAGAAGCCAGGGAGAATGCTAAGATAGACGTTTTCTTCAATGAACTCCCAATACAGGAACACGTGAAGGAATTCTTGAAAGAGCAAACGGTCGCCGCACTCAATCATACCATTGTGATTCCGCATCATGAGAGGGCCTCCAGTAAGATCACATTTTCTGAAGAAGACAGACAAGTACTTTTTCCCCACAATCGGCCTTTGTATGTGCCAGCCATTGTAAACGGTCGGGAAATGAAACGAGCTTTTTTGGATGGAGGAGCGTCAGTTAATTTGATCCCCCTAACCACTTTGCGAATGATCAATTTTCCCGAAGGCAAAATCGTGAATCATACTATTGCAGTTACTGATTTTAATGGATATCAGCAGGCCACTATGGGATTCGCGACATTGGACCTCAAAATTGGGAAGATCAGGGGGCCCACCAAATTTCCTGTCATCAAAGGGGAACCCTCATATCAATTATTACTGGGCAGACCATGGTTGCATGCATATGGCGTAGTACCGTCATCCTATCATCAAGTGATGAAGGCCAATTGGGGAGAAGGAGTAATGACTGTAAAAGCATCTAAAAATCCTTTCTGCGCATCAGAAGCCCATTTTACAGATGCAGTCTACTTCTCAGAATACAGTGAGGAAAATGGGTCCTATATTTTTTCTACGTCGTTACCAGAATGGAATGAACCGGAAAATGCTAGTTCAGTTAAACGGAAGCTCAAAGAGGTGAGTTGGTCACGGGTCAAAATGCCCGATGGACGAATAGTGTATAAATTATGACGGGATTAGGGGTCGGAAGCTGGCATAGTTGGCGCTGACCCCGGGACAGATGAGGCTATACGAAAGAAACCTGAAACTGAGCCTGAAGCACTAAAAATGGATCCGCGACCAGAACATGGTCTGTGTGAAGTAGACATAGGCTACGGCACGGATCCGCGACCTACTTTCATAAGTAACACGCTTCCTGAGGATACTAAGAATGCCCTGGTATAATTGCTCAAAGAATTTCGAGATGTCTTTGCTTGGGGCTACAATCAAATGTCGGGACTCAGTGTTGGATTGGTAAGTCACCATCTTCACGTGAATCCCACAATATAACCAAAGAAGCAAAAACAACGAGTATTTCATCACGATTTAGAAGTACAAATTAAAGCAGAAGTAGAGAGGCTATTGAAAGCAGGATTCATCAAGCCAACCCAACACCCGACCTGGCCCGCGAACATTGTACCTGTGAAGAAGAAGACTGGACAAATCCGCATATGTGTAAATTATCGCGATCTTAATAAGGCCTGCCCAAAAGATGATTTCCCTCTACCCAACATTGATACCATGGTAGATGCAACCTCAGGACATGAGATTTTCTCGTTAATGGATGGATTCAGTGGGTACAATCAGATTAAGATGGCGCCGGAGGATGCTGAGAAAACTGCTTTTCGCACCCAAATGGGGAATTTCCACTACACGATCATGCCATTTGGGCTTAAAAATGCCGGGGCTACATATCAGCGCGCCATGACAGCTATATTCCATGATTTGATGCATAAAACTGTCGAGGACTATGTCGATGATTTGGTAGTAAAGTCCAGGGTTGTGCAAGATCATGTGAGTGATTTGCGAAAGGTCCTACAACGATGTCGCGAGTATAACTTGAAAATGAATCCCCTCAAATGTGCCTTTGGAGTACCAGAAGGAAAGTTCTTGGGATGTGTTGTACATCGGCAGGGTATTGATATGGACCCGACAAAGGCTAAGGCAGTCTTGGAGATGGCTCCACCCGCAACTCGTAAAATGTTGAAAACTTTTATGGGGAAGATATCTTATCTTAGGCGGTTTATCCCGGCACTAGCAGAAGTAACTCACCCACTCATGCCTTTGTTAAAAGAGAAATTTGTTTACAGTTGGGGAGAAGAGCAGCAAGAGGCTTTTGAGAGGATCAAAAAGATTTTGGCATCACCAAAAACAATGGTAGCACCCGAATCAGGAAAACCGTTGATAATGTATCTCACTTCCACCAATAAATCTGTAGGAGCTTTGTTGGCCCAGGAACGTGAAGGGGAAGAAAAGCCCGTTTACTATATCAGTCGGGTACTTAAAGGACCAGAGTCGCGGTACACATCATTGGAAAAACACTGTCTTGCTTTAGTATTCGCAGCCCAGAAATTTAGACATTATTTGTTGGCACATCCATTAGAGCTAATCACGAAGAGTGACCCCATACGATATCTGCTCACGAAGCCCATACTCAGCGGAAGAACTGCTCGGTGGTTATTGACACTATCTGAATATGAGATCACATGTTCTAGACCAAAAGCAGTAAAGAGCCAAGCCTTGTCGGATTTACTAGCATTATTTCCGGGAGGAGCTGAGCCCAAGGTGGAGGAAATAGGAATGGCAAGCATGGCACAAAGCGCGGAATTCACTTTGGAGTTCGATGGTTCATCCACTGAAAAAGGAGGGGGAGCTGGTTTCGTAGTGAGGAATGAGGAAACAAAAGAGGAATTAGTCATGGCCTACAAGCTTGACTTTCCTTGTACCAATAACATTGCTGAGTATGAAGGACTGGCGCTAGGGTTGATAATGGCTCAAAGGTTGGGGGCAAGAATACTTCATGTTAAAGGAGATTCCAAGTTGGTCATTAAGCATATCAGAGGGGAGTATGCCGTCAAGGAACCTCATTTGGTGTCCTACAGAACCCTTATTCGACAGATGATAGAAGACTTTGAGACTGTGAGTTTTTCGTACGAGCCGCGAGAAAGCAATCGACGATCCGATGCACTGGCGACATTGGGTTCACGAATAAATTTCCAAGGAATGAGGTCTTCTGTACAGGTAGTACGAAGAACTGACTCAGTGGCCAGTAACGCAAAGGAATCAAAGATGTATGAAGAACATGATTGGAGAGCACAGATAGTACATGCTCTACTAAAAAACGATAACAATGCCTTGAGACGGGAGTACCAGCTCATAAAAGGTGTGTTATATTACAGGGCCGCCGGAGGAATTTTGGCTAGATGCGTGGTAATAGACGAAATAAAAGAACTATTACAAAAAGCTCACAAGAAAACATGCGGTCAAACGGACGTCAGTCTCTATCGAGTTTTGCAGCGAGAAGGTTTCTTTTGGCCAAGTATGAAGGATGAGGCAGTAAAGTTACAAAGTAGCTGTCAAAATTGTAATGCATATCCATCCGCGAGTGAAGGTAACATAGCAAACTTGATAGACTGGCGGGACAAATATGTGCACTATTTGAAGGATGGGATTTTGCCAGAAAAAGATCAACAGCGGTTCATAAAATTGGTCTCACGATTTGTCTTACAAGAGGAAAAATTGTTCCGCAAAAGCTTTGAGGGAAAATTGATGAAGTGTGTAAGCGAAGAAGAAGCGGGGGAAATATTGAGACAGGTTCATTTGTTTGGTCACCAAGGCCCTAGAAAAATGTTTCAACAGTTTCTATCATCTGGGTATTACTGGCCAACAATGGAAAGGGACTGCAGTGATTTTGTCAGAAAATGTCATGTATGTCAGGTACACGGGGATCTTATTCATGCTCCGGGAACTGAATTACACAGCTTAGCAACCCCCTGGCCTTTCTATACTTGGGCGCTGGATATAATTGGACCAATCACGCCGCAGACTCAAGGACATGCATGGGTTTTAGTAGCAACTGAGTTATTCACAAAATGGGTAGAAGCTATCCCATTACGAAGAACGACAGCAGACAATGTGGTGCGATTCATAAAAGAAAACATCATCTGTCGATTTTGGATACCAAAGGTGATATTATCCGATAACGGAACTCCTTTTGTCAATAGTAAGGTCGCGGATTTGTTGGGGAGATACTCAGTCATTCATCACAAGTCCACGCCTTACTATCCAAAAGGAAATGGACAGGCTGAAGCCTCTAATAAAGCATTAATTCGAATCCTGTCCAGAATGGTGCACGATAATCAGAATAAATGGGTAGAAGAACTTCCAATAGCACTATGGGCACATCGAACCGCATACCGAAGCGCGACAAACATGACCCCTTATGCACTGGTATACGGAGCAGAGACTGTACTACCTGCAGAATTGGAGTTGGCTGCTAAAAGGCTGGCATGCAACAGCAGTATGGAGGACAGGCTATTGGAGATAGAAGGATTGGATGAAACAAGGGCCGAAGCCTTTGCAAATCATAAAGAGTACAATAAAAAACATGCAAGGAGCTACAATAAAAAGGTACGGTTCAGATGGTTCAAGGAGGGAGACAGAGTGTTGAAAGTGGTACCGGCAATCATGAGGGGACAAAGGCTAAGAAAATTTGAAGCTAAGTGGGAAGGGCCGTATGTGATTATAAGTGAAAGTAGCAGTGGGTATTACAGAATGGAGCATGAAGTCACACGCGAGAGGACTGGACCTCTGAATGTAAAATGGATTAAATCGTATCAAGCATGAAGTTTCAAACAAAGACAAGGAAAATCGAACAAAACATCCCATGCATATAAAAGTATGTCAATATTTCTATCAAAGTACAAGGATATATAGCAAAATACAAGAATATATACAAGTGATGAACTAGAAAAGATCTCGAGTAATGGGATCTGATAACTTGAAACCTTCATGCTCCTCTAAATAAAAACGGGCCTGCTCAAGATGCTTAGCTAAATCCTGAAGTTTCTTCTCATCCTCCTCGAGCAGTGCTAACTGTCTGCGGGTCTCTGCGATCTCTGCCTGTTTTCTTTGAAGAGCCTCGCGTCCCCTCAGCTCGACAAGATGCTGATCATAGAGTCTCTGAATTACAGTCAGACGAGTCTCCCACCAAGAAACATTCATCCCAACCTTTTTCCAGTCCTTTATGCGAGCATGGCATCTTGGCAGAGTATCTGGGACGAGATCCTGAATGGCAGTCTCCGAAAGGGTTCTGAACACATCTGCAACAAGCTGAAGATGGACTGTCTGCAAGAGTGGCTCATGAACTTCCATGTGGGTAAAAGTCTCCGGATGAGCTGCCTCTATCAGATGTAATACTGGTATGTCGCGGGGATAGCAGAACCACTGATGCCAAGGTACTGGCACTAAGGAAGTAGTGTCGTAATCAGGAACCCGGGGAACAGCACGAGAAGAAGAAGCTTGGTCGTGAGAGACTTGTTCGCGAGGATCTGTGGCAATGACGCGAGCAAGATCGCGAGGCTCTGATACAATGTCGCGAGAAGGAGATAGAGGTGCCTCTCTATGAGTCTCAGTAGGAGAACCTGGAGGGAACAATGTCTGACCCTCAGAAATCCCCCGAGCATCATGAAGTAGCTCATCAATCATCTCTTGAGCTTCGGAGTTTATACCTAAAATAAAAAGGAAGGAGAAAAGACATGATCACACTTTGACATTACGAAGTCAAATAGAAGAACAAAAGAAAGAACAAAGTACCTCCCTCACCTCCCTCAACTTCTGGGAGAGGGGTGCCAAATATGGATCTCTCGATGCTAGGATGATCTGCGAAGGTTGCAGCAACCTCGGATGCAAGATCACCACGAAGAGGCTGCAAATGCCTATCATCAAAGTCTGTGTCCTCTGCTCTATCATCGACGACCTTTGGGGAAACTGGGATGGAAGGCAACTTGGGCGAGGCCTCGCGAGAAACTGTGGTCACTTCAACCTCGCGACCTGAGGATACTTCGCGATCTACTTCTGGAGTGGAGGTCGCGGATATAACACTATCACGAGATGAATACAGAGTATCATCATCATCTTCCTCTTCAAGAGTAGGCTTGCCAAATAATGAATTGATGGTGAGGTGGTCCTCATCATCAGATGATGATTCGACAGGATGAAGGCCACCTCCCGGAGAGACTGGAACACGCGGAGATAAAGTCTCGCGAGGACCTAAAACAAGGATAAATGAGAAGTATTAAAAACAAGGAATCAGTAATTAGAAATAAGTAATTAAAGGAAGAGTTTGAAGCTTACTCTGGGATATCGCTGTCCTGGGTAAATCGGAAAGTATACTGACAACTTCTGTCTCCTCTACCTCATCTCCAGCCCTCATTTCCTCGACCACGCGAGTAACAGTGTCAAGCAAGGATGAGGTCGCATCAGCCTTTTTTTTGTTCTTTAACTTCTCCAAGGCAAACCGTCGTCTTGCAGCCAGGGATGCCTCTTCTAAGGTAGGGTCGGAAATACCAAGAGGTGGAATGACAGACGAAGATTTGTGTTTTCGCACCAAAGGGGCCTCCTCTGAGCTAGTAAAATCATCCGCTGCAATAGTCTGCGAAGCCTTGGTAAGTTTCTTTTTTCTCTTCGCAAGGGGAACATTGTCCAGTATTGCTGCATCAGAAAGATTTTTAAGTCTAATAGATAAGGGAACCTGGTCCAATGAATCAGTCGAGACGCTGGTAGTACCTATAGCTTGGGCACTGGAACGCTGTAAGAAGAACAGAAGAGTTAGTGACAACATATAAAAATACATAACGCATTGAAAAAAAATTTACCATGGGGGAAGTTATAAATTTACCAGACGCCTCGCGATTGGCTCTTCGCGGCTGACCTTCCCACGGTGAGGTTCCTCGCGATTTGGTGGTTCCGCGAGAGGGATCTCCTCGTGATGAGATCGCTTGCGAGTCGCTGTTTTGGGCTTCTGAGGTTGTAAAGGTTGAGCATGCTGTTTGGGAGTAGTCTTGGCTCTAGCCTTGCGAAGCTTTAAAGATGGATCTCCAATGAAAATCGAAGCTGGGATAGGAACAGGGGGAGCTTCAGCCATGAAACTTTGAAATAACACAAGTTGCTCTTTCCAGAATTCATGATAGGCTGCAGTTACTCCACCTCTGCGAGTGCCAGGCTGAATAAAAATAACGGTAGAAAATATACGTACACTCCTTTCGATTGACTCCCGATAAGCAATAAAGCACCTGTCAAAGTTATCCTCGCGGTATAGAGGAAGTGGAGGGGGAATAGCCTGATCAAAACCTAGTTGTCTTGCTACACGGGATGGGTTATAGGGTGTGATGGTATCAAATGTCTCACTGAAAACAGGAAGGTGGCACTTATGGGTAATAGCCGCGAAAATGAGGTGATCATCTACTGCTATATCATATGATACTATCTCTTCCTTGGGATAAAAATCAGGAGAGTAGAAACCCTCTATAGAAATGGCGTATGGACGCCAGGAAAATTCAGAAAACGTATCAATGAATGAGGAAAGGGCTTTTGAGGATGAGAAAGAAGTCCAGCGGGTTGCCCGCGACTTTAAAACAACAGGGACGGAGGTTTCTAAAAAGTGAGGAGAAAGGGAAGAAGGAATAGGAGCATAATTTGGGAAGCGCTCGAAAAGAAAAAGGGTAAGAAATGTACCTGAAATATGAGTACTAATATCATACCTACCCAATGAACGTGCGAAATCATTCGCAAGGGTGTCCAGTTGCGAATACAAGGTGCCAAGGAAAAGTGGAGCCATGGCAATTTGCACACCTCGCGAAAGCATGCCTGCTAAAAGGAACACCATGCGACTGGGACCGTCCTCTGGCTTGCCTTGAAATATGTAACGGTCTAGCCAATATGCAAGAAACCCCGCGAGTTCCAAAGGCCCATTGAATTGAGGACCAGGGACTGATTCGCGATCATCTCCGGGAGCTGGTTTTCGCGGAGAGTATTCGCGAAAGAAGTGGTGGCACCAGGCAACATAAGACAACTTCGGGCGACTGGATATGGCTTGTTCAGGAAGAAGTACGCCCTTATCAAACCAACTTCCTCGCTTGCAAGCATATTTGCCACAATCGCGAAGTTGATTAAGAATCTTCTTGTCTTCAGCCTCAACTAGAGGCGCCTTAATAGGGCGTGAATCGAGGACAGGTAGCCGAAATAGAACCACCACATCTTCGATGGTAGGAGTGAACTCCCCCCAAGAAGCAACGAATGTGTGGGAAAATGTGCTCCAGCGCGATATCAAAGTAGTCAGTGCATCTACATCACGACGGACATAGAAATCCGAAAACAACTCTATAGACTCAAGAATGCCAGCCTTGGCTAAAGTGGCGCGATGACGGTCTTGAGTGAGAATGTGACTGGACCACATCTTCCAGTCACTGATGGGGGCAACATGTCCCTCATACTCGATGAAGGAAAAGGGTGTGTCACCCCTCTCCACAAGAAGGCGTGGAATAGAGAGTGGGGGAATAAAAGCAGTTTTTGCTTCATTATCAGGATCAAGGGTAAGAGGTGGGCTCGAAATAGAAGGGGAAGTAAAATCTCTCGCTGAATCCCAGAATGTGTCTTGAGATTTTAAGAAAGGAGCTTTCTTCCACTCTGAAACATTAGGAACATAGGGAGCAATCCCGGAAGGAGGCGCAAGAAGTTTTGGTGTAGAAGTTTTTGTCATGATGGAGAATAAGCTTTGAAAATCAAGGGGGGTATGCGCGAAGAATGAATAGGTTATGAGAAACGGGTGCAAAAATGAAAGAAAACACAGTGCTCTGAGGAAAATATAAGTATAAAAACAAAAATGACATGACAGAAATATATAAGTGAGCGGCGCGGAAACCGAAGAGTCGCATTAAATGCGCAAGGAAGGCGAAAGGTCGCCTGGCCAAGCGCTTAAAAAAGAGTCGCGGATCTGAAAATATGGACAGATTGGAAAAAACAGAAAGGATATGGGGAAAAGCGAAATCTGTACATACGTAAGTTTGACCGAAAAACATAAAAATAAGTAAGGAAGTGTCGCGGATTGGAAATAATAATCGCGAGATGAAGAAGGGTCGCGGATTGGAAACAATAATCGCGAAAGACGGAAAATATGGCTTCACCCATCAAAAAAGCGGAGAATCGGCAAAGGGAAAGATAGCTCTCAAACAGCGAAATAAAGCACTATCATTCGCGAGGTCACAGGTTATTGCGCTTTAATACTTGGCTAAGTATCAAAGCGCAATGGGGAAAAAATGTAAAGGTGGTAACTCGCGAAAAGGTTGAGCATCAAGGACTTATTTATCTGGGATATGGCCCAAGGATTAAATCATCTGGGATATGGCCCAGGATCGGAAATATTTGGGGAAACCGGCCCAAGTAAAAGATTATGCGGGAGATTGGCCTAAATAATTGATTACTTGGGGAAATAGCCCAAATATAGGTTTTACGAGAGAGCTTGCATTATACAGAGGGAGGTATGAGGGGCTGATGTGTTTTATAGCTCGCATCAGAAACTCATAACCCTATATGCTGCTCGCGTATGGAGTACTACTCGGAATCTAGGGGAAATGCTGGGGATGAGTAAATAGTGGGTCGCGACCTTATTTACACAATCCTAAGCAAAAGTACCTTAGAGAGGCCGATAGTATTCAGGGACATGACCAAGACATGCATGATTGGTCATGACCCGGCAAAGCTATAACGGCATCCTTGGCTAAGGATAAATCAGATCCGCGATGAAATAGGCGCGGATCACGGGGCATGGCGCACAGCATGACCCATGCGTAAGATTACGCGAATCCGTTTCGCGTAATCAAAAGCAAGATGACACTGTGCCAGGTATTTATGGCGCACTGAATGAATCCGCGCATAGGATAACGAGAATCCGTTTCGCGAAGTTAAGTGCGCGAGATGATATTGTGCAGGGTATTTATATCGCGGATTGGTACGCAGGAACCATGTCGCGAGACAAGTGCTGACGTGGCAATGTAAATCCGCGAGGGTCAATGAACACTGACGTCTATAAATAAAGGTGCGAGGGCTCACTAGAGAGGACCTTTTTTTTTCCTTTCGGAGAAAGACTTAGAGAGAGAAATTCCTAGAGAGAGAGAAAACATTTCTCAATCATTTATGCTTGTTATCCTTTGTCTCACTTCTTTTCCATTTCCTCTGTAAAGCAAATCAAAATCAATGAAAGCATCATTGTCGTTATTTTACTGACAAAACTTGTGTAGAAACTATCTTTGCATCATAACTTGCGAACCCCTACAGCAGTCACAGTCTCAAGTGTAGTCGCGTGAAAAATTATTGTCAATCAAGATAATAGTTTGATTTGAATTAAACTTTAGTTTCACTAAGTTAAAAATCTAACATTGTTTTTATTTATTTTTAGTTTATAGTAACTGAAATATAAAATTTTGGGGATCAAAATTGCGAAATTGGATTTGAATTTAGTAGAAATAGACTGTTAAACAAATTATTACTTTTTTTTTAATCTATAATAAAATATTTTTATTTTTTTATAAAATAAAGCCCTTGAATTAGGCCGAGAAACTAATTAAATTCTTTAAAAATTATAAAAATACTAATACTTTTAATATATATATATATATATATATATATATATGCAAAAAAATAAAATAAGAATTTTGGGGCCCGGACTCGGAGGCCCTAGGCGACCGCCTTGGTCACCTAGCCTCAGGGTCGGGCATGTAATAGATTTATTTATAATTTATTTGTTTGATTATGATTAACTTGTTTGTTTGATACAAATGAGATATCATTTTAGTTTCAGGTGAAAAAAAAATACTCCATACCGTCTTAAGCAATGTGAGTAAGCGAATTATTTTTATCTACTTGTTGTATATATTTCAAATGATAAAAATATGAATGATGTTTTTGTATTGATTTCTCTATGAGTAGAGAGATCACATATTTGGAATGAAATTTCTAAAGTTATTGAATTTTAAATCGTGTGAATCTTTTTTTTAGATTTATTTTATTATTTTATGTTTTCTTGTTTTTACATTTGTGTGTAATTTGCTTTCCAATCTATTAATTTTCTTTCTTTGTATTAAATATAGATAATGTATTCCGAAAAAAATTATCAATAAATTTAATTTATATATTCAGTTTTGAAAATTTAAGATTTAATTTTTTTTTTTTCATTTGATCAAGTAAATAATTTAAGATTTCATAAAAGTCTTTGACGCATGTGCTCTTTCTCCTAGGATATATATCTATATCTATATGGATACTATTATAAAAGTCTAAAGAGCTTAGAATATTTCTATATATTATTTTAATATTTTAAATAAAAAAATATACTTATTATTTAACACTTACTCCTATATTAATATATTAAAGTGTTACAACATTCTTTTGAGCTTCCCACTAAATACAATTAATGCTCTCTAATTTCTCTCTCTCTCTCTCTTATATATATATATATATATATATACCTATATCTATTTTAATAATTATTCTAAAAGTGCAAAACCTGTTTACTAATTTTATATATTTTTACAATTTGAATTATAATATTTTCTAATAATATTAGTGTAAAGCATGTTTATTATTTGTGTATGTTTTCCTAATTTGAATGCTAAAAAAGAATACAAAAGTTAAAGAGACGTGCCTATTAAATACTAAATACTCTATATATCAGCCTACATATTTCCACGGCTTTCCAGTTCTCCTTCTATTTATTATTAATTTGTTAAACTCACATTTCTCTCATAAATTTGGTTCATTTAATACTAATTATCATATAAGTTAATTTCATATTTCTTTGAATTGCTCCTATTAATTAGTTCGACCGCTACAATTCTTGAATTGCAATCTATATATATTCAGTGATTCATTCTATTTTTATTAACAAATGTCACTCTTTTGAACAATTCAATTGTTGTTAAGTTTTTCAGAAAATTGTTTCAAAGCTTATACTTTGGCTACCTTTCTGTTTCTTTTTAAATGACTTTTTTTTTTTATGTTGGTTATGATTGTTCTTAAATATGTAATCTTTATAGATTATTTTGATTTCAAAATGAAAAAAACACATACTCCAAAATGTCTTAAATTAAACAGTTCTTTATGTATATTTGTTAAATTAATTTGTTTATATAAAGGATGAAAGGGGTAACAAAGGGTGCGTTTGGATAGGGGTGTTTTCGTTTTTGTTATTGTTTTTTCCATTGTTCACGGGAACAAAAACGCGTTTGGGAGCCTTTGATGGTTTTTGTTTTCGTGAACAGTAAAAAACCGTTTTCTTACCCTTAGTTCAAAATTTGAGAACACCAAAATGGTGTTATTTTGTTTTCGGCACTCTTTGTTCTCAACCAAATTTTTTTTTAATTGTTGCAGATTCTCTAACCGCCATCTTCAACTTCCAAACCTTAACCTCCATCTTTAACCTCCAAACCCTAACATCCAAAAAAATTAATTTTTTTTTTGTTCCCGAAAATTTTTTAGACAAAATTTCGAACCAAACGTGTTTTTGTTTCCAGATTACCCTTACGACAAGAAGAAGAAATTTTTTTGTTCTCAAGAGATAAAAAACGAAAACAAAAATACTAGTTTCCAAACGCACCCAAAGACTTTGACGGCTTATTTTTGTTGCCTAGATATCTGTAATTTATTTTTTAACTATTATATTTCATCCTTTTGTTATATTTAATAATAAGTGTACAAAATTTTAACTAATAATTTTAATTTATTTTTTAATTCTCTAAATTTAAAATTTTAATTTCATCAAAACTCTTCGATCACGTTCATTCGCACGTGCTCTTTATAATATTCTAAAAAGTGTGAGTCAATATTGGTATACTGAGGAGTGATTAGAGGTTACTTATCTTTATAATTTTTTATTATTAATACAAATTAAATCGTAGTCCATTATTGTATTGTATTTGCTTTTATAAATATTGATCGAATAAATTTAATTTAAATTAAATTTTATTTTATAGTTGTTTAACTAATTTGTGTCATTTTCTTTGATTTTAGTGTGCTTAAATTGACTTTTAGTATATATTATAAATTAGATAAAAATTTATTCAGTTTGTTTTTCTTACTAAAACAATCTTTTAATCCAACAGAAAGGATTTATTATTGGGTTATCCTAAATTATATCCTCCGTGATTTGACAATATTTTTACTATTCAAGGTGGGTAATTAGATAACAATAATTCTTTTAACTATTTTGGTTAATAGGTCAAGTCCAACACTCCCACTACTGACTGAGTATGATGATATATATTTAAACAAAACTAATAATTACATTCACTAAACTTCGAGTTATATAAACTTACTTTTCATTAACTTGTCAGGTTTTATATTGCCATAATTTATCAAAATAAATTATTCACTTTACCAAAATAAATATAAGCCATTAAAGTGTAATTCAATTTCTTATACTACAATTATAACGGAATGTGAAAAGATCACTATACTAATATAATGCATGACGTGCATAACTATACCGATATAATGCATGACGTGCATCACACATCATCTTTCCTAGAGCACGTGCATCACTATACCGATAAATGTTTTATACACAAGACTTGAGGAGGGAGGAATTAAAGGAAGGACAATATAATTATTTTGTATTTAGTTGGAGGCATGGAAGGAAAGAGATAAAGGAATGCTTCATTTCTCCCTCCTTTATATTCTTTTATTCGTCCAAATTTGAATGGAAGAAAAGAGGGAAAAAATACTAACTACCTCATTGTATTTAAAATGACTTATTATCCTTTAGAACAGTTTTTTATATAAATTATATAGCACCTAATAAAGATATATTTGTAAAAATAATATAAAAATCGTGATTCCCTTCCTTTCAACCAAGCAAGAAAGATATGTTGATTCGTTCATCCTCTCTATTATCTCTTTCACCCAACCAAATAAAAGATGAAATGAACACCACCCCTTCCCTAAAAATATCTCATTTATGTCTCCCTCTCTCTCTTTCATTCATCCCTCTAACCAAATGAAGCATTGGAGTATCTAATTGGAGAACCTAAATCAATGTCTTATTACAAGTCATTCATGGACCGGTCTTCAAAATTTAATTGAAGAACTCAAATTCAAAACAATTTGCTAGAGGTAAGTAAGAAATATCATCATTTATCTCTTGAAGTTATAAATGATTTCTATTTTTACTTATTTTTTTTATATATATTCTTTTTTGGCTCAAATATATCTTTCAGAACTTTTACACAACATGCATCACACGTGTTTTATGCTAATATATATATATATGGGTGAATGACGCAAAATTCCCCTATGGTTTGAAAAAAGTGCAAAAAACCCCCATGAAGTTCATTTTGTGCAGATAAATTCCACTACTATTCCAAAAATGTATAGATTAACCCCCTATGACAATATTTTTTTCATTTTTTGACTTTCACATGCCATCATTTCTTCCCAAATATCAAAATTAATACCCTTATTCCCTTAACAAAATATCATTCTTGCATATATAATTACTTTTAAAATTAAGTTAATAATAAGTAATTATATATATGTATATATTATTTTAATAGTTAGAAACTTTGTTGTATTTGTTGAAAAAAATAAATTACTTATAGAAATAAAATATAATTTTAAAAGTAGAAAAATAAATGAATGGATTATGTCCGAATATATATATATATTTTTGTTTATAGGTCACTTTTTAAATTTAACAAAAAAACAATATTTCGGGCATTATCCAAATTTTTAATGTCCGAAATATGTCATATTTGTTTGTTGTTTATAGTTTACTTTTAAAATTTAACAAAAAATATATATTTCAGACGTTACTCGAAATTTTAATGTCCGAAATATGTCCGATTTGTTTTTTCGTTTATAATTTACTTTTTAAGTATAATTGTTTAAAGAAGTCTAACAAGATTAAAAGGTAACTTACCACTTTTCTCTCAAACGAATTTGATCAGATTATTCAAATGACATGAATCATATTTTTTCTTATTTTAATTAAATTTTCCTTATATAACAGTAATTATAATAATAAATAATAATTTATCTGCACACTAATAAAAAATAAAAATAAAAGGCATAGTGGTATAAGCAAGGGCGGAGATAGAAAAATTATATAGGGGGCTAACGTAATTTTTTTTATAAATTTATTAGTAACATTTATATTTTTCTGAGCTACCAAAGAATTTTTAAAAAACTTTTGGAGGATGCAATGCAATATTTTTATAAATTTATTGGTAAAATTATAATTTTTAGGCTACCAAAAGATTTTTTAAAACTTGGCGGGGGCATATGCAATTTTTATAGACATATTTATAATATATATATATATATATATATATTGGGGCTAAAAGAAATTTTGAAACAAATTAGGGATAGAGTGGCTCCGCTCTCTGGATACAAGATTGAAATGTCTTTTGAAGGTAAGATGGTAATTTGGCATTTAAAAGAGCTTGGAGGAGGTTATTTGCACTCATTGTAAAGTGTAGGGGGTTTAAAAACCATGAGAAATATTTTCTACATATTTTTCAAACCATATGGGAGGTTTTGCGTCATTCACTCATATATATATATATGTATATGTATATATATTAAATCAGAAGTACAATAGAAAAATATATATATGTATATGTATATATATTAAATTAGAAGTACACTAGAAAAGTTCAGCAAACACATGATCATGTAAGAGCCTGTTTGGTAGCGGTGTTTTTGTGTCTGTTTATGTGTTTTGTGTTTATAAACTTGTTTGGTTAGTGTTTTTGGGATATGTGTGTTAAAAAACACTTTTTCACTTAAGCAAATTTTAGGCATAAGTGCATAAACATGAATTTGGTGTTTATTGGGGTGTTTCTCACTTACACTTTCTTCACTTTATAATATATTTTATTATTTTATTATTTATATTATTAAATTATTATTTATATTATAATTTATTTATTTATTATTATTTCATTATTTAATTTAATTTATTTATAAATTATTTATTCATTTTTAATTATTTAAAAATATATTTTATTAATTTAATATTAATTTATTATTATTATTATACTCATTTTTATTATTATTATGAATTATTTATTTGTTATTATATTTACTTATTATTTATTATTATATTTATTTATTATTTATTATTATATTTATTTTTTATTATTATTTATTTCATTTTGTTTATTATTTATTATTTTTATTATATGTTTAAATATGTTTTATGTAATTTATTATTTATTTTATTAATTTATTATTATTATTTATTATTTAGTCCATTTTTTATTATTATATTTATTTATTATTATTATTTATTTCATTTTGTTTATTATTTATTATTTTTATTATATGTTTAAATATGTTTTATGTAATTTATTATTTATTATTTATTTTATTAATTTATTATTATTATTTATTATTTAGTCCATTTTTTATTATTATATTTATTTATTATTATTGTATTCATTTATTATTATTATTATATTATATTATATTTATTATTTATATTATTAAATTATTATTTATTAATTTATATATTAATTTATAAATATATTTTATTTATTTATTTATTATTATTTCATTATTTAATTCATTTTATTTATAAATTATTTATTCATTTTTAATTATTTAAAAATATATTTTATTAATTTAATATTAATTTATTATTATTATACTCCTTTTTTATTATTATTATGAAATATTTATTTGTTATTATATTTACTTATTATTTATTATTATATTTATTTATTAATTTTTTATATTTTTAAATATGTTTTATGTAATTTATTATTATTATTTATTATTTAGTCCATTTTTATTATATTTATTTATTATTATTGTATTCAATTTTTATTATTATTATATTATATTTTATTTATTATTTATATTATTAATTATTAATTATTGATTTTTAATTTTTTAATTTCAACCCAAAAAACATCCCTACCAAACATACTTATGTTTTTGGATAAAAAAACAAAAAAACAAAAGATGTATTTTTTATTTATTTCAACATAAACACAAACACAGCTCTACGAAACATGCCCTAAGAAATTGGAAACGTTTTCCAGACTTCCTTGAATAATTTTCTTGAGCACGTACATGCATTCACATCTGTCTCCACAAGAGAATCTAGAAATTACTAATTTTCACTTCAAAAGACACTTACCCACTTGATTAGATAGTTATAAACAAACTCTCCAACTGAATTAATATTGAATATATCCTCAAATTTTAGATAATCTTATATTTCAACTTAGGCATGCAGCTAAAACTTGAATTTGACAAGTGCACCAAGAATAGAATATCAAGCACATGGAATTGACCTGTGGACTACTTCAAACTTATTGCCCACCCCAACATGTATAAAACCATATAGGTTGAATGGGGTAAAATCCCCATGTATTTGAAAAATGTGCAGAAAATTTCTCTCGTGCTTTCTAAACCTTCCTAGCTCTTTTAAATGTTAAATTATCATCTTACTCTTAAAAGATATTTTAATCTTGTATCAGGGGACTAAGCCACTCTATCCCTAAATTGTTTTAGCCCCAAAGAATATATATATTATAAACATGTCTATAAAAATTACATATGGACCCTCTAAATTTTAAAAAATTCTTTTGGTAGCCAGAAAAATCTAAATTTATCAAAAAGTTTATAAAAAATTGCATTGCCTTCTCCAAAAGTATTAAAAATTTTCTTTGGTAACTAAAAAAAATATAAATGTTACTGATAAATTTATAAAAAATTATATTGGCCCCCTAGATAATTTTCCTAGCCCCGCCCTTACTTGTACCACTCTGCCTTTTATTTTTATTTTTTATTACAGCGTAGATAAGTTATTATTATTATTATTACTATTACATAAGTGAAATTTAATTAAAATATGAATCACGTCATTTGAATAATCCGATTAAATTCATTTGTGATAAAAGCGGTAAGTTACCTTTTAATATTGTTAAACTTCTTTAAACAATTAGACTTAGAAACTAAATTATAAACGGAAAAAAAAATCGAGCATATTTCGAACATTAAAATTTCGGATAATGTCTGAAATATATATATTTTTGTTAAATTTTAAAAGTGAACTATAAACAAAAAAAAAATCGGATATATTTCGGAGATTAAAAATTCAGATAATGTCTGAAATATTATTTTTTGTTAAATTTAAAAAGTGAACTATAAACGAAAAAATATATATATTCGGACATAATCCATTTATTTATTTTACTACCTTAAAAATTATATTTTATTTATATAAGTAATTTTCTTTTTTCAACAAATACAATAAAGTCTCTAACTATTAAAATAATATATACATATATATATAATTACTTATTATTAACTTAATTTTAAAAGTAATTATATGTGCAAGAATGATATTTTGTTAAGGGAATAAGAGTATTTTTGGTATTTGGGAAGAAATGATGGCATGTGAAAGTCAAAAAAGTAAACAAAATCTTGTCATAGGGGTCAATCTGCACACTTTTGGAATAATAGTGGGGCTTATCTGTACAAAATGAACTTGAGGAGATTTTCTGCACATTTTTCAAACCATAGGAAATTTTTGCGTCATTCACCCAATTATAAATTAATACTATATACCAGGGCACTCTCACGATACTTCAAAGATACTGTATTTATGAGAAAATTTAATCATCTCAAGTCTGCACGGACTGGAACCCTCAACTGCGGATCTTATAGGTGTGAGAATTAATCTCGATCATCGAATGGGACGGTTGGACTGAGATCGGACACAGGGGCCTAATAAGACCCTAATAAATTTGGGTCATTGAATTAGTGATGAAGCCAGCATTTGAGGATTCCAGTGAGAGAGAGACCGGAGAAGATTCAGATTCATTTATGAGAGATCCATTTTTTACTCTATAATTGGTGTATTTGGTAGTTTCACCAAAACTAATTCACGCAATTTTTATAAAGCAATCACTCCGTACAGATCGGGTAAAGTTCGAACTATGCTTGCTGTCATGGTCTCGTACTTCTTGAGATAACTAGTCCTATATCTTTTCCAACGAAACCAACACATTCAGATTAATGAGAGGGTCCTCTTGATATGCAACATTAATTATTTTATTATACAATTTTTTCTGATAAGAAATTAATTAATTAAGTGATAATTAAGAAATATAGAAGTGTGTGAACTCTCTAAATAACATCATAGCTAACGACTTTATATTTGGTCTAACAGGTGACTGTTACACTTGCGTATGTATGTGACATTTTTGAGAGTGGGGAAGAAGAAAAGGCTTCAACACTAGTTAATTAATCAAAATTGACTTACAATTGTGACGAATTCAAAAAAACGTCATAGCATGTGTAGGGTAAAATATACAATCTCAACGTTCTCAACCAGATAATATACGCGTGTATCGTTGAGTTCAAACTTCACAAAGGTTGTTTAGTCTGAAAATGACAACTAGCCAGGACCACAGAGAATATTATAAGGTGCTAAGGCCTGTTTGGTTACCAGTTTTTTGCTGATTTTGTCTTGGTTTGTTTTTGTTTTCAAAGACCAAACTTGTTTGGTGGGTTTTGTTTTTAAATTCAAAATCAAAACCACTTAAAACTTTGGTCTTGGATTTGGTTCAAAATAAAGTAAAACAAGACCAAAAAAAAGTTGGTCTTTCTTGGTCTTAGCCCACAATTTTTTACTTTTCTTTCTTTTTTTCTCTCTCTCTCCTATTTTTTACTTTTCTTTCTTTTTCTCTCTCTCTCTCCTATATATATATATATATATATAATACATGTACTAAAATTAAAAAATAATATATATTAATATATATAGAATAAACTTTATTTTTTATTTTATAATAATATATATAAAACAATATTATTAAATATATATATAAAAATAATATATATATATATATATATAAATATATATAAAATAATATATATTAATATATATAGAATAATATATATTTTTTATTTTGTAATAATATATATAAAATAATATTATTAAAGATATATAAATTAAAAAATAATGTATATATAAATAATATATCAAATAATATATATTATTATTTTATAATAATATATATAAAATAATATTAAATATATATATAATAATATATAAATTCAAAAATAATATATATATGTAAATATATATAAAATTAAAAAATAATATATATTAATAATATATAGAATAATATATATTATTATTTTACAATAATATATATAAAATAACTTTATTAAATATATTAAATATATATATATATAATATTATTAAATATATATAATATATTATATATATTTAATAATATATTATAAATATATATATTTAATAATATATAAAGTTATATAGATAAAATAATATATAAACTAATATATTTATAAAGTTTTTGTTTTCTTAAACCAGACCAGAAAGAACAGACCGTTTACCAAATAGAGTTTTAGATTGAAGACAAGACCAGACAAAACCAAACAAGACCAGACAAGACCAGACAAACCCCTTTCCAAACGGGCCCTAAACATCAACATTTTTTATTTGTTAGGTGAGGTTTTAGTATTACCTCGCAACAGTAACCACTATGAACTTTTTATTTAGTACAATATTTAGATCTTCTCCATCAGGACTAACTTTGTTCTCCCTGATCCAATATAATTTGGACACATAATCAAAAAAAATTTGAAAAGGAATTACCATTAATTCATGTTTTTATGGATTTAAATCTATCTTCCTTTTATAAAATGATTTAGCTACGTGTCCAAATTATATTGGACCACATCAGCAAGAAAAACAAAATTAACTCTCATGAGGCATGAACCTAAATATTGTCCTTTTATTTATCCGCATATTTCCACCCCTCAACTTTTCAGTTATTGCATTTTGTCCCCCTCACAACTTCTAGAGCCAACTTTCCATCTAAAAGTGCTACAAAAATACCTCCACTATTTAATTAGTTACTCTCTCCGTCCTAATTTAGTTGTCCACATTTCACTTTTCAATAATTTTTTTGATATTTTGGGTTTTTTAGTTTGCCCTTTATAATATAGTATAGTTGTAGTTTTTAGCGGGGCTCACTCCTTTTTAAAATTAATGGAGAGGGATAATTTAAAAAATTATATGATAATATTGTATTGAGATTCGAAACTGGACAACTAATTTGTGATAAGTAAAGTAGACAAAGTGGATAACTAAATTGGGACGAAAAGAGTATAAAAGTTGCAAAAAATCAATATTTAATGGTAAATTACTGATACATACCCTTATTACTCACGCTACAACATTTGGTATAATATTGTTCGTTTTGGGCCTAGCTCGCACGATTTTGTCTTGGGCTACTCCCAAAAGGCCGCATATCAATTGAAGACAACACTTTCACATATAAACACTTCATCACCACTATACCCTAGGAAAAATTTTCTTTTTAAAAAGTTTCTTTATAGCCCTATAATTTCAAAAATAAAGAATTAAAAAAGTCTATTTGCAGACGTAATTTTATAAAAGAGCAGTATTAAGATTATATGGGAAATCAAAAAATGGTAATGTTTTATTATTGATTTACTTCCATTCTAATTTCGCCGATTGATTGAATTTTAATTTTAACATGATTTCAACTTTTATTTACCAAAAAAAAAAGCTCATATTTTTTTATCTTATCTAATTTTTTATATATATTCATCCATATCATTCATTATTCTATCAGAAAATTAGTTTCAAGATGGTTTAACATATTTCAATAAAATAATTTCAATTATCATGAATTGCATTCTCTTCAAAATATTAAAATTTTCCATTCTTTAGGTGAATTTGAGACAAGTAGAAGAACTAATTAAATAGGTATCTAAAATTTTTGAAAAGGGCATCTTCTTAAGATGCAATATTTCAAAACACAATTTCAGTACAATATGGAATATGAGTTTGTCTTGCAAATTACTTGAGTATCAATATTAAAAATAAAATTGTTTAGACAAAAAAAAAAATCAAAATTCAACTAGTTATATGTTTATAGTAAATATAAATAATTATTAAACAAAAGAAATTATAGACAATCCCCCATGTTGAAATCCTGGCTCCGCCCCTGGTCGTGGGTGGGGGTGTAGATGGCAATGGCAGACTACCACACTGGGCGCGTGAGCTACAAGTGCACAATCCCATATCACTTGGGTATGGAAAGGTTACGTGCTATATGTCGGTTTCATACCCTTCTACGACACAACACGTTTTAAAACCGTGCTGGCTATGAACTTACCAGAATTTCACAATTAAGCATGCTTAACCTGGATTAGTACTAAGATGGGTGATCCCCTAAGAAGTCTCTAGTCCGGATGAGCTAAAAGCGAACAATATTGTGTCTAGAGGAGGGGGCTATTACAAATGGTATTAGACTCTTACCCAACCGGAAGTGTGCGAACGGGGACATCGGGCCTCCTAGGGGGGTGGATTGTGACAATCTTGTGGGCGGGTGTGCAGTGCGCAGGTGCATATGGCATTGGCAGACTACCACACTAGGTGAGCTATAAGTGCATAATCTTACATCACCTGTGTAAGGGAAGACTACACGCCATGTCAGTTTCATACCTTCTATTACACAACGCGTTTTAAAGCTGTGATGGTCTTGAACCTACTAGAACTCCACATTTAAGCGTGCTTAATCTGGAGTAGTATCAGGATGAGTGATCTCGTTGGGAAGTCTCTGGTTTGGGTGAGTCAAAAGCGGACAATATTATGTCTGGAGATAGAGGGGTTGTTACACATTATCTCATTCTCTTAATTTGTTTAAGTCACAAAGGGAGGTAGCTATAATGTTTCTACATTTTTCTACATATATATATATATATATATATATATATATATATATTGATTTTGCTTTTTTTTTTTTGAAAGTTATTGATTTTGCTTTTTATTTGATGAGGGATGGGAAAAAAGATATTATTTTAGAGAGAACGAAGGCAATAGTAATATTCTTATATAAATTATCACGTCAAATAAATAAAATTCAATATTAATAAAAAAATTAGAAGATAAAAACATATATAAAAAAATTCCCACAATTTATGAGTCTCACATTAATCATTAGGTTAAAAAAAAAAAATTGACAGAAACATGTAACAATACTTAATATTCGCTTCAATAGAACGATTAATTTTTCGTACAATGTCAAATTTTATATAAAAGATAATATATTTCGAAATCAAATTACTTAGAGGGGTCATATAACTAGAAATTTTTTTCTTACTTTTAGCCACCAACCTTATTACAAATTTTACTAAGATCACCAAATACAAAGGAAAAATTAGCAGATCTGAAACCTTTCTACCAGGAAGATTCTAATGACCAACAGTATTGACCACTGACTATGCATATAACTTGTACACGATCAATCTTCCACGATGATCAACTTACGTAATTTCCTAGATATAGCATTACCAACTTACCAACATGCATTCTTCTATATAATGTATATATGTGTATATATATATATATATGTATGTATATATGTATATGTATGTATATATGTATGTCAATTACTTGGTATATATCTAATGTCTACCACACTACTTAACGAGTTGTCAGCCAAAGTAATGAAAATTGGTTAATATCTTTCGCAATCAAGTACCAATTTTCTTTTGAAACTAAGAATAAAAAAAGAATCAGCAGTTCTGCTTTAATTAATGGCAAACAGTTGTTGACGGCAGCCCAAACGTACTGCTCAACTTATATAATTAATTTTCATAACCGACTGTTCTTGTACTCAATCAAATACCAATCAACGGTCCAATATGGTTTTTAAATAAATTTCAAACATAGTGAGATTATTAGTTGTTATAAAAAAGATTATTCTGAAAAGTGATTACTCCCAATTTTTTAAAAACATTTTTCCGAAATTTTTAAAAATTCTAATTTTTTTAATAAATATTATTAAAAATATTTTTTAACTCTAAAAAAAATAAATGATAAAATAATAAAAAATTAATCCAAACAGGCTAAATATAGAATTAGTGAGCATATATAATAGATTATCATATATTAATAGTCTCACACTAAAAGCAAATTCTAGAGAAACAGATCGATCATTAATTTGGTCAAATTAAGTTAAAGAATGACAACATGTAGATTGATTGATATTTGATAACATCTATTTAATAATAATATCCGGCATTTTTTTAGCTTATACTATTTAAAAATATAGAAATACATGTACACACTTTTTGTGTGAAGGTGTGACCCAACTTGAGAAGGTTGCTTCGGGGTCAAGAAATGCCCACTCAAGAGAGTGCCGTGTGAAAGAGGAAGGTTACAACTCACCTACCTTATCCGACGGACCGGTAAGATACTCTTCATATGTATTGATATATATATATATATATATACATATACACACACAAATTTGTAATATCTCTGTATAATGTACACACACAGAGTTTGCTTGAACAAAATGGCTTTTGATTTATGTTCCAAGTGACGTGTGTCCAGTGTTGTTCTTCTAGTACAAAGGTGGAACATTCTTTCATCTTTCGTGACTCTCTTATCTCTATCTTCAACTTAATTTACTTGTCTTCACACTCGAACACCAAATAACTTATTTTTTTCACGTGCCAAACATCGCGTGATAATTTATATCCATCTCTTGATAAGTTTTAGTGATGAAAATAAATAAATAAATTTTCACATAAATGAATATTTGCTCAATGGTGAGATAATCCTAACCATATGCTTATATGCATTGTATAATTTATAATTTCAATTTTCCCTTAAATATATATTACAAATATTTTTTTTTTTAAGAATTAGGAGATTCAAATTTTATAGGAGAATTTATTATGATAAAATCGTTTGGGACTACTGGGAATGATCAATTTTACTTGTATCATGTATATAAATGGTCCTTAAAATTTCAACAAAGAATAATATTTATCAAAGTTTTTCTCCATCAACAAAAAACGCACCCGCCATATTTGTATAGAACTTCTACTCCCAATTTTTTATTTTTAAAAAAATGGAAAACCTTAAATTTTAACTTTCTACTTTTAAAAAATTGAACAATTCCACTAAATTCCACATTTAATTTTATCCATATTTGTTTATCAAAACTTTCTTTTTAGTGTTAACTAGTTTACTAGAAATTAGGATTTAACGAAAATTTTGAAATAAATATCTATTACTAATTTTACGCGCCATGGATGCAACTGAACTTGGCACTTCCAACACTAAAAGTAACCCCACAAAAAAATCACAAAAAGTTCTAGATGTGTCAAACACGTTCAAAGCACTCTCACCGCAAATGACTCCCTTATACGCTGCCTCTTTTACGCGGTCCAACTAACACCTTGTACCACAATACAAAGACGGCATCCCCGCCCCATACGCATTTAATTTTGCTAACCTTATACCCGTGCCCAAATTCGATTATTAAACGGCATGGGGGAGCGGAACGGTTTTTTATATTTAAATTTTTTTATATATAAATAAAAATAATGTGTAATTTTTTAATTTATATTTTGAATATATTATTATTATACGATAAACAAAGTAAATCATGTAATTTTTAATATAATTGATATGAAATTAAGACTAAAAGAGTAAATGAGTGAAAAGATAAGGGGTCTAGTATTGAGTGAAATATAAAAAAATAAAAGAGTTATTTTATATAATGGTTATATATTAATATTGAAGATATATTAATAAAAGAAGTAATATAATCAGGACGGGACGACCCCTCTCCATACCCACCCCAATTATCAACCGAATTTTTTTTCCCATTCTTATACCCATTCCCATTTATTTAATCAAATCCCAGATTTAAATAATCTAACGGGCGGTGATTTTTTTTGCCATCCCTGTTGATCAAAAGACTCCTTCTACGTTGCCTCTTTTACGCGGTCCAAGTAACACCTTGTACCACAATACAAAGACGGCATAAATATATATATCTATATATATATATTCATTTCACTTACTCCACTAAAACCATTTCCATTTTCCATAACAATCATTATTCCCATTTTCTTAGTCTACAAGAAATAGTAAAAGGACATACCAGTGATTTCACTCCATCACCACACTTCCTATATATATTCACAGATACACCACATACAATATCATAGTCACTAGCCTTTCTTGACAACACACAGGAAAAAAGAAGTACGTGTTCATATATTTTCATAACCATGACAATGAAGAGAAACAGAGAGGATGGAGAGGTTGAGGCACTAGCCATGGCCAACTGCTTGATGCTGCTTTCCCGCGTCGGCGAGAACTCGGGTCGTGTGTTCGAGTGCAAGACATGTAACAGACAATTTTCGTCGTTTCAAGCGTTGGGTGGGCACCGGGCGAGCCACAAGAGACCGAAAATGGAGGCGGGAGAGCTTGTTATGGACCAGTTTCAACTGTCTGGCTCACCCGTGAAACTGAAGACGCATGAGTGCTCCATATGTGGGCTTGAGTTTGAGATTGGGCAGGCTTTGGGTGGTCACATGAGGCGGCACAAAGCTGCAAAGAGTCAATATTCGTCGAAAAATGTGAGACTGGACGTGAAAAAGGCGAGTAAGAAGATAGTTTTGTCGTTGGATTTGAATTTGACTCCTTATGAAAACCACATGAACTTCAAGTTTGGGGAGATGCTCACTGTTTAACTGAGTTTTGGAAATACCACATCACCTATTTAGAGCTTGTAGATTTATTTTTTTAAAATCTCTCTGTATAATTAATGATGAGATACATTCATTGTTTTGATGTATTTATTTAATTATATGAAGAAACATTCTTTTATTTATTGTTTTAATAGATGGATTCATTTGGAGATAAAGATATTTAAAAGTGACAGTTATGGGAAATAACAAAAGTTGATTCCACCTGTCACTACCCCAATTTTTTCTTTAGACAAATGGAAGATGAGAGCGAAGAGTGAGAGGGACTGTGTGTTTTTAATGGGATTTAGATTTGATTTGTCTAAGAAAGATTCTGACTAGGGCTGCACACAAAATTGGTGGAACCGAAAAATCGAACGAAATTGTACTGAATCAGTACTTCAGTTCTGGTGATAGAATGGTTCGGATCTAGTTACAATTCTCAAAATAAAGAAATTGATCATATTGGTTTAATCCCGGTTGTTGAGATTGCGAACCGGACCGATTTTTAAAGTTTAAATCATAAACTTGTGGTATATTTTTATTATTTTCCAACACCCTTTTTATTTAGTTATTAAATAAAAAAGATTGAATTTATGCCTTCATCGGATATAATATTGACATACTACTACCTCAATTTAGTTGGCTATTCAGTTTGAATCCGTTTGATTTGGAGCTTGAAAGAGTCTGACTTAATCCATTTGGTTCAATTAAGTTCTATAATATCTTTTACTATTTGAAATTTGATTCAATTAAGTGTCCACTTTCCTTCTCCAATTTGAAAAGTCAAAACAATTTATTTTATCAATTTACCAATTTAACCTTCAATTATAAAATATATACACTATAAATCAACACATCATTATGGTGGGATCATGGATAACGTTAGTATTTCATTTACTAAAATTACAATAAAAGTCATCCTTTTAAAAAGTTGGATTTCCCAAAAGATACTTATAAACAGAGGGGTACTTGATAATTTGATATGTTTTAATTTTTTAATTATGATAGTAGGAACGGGAACAGAAAATAACAGTTCCTTGCACTAACGGCTCCGGTAGCTTGCACTAACGATTCCGGTTCCAATTCCCATTTTTAAGAAATCGAAAATAACAGTTGAGTTATATTTTTGATCGGAACCCAACCGAATGGTGTGCACCATTAATGGTGATTGGTGACATTTTGTAGAACTCATAGCTATATGTCGCCAAGCATTAGATTTATGTAGGGGGGTTCATGATTTGATTGATTTAGAAATAGTTTCTGCAAACTCTAACACTCCCTGACAAAGATGATTTTTATTGTTGTTTTTATGATTTACAGAATTATAGAAAAAAGAAGGAAGAAAAGAGAAACAGTACAGACAATCACTTGCAAACCACCCTTTCTCTCTCTAGAACTTTCTCTCTTTAAGTCCGGAAGTCCTCCGAAATGAAGACTTAGGTCGGTATTTATAGACACTGTGATCCAGCCTCTCTTCGCGAAATGTTTCTGCCACGTCAGCACTTTGTCGCTTCTTGGATGGTACATCTCGCGAGATCCATAAGATGTCTCGCGACCTATGATCCGCATAACTTTTGTCACGTCAACACTCCTTGCGAGTATTACATCATGACCTTGCAACCTATGATTCGCGCGGCTTTCTCGCAGATCTTTTTTTTTTCCTTTTGTCCTTCCTTGTCCAAGGAATTGTGATGTTTATAGCATTTTCCTAGGTCATGACCTATTTGCATGTATACCATTTTCATGACCCTGAGTAGTACTGACCTTTTTGAGGTACTTTTGCTTTGAATGATACAAATAAGGTTGCGACCCACTATTTGCATATTCGAAGCATTTCCCTACGTAAGCAGCATATAGGGCTATGAGTTTAGATGTTAGCTATACCCACATAAGTCCCCTCATAGATACCTTTGTGTAATGCTTTTACTTGCGTATAAACCTTTTTGGGTCAATTCCCAAATAATACTCGCGAGGCACCCCCTTATATTTTTCCCATTACGCTTTAGTACTTAGCCAAGTATTAAAGTGCAACAATATTTACCTCGCGAGTTCCTGATGAGAATTATTCCTTTTTGCGAATGTTTTATCATTGTCGCGAGATGCTTCTTTGCGACCCCTTGTATCATGATGGATCCTGTATTTTATTTTTCACTTAATTAAATACTCATTTCACGAGCTGAGGCTCATTTCGAGAAGTCATTATTCTTCCTTTAACCCTTTTTACCCATTCCCATATATGTCTTCAATTTTACCTCTTTATATCTGACCTCAGATTTTCAAAATAATTTATCCTCCAGGATCCGCGACTAATTTTGGTGCATTTGGCTAAATGACCTTTCGCCTCCCTCGCGCATTTAATGTGCCTTTTCGTTTCCTGCGCCCATTCTTTATATAACCAACACTTGTTCATTTTTTCCATTTTTCATTTTCCTTTCCCCCAAAACTTTTATTCTTTTCCTCTTTTCCTCATTCCCCTATCTTCTACTCGGTTCTGTCATTTCCCTTACTTACTTTCCTCACATATTTTGATTTATTTATATCCATTCGCAAAGATTTTCTTCACTTTCCTTCTTTCCATTTTTTCACCAAGATGACTAAAGCAGCTTCTACTCCCAAACTTTTCACTCCCTCCTCTGGGATTATTCCTCATGTCCTTCAAGCTTCAGAGTGGTGTTAAACGCCTTTCTTTGACACTCATCATGACACTTTTTGGTCAGAGTTGGAGAACTTCTCTGTTAATGACATTGCCAATGATCCAATCACTTTAGATCCAGACCATGAGGTCACTTCCGCTTTCATCCCCACTTCTTCTATTCCCCATTTTCTCATTGAAAGGGGAGATGCCCCTTTTTCTTTTATTGAATATGAAGGGCATGTAGCACCTATCAATGACTGGAAAATATGGTTCAGCCATATTCTCAGTCAAGATCGTCATCGCGCCATTTTAGCCAACGCAGGGATCCTTGAGTCCATTGAGCTTTTTTTAGATTTTTTTGTTCATCGCGATGTGGACACGCTAACTACCCTTATTTCAAGATGGAGAACACATTCTCATATTTTCATAACTTCCTAAGGTGAGTTCACACCTACTCTTGAGGATGTAATAGTTTTATTTCGACTCCCTATTTTGGATTTGCGTCCTATCAAGGCTCCCTCGGTAGCTCCTGAGGATAAAATCATTCTCAATGAACTTCGTGCTTGCGGTGTCTATGCTTGCAAACGGGGTAGCTAGTTTGACAAAGGAATACTTCTCCATGAGCAAGCCATGTCAAGCCGTCCTAAGCTATCATACACTGCATGGTGTCATCATTTCTTTCGTGACTACTTTCCACAAAAGCCTGCACTAGGAAAAACTTGTGAGTCAGCTCCAGGCCCACAATTCAATGGTCCCTTGGAGGTAGCTGGCTTCCTCACGTACTAGTTGGACCACTATATTTTCCAGGGTAGACCAGAGGATGGCACAAGTAAGTTTGTATTTCTTTTGGCAGTCATGCTATCGTGAGGTATATAAATCCCTCTTACCCCTATGTTTCTTGGCACCCTGTATCTCCAACTAGACACTCTTGTCAATGATTTTTTGAGATCACTTGGTAGGTATGACATTAGCACTCATGTGTCAGACACATTCTTCACTCTCTTCCTTTTTTAACGTTTTTCAAAACTATGCCCCCACCCCTCTTTCTTTTTCTCCTCTCCACATCCTTATTATTGCGACCCCATCTTTAAGGTCGTGAGTCTCTCGCTGGTCATCTCTCTCTTCCTCCAAAACTTTATCTGACTTTCTTGACACTTTTTAAGAGTTCTCCTCTCGTTCTTACTCCACTCATCTCGAAGGTTTCCACTTCTCTAGTTTTTATCCCGAAAATGAGATTGTTCTTATGAATTAGAATCCACTAACCATCTCATATTTTCTGCTATCATATATAGATGTTATCTCCCCATTTTCAGCGAGACTTTTGACAAAGTCATCGCCTATAACCCTGCACGAGTTTCTCGTCAACTTGGCTTTGATTAAGCAATTCCTCCCCTTCTTCCTGTCTCTCGTGAGGATAATTTTGATAGAGCACTTATCCGTTATCATGAGTCTCTAGAAAGGAGTCTTCATGTCTTCTCCACCATCATATATATCCCTCCAGGCACTCATAGGGGTAGTGTAACTCCCCTTTATATCAATTTTTGGAAAGAGCAAATGATTAAATATTAGGCTTTCATGACTGACCTTTCTGCTGTTATAGATCATGTCCCTATTAATGCTTCAGACATGTCCTTAAAGTTTCGCAAGCCGTGAGGCTCACAAGGTCATAAATGAAAGTTAACACTTCAGGCACCTGACTACTTGGTTCAAGATAAGTCTGTTGAATATCATGCCCCCCAGCCTTCCAAGGCACCTAAAAGATCACGGTCTAAAGTTTCTCGAGGGAATTATGTCACAACTCACAAACGCTCAGAACGCATGTAAGTTCCTCCCGCGAGGTCACCTATTCGCGATGAGCCTATCGCGAGGAGATTTGTAATTTTTCTATCCCTACTTTCCTTTGTTATTTCATGCACACATCCATATTAAATTTTATTGGTACTAACATAATCATTTTTCATTATTTTGTAGCGTTCCAGTGTCTTGGCCATAGGTAACATCAGTACTCCCACTTGTCTTCTGAGTTTGACAACGTTCCCTTGTCTCTTAGGCTTAATAATTTTATTCATGCACATTCCTTGGAACAAGTACCTCTCGCACAAAGGAAAAAGACTCTCACTTCTGCCCCAAAGACCTATATAGCAGGAGAGACCCCAAGCTCAGAAGAATTACCCTTGACGCAAAAATGTAAGCTTACAAAAGCTTCATCAAAGGGCAAAGAATCAACTGTTTCTGAAGTACAAACGAAGGTGATTCCACATGTAATAGGAGACGTTCCTAATCCAGACAAGGTGCCTTTAGCCAAAAGATGAAAGCTGGCTTTGGCTAAATTAAATAACAAGCGAAAAGCTGATGCTACATCTTCTTTATTAGACACAGTAGCTCGCATGGTGGAGGATATTAGAGTTGCTGATCCGGCTCATGCACAGGAACTTGCAAGCACTTATGGGGTCTCTCGTGACCACATCCATACTGGTAATCCTCTTACCTTCCGAGCTGATGCTATATCCCTTTTTTTAATTTATTTCATTCTTTTCATCATTTAACTTATTCCACCTTGCCATTTTTATCAGATAGTGCAAAGGAGATAGAGGTTGTTGGCATCCTTTCCCCTCTTTCGGAGAAAATAATTTCTTAAAATGAGTCACCCCATTTCTTCTCTTATTACATGTCATTTCTCCTTATTAATTTCCCCCACTGATACTATTTTTCGCATAAATTCCCAGGTTCTCGTGAGACATCCTCTCCTCATATTCCTACTTCTCCCGGGGGTGGTCTCCATTCTAATTTTCCCTCGAAGATGATTCTGATGATGACGGTGATCATATCCCCATTAACACACTATTGAAAAAGTCTACTCAGCTGACTTTTGAAGAAGTTGATGAGTTTTTTTTTATCTCGCGATACTGTGTTCTCCGCGATCTCCACTCCTAAAGCAGACCGCGAGGATCCAGTGGATCACGAGATTGAGGCAGCAGCAGATCGCGAGCTACCAACTGAATCTCATTTAGAGCCAGTTATTCACCCCTCACCTCCTCATCCATCCGTTCCTGAGATTGCTGCTACCGCTTCTCTGGTTGAAGGTTTACCTACTGATAATTAGACAGAAGATCAGAATGTAGATGACAATCATTTGCAACCTCTTGGGGGTGATATCGCTACAGAGATTACTGTGCCACTTGAGGATGGGCCGCGAATTCAATACCCTCTTTTTGGTGGTATCATTCCTGATGTAGAAAAGAGTGTGTTTTTCTTCCTATACTTTCCTTACCATTCTTCTCTTTTATCTATATTGACACCTGTATTTTTTCTTTCATTTCAGGCCTTGACTCTGAAGGTGAAGCCATGGTTAATGAGCTCATGGCTAATGCTCAAAGGATTTTTCAGACTTCAGACATAAATCTTGAAAATGAATTGCCTTCATTAGTGATATCCCGCAATGCTTCTCGCGAGCCTGTCACTTTTTTCCACGAGCCTAATCTTTCTCGTGAATCTCCTCCTGCTGAAATAGATATTTCCCAGAATATCCAGATACCAGTGCTTTGGCATTTACGGTTTTGGTAATCACGCAATATTCTAGTGCTAGATCATATCATGGCTGCTCACCCTGAGACATTTGTGCAAATGGAAATTCATAAGCCACTCCTGCAAGCCTTCCATCTTCAGCTTGTCGCATATGTCTTTAGGACTTTATCTGGGACTTCTATTCAGGACCTTGTCCCTCATACACTTCCGAGATATCATGCTCGCATAAAAGATTGGAAAAAGATTGGTATGGATGTGTCTTGGTGGGAGACGCGCCTGGACACCGTTCAAAGGCTTTATGATCATCACTTTGCTGAGCTCAAAAATCGTGCCATTCATTAGGAGAAATAGGCTGAGATAGCAGAAGCTCGCAAGAGACTGACCTTACTTAAGGAGGAGGATCAGAAACTTCAAGACACGGCAACTCATTCTGAGAGGACTCGTATGTATTGAGAGGAGCATGAGGGTTTTAAGTTGTCAGATCCTATTACCAAGGATCTTTTTTAGTATCCTGTCTTATTTTATACTTTTATCCTCATGATAATACACATTTTTGATATATTGATTTTAATCATATTCTGTGCACATATCTTGTTGAATGACATCTCGTTATTACTGTCTTTACTACTTCAAAATTTCTTACTACATGCTTCTACTTCTTCTTTCCAATTTTCTATGTAATTCATCTTATCATATTATGGCTTCATGCTTGATACAGTTTTATCCACTTCACATTAAGGGTCCCAGTTCTCTCATGAGTGATCTCGTGCTTCATTCTGTAGTAGCCACTACTACTTTCACTTGTAATTACATAAGGACCCTCCCACTTAGCTTCAAACTTCCTTACTTTTTATCCTCTTATAGTTACTGGAACTATTTTCAATAACATGTTCCTTTCTTTGAACCATCTGTATTATACCTTATTATTGTAGTTTCTTGCTTGTTTTTTATTGTAAATCTTCTGATTTGTGAAGGCCTCAGCCCTTGTTTCTTCCAATGATTCAATTCCCAGTAGCCTTTCTTCCTTACTACTTTTTTACATCAATATTTTAGCCGTGACCTCCAATTCTGCTGGCAATACAGCCTCCTCCCCATATACCAACATATACGGAGTCAAATTTGTTGCACTTCGATATGAGGTCTGATGTGCCCATAATGCTAGAGGAAGCTCCTCTACCCATTTCTTTTGGTTATCATGTACCAACCTTGACAAGATTCGAATCAATGCTTTGTTAGAAGCTCCAGCCTATCCATTGCCTTTAGGACAATATGGTCTTAACTTGTGATGAATTACTGAATATTTTCCTAATAAATCTGCGACTTTATGGTTAATGAAAGGTGTCCCATTATCTGATAATATGATCTTCGGTATCCCAAATCAGCAAATGATTTTCTCTTTTATAAACTGTACCACATTATCTACTATTGTCCGTCGTAATGGAATAACTTCCACCTATTTTGTAAATAATTCAGTTGCGACTAAAACCCATGTATACCCTTAAGCATGTGGTGTGATTGGCTAAATTATATCCAATTCCCAAGTATGAAAAGGTCATGGAGTGGACAGGATGCGCAATTCTGATGTTGGAGCGTGAATGAGATTTCCATGCACTTGACATATGTGACTTTTCCTGATGAAGTCACCAGAATTCTTTTCCATTATTAGCCAATAATACCTAGATAAGAGAAGCTGATAGAACACCTTTCTTGGGCCATGATGCCCAAATTCATGGGTTCGTTTAAGTACTTACCTTGCTTCTTCCACATCAATGCATCTTAGTAGTTTTCCCTCGAATCTTTTGCGAAACAATTTTCCATCTTGGATGACAAATCGCGAGGCCAAAATTTTTAATCGCAACTTGTCTACCTCAGGCAATATTTCTTCTTTCAGATAAAGCTCATACTTCTCTCGCTAATCAGTTGTTTCCGTAAAGTTTCCCTCATTCGCGGACGGGTAAGCCTTACAGTTCCTGCATCTCCCTTATAACTCAACTGCATCATTTTTCATGTCTGGCCAAAAATATCCTTCTTGTTGTATACTCCTGTAAAGACTCACATATGTTTGCCCACACATTCTTTCGTGAGCCTATTGCAACAATTGTTGTACTTCACTCATCGGCACACACTTGGCTAAAATTCCCTCTGTTGCTCTATGATATAACACCCCTCTTATGATTTGGTAACCTTATCGTATGGTAGTTTTATCATTTCTTAACAAAGCTTGTACTATATTTTCCCTCTAATCCTGCTCTGGGAAAAGTTGTGGTTCCTCTTTATGACTAATAGTAGAACTGGTCCTTCGCAATATCTGTAAAGTGGCCTATTTCCCTTGAAAATGTAGTCACGAGCTCATCGTTGCTAATGTATCAGAACGCCGATTTCCCTCTCGCGACTCATGTTGAAAGCTTACAGATTCAAAAGTTCCCAGCATTTATCTTATGAGAGTTCTGTAAGGCGTGAGGTGTTGCTCTTTGACAACATATTCACCCTTAACCCGTTTGATGACGAGTTTGGAATCCACTTATACATGCAGGACTTTTACTTTCAATTGCTGAGCCATCATCAAACCTAACACCAAACCTTCATATTATGTTATGTTGTTGGTGTAGCGAAAATCAAGCTTGTAGGCCATGACCACTTTTTCTTTTGTTTCTTCATTTCTTAGCACAAATCCAACCTCATCTCCTTGTTCTATGGAAGAACCATCAAATTCTAATGTATATTCTGTAGTCCGTGTCACACTCACTATTCCTACATGCTCTTCTTTGGGCTCATAACCTCCTGGAAATAAAGCCAACAAATCTGATAATGCTTGGATTTTTACTACTTTTGTCCTAGAGCACATAATCTCATACTCGGATAATGCCAGCAGCCAACGCGTTATTCTTCCACTGAGTATAGGATTTGTAAGCAAATATGGAATAGGGTCACTTTTAGTCACCAACTCTAGTGGATGGACCAATAGATAATGTCAAAAAATTTTGTGCCGCAAATACTAAATCCAAACAATGTTTCTCCAAAGTTGTATATCCCGATTTCGGTCCTCTGAGCACGCGACTGATATAGTATAACGAATTTTCTTCCTGTAAATGCTTAAATTTGCACAACACTCAAAAACATGCCTTTATTAACCCTTGATTTTCCTTATATACATTTTCCTTTTGGGCCTTAGGCCCATTAAGGCAATACCCTCTTGATTACATCACCATCATGTCATTAATTCTACTTGCCAAAGAAATACAAAAAATGAAATGGGCCTAGAAATTGGGCTTGTGAAAATCTTACTGGGCTATCAGCCCGATGGATCTGATGCCTGATGGGCTTAATTGGGCTTGGACATTTCCACTCTTACACATGCCCGATTCTTTATGATGGGTCATCGATCGGTCAGGCCCATCAAAAAGGAGATAGAGTGGAGAGCAAGACACTTCACCCCTGTTGGGGTGACATGGCTGATGCAATTAATGCGACGACTGTATCGTCCTTCGAATATTCGAATCCCACGGTTCGAGTGGCCTCGATTAATGAGAAGGGGCTGAGGAAGTGCACGTGAAACGATGCGACGCTTCGATTCCTGAGCGCACGACCCTCCAAGTGTTTCGAAAATCTCTATATACCCAATGCCTATGCCGAATGTTCATTGCATTTCAAAACTTATAACTCTCAGAAAACTCTACGTACTTGAGCTGCTCGCTTATCATTGCCAGAATCCATTTTTTTTTCCCGGAAAGTGCCCGAAATTACTTCAGGATTCATCTTAGAGTAAGTGTTTTTCTTTCAGTTTTCCTACTTTTATTTCAGTATGTCTGATAGTGATGACACTCGGTCGGGTAGCGACCGTATCCCCTCTTCTGTGGACCCGGATGCTTCCCTTAGTACTCCCTCAGTAAAGGTGGTTAGGACAGTTGGGTCTAGTCCACTAGAAGTCAATCAGAACGTCGCAGCGGTTGGGGATCCGGCTGCAGGGAGTTCGGGTGACCAATTTTATGCCGATCCCCTTCCTCCTACACATAGGGTAGACACATTACTAAAAAGACTAAGGGTCAAATGTGGGATACCCGATGGGGTTATCATCATGAATTACCCCAAAAATATGACTTTAGGAGGGGTAAGGGGGTCATGGATGATCATATTTTATTGTCAGCCTTCCATCTTCAGGTTCTCAAATTCCTGATCCACCTTTTTTTCCTTTATACCTTAGCTACTTTGGGTCTGGCCCCGCTTCAGGTGGGGCCTAACTTCTTCAAGATCATGGAAATGGTCCTGATAATTAATAGGGAGCTGGGTCTTGACCTAGGTTTAGCCGAACTTTTGTTTTATTACAAGATACAGGACCAAAAGGACTGTAGGGGTCGGTACAATCTTTTTCCCTTAAGTGGGAGAAAGATTTGTGATGGCACAGAGAAGTCCAACAAGGGGTGGAAAGAGATAATGATCTTAGTGAGCGGGAATTGGAGGCTTCCTGGCTCAGTCAGATTCAAGGTCCCTAGTGAGTTTGACAGATCCTTGATCCTTTCTTTCAAGCCTTACCATAAAGGGTCCTGCTACTGTGAACAGTGCGATGATAAGTTGGGCCATCACGTGTTGGAGTTTCTGGGAGTTCCCAATCAATTTAAAACTCCAAGATATATAAAGTCCCGATTTGACATACTTACATAAAAAATATGGGGCAACCCCTGAGGATGTGTAATGTTCTCCTGACGAATTCTAATTTGTAGGCGCTCACATCAGAAATGTTGAGAATCCCTCAAGCCGTGCTTAAGAAGAAAAACAAATGGGCACCTGACCCTCAAGTGATCCCTCCAGCACTGAGTGAGGTTCAAAGTGGTCAGGGGTCGCAAAGTGCTTCAACTTCCCCGTCTGTGCATGCTCCTCCGCCACCGGTGGAAAACATCCTGGTAACTCCAACTCCACCGATGGGAAATACTCAGGTCACTCCGCCCCCTCCTTCAGGATCTAATATTGCTGGGGCGACCTTCGCTCCTCCTTCAGGGAACATTCCTGTTCCTGGATCCCGATTGATTGAGGGAGAAACTGGTCTATCGGGGACACGACACCCCCGATCTGAGGAAATTCTTCCCGATCAATTAGTTAGGCCCCGTCTATCAACAGCGTTGTCCCCGATCATAGTGAAGGACACTGGAGCTGCAACTAAGGATGAGCGACCCGTCCCCTGGGCACCAAAGATAACACTCCCTAGTGGGGGCTTTTTGGTCAGGGGGCATGAAACTATTGACAATGACATCGCCCTTCGGGCAATGGGCTCTCAGATCTGGACTCCTATGGACAGAAAGAAACTAAGATAAATCAATCGGGAAGAATTGGCATTGACTGGCTCAGAGATTGCCATGAAGGTATTTTCCCGATACTGTCTCATCTACTGTACTTTACTTTTTTCAATTTTTCAATATACGGATCAATCGGCTTATCAAACTAACACTTGTTCTTTTAGCAGATGTTTTATCTGACTCAGGCCTACAACGCGAAGATGGAGGAGGACGATAAATTGTTTCGTAAATCCAACGAGCTCCTGAAGGTGAAAGAAGATGCCAGACAAAAGGTTGTTTCCTTACTGTTGATATCCAATGAGAAATTGGATGTTCAGACACAAAGGGAAATCAATGCAAAACAACAGCTTCGGGCTGCTCGTGATCAGATCCAGGAGATGGAGGTGGTACGGCGGGCCCTATTTTAAAAAACGGAGGCCCTGAAAGCTAAGAATGCAAGTCTGAAGACTGAGAGCGAGGGCCTGAGGGCTTCCAAGGCGAAACTCCTAGAGGAGAAGGATGAGACCAAGAACCTCCTTGCAATGGAGAGGTCGATCATGAAGATGTGTCACCGGGGTGGTAATGAGATGTACAAACGCTTTTGTGACACCTCCCAGTATCGGATCGGGTTCGGATGGAGGTCCTGCTTCAATGATATGTAGAAGCCCGTTGAGGAGAGGGATTTCGCCTCAGTGGAAAAGTTGGATGAGAACTTGGGCATCGCTACACCTTACGATGATCCAGTTGGGGGTCCAGATGATGTTCGTTTTTGTGAGTTCCAGACCAAGCCTCTCCCGGGGATGAATATTTTGTCCGACCCTGACCCTCTAGCTGAGGATGCCGCCATTGTTCCTGTAACTTCCAATGAGGCAGGAAATGGCGCTGATACTCAGGATTTTTTATTTGTATAACATCTTGTAAGACTTGGGCATCAAGGGCCCATTTTTGAATGAAATATCATGGTTTTTGTCTAGTTGACTTTTTCAACGTTTCTATTATTTTGATAACCAATATTGTGATCTCTTCAGGAACTGTGTTGTGTCTTCGGGCACTTCAGGTGACGCGATAGACAATGCAACACTTGATTTATTTTTGCAAAATTTTGTGATCTCTTCAGGATCAGTGTTGTATCTTTCGGGCTCTTTAGGCCATGCGACAGACAAAGCAATACTTGATTTATTTTTTTCAAAATTTTGTGATATCTTCAGGATCAGTGTTGTGTCTTCGGGCACTTCAGACCATGCGACAGACAATGCAATACTTGGTTTATTTTTTGCAAAATCTTGCGATCTCTTCAGGATTAGTGTTGTGTCTTCGGGCACTTCAGGCCATGCGATAGACAATGCAACACTTGGTTTATTTTTTGAAAAATTTTGTGATCTCTTCAGGATCAGTGTTATGTCTTCGAGCACTTCAGGTCGTGCGACCGACAATGCAACACTTGGTTTATTTTTTGCAAAATCTTGCGATCTCTTCAGGATTAGTGTTGTGTCTTCGGGCACTTCAGGCCATGCGATAGACAATGCAACACTTGATTTATTTTTTTGCAAAATTTTGTGATCTCTTCAGGATCAGTGTTGTGTCTTTCGGGCACTTTAGGCCATGCGATAGACAATACAACACTTGATTTATTTTTTTCAAAATTTTGCGATCTCTTCAGGATCTTGTTTCAGTAAATATTTACAAGCTACTTTACCATAAAAATGATTTTTTACTGATCAGATGCTATAGCCTTTTTACAAAAAGATCAAAGTAAAAGCAAAATTTGGCCCTCTAAGGGTAGTACCTCTTCAGGCAAGAGGTGTTCTGGGAGTTTGGTTCCATTCCACCATCAATAATTCTTCGAACGCGGTATGCCCCGCGATCGATGACTTCGGTAATGGTGTACGGGCCTTCCCAAGGCTCCCTGAGCTTGCCTACGAGCCCGATTTTTCGCCTAAGGACCATCTCTCCGACCTGAAACTCTCTTCTTTTGACTTTTTTATTAAAGTAATATCGGACGCGCTGCTGGTAGGAAGCCAACCTGATCCCGACGGCTTCCCTTCTTTCATCTAGTAGATCATGATTTTGAGCCAAGTGCTGGTTATTTGGTCCTTCAACCCAGGCATGGCTCCGGAAGGTTGGAATCCTGATTTCTGTCGAGATCACAGCCTCAGCGTCGTACGCCATGGCAAAGGGGGTCTCCCTAGTGGGTTGTCTGGGAGTCATTCTGTATGACCAGAGAACTTCAGGTAGTTTCTCTAGCCAGGCCCCTTTGGCTTCCTCAAGTTTTTTACCATGGTGTTGAATATGGTTCGATTTGTCCTTTCCGCCTGCCCGTTCCCTTGAGGGTAGCCAATGGAAGACGTATTCTGGTTGATACCATGCTCGACAAAGAATGCTCTAACCTCTTTGTTGTCCAGATTAGTCCCATTATTCATCATGATTGTCCTTGGTAGCCCGAATCTACATATTATGTGGGTACATATGAATTTGATGATGTGGCTACCCTTGACAGTGGGATAGGCTTCCGCTTCCACCCATTCGGTGAAATAATCAGTGGCTAGAAGGACATAGACATTTGACCAGATTGCCTTCGGGAGAGGTCCCACTATATCCATTCCCCAACGGGCGAATGGGTGTGGTAATATGGTGGGATGTAAGAACTCAGGTGGCCGATGGATAGCGTCTCCGTGCATTTGACATGGCTTGCACCTTCTGACGTATTCTTCAGCATCCCGTGACAGATAGGGCCAGAAGTATCCTTGGGAGAGTATCTTATAGGCAAGGGATCTACCTCCGGAGTGATTCCCACAAGCTCCACTGTGAATCTCCTGCATCACTGCTATTGATTCTAATGGTGTAATACATTTCAAGTAAGGACCTGAAAAGGATTTTCGATAGAGTTGCCCATTTATTACTGAGTATCTAGTTGAATTCCTCATGATCTTGTGAGCTTCAGCTTTGTTCTCTGGGAGAGTTCCACTTCGTAGGTAATCCATTAGGGGATTCATCCAGCTAGGCTCCCATGGGATAAGTATCATTTGTTCGGGCTCCTGAATACTTGGCCTGACTACAAAGTCCACAGGTGCAACTCGGGTCAGGTCTTCTCTAGCTAAGGATGCCTGACCGGCTAGGTGATCAGCTACAGAATTCTCGTTCCTTGGGATCTGTGTGAAGGTTATTTTTTGAAAAAATTTTGTTTCCTTTAACACGAGTGCCCAGTAAGACTCCATTTTCGGATCCTTTGCTTCGTACTCTCCCTTGATTTACCGAATAACCAGTTGAGAGTCGTTGTGTACTGCTAGGGCCTGGATCTAGAGGCTTCGAGCTAACCTCAAGCCAGATACGACGGCCTCATACTCATCCTCGTTGATCGTGGCTGGGAACTGTAGTTTCACTGACGTATAAAAGCGCGTCCCATCGGGTGTCAAGATTTCCAAACCGATTCCCAGTCTGGCTCTTCGGTTTCACTTTCAAGTAAAAAGTCTGCCACTGCCTGTCCTTTGATGGAAACCCGAGGTATGTACGTTAGGTCATATATGCCCAATTCGATGGCCCATCGGGAGATTCTGCCTGAGAGGTCAGGATTTGACATAATCACCCATAGAGGTGTGGCTATCGAGACAATGATCGGGTGAGCTTCAAAGTAATGCCTTAGTCGTCTTTTGGCATTCACCAGTGATAGAACCAAATTTTCTTGTCTGTTGTATCTGGTCTCTGCCTCAGCCAAGGATTTGCTGATGTAGAAGACTGGCATTTGAAGGTTTCCATCCTCTCTGATGAGGGTTGCGCTGGTCGACACAAAGGATACTGCTAAATATAGATGCAAGACTTCATCGAGAGTCGGTGTGGATAGGATCGGGGGCATGGTCATGTATTATTTTAACCTCGCCAGGGCCTCGGACTGTTCAGGACCCCAGATCTCGCCATTCTTTGCTTTTATTTCCCGAAAGAATGGTCTGCACCGATCAGTGAGTCGTGAAATGAATCTGCTAAGTGCAACCACTCTGCCTGTCAAGACTTGAACGTCTTTATGTATCTGGGGCTCCTTCATTTCCATCAGGGCCTTGACTTGTGTCGGGCTGGCTTGGATCCCGGTTCTGTCCACAATGTGCCCTAGGAATTGCCCAGATGATACACAAAAAGAGCATTTCTTTTTTTAAGCTTCATGTCTTGCGCCCTGAGGGTGTCAAACACTTGGCGCAGGTGGGTGAGGTTGTCCCCCTTCTTCCTGCTCTTGACCACAGTGTCATCGATGTAGGCCTCAATTACTGTACCCATTATACCCTTAAAGATCCTGTTGACCAATCTATGGAAAGTGGCACCTGTATTTTTCAGTCCGAACGGCATAACTTTAAAGCAATAAGTACATGTCTCAGTAATGAAGGAGGTTTTTTCTTCGTCCGTCGGGTTCATTTTTATCTGGTTGTAACCCGAATAAGCATCCAGAAAAGTCAAACGATCGTAGCCAGCGGTAGCATCAACCATCTAGTCGATCTTTGGCAGTGGAAAGCTGTCCTTCGGGTATGCCTTATTCAGGTCAATGAAATCAACACAAACCCACCATTTGCCATTCTTCTTCTGCATGACCACCACGTTGGCAAGCCATTCGGGATGTCACGCCCCAATTTCCTAGGACTCCGAAACCCGAGCCTAAGAGCTAAGGGAGTGAATGCGGAAGTAAAAAGACACGAAAACAAATGACCTTCAGTCATCAAACACCCACAAAAGGGTAAAAGTGCTCTAATATCATGCTGACACGTCCCTAAATTCCTAAGACTCCCGAACCGGGACATCCAAGGGATCCAGGATGTGATCATTATGATAAACAACCAACTAAGATATCATTAGCCATGAAAACGTATGGAATAATGATAGAACGGTATATTTCATACCCAAATGAATAATAAACAAAGCAGCGGAATCTAACGAAAATCCGGTAGAGTTCCGTTTGTAAATGGAACATCCGGACAACCAACCACAACATAATAACCTGCCAATAGCAATTCGATAATAACAATGGCTTCCAAGCCCCACATTCATCAATCCTACTAGGACCGAGGTAGTGGAAAGAAACCAAGACCTCTCTAAACCCTCTAAAATCAACAGAGCCACAAATGCTCGAATAAGAATACAGAACGCACATAGCGGTGCCGAATAAATACAACGACATCCTGAAATAATAAATACAGGAAAGAAAGATACACCAATAGGGATATGCCAACAGACTGGCTCCCAAAAGAAATACATGATAATCCCATAACAAATGGGTAAGGAAGCTGATAGTAGATACCTATCGTCCCCAAACCAGTCATCCTGCAACCGTAACCGCATCACCAGCGCCACTCCAAAATCTGTAACAAGGAAAATAAAAGGGAACTACCTTCGTACCGCATGTTGTCCATAGCCGCAACAATTCCTGGAACCTGGCGTGGAATACCAGGGGGGCAAATGAAATTCCCTCCGTGAGCAAATAAGCTCAGTGGGAAAAGATACTTTAACTACCACATCCTCTGGCAGTTTAGGTAAAGCTAAACCACCCAGTGAGATACATAGCCCACAACATAACTCAGCCACGAAAACCCAAGGTACGTGCTCATATACTACCGTACGTAAGTATATAGAGGATATCTATATACACACATATATATATAAATACACAACATGAGCCTACGAGATACGACTAAGACTCGTACTCCAAGTACCAACACTAGTAGTCTACACTACTCTCATCAACGTACACTAAGTACACGACCCTAAGGTCCAATCTAACAAATCATCAAGCGTTCACCACGCTAACCAGAAACTCCAAACAGAAGAAAAACACACTCACCTCTAATGTCCACGAGGATCGAAATCCACCCCTCGGCATCCATGCCCCTAACATGTGTAACAACTCAAATCACCTAGGTGGTGACATCAACAACCAAGAAGAAGTGAAGGGAAACACTATATGTGTGCACTGAACAACACCAAGCCTCATGCCCGAGACTTAGAAATGATCCTAAACAAAGGTGAAATAATGGAACACCGTTCAAAACACTACAGGTCGAGGTTCTTAAAGAGGAAGTCTCGTAACCTCAGAATTTCTATAGAATCGGTTTTCTTTAAAAATCCATACAATGAAAATGACCATCTTGCCCCCGGTCTCCGTCGTTCGCTTGTACTGGCTACGGGGGTAGGCAAAAACGGGTTTTTCCTTTTAATACAACGAGTTTGTTTTCAAAACATAGAAAAACTCCGTTTCCGACAAACAGCCAGATAAGAGTGACTAGAACTCCAAGGATTCCTATATTGTCCTGAAAGGATAATGAAGGAAGAACAATATGTTGGACTCACAGACCACAACCATCTGTTTCCAACTCCACCAAAATCAACTGATAACACTAGGAAGAGGTTCGGCACCACGCCGTAACCGAAGACTCAAGGAGTGACATATAAGTCAACAAATTCATCACTCGCCTTCGGTTACGGCGTGGTGCCGAACCTCTTCCTAGTGTTAATTAATCCCTAAGCCCGATTTCGATTCTAAGCAAAATATAGATATTTAAACTAACAATTTAACATGTCAATATTAAATTAAATCAGGGTTTGAACCCCTAAACTACTTCAATAATGCGGAGTGAGAAATTATATTTCTCACCTGAAATACGCTTACAGAACAACCGTTTGGAGCCCACCGTGAACAGTATCGGCGCCCGAATATAACCCCCACAGACCAAATTCGTCAGAAAAATATTTCACATATATCGAAATGTCCATCTAGACAACCTATATGATATATACGAAGCCCGTTAACAATAGGTTAATTAATTTGGGTAAATCTAAAATAACCTAAACGAAAAATATAACCTATAAATTTGATTTCCGGGCAAATCGTTCAACGTAAATTCATGAAATTAAAGTATGATTAATACTACGTACATACGAAGCTACTCACCAAAAATCGGCTCAAACCGATCACCGGAAGGTCGCCGAAAAAATGGCCGAAGCCTGGCCGGAGTCGCCCCTGCTCACGCGCGTCACCTCTGCGCGAGCCCAGCTCCGCCCTGCGCCACCCTGCACCACCGACGACCCCTCCACGACATCTCCATGCCATCGCCGACCACCGCGAACTGCCGCTGCATCGCCGACCAGCCCTGCTTCAGCCGTCGCTGCTCCCGACCAGCCGACACCTCTGCGTGTTGCCCTCATGACCAGCCCAAGCTCTCTCTCTCTCTCTCTCCCTCTCGTCGGCGACCATGGTGTAGGAGGAGATGTGGCGTCTTCGTGTGCAGATAGGAGAAGTAGTCGGGTGTGAAGGAGAAGATGTAGACATTCGTATACATATACACCTATATGTCCTAATTGCACTAGTGACCCCCTATTTATACATAATTGCTAATTTACCCCACTACAATATATATATATATATATATATATATATATACAATAGATCCCGAAAAATACCGGGAGCCTCCAAATAATTTCGCACAACCCCGAAAGTCCACGGGACGCCAAATAACTAAATTAGTCCAAAAGAAATACACCGGGTTAGGAACCCAACATCGGAACACTTAACAGGCCGATCCAATTAAAATGCGTCGTCATCCAATCGAAACACTAATCATTAAACGTCGAATAAACTAACGTCGAAACGAGACCGTGTAATTGACAACAAGAATTCGCGTAGTCATCAAAGAGAACCCGTAAAGTCATCCAGTCGACTTTAAAAGTAAACGCAAAAAATTTACACGCGAAATACCAAGAATAATATGAACGTCATGAACAAGTGACGTCATAACCGAAATTAAATTAAATATAATTTCAGTAAAAAGAAAAATAACACGGGGTGTTACACGGGATATCTGACCTCTCTGATAAAGCCAGCCTGGAGCAATATGGATACTTCATCTGCTATAATTTGGTTCCGCTGTGCCCCCATGCGCCTCTGCTTTTTCCTGATGGGTCTGACATTCGGGTCAATATGTAATGAGTGCTGGGCAATATCAGGATTGATCCCCGGCATGTTCGTATGCTCCCATGCAAAAATATCGGAGTTGTCCTGCAGTAATAGTGTTAGTTATTTCAATTCATGGTCTGTAAGATTTGTACCTGCAAAAGTAACTTTTTCCGAGCTATCGGGTACAACATAAACCGGCTGCAAGGGTTCAACCACAATTGTGGTACCCGGATCCCCCTCATGTAATTGCTATTTAGAGCCTGAAGACTGTTCCTTGGAGTGGGGTACCATTCGGATTTTCCCCTTCCGGATATCCTTCAGGGTGACCGTGTAGCATTCCTTGGTGGCCACTTGGTCACCTTTGATGTTAATGGTACCTAGACCGTGGGGACTCATGCATCTCATGACCTGGTGGAGAGTAGAGGGCACGCCCTGCATTCGGTGAATCCATCATCTTCCCATGAGCAGGTTGTATGAAGGCTTGCCATCCACCACAACAAATGTCTCGGTCAGGTTCCTTTGAGCAGCAAATACCGGTAACTAGATTTCCCCGATCGGCTCGATTTTCCTTCCATCGAAACCTGCAATGGGGCACTGTGATGTCATAATTTCGGTCGGGTTGATCTCGAGCTTCTCAAAAGCCCATTTGGTGATGATGTTTAGGATGCTTCTAGGATCAATCATGAATCTTTTCACGAGATAATTGGCCACCATTAGGGTCACAACCAAAGGGTCATCATGTGGGGACTGAACACCTCGAAAGTCCGATGTCAAAAAAATGATTTGCGTTTCTCCTGCCCTGGGGTGGATCTCATTGATTTCATTGATTCTTCTCATCTTGTGGGCCCTTCGCCTGTGACTCTGGCATGATCCTTCCATTTCCTTGGAAAAGGGGCCGCCATGAATCATGTTAATGATCCTAAGCGACTGTGCATCTGAGGAGTTACGAGGAGCGTTAGGGGCACGTTGATCGGTCTTTGATCTATCCCGTTGAACGTAATCCCGAAGTTCTCCACCAAGCAGCAATGCCTCCACCTGTTGCCTGAGATTACGGCACTCATTTGTGATGTGCCCGAAATCACCGTAGAAAGCACAGTGTTTTGACTTGTCCCTTTGGTCAAGTGGTTGTCCGATGGTTGGGGTTTATCGGAAAATTCCCTTAGTTTTATTCTCTTGGTAGAGCTTCGCAAGGCTGACCTTCAGGGGTGTCACCCTCTCTTCGAATCTGGAATGCTTGAATGGTTTTGGGGCTGATGATCCCGGTGGAATTGATGATCCAGATGAAGTCGAACGCTTTCGATCATTTGCTCGATCCCTCGACTGGGTTTCAACACTGACCAAGGCCGCCCTCATCAGCCTGACGATCTCCTCTTCTTCAATCCTCAAATACTCCTGAGATCTGGAGTTTAATTCCCCAATGCCCGAAGGTGGGTGTTTTACCAGGGATTGGTGGAACTTAGTCCCTGGTATGAGGGCCATCCGTAAGGCCTCAACAGCAGAGTGTTGGTCACAATTATCGACAGAAGAAGATTCGATGTTGAATCGAGATAGAAAGCTTTTTAGTGACTCTCCTTTCTCCTGGATCATGGTGAAGAGGCAGGATATAGTCTTTTTCTGTCTCTTATTCACATAATAATGGGCAATGAAGAGCCTGGTCAACTGTTCCCAGCTGGCGATGGATCGGGACAGCTGCATCCTGAACCATAATAGAGCAGCATCAGCAAGACTGGTAGAAAACACCTTGCAGAGCAAGGACTCGTTTTCGGCATACATGGTCATCTTCTGGTGGATCTGATAAATGTGCTCTTCGGGGTCCTTAGTGCCATCGTATGGGGTGAACTGATCAGGCATAAAAAATTTCTTAGGGAAATCCTCTTGGGTTATTTCGGGGACGGAAAGTGATTGTATCAGTCCGGTCGACGCTTGGATGGCTATGTCATCGGTAGATCGGGCCCTCAAGTCCCCGAGGACTTTCCTTTGGAATTCATTCATCATTGCTTGAAGTTTTTGGGGAGTCATGGACTCGTCAGCTGCAGGAGCTTTTCCTAAGCCCTGGGAAGACTCGGCGTGCTCTTCCGGTCTGTCGTTATCTTGTTGGTTCAAGGAATGGTCGAGCGCCTCTACCGGAAGATCGGGTGTAACTACCGGAGTGGCAGTTGCTAATGGGGCCAGTCTCGCCATGAGCTCCGCATTCTGTTTTTCTAGGGCCAGGCTGCGTTCCTCAGCAACTACTAAACGTTGAAGGAGTTGCTCCATGGACTGGGGACCTCCCGCACGACTGTCCGTAGTGGTTGGGACATATGTTTGTGAACGAGTGACTGGCCTCTTTGCCCGAGAGGTAGCGGGTGGAGGTTTTAGAAGATGGTGAAAGATCTTTGGGTTTAACAAACGAACTGAGCTTAATGAGATGGGAAGAATTAGGTGATTTTACAGATCCTGAAGGATAAATTCGAAAAATCAGAAACTCCTTGAACAAGAATTCCCACAGACGGCGCCAAAGTGTAAATGCTTAAATTTTCACAACACTCAAAAGCATGCCTTTATTAATCCTTGATTTTCCTTATATACATTTTCCTTTTGGGCCTTAGGCCCATTAGGGCAATACCTTCTTGATTACATCACTATCATGTCATTAATTCTACTTGCCAAAGAAATACAAAAAATGAAATGGGCCTATAAATTGGGCTTGTGAAAATCTTACTGGGCTATCAGCCCGATGGATCTGATGCTTGATGGTCTTAATTGGGCTTGGACATTTCCACTCTTACACTTCCCCATTATCCTCTTGAGCCAACAATGCTCCTATTGATTTATTAGTAGATGTGAGATACATTATTAATGGTTTTCCTGGCTACGGTGCTACCATTATTTTGGGAGAAGCCAAAATCTGTTTAATCTTGTCAAAAGCCTCTTGTTGTTCTTTCCCCCTATTATATACTGTCTTTTCTTTCAGTAAGGGCATGAATGGATAAGTGACTTCTGCTAATACCGGGATAAACCTTCTGAGATACGAGATCTTACCCATAAAAGATTTTAATAACTTGCGAGTTGTAGGTGGCGTCATCTCCAACACTGCTTGGGCTTTTGTTGGGTCCAAATCTATTCTGTATCGATGTACAACATACCCGAGAAAGTTTCCTTCGGGTACCCCAAAAGCACACTTTAAATGATTCATTTTTAAGTTATACTCTCGATACCTTTGCAATACCTTCCTCAAATCACCCACATGATCTTGGATTGCTCTGGACTTGACCATCAAATCATCAACGTAATCCTCGATTATTTTATGCATCATATCGTGAAAAATGGTTTTCATGGCTCTTTGATATGTAGCTCCAATATTTTTAAGTTCGAAGGGCATTACGGTATAATGAAAATTTCTCATTAGAGTGCGAAAAATAGTTTTTTAAACATCCTCTAGTGCCATTTTTATCTGATTGTAACCACTGAATCCATCCATTAACGAAAATATCTCATGTCCCGCAGTTGTGTCTACCATAGTGTCGATGTTAGGTAGAGGAAAATCATCTTTTGGGCAGGCTTTATTAAGGTTGCGGTAGTCCACACGGACTCGAATATGCCCACTCTTATTTTCACAGGTACAATATTTGCAAGCCATGTTGGGTGTTGAGTAGGCTTGATGAATCCTATTTTTAACAATTTTTCCACCTGTCTTAATTTATATTTCCAGATCTTGGTGAAATACATGTTATCGCTGCTTCTTTGGTTCGATGTGGGGTGCACATTAAGATGGTGACTAACTAGCCCAGTACTTAACCCCGACATCTGACCATAATCCCAAGTGAAAACATCACGATATTATTTGAGTAGATTTACCAAAGATACTCTTGTTTCCTCGGATAAGGTGTTGCTTGTAAAGGTTGGTCACGATGTTGTTTTATCTCCTATATCAACCTCACATAAACCATGTTCTGGTCGCGGATTCAACTTTGATGTCCCAGGGTTAGTGCCAACTTTGCAGGCTTCTGACCCACAATCTTGTTATAATTTATATACCACACGTCCATCAGGCATTTTGACTTGTGACCAACTAACCTCCTTTGCCCGCCTTTTGAGTGAAGTTTCAGCTTCCAGATCCTCCCATTTTGGCAACGGGGTAACATAGACACCACGGCCAATTTCTTCCTCGTACTCGGAGAAATGAATTTCATCTGCGAAGTGAGATTCAGAGGCATAGAATGGGCTCTCTAATGCTTTAATGGTCATTATTCCTTCTCCCCAATTAGCTTTCATCACTTGATGATAAGATGATGGCACTACGCTATACGCATGCAACCATGGCCTCCCCAGTAGCAATTGATACGAAGGTTCTCCCTTGATAATATGAAACTTTGTTGGGGCTCTGATTTTCCCAACCTTAAGATCTAATGTCGCGAATCCCATAGTGGGTTGCTAGTCCCCATTGAAGTCAGTAACTGAAATAGCATGAGTCACGATTTTACTTTCAGGAAAGTTTATCATCCTCAAGGTTGCGAGCGGAACTATATTAACAGATGTTCCACCATCCAAGTCCGTTTCATTTCACGACCATTAACAATAACAAGTACGTAAATGGGCTTATTGTGAGGAAACAAGACTTGTTTCTCAGCTTCTGAGAACATGATCTCGCCTGTGGCTTTCCCTTGTTGTGGCATTACGATGGTGTGATTGAGGGCAACAATTGTTTGCTCTTTCAAGAATTCCCTTACATGCTCTTGTATTGGAAGTTCATTAAAAAATACTTCAAATTTAGCACTATCAACTGTTTCGCGAGTAGGAGCACATTCACATTTACCCATGTTCATCATTTTTTCAGTGTCATCATGAGCACTTACTACTGCTACATGTGCAGGAAAAGGTTTATTAGCTACATTTTTCGTGACATCCAAGGCTCATGGCGTTATTTTCTTATGCACTATTCCACGAAATGCCCGACACCCACTCAAAGAATGTCGGATGGATCTGTGATAAGGATAGTAGTTACTGCTCATTTTCCCCTCCCTCATCGGCATTCTCCGCACTGTAGGCAATGATATGAACTCATCAGTGATCCATTGATTAAGCAAAGCAATCGCTTCATTTTCACCAAAAGGTAGAGGAGGTGGCTCGGATCTTCTTGTGCAATCTCCACTTGTTCTTTCATCTTGTGTGATTGTTACCATTGCCACTCGTTGTGTGGCAATGTTTGGTTGTGTTAGAGGTGCAAGAAATTCTCCCAGCCTTCGCGCATTGTCAACTAATGCGGAGAAAGTTCTGAATTCATGATTAACCAAATGTACCCGGTATTCTCGTAGCATCCCTTCTATGCATATTTTGATTAACTGGAACTCAAAGAGTGGCTCATGACATTGTAAAGCAGTTTCGCGAAATCTCTTGACATATGCTGCCACTTCTTCTCCCAATCGTTGTCTTTGTCTCGTGAGTGAGAGCATAGACACCTTTTCATCTACTTGATAGAATTCGGTGTATAATTTGATTACCATATATGTCCAGCTTGTTACTGAGGCTAGAACCAGACTAGTATACCAAGTGTATGCAATACCTGTTAGGGACATGGAAAATTCCCTAAGCTTCAAATACTCATTGTTTCTGTGAGGCCCTAAAACATCCAAAAATCGGGAGACATGTTCTCTCGCATTGTTATCTTTACCGTCAAATTATTGAAAACTTGGTACCCCATAGTTTTCTGGATATAGTAAGGCCATGATACTTGGATGGTACGGTGGGGTTGTCTCTACCTCATCTACATCAGCTTTTGCGTTTAAAATAGCTCGCAATTTCTCTCTGGTGATGTAAGTTTCCTTCTCCGGTGTTTCAACTTGTATGTATGCTGTTTTTGGCAAAGCATAATTTTTGACCTGAGGAGATGCTGAATTCGGCTCCAAGGGTTGTGAAGCTTTCATAAAGGTCAGAATAGCCTTTTGAGTTTCTTGAATGCCAAGTAGAGTTTGAAGCAAAACTGGTGGCAATTTTGGTGACCTTGGTGTTGGATCTATCATCGTAGGAGTCTCTGCTTGAGTGCCAGTGTTTGCACGACGACGCTGTCTTCGTACTGGTTCAGGCTCCTCGTTTTGCTCCGCTCCTTGATCTACTTCATGTTCTTCATGTTACTCGGTATTCCTTGTTTGTGGATGCCCTCTTCATCGAATTGGATGGGGGTTAGCTTGTGTAGAAGACATTTATTCCCCAGCAGAGTCGCCTTAATGTAGGGGGGTTCGTGATTTGATTGATTTAGAAATAGTTTCTGCACGCTTTAACACTTTGACAAAGATTATTTTTATTATTGTTTTTATGATTTACCGAACTATAGAAAGAAGAAGAAAGAAAAGAGAAACAGTACAGACAATCACTTGCAAACCACTCTTTCTCTCTCTAGAACTTTCTCTCTTTAAGTCCGGAAGTCCTCCGAAATGAAGACTTGGGTCGGTATTTATAGACACTATGATCCAACCTCTCTTCGTGAAATGTTTCTGCCACGTCAGCACTTTGTCACGCCTTGGATGGTACATCTCGCGAGATCCATAAGATGTCTCGCGACCTATGATCCGCATAACTTTTGCCATGTCAGCACCCCTTACGAGTATTACGTCATGACCTCGCGACCTATGATTCGCGCGGCTTCCTCGCAGATCCCTTTTTTTCCTTTTGTCCTTCCTTGTCCAAGGAATTGTGATGTTTATAGCATTTTCCTGTGTCATGACTTATTTGCATATATACCATTTTCATGACCCTAAGTACTACTGGCCTTTCTGAGGTATTTTTGCTTTGAATGACAAAAATAGGGTTGCGACCCACTATTTGTATATTCGAAGCATTTCCTTAGATTTTCATGTATACTTCCTACGCAAGTAGCATATAGGGCTATGAGTTTAGATGTTACATATACCCACATCAGTCCCCTCATAGATACATATGTGTAATGCTTTTACTTACGTATAAACTTTTTTGGGCCAGTTCCCAAATAATACTCGCAAGGCACCCCCTTACAATTCAGATTTTTTTTTTTTTGGTTTTTGTAACCAACGGTGTCTCAAAAGAGCAATTGAAAAAATTACTAATCAAATTTCAAATACTGTGGGTCCGTTTGGATACGAGAAAACAGTTTTTGTTTTTTTACTGTTCATCCAGTTAAAAAAAAAAACACGTTTGGCAAACGCGTTTACTGTTCACTTTTTTTTTCCCAAGAAAATTGTTTTATGTGAATAATGTATAAAAGTGGTGAAAACACCAAATACAACTTTTAGTTGTTTTTTGAGTTTTTTCACTGTTTAGGGTACCACCTCCGCTACCGCCACCAACCACCACCGCCACCCGCCACCGGTCGCCGCCGCCGTCTCCGCACGCCGCCAGTCACCCACCACCACCGCCCCCCGCTGGCCACCACCGCCGCCCACCAATACCATTTTATTTTTCAATACAAATTTTTATCCAAACGCTTTTTTGTTTTTAGTTTTTTGCTGAAAAAAACAAAGACAAATACAAAAATAATTTTTATATTTGAAATAGAAAACAAATACAAAAAACAGGCTTTCCAAACGCACCCTATATATATCAGAATTTTCTGAGTATATATATATATATATATATATATCATAAATTATAATATGAGCTCTTCAATAATTTAAGAGAGAATTTAAGAAACAAGAGGCAACAAAGAATAAGAACAAAAATAAAATGTTATTCCACATGGATCGCATATGGACGCACAAGAGAGAGATGAAAAAAAACATCAACGGAAATAAAAAGGAAAAAAACAAAAATAGATGACTAAGAAGAAGAAACTAGGGTAAATTGCAATGACACCCTCAGAGGTTTGGGTCAATTCCACTCAATGGTTGGTTAATATTTTTTTGACATAAACACCCCCTGAGATTTGCAAAGTGTTGCAATGACACCCCTTTGAAGGCATAAAATGACTTAAATGCCCTTCATTTTATTAATTTGCATGTCAAATGTTTAAATTACCCTCATTCCTAAATCATATCCTTCACCACTATTTATTTTTTCTATAGTTTTTTTTTTCCTTTTGATTACTCTCGGTACTTATCTAAATAATTATACCTATTTATTTATTTTAAACTTACAGTTAAATGTTACAAAACTTTTTTGAAACTTTTACTAAAATTATTAATTATTACTAATTCATATTTAATAATAAATATAATTATATTTTCAAATCCCACTAAAATTGTTGATTGACAAAAGAATAAAAATATAAATTCTTTTTTCTATACGTTCTTACAATTTATATATATATATTATTAGGTATGTAATACTTATAATGGTTATTAGTTATAACCCTTTAGTTTTTGAGAAATATTTATAGAGTAATATATTTAAAATTAAAAGCAGTAATTAAATAATACAAATTTTTTTATTTTATATAATTTATTATTGATAAAATCTTTTTAGTGGTAATACATACTTTTAAATAGATTTTTCAGTATATTTTATATGTTTCTGAATTTTATATTTAAAATATTATTATATATATTGTATATCTTACTTATTTATTGTAGATTTTCTTTTTATTATAAGGGTGGTTGGTGAAGTGTAGGGTTTAGGCATGGGGTAACTTAGACTTTTTTAATGAAAATTAAAATAATTAAGGACACTAAGGTCATTTCATGCCTCCAAGAGCTATCATTGAAACACTTTACAAATCTTGGGGTATCTCCGTTAATGAATAAATATAAGAATATAAAATTATTCGATATTTTAATTCATAATTTTTTATCCATAAAACAATATTAATAGTAATGGAATATTTTATACAGACCTCCCCCGAGGTTTGCCTTAATTACACGGACCTTGTCTCAGGTATGAGGAATGACACGAAGCTCCCTTGAAAAATAAACGTTATTGAAATAAAAATTGACTAATATTTCAAAAAATAGTTAAGTAGTTACTCAACTATTTATGTATATAACATGATAAAAACTATTTGTTTAATATTTAATTAGTTGCTAAATTCATTTTGAATACATCTTACGAAAATAAGTTTTTATTTAATTAGCATAAAAAAGTTGAACTTAAGATAAAAAAAACTAAATTATAACAAATTATTCCTTATTTTTAAAAAAAATAGCGTTATTATAACTTATAATTTTATTTTATTTTTTGTTAGAGGAGATATACAATAATCAATTAAGTTGAGAAAGTTAATTAACTTTATAAATAAGAGAAATGATTACTGTTAAAGAGTCTTTTGGAATGAAATTGAAGTTAATTGCAACAAATTAATACTTCAGAAGGGTTATTTTGCATTCAGGGGAGTTTGTTGCAAAAGTATAATAGTCCAGAAGGGTTTTACCCCTAATTTATGTGTATATATATATAGCATAGATGCAAACACCGGTGAAGGTAAAGAAGATTAATTCTGTTATTTGTTGCACATGTAAAAAAACCTTCTGGACTGGAAGATAAATAACATGTTCCATCCGCAAGAAAGATACATAAGTTGAGCAACATCAACAAACCACTCTTTACAACTGGAAAAACAATTCCAACCCAAGTTTTGATATATATACACTACAAACGACTGGGCATGTACCAGACCGGAGGTGACGAGGACGAAAGAAACTCGGTCCCGAACTCAGTCGAGAAGAAAGATTTAATGCTCCCCTCATCAAGGCTGAAGACACCCAAATCGGAAGTAACTGTTGCACCATCATTTGCGGTTAACGGGTCCCAATAATTCTCATAAGTTAAGTATATGCAATTTCCTCTAAAACCCGAAAACCGGTTAGCTGAGAGGGAGATGCCACTGTTTGTGCCCACCAATAGCATCTCATCGCCTAAGCTCTCAACTTTGATCCAACGACAACCACTTGAATCTAACTTAAACACCTTAAACGTAGTCGTTACAGTTTTAGGGCTAGCTCTAGGATCATTGCGGTATCTCACAACCATCAACAGCTCCTCACAAGATTCCACCAAATAAATTAACTCGGCATCAGAACCATTGCAAAATACGCGATGATCAAAGCCTTCAGGCCAAGCCATGTCCACTTCCGTACATTTTGGATGTGGATCCAGCTCGATGAGCACAAGCTTATACATGGTCGTAACCGCATACAACTGATTGTTGAACAATATTATATCTTGAATACAAAATCCGCTAAGCCCAATCGAACATAGATGCGCGGTCAAATCAGTCCAAGCCTCATCCCCTGGTCTACAAAAGCACAATCTCTTCGTTTCATAAATAGCCACCACGATCCTATTGAGAGATACTATTGAGAGCCACCGAATTCGAACCATTACCACTCGTAGTAGAAGCAGTACAGATAATTGCAGGGGGGTAAGTAACATGGCCTTGCGGATGTATGATGGACCCTGAAACCAATGTTGCAGCTCGTGAAGAAAATGAATAGGATAATGAGAAGAGGACAGTGTACTCGGTGACGGAAGCTGAATCTGAAGCCTAGAAAATGGATTCAAAATGAAGTTGTTGCCAGTCTCATTAGCCATTATCAACCACCCCCAGGAGGAACCACAACACCTACAACCACGAACCTCGGGCAACTTTAGCTTCAGTATTTTTCCATGGACAAGACTGAAAAATCCATGGCGATCATCCTCGGAACTTTTGTTAGCCAAGGAAGCTGTTGCAAAGAGAAGTGCTGATTTTGCTTTGCAGCAACTGCAATGGATCTCCAAGTCTTGCAAACTGCACTAAAGCGATAATAATCAACAACATCAAGCATCTGAGGTATACGCTCAGCAATTTCCCGGGGCAGTGCACCTACAATATCACCGAAGTTATTATCCACCTTCGATTTCTTCCTTCCAGTATCAGTTACTTGAGATGGAAGATTATTCATCATTGATTTGCTTCTTTCTCCAATCCTGCCAAACAAAAATGATAAGCACGATAGAATCAATATGCGTAGGCTTGAATACTAGAAGTCAATCTATAGAAGTTTGGTATCAACAAAACACAAACGTAACTGACAACAAAACATTATGAGAGCCATAACACTGCTAAAGCTTAGTAAGAGCAACAGCAAAAAAAAAAAAAAAAAATTTCTAACTGCTAGTATGACTTAAAAGATAAAAAAAAATAGCCTAACTGCTACTATGACTTGAAGGAAAAAATAATGGTTACAATGCATAAACCTTTAAATATAAGGCAACCTGCACACCCATAACCCATTTGAAATCACGATATCAATTATAAAACTTTATGAAACAAAAAACAAAATCAATTACTCCATGTAATATGTTACCAGGAACTTTCAAACCAAAATTAAAAATCTTATTTCATTTCATTCAATAAATCATAGTAGCAGAAACAGTGTTTCCAAGTGATTCTACTGGCCTACATATTACATGAAAACAGTAGCATAATGAGTATGTGTTACAAGTGCATTACATGAGTAATAGTCTAAACAAAGCAAGTCACTAAACTAAGAGCCAAGATACCAAAATAAATAACAATTGTGGCACTTCCATGTGTGTGTCTATATGTTATATTTAGAATAACAATTTAATATGTATATATATATATATATATATATATATATATATATACACACTGTCCCAAATAGCAAAGAGCTTTGGCAACCTGAATGTATGTTACCATTGAGCCCAAATGGTGTACTTGTTTGGGGGTAAATTGTGCCCAGTAGAGAGCAATATAATTCACAAGTAACAAAAGCATTTGACTATGTTGAAAAATACATGAACAAATAGATATGCAAAAGCTTATGGTATAATCAAATATATGCCGTCTTGTGATCAAAGAAGACTTGACATAAATAGCCAAGAATTTTGTTACAAAGGAGTTGGGGACTGCTCTGTCTTCAAAAATATTTTATTCATTAATTAACTAAGGAACACTTCACTTGTAAATTGCCATACCAATAGGCTATATAACAGTAAAATAAACCTTTAAATAAACACAAATCATCTAAGTTCAACAAAACCCCCAAATTTCATATCAAGTGAATTACCAAAATTTCAATTTCAAAAATAAATCCCATCAATACAAAATACAATTGCTTAATTCCACACCAAATTAACATGCAACCAAACCAAAGTGAAGTAATTTCATCAAAGATCAAAGCAAACCTTAAATTCTAAACATGAACAAAACAAACATCCAATCTGTTAAAGCAATATAACCTACCCTAATACACATTAAAAATATATATAATAGATCAACATACTCAAAAGCCGCTAATATAACAGTTATTACAAGTATTATGAAATATGAGAAAATTATAAAAATCTGACGAGTTTTGCAATTAACCAAAAATCCAACCAAAATTTTTGAAAATTACCCGATTTAAAAATAAAAACAACCCTGTGGGTTATTAAAAAAACTATGGAAGATTAGCTTTTTAAAGTCTAAAAAAAAGGGGGGTTTGACACTTACAGAAGATCACATTGATTATCGCCCCATGCAGACCCCGAAATCATATGAGAACCCATGAGATCGGATGAGACAAGAGAACCCTAAACCATGTCAGAGCTTGGGTGAAATAGAGGAAAAATCAGAGAAAAAATAAGAACTTTAGATCAGATGAGAACACAGTAATGAATATATATGTGTCTGTGTGAAGATTTAGATGCAAACGAAAAGAAGAGAGAGAGATCACGCTAATAATGGCGGATTGGAGTGTGTGAGAAGAGGCAAGGAAGGATTGGGCAGTGGGGGTTTTGTTTGAAAAAAATAAAAAAGAGGCTATTATTAGAAAACTCCTATAATTTTCAAATTATTCAAAAAGTACTACTGCATGTGATTTTAAAAAAAAATAAAAAACCTTGTTTTCGTTTTCGTTTTTTATCTTTTGAGAACAAAAAATTTTCTTGTTCTTGTCCTAAGGATAATCCGGAAACAAAAACATGTTTGGTTGAAAATTTTTCTAAAAAATTTTCGGGAACAAAAAAAAAAAAAAAATTTTGGAGGTTAGGAGATAGAGGTTAGGGTTTGGAGGTTGAAGATGGAGGTTAGGGAATCTGCAACAATTATTATTATTTTTGGCTAAGAACAAACAATGCCGAAAACAAAAAAACATCATTTTGGTGTTCTCAAAATTTGAACTAAGGGTGAGAAAATATTTTTTTACTGTTCATGAAAACAAAAACCATTAAAGACTCCCCAAACGCGTTTTTGTTCCCGTGAACAGTGAAAAAATAAGAACAAAAACGGAAATACCCCTATCCAAACGCACCCATAGTTTTCAGATTAATCAAGGCTATTATCAGAAAATACCTCTCTGGTTTTCAAATTATTCAAAAAAAAATTGCGGTTTAAAAAAAAATCATAAATACTCGTGTCCTTTATAAGATTATGAAAAAACCCTTCAAAATTCTAATTTAAATCTCAATTAAATTATAATTTCTTCCATTTATTTCAATTAAACTCTAATTCATTCCATTTATCACAAATACACTTTCAATATAAATCCTAATTTTAAATCAATTCAACTCTAATTCCTTCCATTTATTTCAATTAAACTCTAATTCATTCTATTTATCACAAATACACTTTCAATATAAATCTTAATTTTAACTCAATTCAACTCTAATTACTTCCATTTAGCACAAACTCACTTTCAATTTAAATCTTAATTTCAATCAAATTCAACTATAATTCCTTTCATTTATCACAAACTCACTTTCAATTTAACTCATTTACTCAAAAACTCTAATTTATTCCATTGATCACAAACCCAATTTCTCTTACCCACTTACTCCAAAACTCTAATTTATTTCATTTATTATAACCCCACTTTCAATTAAAATCTCAATTTTAAATCAATTCAACTCAAATTCCTTCCATTTATCACAAACCCACTTTCAATTTAAATCATAATTTCAACCAAAATAAACTCTAATTATTTTCATTTATCACAAACCCACTTTCTCTCACTCATTTACTCCAAAACTCTAATTTCTTCCATTTATCACAAACTCGCTTTCAATTTAAATCCCAATTTTAACTCAATTCAATTCTAATTCTTTCCATTTATTACAAACCCACTTTCAATTTAAATCTCAATTTCAACCCAATTAAACTCTAATTCCTTCCATTTATTACAAACCCAATCTCAATTTAAATTTAAATTTCAACCCAATTTCAATTAATTATATATCTATCTATATCATTATATATATAATCATATATATGTACGTATATATGATTATATATGTATAAATAAATATGTATATATATGTATAAATAAGTACGTATATATGATTATATATATAGTTATATAGGGAGATATATAATTAATTGAAATTATGTTGAAATTGAGATTTAAATTGAAATTGGGTTTGTGATACATAGAATGAATTAAAATTTTGGAGTAAATGGGTGAGAGAAAGTTGATTTGTGATAAATGAAATGAATTAAAGTTTAATTGGACTAAAATTGAGATTTAAATTAAAATAATATAATAAATTAGAGTTTTGGAGGGTACTTTCGTAATCTTATTGAGGGCCAGACATATTTGATTAATGGGCTATTATCCAAAAAAAACCTCTATGATTTCCAAATTGTTGAAAACCCCCCATATAATTTCCAATTTAATCAACTACCCCCGACCCTCTATAAAATTACGAAAATACTCTTCAAAAGTCTAATTCATTCCATTTAAATCCCAATTAAACTCTAATTTCTTCGATTTATATTAAACTCTAATTCCTTTCATTTATTACAAATTCACTTTATCTCACCCATTTACTCCAAAACTCTAATTTCTTCCATTTATAACAAACCCATTTTCAAAATAAATCTCAATTTTAATCCAATTCAACTATAATTCCTTCAATTTATCACAAACCCACTTTTAATTAAAATCTCAATTTCAACCCAATTAAACTCTAATTCCTTCCATTTATTGCATACCCAATTTTAATTTATAATTATATATCTCTCTCTCTATATCACTATATATATAATCATATATATGTACTTATTTATACATATATATATATATGTGTATGTATATATATCACTATATATAATTATATCATTATATATACGTATAATAGATATACGTTTATATATTTACGTGAATAATATATATATATATATATATATATATACGTATATATCATTATATATATGTACATATATATAATTATATATGTATAAATAAGTACATATATATGATTATATATATATATATATAGTGAATCTATATATATAATTATAAATTGAAATTGTGATTTAAATTGAAATTGGATTTGTGATAAATGAAAGGAATTAGAGTTTTGGAGTAAATGAGTTAAATTAGAGTTTAATTAGGTTAAAATTGGTATTGAAATTGAAATAATGGAATGAATTAGAATTTTAGAGGGTATTTTTGTAATCTTATAGAGGGTATGGGGTATTTGATTAAATTGGAAATCATGGGGTTTTTTGAAACCACAGGATTTTTTTTGAATAATTTGAAAATCATAGGAGGGTTTTCTGATAATAGCCCTAAAAAAATTACAGATTTGGAATTAGAATTGGATTTGAATGAAAAATAAATTATATTTTATGTAAGAAATGGAAATTCAATTATGAGAAAAAATATTCAATATTGTCCTTATGATTATAGGAATGTATATAATTAGTTGAAGGCTATTTTTTATAATCTAAGAATAAATTAATGGTCAAATTCCAAAATCATAAGAATTCTATTTCTTTCCACCATCAAATTTCCAATTCCAAATCCATGTTATCAAATAGTGTGTCCTGTCAAAAATGAATTGAATGGAATTAGAATTGGAAAAGAAGTTGGAATTGAATGGAAAAAGGAATTGTATTTTGTGTTTGGAAGAAATGAAAATTCAGTTATAAAAAAAATAATTATGTACAATATTGCCCTTATAGTTATAAGAATGTATATAATTAGTTGAAGGGTAATTTTGGTAAACTAAGAATAAATTAATGGACAGTTACCAAATCCCCTCAAATCCGCTCATTTTTTCATGAATTTGATTGGATTTGGTTAAGTTATAAAATTTTCGGTCAAATTTCAAAATTTTAAAAATTCCATTTTTTCAAACATCAAATTTCCAATTCCAATTCCCCTAGAATCCATAGTTACCAAATACAATGAGAGGTGTCAATGCAATAGTACAATTTACCCATAAATATATAAAATAAAAAATAAAAAGCAACCCCTAAAAGTAGTACAACAGCCCATAAAGCAAACAAAGAACATTGTATAAATTAGGGATGTTCAAAAATTCGGTGAATCCGAAAATTCAATTCCATCAATCCGGTCTGGACATAGTTGAACCTGAACCCTACCCATATTAAGCTGAGCCCACATGAACCCAACCCAACACTGGTCCGAATTGAACCCAAGCCCAGCCCGAGCTCAAAAATTTCGGGTTGGGTTGACCCGCCCAAGTTGTAGGCCTAGACTAGACCAATTGGATCCATCAATTTGTTGGGTTCAAAAACACACAATTTGGTCTTCTTTGGTCTCATTTAATCTGAGTCCAAAAAATGAGACCATGTTAACATAAACATGGTATGGTCTCTAAAAACCTAGACCAAACCGGTTATCAAGCAAGGCCTTAACAAAGCGAACGGTCTGGATTAATACGTTAAGGGACACGTATGCGGTTGTAACCAACCTAACGTGGTGTGCGATCATGCAAGTTTGGTTACGCTTACACATTAACAATCCCTTTGGAGAATGAGCCAAAATCGAGTGCTCTTCTCTCTTTACTAGGGGTGCATACGGTGTGGTTCGGTTCCGATTTTGATCGGCACCGAATTATTATTTTTGATTCCTTAAAAATTAGAACCGGAACTGAACCGAACCAAATTATTTTTCTCGGTTCGGTTCCGGTTTCTACTTTCACCTTTAAACAAATAAAAAACGTCAAATATCAAAACATAATATAATTATAAACTAAATTAAATAGATTATCTCAACTATTACAAATCCAAAATCAATTCTATAATTAGTGAAATGGAAGTAGTTATTACAAAATTACATCCCCTAAAATCACAACCTTACAACTATTGACTTATAACTTTTAAATTATATATAAGTAAAAATATACTACTACTACTACTACTACTACTACTAATTGTAAGTTACTAATTTACCCTAGAGGGGTTTAAAAATTAATTATCTAACTCTTTTTAATTCTTACTAGAAAATGTAACAAGATTCTATATTAATTTATAAGGTAAATATGCAATGAATAATTTAACTTTATTTCAACAAACTATTTACCACAATATAAATTAAGCATGCAAGAACATAAAGTAATGAGATAGAGATAGAGATAGAGATATTGACACCGTGATTTTTAGGAGGTTCGGTAACTCCTACTCCTCGGCTTAAATAATCCCCTTCCTTGAGACTTTCTCAATCCTCACACTATGGTTCTTCCTTCAATAGGTGGAATAACAAAACCTTTACAAAAGAGCTAACTAGCTCTTCACACAATCAAGAGAACAATCCTCCCTTGATACAATGGGTTTCACTCTCCCAAGATCACAAATGTGTGTATGCAATCAATATATCACTCAAGAAACAAAAACACTCAAAACCCTAAGGTTTTTATGGAAGATAGATCAATATAAGCTCAAGTGTTTTTAGGTGATATTTCAAGAACTCAAGATATATATATTCTCAAAATATATTTTCAATAAGAGAATAAACACAAAGCTTGAGTTTAAATCTTCAAAATGATAGGAGTGAAAAAACGAGATTTAGATATTTCTTGCTATCAAAAGATTTTTCAGAAAGTGCTTGAGAGAAAATAAGAGATGAATGATTTTTAGAAAAGTTCTCACACAAAAACCTTAGGTTTTCAATCCATATCTCTTTCTTTATATAGTGCATCACTAGGGTTAGGAGAGTGTATCTCACCCTAGACATTTTCGAGAGTATGATCTGAAAAGTAGCAATCAATATCATTTGTTTTTGGGCCAAAATATTTTTTAGAAATACTTTTCTAGAAAATCCTGAAGCACCCAGTCGACTGCCTCCATGCTTAGATTTAAAGTTTTTTCCCCAACAACTATGGCAATCATAAAAATGTTTAGCTTACTGGTTTATCCAATCGGCTGGGCCATAGGCCAGTCGACTAGGTTACCAGCCAGTCGGCTGCCATTTCATGGCCAGTTGACTGGGTGACTCCAAGAAATATTTTCAAGGTCCATTTTTGATCCGTTTTGAGTTCGTTTGTTTAATTACTTGAGCTTATAAGACCAATCAATGCATAAGATACCTTGTTACAATATTCTCATCCCGACCTATCTACCCCAGGTCTTGAGTCCAGCTTTTGATCTTTCTTTGACCTTTTTGTCATTTTCCGAGTTTACGCTTGAGTTTCCTTCTCGCTTGTCGCTTTTTGGTATTAATGATCTTTCCGAATCATTTACCTGTACTTCCTGAAACACTTAGGTCAAAGTCATATTAGTACTAAACACGGTTTTGAATGTTTTGTTAATATCAAAATAAGAGTTATTGTCTGAAATAGAATTTCAAGGCCAACACTAATAATAATAATAATAAAATTGGTTCGGTTCGTTTCTACATAGACCTGTCAATGGATCGGATTTTGATCCGAATCCGATCCAAATCCGATCTGATTAGCCGGATATGGATTGAAAATAAAATCCGATAACCCTATTAGGATCCGAATCCGATAATCCGATTTCTTAAGAAATTGGATTTGGATTTATGTCATCCGATCCGATAATAACCCGATCCGATATAAAATATATTTATATATATATATAAATATATATTTGATATTTTTATGTGTATATATTTAATACTGTACATGTATATAAATGTTAGTTGTTAATTATTTTATTATTTATTAATAATGATTGATCATAAATACAATTATTAAAAGTGTGAATAATTTAGTGTTTCAGTATTTATTGATTTTTGTATTTTTATATTTTTTTAATTAGATATTTGAATAAGATATTCTATAATGAAGACATTTGAATATGAATTAACTAAGTGAAAATCCATCAAATTATCGGATTCGGATTGCGGATCGGGAGTTTTTGTCATCTTTATCAATAGACCTGTCAATAATCCGATTATGATTCGAATCCGATATTAACCGGATATGGATTGAAAATAAAATCCGATAACCCGTTTAGGATCCGAATCCAATAATCCAATTTCTTAACAAATTGGATTTGGATTTAACTGATCCGATCCGAATCCGATCCATTGACAGGTTCTACATGATTAAGAACCAGAATCGAACGTTAGGGTCTTTAAATTTCGAAACCGGAACCGGAACCTAATCAAACTACCTTGAAACTGAACCAAACTATTGGTTCCGGTTCGGTTCACACTATAACAAAAATGACTATTTACAACATGGTATTTACTACATTTAAGAATTAAACATTATAAATAAAATTATTTACCACATTCAAGCATTAAATCTTCTAAAAAGTAATATTTTTAAATAAAAATAAGATTGTTAAATTAAAAGGAAATAATTAATTACACACAGTAAAAATATCATTCTGCTTCAAAAAAAATTCTATAATACATATATATATATATATATATATATATAATAATAATTGTATATATATGCTTTTTTTATTTTTTCTTTTTCTTTTTCGTAGTTGCTAAGAAGGTTATATAATTTTTTTTGGGCAATTTTTTTGATTTATATGTTCGCAATTTTTTTTTCTTTTTCTGAATACACTTTCAATAATATTATATATCATTTATATACAAATATATATATATATATATATATATATATATGAAATTTTATTTATTGATAGATAGTATTAAAAAATTTAAAAATGTTGGAATTTTGAAAGATAGTGCAACTTACATATTGGTATTTCGGTCATTACAATAAAATGGTCGTTTCTATCAATTAAGTTTTGATTTTGGTCTCTTTTCATCTTTTCATACTTTGGTGGCCCCTTTACGTCAATTAACTTTAGGTCAATTAACTTTAGGAATAGTTCATATTCTATAATTTACTCTTCATGGAAGTGGGGAAGGAGACAATTTGTGCTTTTAAATCATTGGGCTGTGGAGTGAAATGGGCTTCTTTCATTTAAGAAACAGATTTTCTACTATATAATTGGGCTTAGACAATTGAGAATTGATTTTGTATATTGTTAATTGGGCTTGGACATTGATATATATAATTATATATTAAATTAAAAATAAATTAAACCTTAAATGTATTAAAATTATAAATTACATTTTAAAAATTCATAATACATATATACGGATATAAGTCTTGTTCGTGAGCTTTATTCGCAAACACATTCATGAGCTTTGTTCGCGAATATTTTCGAACCGAGCTCATAGTTTTTGAACTTAATTCATTTATGAAACGAGCTTGAAAAAAGTGTTTAAACTTGGTTCACTTATTAAATAAACATACATGGACCAAGCTATTACCGAGTCAAGTTCGAATTGTTTGTCAAGTATTTGGTTCGTTTCAGCCCTATTAACATCTCTCTCAGCAAGAAAATCTAGAAGTTAATTATTTTCACTTCGAAGACACTTTACCCACCTGATTAGGTAGTTATAAACCAACCCTCCAACTAAATTAATGATGAATATATTCTCAAATTTTAGCTAATCTCCTATTTCCAAGTTGGGCAGCTATAGTATATTAACTGAATTTGACAAAGTACACCAGAAATAGAATATGAAGCACATGTCATTGACATGTGCGCTATTGACATGTGCGCTACTTCAAACTTTTTTCCAATTAATTCAAATATTGTATTATTAAATTACTACTCTCAAGAGCACTCTCATAAACCTTAAAATTTCCATGTTCAACTTTCGGAACTGAGACATGTATGTATTAAATAATTTTTAATTTTTTTTTATATATGTCGAATAATCAGTTAAGTCTCTCGACTATCGATGAAACATACATACTTGTACTAATCCTAGGGTCCTCTTGATATATAATATTATCTTATTATATAATCTTTTTCATATATTGTAGGGGTTCGCAAGATTTAAATGATGCGAAGATAGTTTCTACACAAGTTTGTTAGTAAAATAATGGCAATTATGCTTTTATTGCTTTTGATTTGCTTTTACAGAGAAATGGAAGAGAAAATGATAGTTACAAGTGTTTACAGAATACTTTCTCTCTCTAGGAATTTCTCTTTCTTGATCTCTCCCAAAAGTCCCTTTGAAGTGAGCTCTCGTGCCTTTATTTATAGACGTGAACACTCAGTAGTCCTTGCGGATTGTATTGCCACGTCAGCACCTGTCTCGCGACTTGATTCCTGCGTGCCAATCCGCGATATAAATACCTTGCACAGTCTCATATCGCGCACTTGACTACGCGAAACGGATTCGTGTAATCTTATGCGTGGATTTAGACAGTGCACCATAAATACCTTGCACAGTGTCATCTCGCGCTCGATTATGCGAAACGGATTCGCGCAATCTCATGCATGGGTCATGCTGTGCGTCATGTCCTGTGATCCGCGCCTGTTTCATCGCGGATCTGATTTATCCTCAGTCAAGGATGTTATTATAGCTTTGTTGGGTCATGACCAATCATGCATGCCTTGGTCATGTCCCTGAATACTATCGGCCTCTCTAAGGTACTCTTGCCTAGGACGGTGTAAATAAGGTCGCGACCTACTATTTACTCATCCCAAGCATTTCCCCTAGATTCCGAGTAGTACTCGCTACGCAAGCAACATATATGGTTACGAGTTTCTGATGCGAGCTATAAAACACATCAGCTCCTCATACCTCCCTCTGTATAATGCAAGCTTTCGCGTGAAACCTTATTTGGGTTATTTCTCCAAGTAATCAATTATTTGGGTCAATCTCCCAAATAATCTCTTTCCTGGGCCGATTTCCCCAAATATACCAATCATAAGCCATATCCTAGATAATTTAATCACTGGACGATATCTCAATAAGAACCATTTCGCCATTATGCTATTTCGCCAATCACCCCCTAACATCTACCAAGTCTATGTTCTTTTTCAACTAATTAACAAATTAATTGAGGCCTTGTTTGACAGGCATTTTGTTTTTGGTGTTTTTATTTTGGGTCTTAAATCAGTACACTTCTTAAACTAAAGTTATTTGGCACGTCTGATTTGTTTTGCACACATAAATAGTTGAAACGTTTCAAAAACAAATAAAAACATCAATTTGATATTTTTAATCTTTTTGCACTATTTGTTATCCAACACTTTAGTTAAAATATATTTGAGTCAGACTTAAAAAAGGTTTAAATTTACTTTAGCAAATATGATTTTGATTTTAATTAAAAACGTCTGATATGTTTTAGCCAAAAACAAAACTTGTCCCAACAGGCCCTGAGTGATAATTAAGAATAGGGTAATTTGCACTAACATCCCCTGAGGTTTGCATTTATTTTACCTTGGTGCTGATTTTTAAAATTTTGACACAAACACCCCCTAAGGTTTGGTTTTGCTTGCCATGACACCCCAAATGACCAAAATACCCTTCACAAAATTCAAAAATATTAAGGGTAATGTGAAATGACCTTTATGCCCCAACCCCAAATATATAAAATTTCAAAAAAAGTATATATAAATTCGAAAAAAATTATAAAATTCGAAAACAGATATTTAAATTTTGAAAAAAATATATAAAATTAGAATAAAATATATAAATTTCGAAAAATATATATAAATTTCAAAACATATATATAAAATAAAAAAACTATATAAAATTGGAAAATATATATATTTTGAAAAATATTTAAATTCGAATATATATATTTCAAAAAATATATATAAAATTCAAAATATATATATTTTCAAAAACAAAATTCAAAAAATTATATAATTTCAAAAAACATATATAAATTTCAAAATATATATAAAAACTTCAAAATATATATAAAATTTGAAATATATATATAATTCGTAAATATATATATAAAATTTGAAAAATATATAAATTTGAATATATATATATTTAAAAAAAAATAAAAAATTCAAAATATATATATTTTCAAAAACAAAATTCAAAAAATTATATAATTTCGAAAAACATATATAAATTTCAAAAAATATATATAAAATTCAAAAACTTATATATAATTCGAAAATATATATATATATAATTTGAAATATATATAAACTTGAATATATATATATTTCAAAAAAAAATTTCAAAATATATATATTTTCAAAAACAAAATTCAAAAAATTATATAATTTCGAAAAAAATATATACATTTAAACAAATATGTATATATATATTTTTGATATATATATATTTTAAAATTATATATATATATATTTTTGAATTATATATATATATATTTCAAAGTTTATATATTTTTTGAAATTTATATATGTTTTTCGAAATTATATAATTTTTTGAATTTTGTTTTTGAAAATGTATATATTTTGAATTTTTTATTTGTCTTTTGAAATATATATATTCGAATTTATATAATGTTTAGAATTTTGTTTTTGAAAATATATATATTTTGAATTTTTTATTTTTTTTTGAAATATATATATATATATATATTTTCGAATTATATATATTTCAAATTTTATATTTTTTTTTTGAATTTGTTATATATATTTTGAAATTTATATATGTTTTTCAAAATTATATAATTTTTTGAATTTTATTTTTGAAAATATATATATTTTTAATTTTTAATTTGTTTTTGAAATATATATATATATATATATATATATTCGAATTTACATATTTTTCAAATTTTATATATATATTTTCGAAGTATATATATTTCAAATTTTATATATTGTTTTGAATGTTTTATATGTTTTTCGAAATTATATAATTTTTTGAATTTTGTTTTTGAAAATATATATATTTTGAATTTTTTATTTATTTTTGAAATAGATATATATTCGAATTTATATATTTTTAAAATTATATATATATATTTTCGAATTATATATATATCTCAAATTTTATATATATTTTTGAATTTTTTATATATTTTTTGAAATTTATATATGTTTTCCGAAATTATATAATATTTTGAATTTTGAATTTTTTTTTGAAATATATATATATATTCGAATTTATATATATTTCAAATTTTATATATTCTTTTGAATTATATATATATATTGAAATTTATATATGTTTTTTGAAATTATATAATTTTTTGAATTTTATTTTTTTTGAAATATATATATTCGAATTATATATATTTCAAATTTTATATATATTTTTGAATTTTTTATATATATTTTGAAATTTATATATGTTTTTCGAAATTATATAATTTTTTGAATTATATATATATTTTTTGAAATATATATTCGAATTTAAATATTTTTCAAAATTTATATATATTTTCGAATTTTATATTTGTTTTTGATTTTATATATATTTTTAAAAATTTATATATTTTATTCTAATTTTATATATTTTTTTCAAAATTTAAATATTTGTTTTCAAATTTTATACATTTTTTCAAAGTTATATATATGTTTTTCAAAATTTTATATATTTGGGGTTGGGGCATAAAGGTCATTTCACATTACCCTTTATATTTTCGAATTTTGTGATGGGTATTTTGGTCATTTGGAGTGTCATGGCAAACCAAACCTAAAGGGGTGTTTGTGTCAAAATTTCAAAAATCAGCACTAAGATGAAATAGATGCAAATCTGAGAGGTGTTAGTACAAATTACCCTTAAGAATATAAAATGTGTCAACTCTCTTATTAGAGCATAGGAGCGCAAGGCAAAGTAGCCAACGACCATGCTCTGTGGTGAATGAAAACAACTGGGAATATGTGGGCCCCATCTCAAAAAATTGGACTTGACTCTTTACATAGTGAGTCAAGTAGCCAATGGTGATTCAGAATGTATAGTCTATTTGCATTATTTTTATATTGTTCACTTATATTTTTAATTTTGTTTAATTTAAAAATAGTATTTTTAGTTTACAAATAATTATAATTTATAGGGTTATCAACGAAAAAATCTATGTAGTTTCATGGTGCGAAAACCCCTCATACTTTCAAAATGTGTGTATAAATTTACTATATTTCAAAAATGTGCGATTTACCCCCAAAATGATATAAAATTCCTAAAATACCCCTTCTAACCTAATACAAATAATAAATATTGAATTAATAATAATAATCTATAATAAAAATATAATAAATAATAAATTAATAAAAATAAAAATAAATAAATAAATTGATTAAATTATAAAATTCGAAAATAAATATAAAATTAGAAAACATATATAAAAATTTCGAAAAAAAGCATATAAAATTCGAAAGAAATATATAAAATTCGTAAAAAATATATATAAATTTAAAAATATATATATAAATTTTGAAGAATAAATATTAAATTTTGATAAAAACATATAAAATTCGAAACAAATATATAAAATTCGAAAATATATATATAAAATTCGAAACAAATATATAAAATTCAAAACAAATACATAAAACTTGTAAAAATATATATATATAATTTGAAAACAAATATAAAATTCAAATAGTTGTGCAAATAGAAGTATATAAAACACAAGTAACCAAAGTACAATACACCAAAACAACATTTAAAGTCAAAGAAATTAGAAAATCATGAACAAATGCTAAACAACTATACAAGTATACATTAATTAAAACTTCAAAGAGCCAAAATACAATTTTTCTTTCGAATTTATATGTTTTTTTCCAAATTTTAAATATATATTTGAAAATTATATATGTTTTTCAAAATTTTTATTTTCCCCGAATTTTATATATATTTTCCGAAATTTATATATGTTTTCGAATTTTATATTTTTTTTTCAAAATGTAATATATTTTTTTTGAAATTTATAATTTAATTTTGAATTTACATATGTTTTCCCCAATATTATATAATTTTTCAAATTTTATATTTTTCTTTTTGAAATTTATATAATTTTCAAATTTTAATATATATTTTTTGAATTTTATATATTTTTTCAAATTTTATTTACATTTTTACGAATTTTATATAATTTTTCAAATTTTATAAATGTTTTTCGAATTATGCTAAGGGTATTTCAGACAATTCATGTCAAAATGGGGGCAAAACGTACGTATTTGAAAATAATGGGATGCCAAAGAACTATATGGGTTTAAACGCACCTGACCCTAATTTATATGGTCCACTCATATCCATTTTATTTTTATATATTTAATATTTACCTTGTATGTGAAAATTTATTAATGTATCTTTTTTTATTTGTAGAAAGTAATATCTTATTTTTAGAAAATTTGATAATACTTTTTTTATTTGTAATATTTAATGTACAATGCAATCTTTTTATTATAACATTCAATTAATTAATTAAAAATATATAATTTATTTAATTAAAAATATATAATTTAATTAATTTAAAATAAAAATTTATTTTGCATAATAATTAATTGATAGATTTATTTTTTGCATAATAAAATATTTTATTTGCATAATAATATTAAAAATATATTTTATGCTATATTTCAGTCAAGGGGATGCTTAATTTTATTATTATAAGTGATAAAATATTAATGTATTTTTTTCATGTGTGTTAAATTATGTAATTTATTTTTTTATATGTTTATTATTTTTCTTGTATGTGAGAAATTATTAATGTATTTTTTTTATTTGTAAAAAATTTAATAATATATTTTTATTTATAACATTTAATATATTTATTTTATATTAAATATTTTATTAATAATTAAATAATAATAAAATGTAGTGAAACATTAAATTCCACACCATAATATACATACTCTCCAAATTAAAAAAAAAATTATTTTAGCCCATACTTTTCAAATTACTGATATAACATTTCACTTTATTAAAAGTGGAGAGTCTTCCACTCCTCACTAGACTTTACATTTTGGTCTAACAGGTGACAGTTGCACTTGCGTATCTATGGGACATTCGAGAGTGGGGAAGAAGAAAGGGTTCAACACTAGTTAATTAATCAAAATTGACTTACAATTCTGATGAATTAAAAAAACGTCATCGCATGTGTAGCGTGAAATATACAATATCTCAACAATAATATATGCATGTATAATATATTGTTCAGTTCGAGTTGTTAAGTTTGAAAATGACAACTAGACCTGAGGGTATTTTTGTGGGGTTGCATGGCAGGAGCACATAGAATATTATACAGTGCTAAACATCTACTCGTATAATTTTGTTGTTGTTTATGTTTTAGATGTGGATGTAGTATTACCTCACAAGTAGTGCGCAAATTCAAACATGACATCAACACAACATAAATTAAAAAGATTACGATTGATCATAAAAGATTTAAACTATATAAGAAACAGTCCGAATATGATATAAAAATATTTGTGTCGAGTTATGATCAAATTCGAATAATCCGAACAATCCGATTAACATGAATATATTTATTTTTAGATTTTTTTCTCTTCTCTAATTAGTCATAGGTTGAAATATATTTAAAAATTATAATTAGGTCATGTCAAATTCAATTTGATTTTGCTGATAAATAAGTTAAATAATTTATTTCGACACGATTTTAATCCGATACGAAGACGACCTATGGATACAAATTGCGACCCCTACCCACAAAGTAACCAATATGAACTTTTTATTTATCAATATGTGTTAAAGGGTGATCTGAGTCAACTTACGTACACCTTGACTAATTTTCAGAATTTGAACCTAAAACCTCATGATGAAGGATCCGAAATTCTTCTATCCCACCCACCCACCCTTCCGAATTGTATTTTCTTTTCGATCATAGTTGGCTATTAATTACGGTTGTTAGCTGACTCGGACAAACCAGTTTTAATAGTGTGTTGAAAAGTATAAATGATCGTCTAACAATATCAACACTATTTATAAATCTTACTTTTAGCCTCCAACCTTATTAAGAAGTTCACCGAATACAAAGCAAAAATTAGCAAATCTTAAACCTTTCTACCAGGAAGATTCTAATGACCAACAGTATTGACCACTGACTATGCATATAACTTGTACACGATCAATCTTCCACGATGACCATGCATATAACTTGTACACGATCAATCTTCCACGATGACCAACTCACGTAATTTCCTAGATATAGCATACCAACTTACCAACAAGCATATGCTTACACGCATTCTTCTCTATATATAAAATATATGTATATATATATATATATATATATATATAATGTCTACCAGACTACCACACTACTTATCGTTGTCAGCTAAAGTAATGAAAATTGATTAAGGGTAAAGTGCACAAAAATTCCTCAACTACAAAAAAACCTCTCAATTATAAAAAAAAACTCCTTAACTATCAATTGGGTTCAAGGTACTCCCTCAATTCATAAATTACACATTTACCTCTAAATCAAAATTTGAAAAAGTATATAAAATTCAAAAAAAAATATTAATTCCGAATATATATATAAAATTAGAAACAAATATATAAAATTCGAAAAAAATATTTTAAATTTTGAAAAAATATATAAAATTTGAAAAACATATATAAATTTCAAAAAATATATATATATTTCAAAAAATAAAATTTGAAAAAATATATATATTGGTAGAATGACATATCTTTTCTAATAAAGTGAATCAAACTACTTACCACCAACATCAATTAGTGGTTTATATATATATATATATATATATATATATATATATATATATTTCCAAAATATATATATTTGTTTCAAAATTTATATATTTTTGAATTTTATATATTGTTTTTGAATTTTATATATTATTTTCGGATTATATATATATTTTTTGAATTTTATATATTGTTTCCAAAATTTATATATTTTTTTCAAAATTTATATATATTGTTCGAATTATATATATATATTTTAAATTTAATATATTATTTTCAAATTTTTTATATCTTTTTCGAAATATAATATACTGTTTTTGAATTTTATATATGTAATTGTTTTTCAAAATTTAATATATTATTTTTTGAATTTTATATATATTAATTAACCCTTAAAACAATTTATTTTATTTTTGTAAGGGTAAAATTGTAATTTTGTAATAAGAATGAAGTAAATTACACCCAATTAAAATATTTGAGAGATTTATTTTGCCCCTTTATAATTGAGGGATGGTTTTGTGCTCGAAGGAGAATAGTTGACGGGATTTTATGCACTTTACCCATTGATAAATATCTTTCGCAATCAAGTACCAAGTTTCTTTTGAAACAAAAGACTAATAAGCAGAACATGCTTATTTAATGGCAAACAGTTGTTGACGTACGGCAGCCCAAACGTACTGCTCAACTTAAGTAATTAACCCACTATTCTTGTACTCCACCAAATTCCAATCAACGGTCCAATATGTTAATTAAATAAATTTCAAACATAATAAGATTATTAGTTGTTTTAGATCTCCTTTTATTTAGCGCATATTATGTTAAGCACAAAAAAAAGGGGATAAAAAAATAGTGCAGAAATTAAATTATCAATTTATAGCCTCACACTATCTTAAATACAACTACAGAGACCAATGATACATTCCACATAATAATAAGGTTATGTTTGATCGACCTTTTACTATCATTTTTACACAGAAATTTTTTTTCTTTCTAAAAAGTGATTATTCTTAACTTTTTTAAAATGTTGTTTCAAAATCTAAAAAAATTTCTAAGTTTTTTAATAAATATCATTTAAAATAAATGTTCACTATAAAAAACTAAAAAAAAAAATTTGAAAAATTAACCCAAACAGGCTAAGTATAGAATTAGTGAGCATATATAATAGATTATCATATATTAATAGTCTCACTTAAAAAAAAAATTGTAGAGAAACAGAACAATCATTAATTTGGTCAAATTAAGTTAAAGATCGAATCACAACATGAAATTTAGATTGATTGATATTTGATAACCTTTACTCCATAAGTCCCAAAATAAGTGTCTACTTTTATAACTTTATCCGTCCCATGTCCACTTTTGAATCTCAATATAATATAATCTTATATTTTCCTAACTTATCTCTTTTTATTAATTTCAGAAAACAATGAACCCCACTAAAAACTAAAACTATACTATATTTTAAAGGACAAAATTGGAAAAACAAATTACCCAAAAAATATTTGAAAAGTCAAATATGAACACTCTTTTTGAAACAGAGGAAATATTTAATAACAATATCCGGCACTTTTTTAGCTTATACTATTTATATATAGAAATACATGTACACACTTTGTTGTGTGAAGGTGTGACCCAACTTGAGAGGGTTGCTTCGGGGTAGGGATGAGCAAAAAAATTGTCTCATTTTTTATGATTTTTAACCGCATTATTTAAAAATGAGGTGATTATGGGGGTTAAAAATAAAAAATCGACAGTTATGGGGCGGGAGCTAGTTTGAGGAGTTCCCCCAATGGGGAACCACCCTGCCACAAACTACATAATATAATTATAATTTTTTATATCAAATATATATAATTATATGTATTTTTATAACTTTTTATATAATTATTATGTTTTTGATTTATTTAGAACTTGGGTTTTGCTTCTTGTGTGTAAAAATTGATTCTCTTAAACTGAAAATTGTGTTTTGCATGATTTAAAGTCTCATTTGAACTGAAAATGGGATTTTGTTTTTAGTTTCTATGATTTAGTGTCTCATTTATGCATGGTTTCATAGACATATATTAGAATGTCATGTTGACTAAGTTGTTAAACAATATTTATATGATAATTTACGCAGAGTTTTGTTCACTCAGTGAACTTGTTAGCTTTTATTACAAGTAGACTTTTAGTTTTTATTTTTGAATTGTATTTGATTAGTATTTTATGATTTTGTTGTGAATTAATACTTTATGTGTTTATTGTGGATTTGTCTATGTGGTTTGAATTATATTGTTGGAAACTTAGAATTGGAAACTTTCATTAAAATTTATTTATCTAAATATTGATGATTGATTTCAATTAAATGTGTAATTTTATGTTATTAATTAATTTGTTTTTGTGTTAGATATTATTACGATTAAATTGAATTATTTATTATTTTTTATATAAGTCAAAATGTTATAATTAATTAATTTATTTTTTATTATTTTAATAGCGCGGTTTGAGGCGGTTTTGGGGAACACGGTGAATGGTTTGTGACAGTTTGGGAGAAAGAGGTGAAAGTTTTAAACAGTTTTGGAACAATTATGGGAATGAAAATTTTCACCATTTTAATTATGAATTTTGAAAAAAATCACCTCAAACCGCCTCATCCCTACTTGGGTCTGGGGTCAAGAAATGACCACTGAAGAGTGTGAAAGAGGAAGCTTACAACTCACCTACCTTATCCTGTGGAACCGCGTTGTTTCACCGGTAAGCTACTCTTCATATGTATTGATATATATATATATATATATATATACACACACACACAGTGTCACACACAAATTTGTAATATCTCTGTATAATGTACAAACACAGAGTTTGCTTGACCAGAATGACTTTTGATTTTATGTTTCAAGTGACGTGTGTCCAGTATTGTTCTTCTAGTACAAGGGTGGAACATTCTTTCATCTTTCGTGACTCTCTAATCTCTATCTACAACTTAATTTACTTGCCTTCACACTCGAAGGCCAAATAGCTTAGTTTGTCCACGTGCCTATCAGCGCGTGATAATTTATATGCATCACTAGATAAGTTCAGTGATGAAAATAAATAAATAAATTTTCACTGAATATTTGCTCAATAGTGAAATAATCCTAACCATATGCTTGTATGCATGGTATAATTTATAATTTCAATTTGCCATATAATACGAATAACTTTTTTTAAGAATTAGGAGATTCAAATTTTATAGGAGAATTTATTCTGATAAAATCTATTGGGACTATTGAGAAAGATCAATTTTACCTGTATCATGTATATATATAAATGATCCTTGAAATTTCAACAAAAAATAATATTTATCAAAGTTTTTCTCCATTGACAAAAAACGCACCCGCTATATTTGTATAGAGCTTCTACTCTCAATTTTTTATTTTTAAAAAATTGAAAACCTTAAATTTTAACTTAGACTTTTGAAAAATTTGAACAATATCACTAAATTACACATTTAATTTTATCCATCTTTGTTTATCAAAACTTTCTTTTTAGTGTTAACTTGTTTACTATCTTTTTTACTAGAAATTAGGATTTAAGGAAAATTTTGAAATAAATATCCATTTTACGCGCCATGGATGCAACTGAACTTGGCACTTCCAACACTAAAAGTAACCCCACAAAAAAATCAGAAAAAGTTCTAGATGTGTCAAACACGTTCGAAGCACTCTCACCGCAAATGACTCATTCTACGTTGCCTCTTTTACGCGGTCCAACTAACATCTTGTACCACAATACAAAGACGGCATATATCTATCTATCTATATATATTCATTTCACTTACTCCACTAAAACCATTTCCATTTTCCATAACAATCACTGTTCCCATTTTCATAGTCCACAAGAAATAGTAAAAGGACATACTGGTCATTTCACTCCCCCACCACATTCCTTATATATATTCACACATACACCACACACAATCTCATAGTCACTAGCCTTTCTTGTACAACACACATAGGGAAAAAAAATCAAAGTGTTCATATAATTTCATAACCATGACAATGAAGAGAAACAGAGAGGATGGAGAGGTTGAGGCAATAGCCATGGCCAACTGCTTGATGCTGCTTTCCCGCGTCGGCGAGAACTCGGGTCGTGTGTTCGAGTGCAAGACATGTAACAGACAATTTTCGTCGTTTCAAGCGTTGGGTGGGCACCGGGCGAGCCACAAGAGACCGAAAATTGTGGCGGGAGAGCTTTTTATGGACCAGTTTCAACTGTCTGGCTCACCCGTGAAACTGAAGACGCATGAGTGCTCCATATGTGGGCTTGAGTTTGCGATTGGGCAGGCTTTAGGTGGTCACATGAGGCGGCACAAAGCTGCAAGTAGTCATTCGTCGAAAGATGCGAGACTGGACGTGAAAAAGGCGAGGAAGAAGATAGTTTTGTCGTTGGATTTGAATTTGACTCCTTATGAAAACCACATGAACTTCAAGTTTGGGAAGATGCTCACTGTTTGACTGAGTTTTGGAAATACCACATCATCTATTTAGAGCTTGTAGGTTTTTTTTTAAATCTCTCTTTGTGTAATTAATGATGAGATACATTAATTGTTTTGATGTATTTATTTAATTATATGAAGAAATATTCTTTTATTTATTGTTTTAATAGATGGATTCATTTGGAGATATAGATATTTAAAAGTGACCGTTATTGTAGGCTAATGATATCACTTTTATTCTTAAACTGTGAGTGTGTGGGAGGTTAGGGGTTCAAGTCTTATGAAACTCATGTGGGTGTGGGTACGTCGGGGTTGAGTATTTACTTACCAAAAAAAAGAAGTTGATTCCACCTGTCGCAACCCAATTTTTTCTTTAGACAAATGGAAGATGAGAGTGAAGAGTGAGAGTAACTGTGAAAGATTGTGACTACGATTGCACACAAAACTGGTGGAACCGAAAAACTGAACGAAATTGTACGAAATCAGTACTTCAGTTGCGGTTATAGAGTGATTCAGATCTAGTTACCGTGCTCAAAATAAAGAAATTGATCATATTGGTTTAGTTCCGGTACTTCACATTGCGGAACTGAATCAATTTTTATATTTTATTTTTAATGAATAATTGTTTATATGCAAGTCAAGTGACTAGTAATTTAAGAATTTGAAATTTTTTAAAGTTAAAGTTTAAATCATAGATTCGTGATAATTGAAATATGTTTTTTTTTATTATTTTAATTTCCAACACCCTTTTTATTTAGTTATTAAATGAAAAAGGTTGAATTTATGCCTTCATGGGATGTAATATTGAAATACTACTACCTCAATTTATTTGGCTATTCAGTTTGAATCCGTTTGATTTGGAGCTTGAAAGAGTCGACTTAATCCATTTGATTCAATTAAGTTCTATAATATCTTTTACTATTTGAAATTTGATACTCCCTCCGTCCCAAATTAAATATCCAGTGTTCATTTTGAAAAATAAAAGCACTTTATTTTATCAATTTACCAATTTAATTTTCAATTATAAAACATATACATTACAAACAATCACATCATTATGGTAGAACCATGGATAAAGTTGAATTCCCCAATAGGTACTTATAAACGAAGGAAGTACTTGATAATTTCATATGTTTTAATTTTTTAATTGTGATAGTAGAAACCGGAACAAAAAATAACAGTTCCTTGCACTAACGATTCTGGTTCCAATTTTTATTTTTAAGGAATCGAAAATAATGGTTGAGTTATGTTCTTGATCGGAACCCAACCGAATGGTGTGCACCACTAATGGTGATTGGTGACATTTTGTAGAACACATAGCTATATGTCGCCAAGCATTAGATTCAGAAGTATAGTCAATTAATATTATTTTTTTTGGTGTTTGTAACTAGGGCTATAAACGAACCTAGCAAGCCGAGCCGAGCTTTGGAATGTTCAAGTTCGGTTCATTTACTAAACGAGTCTAGAAAATGTGTTCAAGTTCGGCTCATTTGCTTAACGAATGAACCCGAGTCAAACACCAGATTTAACGAGTCGAACCCGAGCTTACTCATGAATGACTCATTTCAGTTGCAACGTATATTACTCTTGCCAATAGCTGCCTGAATTCAGTTGTTTCATGTCTGTTTTTAACATATTTTCACTAGTATAATTTTTTATGAATGACTTTTATTTTATGACCGCATAATTTTTATAATATTTTCATAACAATCTTCATAATTTGTTCAATTTGAATACTTTCTTTTGTCAAATATGAGATAATTTTACTATTTAACATAGACGAGCCTGTTCATGAGCTTAGCGAGCCGAGCTTAGTGATGTTCAAGCTCGGCTCGTTTATTAAACGAACCTAAAAATTGTGCCCAGACTCGGTTTGTTTACTAAACGAACGAGCACAATCCGAACTCTTAACGAGCCAAGTCTGAGCCTACTCACAAATGGCTCGGTTCATTTGCAACTCTATTTGTAACCAACAGTGTTTCAAAAGAGCAATTGAAAAAATTACTAATCAAATTTCAAATACTATATATATCAGATTTTTTTTAAATAAATATATATATATATATATCATAAATTGTAATATGAGCTCTTCAATAATATAAAGAGAGAATATAAGAAACAAGAGGCAACAGAGAATAAGAACATAAAGAAAATGTTATTCCACATGGATCGTGTAAGAACATTTGTTTATGTAATGACTTGATTCTGATAAAAAAAACCATGTTAAGAGTTGTGTGTTTTAGATTGAGTTGTTAAGTGTTAAATGTGTGTATAAAGTGGTAAAGATACAAAGGATATCGAGTGGAATAACGGCTGGAAGCGGCAATGCAAAGAAACAAAGATTTCAAAGAAATATTATTTTTGTTCCACCGAGTACTCGGTAAGTTGCGCCTTGACGCAAAAGTGGCGTGGATTCCAGAGAATTGTGCACCTTAGTGCACGTTGGCGCGCGTATGACGTGTTCACCGAGTACTTGGTAAGTGACGAATTGTAAAAATTTTGGAAGGTTTGTCTTGCTATATAATTAACTCCTAATCACTTTGGGACATGATTAGAAGCTATTATTGGTATATTAGACTATCATTGGTATATTAGTCTATATTTGGAAGACTTAATGATGGAAATACGAATCTCAAAAGAAAAATGATTCTTACCATTAATTGAAAAAATTTCTCTATTTATATGAGTAAAACCTAAGAGAAGTGGTGACTTTTGTGAGATCTCTGCAATTATTCTACAGTTCATATACTTTTACAGATAGATATGGAAAGAAAAAATTATTGAGTGATCATATATCTTTTAGTTCTCTCTTGTTTTGGATCTCTCGAATTATGTTTCAACAAGTGAGATCTTTTTATACACAATTGGGTGATTTAGTTGTTAAAAAATCATAACACTACCTTGATCAAAACAGGAGGCTTCGTGGTTATTTGATCCATTGAGAAGTGGAGCCGTTAAAGTACGGAGATCGGAGCGAGAGCTTCATGGTAGCGCGAGTGATTCAAGACTTTCAGACGTCGAGTGATACGGCAAGTTAGAGTGATTTTGTAAGTCCTAACTTCATAGAGTTTGTGTACTTCTTGATTCATAGTGTATCAATACCTGAGCATATCCTTGGTTTTTTACTTGGAGTCTTTCTAAGGTTTTTCCACGTAAAAAAATTAGTATCGTCTCTGATTTATTTTCTGCACTCATATTTATTATTGCGTGGTTTATCTTATGATAGAATTAAATTAAAATTGACTATTCCGCAATTAAAATTTTAATTTGTCAATTGATTCATAAAAAGTCTATTCACCCTCCCCCCCCCCTCTCCCTATAGGCTTAGATCACCATCTTCTAGGTGATTTTAGATCGCATATGGACGCACAAGAAAGAGAGGAAAAAAAACAACGAAGGAAAAAAAAAGGTAATTTGCAATAACATACCCTGAGGTTTAGGTCAATTGCAGGTAGTGGTCAGTCAACTCTTTTTTGAACACTCACACTCCCTCTCTAATGAAATGTCAAAATTGCCCCTCATTCTTTTCTTTAATAATATTTACAAGATGAAAAAATATAAATGACAAAAATAACCTCATCACTAATCCCAATTCTAAGCTCAACCACCTATGTATTTTTTTAAGCTCTTCCCAATTTCATGTTAGAGAAAGTAAAACATTAGCATGCCATTTCTATCAAACCCAATCAACCAATTCAATACTACCATACTCCGAATATCCTATTTATGTCTACATATTTACGACTATACATATATATACACATATCACAAGGGAGATGTAATGTCAAGAAACCATAACCTCTCTCAAGAATCATTTGATTTACCTTTTCAAAACAATTTGAATAAAACCTCGGCTCCAGCGATGCCACAACAACAACTACAGGCTCTAGCAGTGGCGACTAGCAAAGAAGGACGCTCTCAAGCTCTGTTGGTAGATCTGTTAGTTTTTTTTTTGTATCTTCATTACCCTTATATATATATTATACACACACACATATATATATATATATATATATATATATATATATATAAAAGGGAGGCTTCTGCTCCAATCTCTTTCCATTATCTTCACAACTCTTAATGAATATATAGATGTATGTACGTGTTAGTAAATGTGTTACTGTGTATATATTTTATTCACACAAATAGGTATACAAAAGTGGTGATATATATTCGAGTATTGATCTTGTGTGTATAAGGAAGTTGTTTTTTGAAAATATTTCTAAGACTGAACTTGGATATGGGGTGAGATTGACGAGGGTAATTTGGACAATTAACATCCCCTACAAAGAGCATTGAGGTTATTCTATAATTAGTTGGTGATTGTTGAGGGTACTCCAGACTTTCCACACCATATAAGGGGTGTGAGTGCAAACTTTTTCAAAGTTCAGGGGGTGTGAGTGTTCAAAACAACATTGACCGACTGCTACCTGCAACTGACCTAAACCTCAGGGGTGTCATTGCAAATTACCCAAGAAACTAAAACAAAAGACAATTTAAAGAACTTTGAAAATGAAAATGAAAATGAGTGATTTTTATTGAGCAAAGTGAATGCAATTACTTTGAAGAGAGAAGAAAGGTTTAAGGTACCATGATAAAGATCCGTAAACACAAAATTTTACTATGACACTTGGAGACCTGCATGGTTTGTATTTTTAAAAATATTTTTTTTATATTTTGAAAATTAAAAATAAAAAAATTGTACCAAAAATTTGTTTGATTAAATTTTTAGAAAATTGTTTTTTGAAAATTCATTTATAAAAATTTTTATTTTCAGAGAACTCATTTTTATTGTACTTAAAAAATTATTTTTCAGTTTTTAGAACTTTTCGAAAATAATTTTCAGAGACATAAATCATGCTATATTTTTTTAAGAATTTCAAAATTACATATAAATAGGTGTATTGGGCTGAAAATTTATGCTAGCACCCGTGTTCTTGTGGCAGCAAGAAACCAATATCATATTAGATGAGTCAATATCAACATATATGACCAATGAAAATTGTTGAAAGAAAAAAATGGCATGAATGCGAGATGGTTATAGATAAATCATACAACATGATACATTTAGTTAAACGCAATGTGAATGAAAAAATTAAGGTGAATTTGCCAATTACGCAAATAGGTACTACTAATTCATGACAAGTGTGTTTTTTTTTTTGGGTAAATAAATGAATTTATAACCAAGAGGAAAAATAATTTATACCTAATTCATGACAAGTGTTGTCACGGTAAGTTCAAACAAGTTATTTTTTATTCAGTTGTAGTCCATACAATGCAGGTAAGGATCGTCTTTCCATTGAGATTAACAATAACGGTAACGATAATGATAATGAGATGAATGACTCAAACAATATCGATTTAAAATATGTATATTATCATGTATAGACTTTATTGAAAGCATTACAAATAGAGTGATAAGTAATCAATCGGACAATACATAGAATCTTGTTGCATGCATTGTAGATCTGCACTATTTATGATTTTTTTTTTTCAATTAGAGCAATAATTAAATTGTTAAAATGCTTGACTCTTCTTATTTCAGGAGTTTGACGAACATATATATATTTTAAAACACAAGTACAGTGGAAAAGTTCAGTAAACACGTGATCATATTAGATATTGGAAACGTTTTTCAGACTAGTTCTTTAATTTATGCATTCACATTTGTCTCCACAAGATAATCTAGAAGTTAATTTTCACTTCAAAGACACTTACCCACCTCATTACGTAGTTAAGAACCAACTCTCCAACTAAATTAATATTGAGCTAATATTGTGTTATCGATAATTTTGAGGACAGAAAATAGATTTTTGAAAATAATAAAAATAAGTTATCTTAAAAAAAAATAAATTATAATTGAATTTTTTGAAAATTGAATCAAACAGATTTTTTTATAATTTTCTAATATTCAATTTTTAAAAAACAGAAAATTATTTTTCAGAAATGCAAACCAAACAGAGGTGTGGGTTACTTCAGACTTATTGCCCAACTTGTATAAATTAATACTATCAAGAGCACTCTCACTAGACTTAAATTCTTTATGTTTATTTTTTGGAACAAGTACATGTATTAAACAATATTTTTAAAATAAATTCGCTCTCCATCTAATAATAATACATAGAGATTATTAATGCGTGTGTGTATTGCGTTGTGTTTTTTGCGTCTGACTTTTTATTAAAATAAAAATAATGCTTTTGTTGTAAAGTGTTGTGAATAAAAAACGGGGACATAATTGAGATTGTAAATCTGTTGTACAAATTAAAATTGTACATTAAATATTATACTCTTTTCTTTTTCTTTTTTTACTTTGCTATAGTTGTAAAATATTTTTTAAAAAAATACTAATTTGGTGTTACTGAAATTTGCTTCATAATTTGTTTTTTAAGCAAAACTATCATTACCATGCAAAACAAAACATGGACACCAAACATACTTATTGTTGTCAAATAGTGATTGTGTGGCACTTGAAAACAGAAGTATTAGAAGAAAGGGTTAACTTCATTTACACTCCATGAGGTTTGTTCTATCATTATTTTGATCTCTTGAGATTTGCATATCTTCATTTACACTCTCTCATAGTGTAAAATGTCTAAAATACCCTTATACCAAATACCCTTTAAATTAATTTAAACCCTAAACCAAACACCCCCTTAGAATCAATCTAACCCTCGAACCAAACACCCCAACATTTATTCAATATTTATTCTCTCTCTCAGACACACACACACACACACACACATATATATATATACACACAAATATATATATAGATCTATACACACACACACATATATATATATAGACCCATTGGTCGAAAATAGGGGGAGGTGGTGGTGGGAGGGGGGCGGCGCCGACGGGGAGGCGGTGGTGGGAGGGGTTGGTGCCGACGGGGAGGAGGTGGGAGGGGGTCGGCGCCGACGAGGACTTCTATATATATATGTGTGTGTGTGGAGAGAGAGAGAGAGAGAGAGAGAGCGAGAGAGAGAGAGAGAGAGAGAGAGAGAGATTGTTTTTTTTTAATTTTATATTTATTTTTGAATTTAGTTTTTTTTTTTTTAAATTTAATATATATATTTGAATTTTATATTTATTTTCAAATTTTATAATTTTTTATATATTTTTTTGAAATTTATAATTATTTTCGAAATTTAATATATATTATTAGAATTTTATATGTTTTTTTTTTAATTTTATATATTTATCTTGAATTTAATATGTTTTTTTAAAAAAATTCAAAAAATATATATATTTTTTATTTTTTATTTATTTTCGATTTTATAATTTGTTTTGAAATTTAATATATGTTTTTGAATTTTATATGTTTTTTTTTAAATTTTATATATTTGTTTCAAAATGTTTATGTTTTTTGTGATTTTTATATTTATTTTTCGAATTTTAATATGTTTTTTTGAAAAAAAAATAATTTCAAAATTTATATATATTTTTTAATTTTATATTTATTTTCGAATTTATAATATTTTTCAAATTTTAATATATATATTTTGAAATTTTATATATATTTTGAAATTTTAATACAAATTAAATTATTAAATGATGGGAGGGGGTCTAATTGATAAAAGTATTATCCTTGTTTCCAAACAGAATAAGGATAAGACATTGAGGGTAGTTTAGGGATTTTAAAAAAAAATCAGGCTGATGTCATCATTCAGGGAGTTTAAGTGATGAGAATATTGAAAAGTAGGGAATGTAAATGAAGATATACAAATCTAAAAAAATCCAAATAAAAATAAGAAAAACCTCATATGTGTAAATGAAGTTAACTAGAAGAAAACACCAACCAAACACACTCTATGAGAGAGTCCTCTTAATATATATCATTATTTTATCTTATAAAATTTTCATCTATTAAACGGCATGGTACTTGACGACTTTACATTTGGTCTAACGGGTGACAGTTGCACTTGCGTATAAATGCGACATTTGAGAATTGAGAAGAAGAAAAGGCTTCGACACTAGTTAATTAATCAAAATTGACTTACAATTCTGATGAATTCAAAAAACGAAATATACAATAATATCTCAACGGTATTGTTCGATTCAAACTTCACAGGATTGTTATATATGTCTGAAAATGACAACTAGACCTAACCAAATTTGTGGTTGCATGCCGGCCAGTACCACATACAATATTAACAAGTATGAACTTTTTATTTATGAATATGTGCAAGTATTATTTTAAAGTTGGATCATGATTTGTGGTCGCGGTATGAGTTTTGATCATTGTTCGGATAACTTATGGTATAACGGCTGAATACTAAAAATATCAATTTTAAAAGTGAGTATAAAAAAAGTACCCATGTTTTATAGCATTTTTTAAAAAAATTATAAATGTAAGAACATTTATTTGTAATAACATATTCTCATAAAAAATTATGTTGAATATTATAAGCTTCAGTTGGGTTAATCAAGTCGACAGATTAAACGAAGATCATCAACATGATAAATCAAGTATGAAGTGGTTAAGAATACAAGAGAAGTGAAGTGGAGTTGTATGGAAGCGGCGATGCGAAAAAATAACAAAGATTACATTTTCTGAAGTTTCTTGAGAACTCGGCAAAGTACCAAGAACTCGATAATACCAAGAACTCGACCTGCACTGCCATGGTGGAGGCCATAGCGGAGCATGCCAGTAAATTTTCGACCACTCAGCGTCATCCCCCACTATTCACCGATAACTCGACAAAAACAATTCCCGGATGGCCAACTTCAGTTTTTAAAGTTGAGTTATTATGATGCAATAAAGACTTTTATCCATCTTAGGACGTGCCTAATATTGGTATATTGATCTATATTTGGAGACTTAATAGTCAAAATAAAAATCCTTGAAAGAAAATGATTCTAAATCCTAATTGAAGACTTTCTCTATCTATACGGATTAAACTCAAGAGAAGATGTGTGGCTTTTGGTAAGAGCTCTACAATTCCAATACATATCAAATTCGTTTGCAGAGAGAGATAGAGAGATTGCTTGATGATCATATATCAAGGTTCTTTATAGTTTTTGAAGGATATTCAATTGTGATTCAACATAAGAGATCTTTATGCATAATTGAATGATCTGGGTGCTGAAAAATCATCACACCATCTGGTGCAATGCAGTTGCATCGATCTGTTAAAAAACGGAGCTGTTAGAGTACGGAAATCGGAGCAAGAGCTTCATGGCGCGGGTGATTCAAGACTTTCAGATGTCGAGTGAAAAGTGATAAATCAAAGTTTGTAAGTCCTAACTTCATAGAGTGTAAACTTATTTGATTCATAGTGAATCGATATCTCAGTGTATCCGTGGGTTTTAATTGGAGTTTTTTCACATAAAAATATTAGTGTCATCTCTACTTTATTTTCTGCACTTATTTTTTTATTGCCTGAATTATCTTACTAAAGAATTTGATTAAGATTAACTATTCTGCATTTAAATTTTTAATATCATTAAATTCATAAAAAACATATTCACTCCCTCTAAGCTTAATTTACTCTCATAGGTAATTTCAATAAATCAATTACAAATTAGACAATCGTTAGTGTCGGATAATACAGTTTTGGATATTTTAATTTTTATCAAATTGAAGAACTGTTTTTGTTTTGCAACTCAAGAAAATGACCGCTCCTTAATTATTTTTGGTTTCAAATGTATGTATGGTATTTATTGTTGACCGATAATTTTAGATCAAATATCATGAGGTATCACTATCCAAAATGGACAGAAACTCATAAAAGTGCAATAAACCACTGAACTATACTCTTTCTTCCAAAAAACTCCCCTAAATTTTAAAAATGGCAAAAAACTCCTTACCTATGACATAAAGTTGCAAGTTGCCCAAATTATTTCATAAATGACCATAATGTCCTTCTTATTGAATTATATTTATGCATTTTTCTTACTAACATACATTATGGAATAATTTATACAAATTTGATAATATATCCTCCATGAAAAAATTTAAATTTAGGGTGAGAAGTTTATACATTAAATCAAACAAAATTTTAAAAATTAATAATTACAACTTATACATTTTTTATTATTTTTTTTGAGAATATATTTAATGCGAATACAATTAAAGTGAATGGTATAATTTAAGGGTGTTCAAGAACCAAACCGGAATCGAACTGAACTGAACCGGAACCAGGGTGTTTGGTTCCGGTTCCGGTTCCAAAAATCAAAGAACCGATATATTATGTTCAGTTCCGGTTCTTACCCCTTTGGAACCGAACATGGTTTTTTATATATACTTTTTTTTATTAGTATTATATTCTTACCTTTATATATATATTTATAGAGTTAATTTCAGTAAACCCCCCTATGGTTTCAAAAAAGATCATTTTGCCACCCTCCTATACAGAAACCCCCCCTATGGTTACCAAAATGTATCAACTTGTCCCCCTCCTGACGCCGAACAGAATAGAGATTATTCTGCAGGCTAGTGCAATAGGTAATTTGCAAGGAAAAGAACAGGAGAATTCGACCCAAAATTTCAAAGAACACTCTGAAATTCAATAAAATTGTTTATAATCAAGAATGACCAAAAAATAACCCACAAGCCGGGTTAAAATAGCTGAAAATCGACCCCTAATGGGATTTTTGCCAAAAATAGCAAAACCCTAAAATTCTTACCAAAACGAAATACGGAAAGAAATCAAAAGATTACCAAAAATCTGGCCCAAATCGGGTTCAGAATCAATTCCTAATTGACAAATAAAAGATTACCATAAATAACAAAAATTAACTAAAAATAAAGATTTGAAAAGGAAAACAACGGATTTAGGGCTCGAAACGATGTGCACCGAGCGTGCACGGTTATGGCCAAAAAACCGACACGTACACGGAAACCGCCCCAATTAGGCTACATCACGATTTCTTGCCATCTTTGCGTTGATCCCCCATCTCCAGGTAATCCAGCGTCATTAATGAGCGATCTGACAGTTCGACATCGTCTGACTCGGATCCCCCTGCATCACCTCTCTATAATTTTGGACCAAAATACCCTTGAAATTTAATTAAATTAAAAAAAACCATATAAAATTCAAAAAATATATATACATAATTCGTAAAAAATATATATAAAATTCAAAAAAATATATTAAATTCATAAAAAAACATATAAAATTCCAAATATATATATATTTTTTTAAATATATAAAATTCGTAATAAATATATAAAACTTGAAAATATATATATAATTAAAAAACATATAAAATTCAAAAAAATATATATATAATTCGAAAGAAAACATATAAAATTTGTAAAAAATATATAAAATTTAAAAAACTTATAAAATTTGAAAAAACCATATTACCAATCAAATAAAATATCTCGAAAACATAAATATCATTTTAATTTTATTTAAAAATAAAATCATATAACTTTATTATTAAATCACATGAATGGATAGATTATGTTGGACCCTCCATGTTAAAAAATGGTTAGTTTAATCCGCACTTTGTTTATTGCATGGAAATGGAAAAAAGCAATTGACTTCTAAAAAAACACTTTTAACACCACAAATTATTTTAAAATTATGACTATACTCTATTATGACACCTAAATGTTTTTGAAAAAAAAAAATCAAATATAGTGGAAGAGCACTTTCTTGGATTGTATCATAATTTTCCCAAAAATCAAATATTATGATTTTCCTACCCTTTTTTTTTTTGGATAATCTTGTTTGAATATACTATTGTAGTGTGCCAAATGATTATATTTATATATATATATTGAATTTTATATATTTTTTACAAATTTTATTTGTTTTTTTCGAATTTTATTTGTTTTTTTTCAAATTTTATATGATTTTTATTTTATATATTTTTTACGAATTATATATATTTATATCAAATTTTATATGTTTGTTTACAAATTATATATATATTATGATGTTTATGAATTTTATATGTTTTTATTTTAGTTTATATATATTTTTACGAATTTTATATATATATTTTAATTTTTATATATTTTTTTACGAATTATGTATATATATTTTTTGAATTTTATATGTTTTAATTTTATTTTATATATTTTTTACGAATTTAGAATGTCTTTTACAAGAGAATGGGGCTTATTGTATCAAATTGATACTTTAGGGGATTATTGTTTTGGGGGGGGGGGGGGGGGGGGGGGGGGGGGGGGGGTGGTTAGCAAATGTTAAACCTTTCTACGAGGAAGATTCTAACGACCAAGAGTATTGACCACTGATTATATAACTTACATCACGATTCTTCCACGATGACCAACTTAGGTACTTCCTAGATATACCATACCAACATGCATATATGCTTACCTACAATCCTTAGATACATACACACATATATATATTATATATATGTATATATAGAACAATTACTTGGTATATAATATCTACTAGACTACGGTGTAGTTATCGGCCAAAGTCATGAAAATTGGTTTATATCTTTCGCAATCAAGTACCAAGTTCCTTATGAAACTACGGCACTGTTTGGTAAGTGGTTGGGTTTATATCTGGTCTAGTCTGGTCTGGTTTGATCTTATTAATAAATAATTAAAATTTAATAATAATAATAAATTAAATAAAACATATTTTAAAAATAAACTATAAATAATAAATAATAAACAAAATAAAATAAATAATACATAATAATAAAAAATGAATATAATAACAAATAAATATAATAATAAATAAATGAATAAATAATAAAATATATTTATAAATAATTAAAAATTAAAAATTAATAATATAAATAATAAATTAAATAAAACATAATAATAATAAAAAATGAATACAATAATAATAAATAAATATAATAATAAAAAATGGATTAAATAATAAATAATAATAATAAAATAATAAAATAAATAATAAATTACATAAAACATATTTAAAAAAATAATAAATAATAAATAATAAACAAAATGAAATAAATAATAATAAAAATAAAAAATAGATATAATAATAAATAATAAGTAAATATAATAATGAATAAATACTTCATAATAATAATAAAAAATGAGTATAATAATATTAAATTAATAAAATATATTTTTAAATAATTAAAAATGAATAAATAATTTATAAATAAAATGAATTAAATAATAAAATAATAATAATAATAAAAAGAATATATTTATAAATTAATATATAAATTAATAAATAATAATTTAATAATATAAATAATAAAATATATTATAAAGTGAAGAAATAATAAATAAAGAAAGAAATAATACATAAATAATAAATAAATAATAAGATCAGACCGCTTACCAAACATACTTTTTCAGATTAAATTAGACCAGATCAGATCAGACCAGATCGGATCGAACCAGACCAGACCGGACCAAAAAGACTGCCTACCAAACATAAGAATATAAAACAAATCAGCAGAACATGCTTAATAAATGGCAAACATGTTCTTGCACTCCATCAAATTCCAAACAACGGTCCAATATGGTTTCTAATTAATAATATCAGTAATTGTTACATGATCACTTTTAAATTGGCGCATAAAAATAGCGTAGAAACTAAAAATTCTCATGTTATAGCCTCACACTAAAAAAATCTTAAATAAAACTCTACAGACCAATGATTAATTTCACATAGTAAATCTTAAATATAAAATTTAGATTGATTGATATTTGATAACGTTTACTCCCTCCGTCCAATTTAAATATCCATCCTTTTTTCTTTTATTCGTCTTAAAATTAGAGTTCGTTTTAAAAAATTAAAGTATTTTATTTGATTACTTTATCAATTTACCCATCATACATTGAAATAATACAAAGTCTAAAATTCAAATCATCACATTATCTTGGATCCAATTAGAGTAAAGTTGACAATTCACCTCACTACCACTACAATCTAAAATACCAAAGTTTATTCTTTTAAGGGTCGTGAACGTTTAATCCCTTGGAATATGCATATAGTGCGTATAACACCCATGTGGTTCTTTGAGACCATATTATTCGAAAATATGTTCGTTTTGCCCCTATTGTTACATGAATTGTCTGAAATACGTACCCTTAGAATAACTATTAATAAAAAAAAAAAATTAAAATAATTACAAAAACAAAAACAAAACACATAAAATATATATTTAAGAAAATCATCAACAAAACAATTACATTTGTTTTTAAAAATATTAATCCAGTTTAATTTGTTTTGAAAAAATAAAATAAAATTACAAAAACAAAACAAAAAATTGAAAATATGTTTATAAAAAATGTATTTAATAAAATCATCAACAAAGGAATTAAAATTTTATTTTCAAAAATATTTAAATTTTTTTTTAAAAAAGCATATTTTTAACCACTTTTTATTTTTATTTATTTATGATTAAAAAATTAAGTCAGTTTCTTTCAATTTTTTATTTTTATTTTCTCATTTTATTATACATTATTTATTATTAATTCAATATTTATTATTTTTATTAAGTTAGATGAGGTATTTTTGGGATTTCATATTATTTTAAAGCAGAATGGGTTAACTTGCAATATTTTGAAAACATAATGAAATTATACATATATTTTGTAACAAATAGAGGTTTTACACACCTAGTATGAAATTACAGGTAATTTTTCTGGAAATAACCCTTCTTTTAAAAAGTTTAATTAAAAAAAATATACTTAAATTGAGATGAAAGAAGTATTTAATAAGTATCCGACACATTTTTAGCTTATACAATTTACAAGTGAGAAAGTGGGACCTAAGTTAAAAGCTATGTAGCACGAATACGGACACGAGGTGCAGATACGATACGGGGATATGACAAATCTAAAAAAAACATGACAGGTACGGCGGGATACGACAAAAATTAAATAATAAATAAAAAATTTATATAAAAAATACAAATAATTTTATCATTTTTTTTACAATATGAGAAATCTCAATGTATTATATATAATGTTAATAAACTAAGAAAAATTAAACACAAGATATGACATCATCACACATTAAATATCAAATTTCACCACTGAATCATTAATTAATTCAGATGTATAAATCATATGTTCATAGCTTACTTTATAAAAAATGGTTAAAGGACAGTATTTCATCACAAAAATATTCGCTATATATTTGAAAAACAAATGACATTATAATCGCTAGTTTTGCAATATAAAAGTCATGTTTCATTACAAAAAAAGAAGGTAGAAATTTAGCAAATCATTTATTAATTATTTATTTTATTTTTTAAAAATATAAATTTTGTCGTGTCCTGGCTATATCCTAGGTGTGTCATGCCGTATCCTAGCCGTGTTCAAAAATAAAAAAAAATTGGATACTTCTATAAAATATCGGACAAGTATCCGACACCGCCACGACACCTTCATATAAGTATCCATGCTTGATAGGTTAAAAGGCTTACTTTGGGGTCAAGAAATGCCACTCAAGAGAGTGTGAAAGAGGAAGCTTACAACTCACCTACCTTATCATGCGGAACCGCGTTGTTTCACCGGTAAGATACTCTTCATTTTATAAATATATATATATATATATATATGCAATATATCTCTGTATATAATAATTGTACACAAACATGCAGTGCACAGGTTTCCTTAAACAAGATGGCTTTTGATTTAAGTTTCTCATGAGACGTGTTTTCAGTCTTCTTTCTAGTACAAGGGTGGAACATTCTTTCATCTTTCGTGAGTCTCCAATCTCTATCCACAACTTAATTTACTTGTCTTCACACAAACACCAATTAACTTATTTCTCCATGTGCCTCAACAGCGCGACTATAAGTTCGAGTGAGGAAAATGAAAAAAAAAAAAAAAAAAAAAAAATCAATGAGCAAGCCGAAATATTACTAATAAATTAATAATATCACCGACTCTACACTTGCAGAAACTTGTAGAGCTTCGAATTTTATCCTTTGCATAACTGGAGTTGCAAAATGATGAGATAGATATATATTACAAAAATTATTATTGTAAGAATTGGGATATCCAATTTGCATAGGATAAATTACTTTGATAAAATAGACTCGAACTATTGAGAAAGTTTGATTTTACCTGTATCATGTATGTATATGATTTTTGAAATTTCAATAAAGGACAACTTTTATAAATGAATAAATTCAATTGACAGAGAACGCACCCACTATGTTCGTATAGGGCTTCACTTCCAATTTTTTATTTCTAGAAAGATGGAATACCTTCAACTTTTTACTTTTAAAAAACTAAAAAATACCACTAAATTACACGTTTTATTTTATGTACCTTTGTTTATCTAAACTTTCTTTGAGTGATAACTTCGTGTGCAGGACTGATGTTCTAATAATGTTTTACTAGAAATTAGGGTTTGATTGAAAATGTGAGAAATAAATTTTCATTGCCAGTGTTTATCGCTTCTGTTAGTAAATTTTCATGCAAGTGAACTTGGCACTTCAAATACTCTTTCTGTCTTACGTTAGTTGTTCAATTTTTTAATTTAATTGTCCCAAAATATTTGTTCCGTTAACAATTCCATATAATTTTATATTTTCTCAAATAATTCCTCCTCAGTAATTTTAAAAAATAATGGATTCACTAAAATAAAATAAAAAATAAAAAATAAAAAATATATATTAAAAAGTGAGACTTGACAACTAATTTATGATACCCCACGAAAAATCAAAAAAGTTCTAGATGTGTCAAACACGTTCAAAGCACTCTCACCGCAAACGACTCCTTCTACGTTGCCTCTTTTGCGCGGTCCAACTTACATCATCTTGTACCACAATACAAAGACGGCATATATATATATATATATATATATGTATGTATACATTCATTTCACTTACTCCACTAAAACAATTTCCATAACAATCACTATTCCCATTTTCTTAGTCCACAAGAAATAGTGAAAGGACATATCCGTCATTTCACTCCACCACCACCCTCTCTCTATATATTCGCACATACACCAACACAATCTCATACTACTCTTTTCTTGTACAACACATAAAAAAACCAAGTGTTCATATATTTTCATAACCATGACAATGAAGAGGAGCAGAGAGGATAAGGTGGTTGAAGCACTAGCCATGGCTAACTGCTTGATGCTACTTTCCCGCGTCGGCGAGACATCGGGTCGTGTTTTCGAGTGCAAGACATGTAACAGACAATTTTCGTCGTTCCAAGCGTTGGGTGGGCACCGGGCTAGCCACAAGAGACCGAAAATGGTGGCGGGAGAGCTTGTTATGGATCAGTTTCAGTTGTCTGGCTCGCCCGTCAAGCCAAAGATGCACGAGTGCTCCATATGTGGGCTCGAGTTTGCGATTGGGCAAGCGTTGGGCGGGCACATGAGGCGGCACAGAGCTGCAAGTACTAATAGTCATTCGTCCGATGACGTGGGTCTGGTTATGAAGAAGGCGAGTAAGAAGGTAGTTTTGTCTTTGGATTTGAATTTGACTCCTTATGAGAACCATTTGAAGTTCAAGTTTGGGAAGATGCTCGCTGTTTGAACCTTTTAGAGCTTGTAGTTTTTTTTATTTTATGTAATTAATGATGAGATACACTCATTGTTTTGATGTATTTACTTTAGTTATATGCAGATGTATTCTTTTCTTTCTTTCTTGTTTTAATAGATGGATTCGTTTGTAGATATAGAGATACATATCCCATTTTCGTAATTCATGTATATATTACATTAATTTCACGTATATTATTTCATTAAATTACTGAATACATGAGAAATAGAGATAATTATTTTTCAAAATTAAACTGATTTCATTTATTATTTAACTATGGGATATAATAATTGGATAAACTTGTCCGACTTTTTAGATTAAGCTGCGTAGCCATGTAGCCACCTCAATTAATGTTTCTCTTCAATTACCCTCAAAAATGGTTTATCCCTAAGACTTCTATAAAAAAAAAATCATAAAATAATACTTGGGTCCTACCGGGGAGGAAGAAGTTGTTCCTCCCCTTTGATATGATCGATTAGTATTTGGACACAATGGCTAAAAACTTTTAAATAAAAAAGTTGCACATAAAATATATGAAAAAAATAATTTAGCCTTAATTATTTTTTAAAAATATTTTAGCCATGTGTCCAAATACCATTGGACGAAATCAAATGAGATGATCAATTTTATCCTTCCGACCCAAGCATTGTCCTAAAGAGATTATGCTATACTTGCAAAACTCAAACTTTGGCGTCGGTGGCTTGGATGATTTGGTAATCTTACGGGGGAGAGAGCTACACACTTAGAGTTTATGCTATACTTGCAAAACTCAAACTCTAACTAATGGTGGATCCAAAGGATCCTACCTGATAGAGTTTTGAGTAAAAAAAATAAAAATAATAAAACAACTTCTTTGGATCTTTGGTACCTAACCTATTGTCATGTATTTTATCCTAATAAATTTATCTTTTTCATAATATATATTTTCTCTAACTTAATTAAATAGGCTATGTTTGGTGTAACATGAAACATTTTGTGTGGGTGTGTTTATACGACTAAGGGTCTTGGTTGGTTACAACGGAAAAAACTCATGCTCCGAAAAGTGATGACACAAGGAGTCACTTTAGTGTTAAGCCCAGGGACGGATCCACCTAAAGCCCCACTGAAAAAAAAAATTATATATTTTTTATCCGAATATTTAGTATTTAACTTTCATTGGAAGTTTTTTTTACCTTAGATACCATAGAATTTAGATTTCTTTACAACTAATCCCCCACTAAAAATTTGTTTTAAGCTCCACTGAAATAAATATATGTCATTTATATATCAAAAATCTAATATAATTTTTTTTAGCCCCCACTGAGTTGAATCTCTAGATTCGTCACTGATTGAACCTATATATTAATCAATCACAAATAATAAAAACAGTAAAAATCAAGAACACACGGGATCTTGTACGTGGTTCGGTTAATGTGACTTATGTTCACGAGAGCAGTATTTGTATTTCGCTATATAACCGGATTAGAGTTACAATGATGTATATAAACACCTAACTCATAGTACAGGTATAACACCAAAATTATCATTTACCGTATACTAATGACTAGACGCGTGAATGGGCCAAATTCAATCCAAATCAAGCTTTATTAGAAGAAAATAAGGTATTAAATTATTGGATCTGATATTCTGATTTGATAATCCAAAAAATTATTTGTAGGAAAATTCAAATCCAATTTGCAGTTTATTAAATTCCAATCGAACAACAAAATCTTTTTTGAAAATAAAAATAAAATAAATTAGATAATAAAAAAATGGAACAACAAATTACTGAGAGTTTAGCCGGTTTATTGCAAATTTGAATATATAATATAGAAAGGGGAAAGAATGATGACACAAAGATAAATGAAAATCTTATGTTAATGGAAAACAATTGTAACACAAATAAGAAAATTCACGAAATAAAAATAAAATCTAATATAAGTGAGATTTAAAAGTGGTATATGAATAACATTTTAAAACCAGAAATAAAAGTCTAATAATAGTTACTCTTACCTATGTGTTCTTGAGATTACGGAAATCAAAATTGAATAACCAAATTGCATAACGGACTTCTTGAGATTACGCAAATTATATCTATAAATCATAAAATATTTATTAATTTAACTTTCCATTAGCTAGATTTAAAATCTTATTTAAACAAACTTCTTTAAAACACGTGTACTAATGTGGCCCTATATTGTATCACCTATATACAGACAATATACATAACACACGTTGTGTTGAGTTATGATTTTGGGAAGTTATATTTTGTGACATGGGAAGTTACAACAGTTTCATTTACTAACTTTCCTATCTCAATAAAAGGTCTTTACCTTGATGGAAACAAGATATACATAAACTAATATATTTTATCTGTACAGGTCACAAGCTCTAACAAGTAAACCTTTGCGTATATATTGTCTCCATCGCATGCATATACAGACTTGTTTATTTGTTTCTTATTTAGATGTTTCAAACTTTTTTTGGTCACATCGCTATTATTTTTCTAACATTTGGTATCAGAGCAAACCTATTGGCTATGTTATCGATTTTCATTGAGATAAAAAATATATATATTATTATTTGGTCTCCTAACCATACTTGAAATGTAATTCTAAATAGAAAAGAACTACATAAAATGAAGATTTTCATGTGGAATGTGTTACACATGTTTTTATTGCTTGGAAAGATCACATGATATTGATGTGAATGAAACAAATAATCTACGGCATGTTTTTATGCATTGTAAAAATCACATGATGTTGATGTTGAAGTATAACTACTCTTTACAATGGTATACGTAAGTGATTTTTTTCTTTGGAAGCAAGTTATACTTCAATTTAAAATCTATTACTGAAGTAATTGGGATATTGGAAAAAATTAATTGGAGATATTAAATAGAATGATATCTAATATTTGTGTCAGTATAATTTTTGGCACACTGACACTATATGGTTTGTACTAATTGCTAACATATTTTGATGTGATTATAGTGTTGAGATATAGTTTTTTCATACACCAATTAATTTTTATTTTGGCTGTAATCTAAATTTGTTTTGAGTTATTCTGTTGTAATTTTTGCTTACTTTTCGTTGTATTTATTCGGGCTTGTAATTTTTAATAGTTTGAGTTAGGTTTTTCTTTCAGTTGGTCTGTAATATGTAGAATTTACTAACTGTTTTTTTATTTTGGATGCATGTAATATGTTATTATTTGTTGCTAATTTTTTTACAATAAAGTAGTAATTAAGTGGTTTATGGTGATAAGAAAATTCATAACCGAGCGGTTTCATAACTGCTTTAAATATGGTAAAATTCCATCATGAACCCGAAACCAAATGAAAATATGGTGATAAAGTAATTCAGACCCGAGCGGTTTCTCGATTGCTTTAAAGAATGAGAGAATTACATCATAAATTCATAAGGAATGACTTCATGAAGAAGTAACTTAATTACCAAATACAGTGAATTGTATGTTTTGATATACTACTATGGTGGTTTTAATGCATGTAACTAAAGAGTAGCCACAACATCTTTAGTTAATACAATTTGTGATATAAAATAAAGTTCACATTTATATCACACTAAAGAATGTGCCTTAAAAGAACATGTGATTGATTTAAAAAACGAATTATTATGCCCCACAAGGAAATAATTTTATTTTATAAATCAGTTAGGTTAAAAATGAAGGAGAAATTGAACTAGTAAAATATACAAATGCCCACAAAATTGTATTTTTTATTAGTTTAATGAACATACAGTACATTTTTTCCCACTAAAGTTATGTTTTCAAAATATTAGTGTGTTATAACCTTTGCCCACATGATGGTTATAATGACACATTATTTTGAAATGAATTTTTTAACATGGGTTAAAATTTTCAATACAGTTTTGTGCATGCAAGTAGAATAATGTTTGACATGTTTTCTTTTTACAACAACTTCATCTACTTTGGTTGATAATGGTTCATCTCATATCCCATTTTTAAGTGGTAATAATTATTCGGATTGGAAGGAGAAAGTCCTTCTAACATTGGGGTGTATGGATATTGATTTGGCGCTCCGTGAAGATGAACCACCCATCCTTACAAAATCAAGTACGCCAAGTAAGAAGGCATATTATGAGAGGTGAGAGCGATCCAATCGCTTAAGTTTGTGTCTTATAGAATGTCATGTTGAGAAAAACATTAGGAGCTCAATTTCTTAATGCAATAAAGTAAAAGAGTATATGGTTGTTATTAAGCAACAATATGCGTATTCTGATAAAGCTTTAGCCAACACCTTAATGAGCAAATTATCATAAATGAAGCATAATGGTACTAAAGGGGTCCGTGAACATATTATGGAAATGAGAGATATTGCAGCTCAAATGAACTCATTGGAGTTCACTTTTTCAGAGGTATTCCTTGTCCAATTCATACTCAACTCCCTGTCTTCTGAATATGGGTCATTCAAGATATCCTATAACACAAATAAGGAAAAATGGTCAGTTAATGAATTACTTACCATGTGTGTTCAAAAAGAAGGGAGATTGAATCAAGAGAAGCTAGAAAGTGCTCAATTAGCAACTCGCGAGAAATGACAAATCAATAAAAGTGTGCAATTTAAGAAGAAGGGGAATGCGTCAACTAACAAAGTTGACAATAAGGACACCATCATATGTTTCTTCTGTAAAAAGAAAGGTCACATTAAGAAATAATGTCATAAGTATAAGGCTTGGTTGCTTAAGAAGGGTAATCTCTCATTTATGTGTGTTACGAATCAAACTTAATTGATACATTTAATGATGCTTGGTGGATTGATTCTGGTTCCACAATTAATATTGTCAATACTATGCATGGTTCAATTAACCTAAGAAAGCCGATGAAAAGGCGTTTGGAACCTACAGACTCACCTTACCAACTAGATTTTCATTAGAACTCAAAAAATCCTTTATATTTCTAAAAATTTGATTTATGTTTCAAAGCTTGTTGAACTTGATTATATTTTCAATTCCGTTGGTACTTCCTTAAGTATTGATTTCAACCACTTAACCTTGCATGAAAATATTGGCATCAAGCATAAAGCTAAAACTGAGAAATCTTCTTCATTATGACACAAGAGATTGGGACACATCTCGCTACAGAGAATTAAAAGGTTGGTAGATGATGGAGTACTTGATACTCTTGATTTTACTGACTTCGGTATTTGTGTAGACTGCATAAAGAGCAAGTAAACAAATAAAACCAATAAAGGTGCAAGAAAGAGTTCTCATATTTTAGAGATCATACACACAGATTTATGTGGACCTTTTCAAATTCCATGTTTGCATAGTCAAAAGTATTTTGTCATCTTTATTGACGATTACACACGTTTTATGTATCTCTACCTACTAAATGATAAAAGTGAAGCACTTGATGCTTTTAAATCATATAAAGTGAAACTAGAAAAACAAAGAGAAAAACGTATTAAGATTGTGTGATCGGATAGAGGTGATGAATATTATGGTAAATATATTGAAAAAGGACAAATACCAGGTCCATTTGCTAGATTTCTTGTGGAGGATGACATTATAGCGCAATATTCCATGTCAGGCACACCACAACAAAATGGTGTTGCATAAAGAAAGAATCGTACACTAATGGACATGGTGAGAAGTATAATAAGCAATTCTTCTCTTTCTTTATCTCTATGGAGTGAGGCCTTAAAAATCGTTGTGTATATTCTAAACAGGTTCCAACCAAATCAGTTCCAAAAACACCATTTGAGTTATGGAATGGTTAGAAACCAAGTTTAAGGCATTTACACATATGGGGTTGTCCAGTTGAGGCTAGGGTGTACAATCCCATAGAGAAAAAGTTGGACTTAAAGACAATAAGTGGGTTTTTTTATTGGTTATGCAAAAAAGTCCAAAGGATTTAAGTTCTATTGTCCTTCACATAAACCCATTATAGTTGAGGCAAGAAATGTTAGATTTTTTGAGGAAGTTGACATTAGTGGGAGTGACCAACCTCGAAATCTAATTTTTGAGGAAACATGGAATTCAGTTCATAACCCCGTGATTACAGAATATTCACATGTACTTCAAGACATTTCTCGAAGTGTCATCATGGAAGAACAGACGAATGAAGAATTACCTCCCAATAAAGATCATAATGTCAATGAACCTGTTGTAAATCAACAGATACAGTTAAGAAGGTCCTCAAGAGAAAGGAAATCTGCAATTCTTTCAGATTCTGTTGTATATTTACAAGAAATTGATCATGATATTAGAATTGATAAAGACCCGATTTCGTTTTCACAAGCCATGAGTGGAGAAAAATCAAGGTTATGGTATGATGCCATGTTAGAGGAATTAGACTCTATGGCTAAAAACCAAGTCTGGGATTTAGTTCAATTACCAGAAGGGGAAAATGTAGTTGGCTGTAAATGGGTCTACAAGACTAAAAAGGGGCCCTAATGGCAATGTTGAACGATATAAGGCTAGACTTGTAGCAAAAGGGTTCCCTTAAAAGGAAGGCATTGATTACCATGATACATTTTCTCCTGTTTCAACGAAGGATTCCCTTCTTATTATTATGGCATTGGTAGCTCACTTTGACTTAGAGTTACATCAAATGAATGTGAAAACGGAATTTCTTAGGAGTTGTTTGGTAGCCCATGTTTTTAATTGTGTTTCTGTTTTTTGGGCCAAACATATGTTTGGTTGTATGATTTGGGGCCAAAGTGTTCGTAAACAATAAAAAAAACATGGCCATCTTTAGTACATTTTAAAAAACACGAATTTGGTGTTTCTTTTGAGTTTATTGTACTGTACAACAAACCCACTTCTGATAAAGAAAAAAACAAACAAAAAAACATTGAAAAACATAAAAAAAAAATGACCAAACTTATCTTTAGAAGCTGTTTCTCCTCTCTCCTTTGTGCCGACACAACTCTTCCTAGGGTTCATGGCGATTCTATACACGACTCAAGATTCGGCCACGAAATCGTGATTTTCATCCTCACTTTCGTCCGATCTAGGGCTTCACAATAAGAGGCGACGTCTAGGGTTTCGATTGGAGCGTGTTTGGGTTTCAGCACAACTTGCATATAGAGGTGATTTCGTTCTCGATTTGAACTCAGGTTAGCTTATCCACTCTTCCCCCATATCTGTATAATATCTATGTGTTTTGTTCTTAATTTGTTGTGATCTAGCTTAAATTTGAATTATATTAGGGACATAATATCTCGTAATGTCTGTGATCTACAAGTTATTGGTGTTTTGTTATATATATTAGGGTTTTTAAGAGTTATGTGATTCTATTTTGTAAAGACACGTGTCTATAGGAACATAGATACGTATATATATGTTTGTTATATGTTGCTAATTTTGACAGCTGCAGTAATTTTTATTCAAGTTCACTTATACTCAAATTGAGTAATGATTGAAGACTGAAATTGTTGAATTTATACAACTCTAGTAATCCAGTGGGTTATGTTGTTTTTACATTCTGGGTACAGAAATATTAATTTCTAATTTGTCTTTAAATGTTTTATAGTGTTTTTGAAATTTTGTGGACTTCAATAGCGTTACACTAGAATGTTACTTTCCGGAATAGTCAATTTCATCTTCTTCTTTTTTTTTGAAATTTTTTTAACTTTAAAAATGGAAAATTTGTTCTTCTTTCAAGTCAGTTAATTGTTGTGGGATGTTGTTTGTTTGTGGTGAATATTATGGGATGTGGCCAATTGATTCCTGAAGATGAATTATGCATTATACTAGGTCTAAATAGTTACTTTATGGCTAGTGAAGTTTTTCCCTTTTCTTTCTCATAGTTGAAGTTTTTGGGTGTTGTTTGTTTGTTCAGAAAATTTGGGAAATGGGTTTGGATGAATTCAATTATGGTGTTTTTGTGAAGTTATTATTTTGTCTGTTCAGTTTTCATTTTTAGTTTCTCATATTTCATGGTTGGACCCATATGGTGCATTTTGCATTTAGGAGTTCAGATTGACAGATTAAGTGCATTTATTACTTGTTATAAAGATTTTGCATCCTGCCTTTGTAGTTCATTTTTTTTTTAGAGTCCTATGGTTGTAGATGTTTGTTTGTTGAGCAAATTGGAGTTTTAGGACTAATCAATTGATTTGTATTTTGCTGAATATTCTTGGATCTTGGACTCAAATGCTGAAACTTACGTTTTCCTCCACAGTAATAAGGAGGTCCATTTGTTTTACTGCCTTTCTTTGATACCCTTTGTTAATCAGGGAAAAGTAAATTTCAATCTTTGGATGGACACAGATAGGACTTGTCGTTTTACTTCTTTGTTTACGTTTTTTAATATTGTGCTTTTGCCTTTTACTATTTCTTAGTTAATTTTGGTTGTTTTATTTTTATTTAGAGTTGGAATATGCTAATTATTCTGTTCTGATTTCTCTATTATCCGTCTCTCATGCTTTTTCTCTTTATCATTTTCGTACATGTTTGGCGAAAACTTTCTACTTTTTACCTGTAAAGTTCATTGTTTAAGTGGGTTTTGTTAAATGTGCAAAAGTTTTGTCTATGGACTAACTATTTATGAATTACTCTTCCTAGTTTAAGATAAAAGTTTGTTTAATTGTGGTTTCATTGTTTGTGCGAACGATTTTGGACTTTTCCAATCAAAGAAGGAAAAAATTGGGAATTTGGGCTGTAATATTGAGTTCCTAGCCTCTATATTTCTCCTCTTTGATTCTTTTTCCTATTGTTCTTAGTTTATTTTTTATTTTTTATTTTCTTCTTCTTCTTAATGCTTTTCATTGCTATGATCTAAGCTTATGGTGCATCTATTTCCTTATTCAATTCATAATCAAAATATTTTCTTCTTGTTATCATCCTACTTTTTTGGAATGACGCAAAACATACCATTAACATTTCTTTTGGTTGCAAAAACTGTAATGTTTTGGACTGGATAGGTATCAAATTGCTATTTTGAGTATATATCGTTGTCTTCCCCTCCCCTTCTCTGTTGGGTGTTGTTCGATCCCCTTCATAATTTCTTTAATTTTTCAAAAATTTAGTGGAAGATTAGCCTCTATATATAGCACAATTTAGAAAATAATAACAAGACAACACAATCTTGGACCTTTTTATCTCCTGTACTATCACTGTTCAAATTTATAAAATCGGATATTCGCCCATGATGAAATTCTGCTTGTATTACCATTAGTCTCCCTCTCTGGGTGTGTATTCGTTTATGTATTCCTGCATTTGAAATTTTCAAGGCTTGAGTTATATGAAACAATTCACTTATTATAAATAACGTGGAATCATGTTCTCTTCTGGGGTGAAGATTTGATTTTCTCACTGAAACTTTTAGAAGTTATTGATTTGTAGAATTGTTATTGTAGCCCTTAATACTTCTTGTTTTTTTTCGACAGCCTAAAAATATTTGGACCAATTGTTGTTGTGGCACTCCTGGAATTTCTGAACTTATTTGGTTTTCTAGTTCATTTGCCTATTAATTTGAATTAGTTAGGATTATCAGCCTATATTTTTAGTTATGCCTGAGAATTTAAAATATTGTTTATTTGTACTCAATGGTATTATCAATTGGTATCTGATTACTTTCTAATATTTATTAGTGATGGACTTGCAATATGTCTTATTGAAAATTTAGATGGATACCACTAACATGAATGAAGAGGTAGATTGTAACACTCTGTGTTATTTCCCTTTTTCCTGAAATTATATTTATCTTAATTTCGGTTATGACGTCACTTGTTCATGACGTTCATATTATTATTGGTATTTCGCGTGTAAATTTTTCGCGTTTAGTTTTAAAGTCGACTGGACGACACTACGCGAATTCTTGTTGTCAATTACATGGTCTCATTTCGACGTTAGTTTATTCGACGTTTAATGATTAGTGTTTCGATTGAATGACGATGCATTTTAATTGGATCGGACGTTTAGTGTTCCGACGTTTAGGTTTCTACCCCGATATATTTTATTGGGCGTCCCGTTATTATTTCGGGCTTACGAGACTATGTTTGGGCGTTCCCGATAATTATTGGGGTTTACTGTATATATATATATTTAATTATATATATATATTTTTTAGTAGGGGTTATTTCGCAATTATGGACATTTAGAGGGTTGTTTTTGCAATTAGGTTATATATAAATATATATGTATATTTGACTATTGAGAGAGAGAATGAGCGTGCAGACCACTTCTCTTCATCTCCTTCTTTGCGCAACCTGCTGAACCACTTTCCCCTCCACCTCCATGGTCGCCGGCTGAGAGAGAGAGAGTCGGCTGAGGGCGTGACTGGCGGCGTCTGCAGGCGGCTGGTTCGCCGCAGCTGTAGCAACTGCGATGGCGAGGCGGACGACGACGGCAGGGCGGCTATGGCGTGGTGGTCCGGTGGTGGCGTAGTGTAGTCACGTACGGTGGAGATGCAGCTGCAAGCATCGACACGTAGCAGTGGCGGGCAGGCTACGTTCGGCCGGAGCTTTGGCCATTTTTTCGGCGACCTTCAGGTGATCAGTTTGAGCCGATTTTTGGCGAGTAGCTCCGTATATACATGGTATTCGTCATATATTAATTTTGTGAATTTAGGATGAATGGTTTGCCCGGAAATTGCATTTATAGGTTATAGATTTCGTTTGGGTTATTTTAGATTTACCCAATTTAATTAACCGATTATTAATGGGCTTCATATATATCGTATAGGTTGTCGAGACGGACATTTCGATATATTCGAAATAGTTTTCGGACGATTTTGGTCGGTGGGCTTCGTGTTCGGGCGCCGGTACTGTGTTGTTTCGGACTGTTCGGTAACGTATAATTAGGTGGGAAATTATATTTCTCACTCCGCATTATTGAAGTAGTTTAGGGGTGTAAACCCTTATTTAATTTAATATAGATATATTAAATTGTTAATTTAAATATCTATAATTGGCTTAGGAGCGAAACAAGGCTTAGGAATTAATTTAAGAAAATTTATTTAATTATTTCATATGTAATTAAATAATATTCCTAATTGAATTGAATAGGAATAGACGGATTAAAAATTCCCTGGATAATTAAATGGGCTAGAGAAATTTCTAAACGTTGGATGTGAGAAACTTAGACGCTATGTTAGGTCCCTCTCATTATACGTGGATTATCTGTTTAATTTATTTTAAAAAGGCATGTTAATTGAAATTGAAAATATTTTCTAAGGAATTAAAGAAAATATATTTTGAAAACATGAAATGTATATGAAACTGTTTTCATATGATTTAATTGCTTTATTGTATTTTAGAGCATGAAAAGAGATTTTGAGACTTATATTACCATGTGGGTATTTTTATAAATATGATGCATTACATATTTATGTTGTGATATGATTTGATTATACACCATGTCGTGTGAGCACATAGGTGTTGGTGCACGTAGTGCACGGGTTCACCATTTGCAGAGAAAGGTCATTTGGTGTGGTTTACTTCATTTCGTGTGGTACATGAGAGGGATTGTGTCGGATCATCACAACAACTGGCCAGGAGGTATCACGCCTACGGAACTAAAAAGCCGGCAAATGTGAGTTAGGAGTCCAGGTAGAGGCTATATTTTCTTGACTCAATGGTAGTCATGGCGTACGGAGTTGCAAGTTGGGCTCTCGTACAACCGCCTTCCCGTTGAAGTGACAGAGAGAAAAATCACTTGGGAAGGGTCCGTGTGGTAACTCTACACTATGATGAGTGGACAGAGTTTGTATCCGTTACCCTTGGGAAGGGTGTGTTGTGTGTGAGTATCACGGGGAGTATCGAGTCACATTACACTGCATACCATTTATGTGATCTCGTTTAACATGTATATGTGTTATATTATATGTGATGTTGGAGCATGTTATTTATGAATATATTGTAAATTAAATTCATATTTTATAAATGCTCAGTTGAAAATGAATAATGTGAAACAAGACTTTAAATGTGGTAATTATTAATAAGTATAAATGAAACGTATATCTTTATACTTGTTGTTGTATACTTTAGTGCCTTTGGGGGAGGTTATTTGTATTGGCATAGTGATCTATGTGGCTAGTTGAGGCTAGTGGTGGACCGTAGGCTTGATTTTGAGTTGAGGCCTTAGAGAATGTGGTTAATGGTCTTGTGATTGTGGTTAATAGTTTGGTGATTGTGGTTAGCTGGGTGACCTTGTTAGAGATTTAATATCCGAAATTGATTTTAGTATCAGTTATGAATTGGGGCCTTCGAGAAGGCGGGTGATGAGGTTGTGAGTTGTAGTATGGACCTTTAGGTGTCTTCCACCTTTTGAGGAATGAGTTATCAACTGTAGTTGAGAGTTTGATTGGTGAGAAGAGGTTACGGTTGAGTGACTTTATTTAGTACTCGAAGTACCGTAGCTTGATAGTCTCGGTTCTTGTGCTTAGTTCATTCCCCTAAGCATTCTTAGTACTGTGTTTTGTACACTAGTACGTGGTCGTTGACTTGTATGTCATTCCTAGATTCGTTGGTTACGGCGTGGTGCCGAACCTCTTCCATGTGTTGTCACTTGATTTGGTGGAGTTGGAAACGGATGGTTGTCTTCCGTGAGTCTAACGTGTTGTTCTTCCTTTACTGTCCTTTTGGGCATTATAGGAATCCGTGGAGTTGTTCATTCTTATGTGGCTGTCATTTCGAAACGGTGTTTTCTAAACCTTGAAACAAACTCTTTATATTTAAAAGGAAAAATCCGTTTTCGCCTACCCCCGTGGAAATGAAAAGTTTTAACACTTATAAACTAATCTTAGGATCTTCTTTGAAAAGAATTTTAACTCTAAAAGCCGGTGATGGCAACTGACGGAGACCGGGGGCAAGACGGTCATTTTTACTATGTGGTTTCTTAAAGAAAAACTATTTTATTACTTTTCTTGGGATTCCAAGATTTCAAGACTTCTTTCTCAATATCTCATCCTGTAGAGTTTTGAAAGGTGTTCCATTGTTTCACCTTTGTTTCCTATCATTTCCAGGTCTCTGTATGAGGCTTTGTGTTGTTCAGTGCACACATATAGTGTTGTCTTTCACTTTCTTTATTGTTGATGTCACCACTTAGGTGATTTGAGTTGTCACACGTGTTAGGGGTATGGATACCGAGTGGATTGGTTTATTTTGTTCGGGTGTTCTCACTAAACACTTGTGGTGTTTTAACCTTGACATTGTTGTCTTGGTTATCTGTTGGTTTAGTATTGGGAAGTCTTTTCCTTCGCCTTGCTTTGGTGACCCTGAGGTGGTCGTTCTTGTGAGTTGAGTTCGTGTACTCTTAGTGATTTGATTGGGTGGTTTTCCTCGCCTACAGTGAGAGTGTTAGTGATGTGATTGACCCTATTGAGGATAGTATCATGAGTTCGATATGATTTATGGTATGGTGATATGATTAAGGTGATCTAGCCTTTGAGAGGTAGATTTTCCTTAGGAATGAGATGAGGTTTGTTATATATATGACAGTCTAACCTATGGTAATATTATTAGTCTAATTCAGAAAGTAGGACTCAAAATGTGTATAGATATGAAAATTAATAATCAGCTTAGTAAAGATAAAAACAAGACTAAATATGAAATGGGCACATTCTGCCAACAATATGGATTACCCCCAATTGCACCATCTCGGCAAACAAAGAATTCAAAACAAACAAAATCCTTCCCAAAACGATATACTCGTCCTTATAAAAGATATAATAAAAAATTCCAACATAATGAATTCTATGATAAACAAAAGTTTAAAAAGAACGAAAAATATACGAGGAAAACAAAACCTTTTGAGAAGAATAATAAAATTGATCCAACTAAAGTTACGTGTTATAAGTGTAGTAAGAAAGGTCACTACGCGAGAAATTGTCCTGTAAAAAATAAAATTAATCAGCTAGAAATCCCTGATGAAACTAAACAACAAATTTACACAATTCTTGAGTTAAAGAACACAAGCGACAGTGATACTGAAATTGAATCTAGTTCCTCTACTGAATCTTCTGCCTCTTGCCCCAGTTCACCGGATATTAGTTTTGGGTGCAAAGATAGTTGTTATACAAAAACAGTCAATATGTTAAATCGACACCAACATAAAACCCTTAATGTTCTCACCAAAGCAGAAGAACAACAACATCTTCTGCTAGACCTCATAAGTAAAGTTGAAGACCCAGATTTAAAAAATTATTATCTCCAAAAGCTTACTAGATTACTCACCATAAACAAAGATACTCAACCCCCTACCATAAACAAACCAAATTTTAGTCTTCACAAAACTCTTGAACGTTTTACTCCTAAAAAAGAAGTCACTATACAAGACCTCCAAGCAGAAGTCAACATCGTTAAACAAGAAATCAAAACCCTGAAAAATGAGAATCAAGATATAAAATCCCTCTTTCACACCCAACTCAAAGATCTAGTTAAAACTTCACACCAATTTTCAGTTTCTGATTCCTCTTCCTCTGACAGTAATGAAGATAATGACAACACAAATCCTTTTCAAAGTACTGAAGAGGAAACCAATGGTTTGAATCTAATTAACCGAACCTCATTTAAAAAATAGAAAATAAAAGTCACATTAGTTATTAATAAGGAATACCAAAAAACTGTCATTGCTCTAGTTGACTCTAGAGGTGATCTTAACTGTATACAAGAAGGCCTGATTCCTAGTAAATACTATGAAAAAACAAATGAGAAACTCAATTCTGCTAATGGTAGTGCGATGAAAATCAAGTATGAATTATCTAAAGCTCATATTTGTCAAGATAATGTCTGTTTCAAAACTACATTTGTCCTAGTAAAAAATATGACTGATACAGTCATCCTTGGCCTTCCATTTTTATATCTTCTTTACCCATTTACCATAAATAATGATGGTCTCTCTACAACACATTTTGGTCAAAATATTACTTTTCCTTTTTTGCAAAAATCTTCTAGTAAAAAACTCGAAAGCATCATTGATTTTTCAGTCTCTAAAAATATTTACATCCTCCATCATAAAGAACGACATTTAAATTATTTAAAAGAAGAAATAATTCACAAACGAACATAAATACAATTAAGAAACCCTATCCTTCAAAATCAGATAAAACATTACGAAAATAAACTTATTCAAGAAATATGTTCGGAACTACCCAATGTTTTTTGGCATAGAAAACAACATATTGTTAGTCTTCCTTACATCAAATCCTTCACTAATAAAAATATTCCAACTAAAGCCCGACCAATTCAGATGAATGTTGAAGTCTTAGAATTCTGTAAAAAAGAAATCCATGACCTTCTTCAAAAGAAAATCATACGTCACAACAAATCACCTTGGTCTTGCTCAGCTTTTTATGTCCAGAAAAATTCCGAAATAGAACGAGGGGTACCACGTCTAGTCATTAATTACAAGCCTCTTAATCAAGTCCTTGAATGGATAAGATATCATATCCCTAACAAGAGAGATTTAATTAATCGATTAGGACAAGCAACCATTTTCTCCAAATTTGACCTTAAGTCCGGCTTCTGGCAAATTCAGATTACAGAAAAAGATAAGTACAAAACTGCATTCGCTACACCTTTCGGCCATTACGAATGGAATGTCATGCCCTTTGGCCTTAAAAATGCCCCAAGTGAATTCCAAAATATTATGAATGATATTTTCAATCCTTTCAGTCATTTATATATATATATATAGACGATGATTGTGTTAGTACGCAAAGACGTGAGTACTTTTTCTCCTGTGTTCTCGGGGAGTGAGTTATGAATATTCCTTGGTACTAGTGGTGGATTTCGATCCTTGTGGATATTAGAGGTGAGTGTGATTCCCTCTATTTGGGGTTTCTTGTTAGCGTCGTGAACGTTTGATGATTGGTTAGGTTTGACTTGGGTGTCGTGTACCTAGTGTACGTTGGTATTGGGAGGATGAGACTTAGTTGTATCTTATAGGCTCATGTTGTGTATTTGTATATATATATATATATGTATATATATATCCCCTATATACTCACGTACGGTAGTATATGAGCACGTACCTTGGGTTTTCGTGGCTGGGTTATGTTGTGGGCTATGTATCTCACTGGGTGGTTTAGCATTACCTAAACTATTAGAGGATGTGGTAGTTAGAGTATCCTTTCCCACTGAGCTTATTTGCTCACAGGGGTATTTCATTTGCCCCCTGGTATTCCCACGCCAGGTTGCAGGAAATATACGGCTATGAGCAGGATGCAGTGCAACGGCAGTTTTCTCTTGTTTCCGTGTTACAGGTTTGGAGTCGCGCTGGTGATGCGGTTACAGTTGCAGTACGACTGGTTTGGGGACGATAGGTATTTACTGTTAGCTTCTCTCCCCATTGTTATGGGATTGTTATGTATTTGTTTTTGGGAGCCAATCTGTTAGCATATCCCTGTTGATGTATCATTTATTTCCTGTATTTATTCTTTCAGGAGGTTATTGTATTTATTTTGCACAGCTAGGTGCATTTCTTGTATTCCTATTCGAGCATTTGTGGCTCTGTTGAGTTTAGAGGGTTTGGAAGGGTTTTGGTTTCTTTCCACTACCTCGGCCCTAGTAGGATTGATGAATGTGGGGCTTGGAAGCCATTGTGATTATTGAATTGCTATTGGCAGGTTCTTGTGTTGTGGTTGTTGTCCGGATGTTCCATTTACAAACGAAACTCTGCCGAATTTTTGTTAGATTCCGCTGCTTAGTTTATTATCCATTTGGGTATGAAATATACCATATCTATCATCAACCCATATGTTTTCACGGTTAATGATGTCTTAGTTGGTCATTCATGTTAAGGATCACATCCTGGATTCCTTGGATGTCCCAGTTCGGGAGTCTTAGGAATTTAGGAGCGTGTCTGTTGGTATCTGAGAATACTATTGAGTTCTAGTATTCTATTTGGCATGTAGTATATTTTTCATTGTTACCCCATGTATCTTCTTGTCATTCTTGGCTCTAGTAGTCGTTTGACTTACGTCACCCTTTGGAGATTCGCTGATTCTCTAGATTAGAGTTTCGGGAATTCTAGGGGCGTGATAGTAGGGTATCAGAGTGTGTCATTCTTACCTTTTTTTTTTGGGTGTTTGATGACTGAATGTCATTTGTTCCAGTTTCTTTTTACTTCCGCATTCACTCCTCTAGCTCTTAGGCTCGGGTTTCGGAGTCCTAGGAATTCGGGGCGTGACATAGATCATTTTCGTGTTTAGGGGAAATGTCCACTTGATATATTGTTCAGTTTGATGGAAGAACAAGTCAAGCTGGGTTATAAGATAGAAGGATCTTTCATAAAAATTGGGTGGTCCCATATTCGTGAAGGTGTCACAGCCAAACTCAGATCTGGGTATACTCCTGTTATGATTAGGAACAAATGACAAAGTCTGAAAAAAGACCACCGTTTATTTCTAAATGTCAAAAAGGTAACAGGAGTTGGCTTTGATGAGGCGACGAATATTATGACTATGGAGTCTGAACAATGGGATATGTTGGATCATTTTTGTATTCTTGAATATAATTTTAGAAGTTGAGATTACAATTTAGTAATATCATTTACTAAAATAGACGGTTTATATTATGTTGTAGATGCACAAGGGTTGCAAGGCAAAATTCCAGGGAAAGCCTTATGTTTACTATAGGCAAATGACTCTCTTAGTGGGGATGATGTGGTCAATACTCCTGAAGCCACTGGTGAACACGTCCGACCTTCTACTAGGTTACCCTCATCCTTTCCAAGGTCCTCGTCCCGTGCTCATGTTGACATAGATATTGATGATGAGGATGATGTGGTCAATACTCCTAAACCAGTTCATGCCCGAAAGAAAAAAAGCATGATCCAATGTCAAAGGCAATTTATGATTTGATAGCTGTTATTAAAGATACTAATGCTGCTAAGGTTCAGACCGTGAGTTAAAGCGTGGGTAGTGTTGTATCCGCCTATAAAAAAGGGCAAAGTGATGAGGCTATCTCACCAACTAAAATTGACAATACTTACCAACACTTTGAACAATGTGTTGATGTATTAGGGAAGCTGGTAGGAGTGGATGATGCCAATTTTGCTAAGGCCATTGATAAGTTCGAGCATTCTGAAATTTTTTGACGTTTCTTTCTTAAGCTTTCAGATGAGAGGAAAGTGGCATGGGTGATGAATCTGTAGCTGTGTGTGTACTTTTAAATTTGGAGGATTGTGTGTGTATTTTTAAATATTGGATGATTGTAAGACTAAATGTGGATGATTGTTATGTTATGTCTATCTTTAAATTGGATGTTTATGTTTTGGTCAAATAGTTAAATATTTTGTATTGTACCAAGAGTAAGTTGTGCCTCATGATGAACTATAATTTTTCTATTTAATCATTTTTCTGCAAGGCCTGGAAACCTGTTGAATGCTTGTTTTAATACTGTATTAGGACATTGTCAGTCCTATTCTGTGCCATGAGTAATGATGGCCGTATGTAACAAGACATCATCAACATTGTTCTTGAATCACTTGTTGAAGATTCGGATGAAAATTCTTGCCTCGTTGCAGTATGTCAGGTATTGCAACAATATAGGACACGGAGAAAAAAAATGTCATGTGACTTCGGCTTTACGTGGTCAACAATATGTTACTGAGTTAATCCGCAAGAATGAGACTAGGTGTTATGAAAATTTGAGGATGAACCTTGATGACTTTGAAAATTTATGTGAGCGATTAAAGGGATTAGGGTTAAGCGACTCCAAATGGTTAACGACACAGGAACAGTTAGCTATATTCCTCCCAACTTTGAGCCATAATGCTAGAAATCGGTTGGTAGCTGAACGATTTCAACACTCAACATGAACTATATTCACTCACTTTCACCGTGTTTTAGATGTTATTGGAGTTTTTGTAACTGTAATAATTGTTCCTCCTAACTTCAATGTCATGCCACCTGAAATCTTGGCGAATACGAAGTATTTTCCTTTCTTTGAAAATTGCGTGGGTGCAATAGACGGCACCCATGTCGATGCCCATATCGAAGCAAGTAAACAAGTTCGATACAGGGGTAGGAAAGGGTTTTGTTCTCAGAATGTGATGACCGTCTGTTCATTTGACATGAAATTCATGTACGTCATAGGTGGATGGGAAGGGACAACCAATGATTCAAGAATTTTTAATTAGTGTCTTGCACGGGGAGATTTAGACTTTCCCATGGCTCCTGAAGGTATATATTAACAAAAATATAATTACTCCATGATTTTTTTAAACATATTTTCCTAAGTTCATTCTATAACATATTTTATGTTTACCAGAAAAATATTATTTGGTTGATTCTGGGTATGTCAATCAACCGGGATTTCTAACTCCGTATCGAGGTCAAACATATCATTTGGCCGAATTTCGTACTGGAGGTAATCGTGTTCGCAGCCGTGAAGAATTGTATAATTTCAAGCATTCTTCATTACGTAATGTGATTGAAAGATGTTTTGGCATGTTGAAGATGCGTTTTCCAATTCTTAAGTTGATGTCTTGCTACAAGTTTCCTACACAGGTCGACATTGTAGTAGCTTGTTTTGCACTGCACAACTTCATTAGGATGCACGGACAGGCAGATGTTATATTTGACGGTACATCGAGTGAGATCTCGGGTGAAGGGAATGAGAATGATGATGGAGATGGCAATCATGCACCTGAAAATGTTACGCCTATGAGGGGTACAATGAATGCAATTCGGGATATAATAGCTGACTTAATTTGGGACGAACAATAGATGTTTTATTTATCTATTCTTTGTTTTTCTTTGCTTTTTCTGCATTATTGTTAATTCGAAGTTGTTCAAGAATTGTTTAAGTTTTCTGGAAATTTTGTGAATTTCTATCCCTAGAACATTCATAATCGTACTTGATACTCAATGCCACTGTCCACTGTTATATGCACAATGGATGAATTTCTGACCTGCAATGGATAACTCTTGTTTGAATTAACTGTCTATTTTTATACCGTTAATCTTTTAATTCTCCTTTCTGGTCTAAGTGGGATGTAGTTCATTATAGTTGTTTTTACTTCTGTTTGATAACCTGTGAGTTTCAGGTAGAATTTGGTATGGCGTTTTATAGTACTTTTAATATATCTCTAAATTGTGCTTCTATCGTGTTAGTGGGAAGAAAGCCAAAATTGGTGTAATTATGCATCTACAATGGTTATATTAGTTTGTGGGAGATCTGATTAGAGATATTTTCATTAGTTCCACTCTTGTTTTCTACCTTCAACTTGGAAGTGCAAAGCTGTGTTTTGTGGCCATTATGTGCTCCTGAGGCAATATGTCCCTTCTGGAATTTATATTCTCACTATGCCTCTGAAGAATTTAAAAAAAATTAGCTGCATTTTTGTTAGTGGACGAGTATTGCTTTCGTGGTTTATTAAGATCTTCACGCCCCTGTAATCAACTCATTGTATTGTTATTGCTTTAGTTTCATGTAACATAAGATGACTTATGAGTGATTCTAATATGTTGAAGCAAACCTATTGGTGCTACAGGGTAAAAGTGTTTCTATTATTACTATGCTCTTGTATCAGGGTTTAGCAACAAATGGCAATATAAACAAGTCAATCCGAAAAGCCATCATCTACTGCCCCAAGTCCTGCAGTCACTTCATGTCGAAAGAAGAAGTCGGAAAGTGGCAGTTTCTTGGAGGATGTAAAGGACCACATTGATGAGTTTGTTCATGCTTCTATGGATGAACACAAGACTTGCTTTAAAAAGACCATTTAAAAGGTTAGTGCAACTTCCATTCGATTTCAGAACTTCTACTTGAATGCAAAATCTGTCATTGTTGATCAACTATTTCACCTGCATTTTTAGATGTTTGGAATGTCAAAAGTTGTTACAGAGGAGTGCTAACACCAAGGAGGTCGAAAGTTCTTTGCCGCTTCAGACAACTTATGTGTTTTATGTGTTTTATCGTACTTCTTATGGTTATTGTTATTGTAATTGACTAATGATATTTCATTTACTCGTTTTTTATTCGGCCATGTAATAAATATATTCAGATATGGGTATATACTGAATGATTGTAAAATATTATTGAATTTTCATCTCCATAATGGGATATGTTGGAGGACAATGTCTTGGATATGTCTTGTGATATTGGATGTCTTGTGATAATTCTTGCTATCAGGTGGGAAAAAAAATTGAACTTGTCATTTTTTATGGGAAGGTGTTGCCGAAATTTTTTCATTTTCAAAAGTGTTCATGATGAACAATACCAACTTGTTATAGAATATATTTGGTAAAGAAGTGTCTTTCAATTGCCAAATATTTGCCATCATTAATTTTTGTATTTTGAAAAAACAAAAAAAAATACATTTGAAGTCACCAAACGTGTTTTTCTGTTTCTGTTATGAAAAACAAGACTCTGTCAAATATGTTTTTATGTTTCTGTTATGAAAACAGGGCTCTGCCAAATATGTTTATTGATTTTTAATTTTTCAATTTCGACGCAAAAAACATCCCTACATACTTATGTTTTTGGATGAATAAACAAAAAAACAAAAAACGTGTTTTTTGTTTATTTCAACACAAACACAAACATAGCTCTACCAAGCAGACCCTTAATGGAAACTTGAATGAATAGGTATACATAAAACAACCTGAAGGTTTTCATTCAGATAAGGAAAACCACTTGGTTTGTAAACTTAAGAAATCCATATATGGATTGAAACAAGTCTCACTTCAGTGGTATTACAAGTTTCACGATGTAATTTCTTCTTTTGGCTTTAAAGAAAACATTGTTGATCAATGTATATACCTTAAGGTTAGTGGGGGCAAATTCATTTTCTTAATCCTATATGTGGATGATATTTTGCTTGTCAGTAGTGACTTAGGGTTACTTCATGAAGTAAAAGAATTTCTCTCTAATAGATTTGATATGAAGGATATGGGTGAAGCATCCTATGTCATTGGCATATAAATTTATAGGGATAGATCCCAAGGATTGGTTGGACTATCCTAAAAGGCCTATATCAATAAAGTATTAGAGAGATTTCGAATGCAAGGTTGTTCTTCAAGTGTTGCCCCTATTGTCAAAGGTGACAAATTTAGTCTAAATCAATGTCCAAGAAATGATTTGGAAAGGGAAAAGATGAGTTATTCATTATGCATCTGCAGTAGGAAGTCTAATATATGCACAAGTGTGCATTAAACCAGACATTGCATTTGCAGTAGGGATGTTGGGTAGATACCAAAGTAATTCAGGGATGGATCACTGGCGAGCTGCCAAGAAAGTGATGCGATATCTACAAGGAACAAATGATTACATGCTGACTTACAAAAGATCAGATCTTTTGGAAGTGGTTGGATATTCTGATTCAGATTTTGGAGGATGCATGGACTCTAGAAAGTCAACATCAGGATATGTATTCCTTCATGCTGGAGGAGCAATCTCATGAAGAAGCTCAAAACATAAATTTGTAGAGTACATATCATGCTATGAGGCTATGTGACATAATCATCAAATGGTGGTCAATGACATAAGGACAAAGTCGATGGTCGTTGATCCTATGACAAATGGTCTGCCACCCAATTTGTATAAAGAACATGTAGGACACATGTGACTTATTGATATGTCTTATGCTTGATTTTTTTAGACACCTTAAAGTTCGCAATTGCATTTTGGTTTGATGATTCATAGTATTTGTTTGTCATTTTATACGGGTATACATAAAGTTTATAAATGATAAAGTTTTCTTTTCAAAAAATAAAGTTGGATCTCTGAATAGGCTTATGGGAGCTTATTCATAAATTTAATCCATTGGGACACTATAGTAAACTTCTTAGAATAGATTCAAAAATAAATATTCATAAAATATTATACCACATAAAGTTGTGAGAAGAACAATGATATAATGATACATGGAAGGTTACGCTCACATGTAGAGTGTATTTCCACCATGATTTTATTCACTGGGATTCTCTAAGAAAATTTCCAGCCCATAAAGATAAAGGGTTTTGTAAGTATAAGTGTAAGTGTTTACAATATTGGCCAAGTGGAAGAATGTAAGACACGTATACTAATGTGGTCATATATTGTATCTAGGACTGGCAATTCTTGTCAACAGGTCGACCCACGGGTCAACAGGGCAATCTGATACTAGTTGACACGAAAATCAAACATTTTAAATATGATACAATCCAACACGAAAAATAAAAAATAAAAATGAAATTGAATTTGAATTTAACACAATTCAGTAATAGTTTATTAATGTATTTCAATCCATGACCAATTAGAGAATAGAAAAAATCAGCAAATAAATATAACAATAAATATAATCGTGTCAAACGGGTGAATTCGTGTCAGAAATTGCCAGCTCTAATTGTATCACCTATATACAAACAATATACATAACACACGTTGTGTTGAGTGGTGGTTTTGGGAAGTTATATTTTGTGACATGACAAGTTAGAACAATTTCATTTACTAACTTTCCTATCTCAATAAAAGGTATTTTGTTTGATGGAAGCAAGATATACATAAATCCTATGCCCAACAAGTAAACTGTGTGCGTGTATATTATTTATATCGCATGCACATACAGACTTGCATATGTGTGGGATTAAATTTTTTTTGTTACACCATTATTTTTCTAACAACTTCTTCATTAAATTCTATAAAAATATATAACAAATGCCAAACTTTTTAGAAAAGTGAAATAAAATGTATTATTGTTATAATTTTCACATTCAAAGTTACTTGCAAATTCACCAAAACTCAACAGAGCGAACGTCCTGGATTGATCCGTTGTGGAACACGTGTGCGGCTGTAATCACCCTAACGTGAGGTTTCATCTTCGGTTACACATTAACATTCCCTTTGAGAGAGAGCCAAAATCGAGTGCTCCTCTTCACACACCGAATCATACATATCCCACACTCCACCAAACCCTAACCTAACCTAACCTCTTTCCTCTGCGCAATTCGCCGGTCGATCGCCGCCGGCATAGCATCGCCGGAATCTCCATTGCCCTCTTCACCGAAAATGAACTCCACTACAGATTTCCCGCCATCATCGGAGGTATGGATGATCTCCATTTTTAGGGTTTTAAAATGGTCTGTTTTGTTTATTGATAAAGTTGGATTTTTGTTGCATATGATGATTTTGTGGTGAAAATGAAGTTTGTGTTTGTGAATTTTTGATGGATTCAAAGTCAGGGTTTGATTTGCAGACTCTGATTATGTGAAGTGTGCACGAAAGGGATTTATTGTTGTTGAAGTGGAAAGTGTAAAATGGTATGTTCTGTACTCTCTTTAAAGTATATTAATTTGATATTACTTTTATGGTTGATCTGTACTGTTGTGTTGCTTAGCTCAATTGTGTATATAGCATTTATGTAGTAATTGATTGCTTGATTTGAACAAACCCATTTAAGAATTTTTGGATGCTAGTTTGGATTGTTGAATTACTGGATGTTCTTCGGCATGCCCAATGGTGAATTGTAGAATTGGGTTTAATTCATTTTTGCTGAATGATATGGGGGTTTTAAAACATTTGATCATGGGCAAGCAGAAATTTTGTTGAGTTTTAGAGTGATTCGAATGGGAATGTTGGATATAGTGGAATATATGTTACAAATTAGTGTCTCTTGGTGAAAGTTAAGAGCGTGGAAAAACCATGTGCGTAACATTGAATATATTTGTAGATATGGGTACTTGTGGGATGTCTACTTCATAAAACTAAGCTTGTGATATTGCTTAACTAGTGTAGGTAATTGGTTAAAGCAAAACTACGTAGGGCAAGGCTTGTTATCTCAAGAAATAGAAGACCCCTTCAAGTAATGGTTCGATGTTCTTACTTCCATTCAACGAAAATTACAAAAACTGGCAGATCTTGAGTTATGCTTACTAAACAATGCCGAAACTTGCATTTCTTTGATGAAAACCATGTTGGTATCCATTTGAAAATCGAAGATTTAAAAACCCTAATTTTTTAGAAAGAGTGCAGAATTGGTCCATGTTTGGATTATATCTCTGTACACTTTCACAAACAAACGCGTTAATACAGAGGCAGTCTAACATACTTCAGGCATTATAGAAACAGTTGGTAGAACAAGAAGCAATGTATGTATATGTTTGCGAACGCATGTACTCTGTGATGTATTTGTCAGCTTGTATTACTTTTAGCATTCTGGTGGAATTGAACAACTTTCTGCTGTTCTACTGGGGTACCCTTCTGAATGATTTTTTGGCAGTCTTTCCAATGGATGGCAAAGGGTGGTGGACATCCAACTGAGGGGAATACAGTATTTGATGACCCATCAAGAATTGAACCAAAGCGCTCTCATCAATGGTTCAATGATGCTGCTGAAGCAGAGGGGTTCCCCAACAAGAAGCAAGCTGTACAAGTTCCATATGGCAAATCGACTTCAGAATTTCTCCATGCCAGTACTCCACAGTGGGAGACTGCTTCTGGTTTTCAGTCAGTCCCAAACCAATTCATTGACCGGTTATTTGAATTTGACCCAACCAGGCCCGTGAATTTTACTGAAAGAAATGTTTCTGCGGTTGCAACAGATATTCCAAATATGAGAAGAACTATCAATGAGCCATTAGAATATGATCCCTCTGTTGGTTTGTCTATATCTCCTGCCATGGAAGATCCAGTGACCAGCCTCAGCTATGGTGGACTCAGAAAAGTTAAAGTCAATCAAGTTAAGGACTCTGACAATTATCTGCACAAACCGAGTGAACATGATTGTGGCACGCCTATTACTCAGGTCTATAACAGGGGAAATGAAAGTAGTTTTATGTCGATGTTGCGCGCCTATAGTAAGGAAGACGGAAATGTCTTATTAACAAGTCACGCCTATGACAGATCCATAAATTCTAACTCTGGGAAAGGGGATGAAGATACCATATCAATTGGTCACTCCTATAACAAGGGAGAGGCCAATACAATATCTTTTGGGGGCTTCCACAATGAACCTGGTATTGATCTATCAAGCCGGCCCATTAGCAACTATAATTTGTTGTATGGTCAAGATTCACTTCAGACATCGGAAACGCCTGGCAAACGGGAGTTGGAGGCATCAAATGCAAATCCAGTTGCTAGTGCCTCCCATGTGGCTAATTTCAGACCAGAGCCTGTGTCCAAAAGTAAATTGGAAATGAAGATGACTAAGAAAGAAGCTCCAAATAGTTTCCCTTCGAATGTCAAAAGCTTGATATCTACTGGTATGCTTGATGGAGTTCCTGTAAAGTATGTTGCTGTGTCGCGGGAGGTAAATCTCTGTTCATTATTGTTTATGTTAATTTCTTTTTTCCATAATTTGCTTTAAAGTAACCGCCGAATTTTCTTCTTTCATGTGTGAAGGAGCTTCGTGGAATTATAAAAGGTTCTGGCTATCTTTGTGGATGTCAATCGTGTAATTTTTCCAAGGTAAGAAATTCATTTGCTTTCAGTTTTCGCTTCAACTCTCTGACCTAAATGATATACATTTTTTTTCCCCTGTAAGGTACTCAATGCTTATGAGTTCGAACGTCATGCTGGTTCCAAAACAAAACACCCAAACAATCACATATACTTCGAGAATGGGAAGACTATCTATCAGATAGTCCAGGAATTAAAAAGCACCCCAGGGAGTATGTTGTTTGATGCGATTCAAACTGTGACGGGTTCACCCATCAATCAGAAATCCTTCCGCATTTGGAAAGGTAATGGAAATGTTTGGTTTAATGCTTAAACTCCCTCATACTTGTTCCAGATATTGAATGAAAATATGAGGATGTACTCTCTCACACACACACGCGAGCACGCACACACACACGCATATCAGAAGTATCTCCGCGTCCCATATCTTACCATGTTCCTCTTCTTCAGAATCGTTTCAAGCAGCGACTCGTGAACTTCAGCGTATCTACGGGAAGGAGGAACTAAATCTGTAGAAAGAAGACTTCTAATGATCCTGCAAAATGGACAATCTCTTTCAAGTTGATGTACTTTGGGGTTCCTGTTTTATATGAACAAATTGTGCCTTTATTAGTTTGATGCAACCAATTTGATGTAAATTATAAGTGATTCCTAAGGTTCATTAGGATGAGTTGTGTGGTAGACAATGTAAATTATGAGACCAGATATTGAAATTCTTGTTTATGGTAAAAAAAAATAGAGGAAATCTTTTCTTTCAGATAAATTGTAGGCAGTTTTTCGTTTCTTTTCAGTCTGAATCACGAGATTGCATTTTTCAATCCAGTTTAACAAGTTTAGTTATGTCCCAAATTAGTTGTTCAAGTCACTTTGTTTTTTTTTTTTTTTGGTTATTTTATGTTTTTAATTTTGTTATTTGATAATATGGTATAGTTAATTTTTAGTGGGGTCCATTATTTTTTGAAATTAATGAAGATAGATAATTTGGGAAAGTATAAGAAATTTGAAACTGGACAACCAAAGTAGGGAAAATGGACAATTTAATTTGGGACAAGAAAGTAGGAAAAATGGACAATTAATATGGGACGGAGGGAGTAGAAAATTTTAAACAACATAAGGTAGTGGAATAAATTTGGGAACAAGATCACTTGCTTGACAGTAGGGTTGTAAATGAGTCGAGCCGAGCTGAGCTAAACTTTGCAATGTTCAAGCTTGTTTATTTATTAAACGAGCCTAAAAATTATGTTCAAGCTTGATTCAGTTGTTAAACAAACGACCCCGAGCTGAGCACTAGTTTTAGCGAGTCGAGCTCGAGCCTATTTATGAACGGCTCAGTTCAGTTGTAACATGTATTTCTCATATCAATAGTCACCCTAAATCGGGTTATTTATTAGAGATTAGGGACTTATGATAATTTTAATGTAATAATAATATTGGGCTTAATATGTTTGTTGGGGTTGGGTGAGAACTTTGTCCTATATTAAATTAAATTTGTATAAAATAAATTAAGCTTTAGATATGTTAAAATTTTATATTATATATTACATAATATAATAATTTATAATATATATATAAGTGAGCTTTTAACAAATCTTGCTCACGAGCACGTTCACAAGTTTTGTTCGCAAATATTTTCGAGCCGAGTTCATATTTGTTTAAGCTTGGTTCATTTATGAAGTGAGCTTGAAAAAATTATTCGAGTCTGGTTCACTTATTAAATAAACAAACGCGAGCCAAATTTTTTATCGAGCCGAGCTCGAGTTACTTGTCGAGCACTTGGTTCGTTTACAGCCTTACTTGACAGTCTCTTTTCTTTTTTAATATCTTGATAACCCGTGTGTCTAAACATAACAAATTATTTGCATCAATTGAAAATCTAACTTCACTATCTTTTTTATTCAAAATATTTGCTTGTAGTTTTTTAAATTTGAATATTACATGAACTGGGAATGTGAGAGGATTTTACCCTCAAGTTTGTTATGATAAGGTACTTTGCTTGAAGAATCTGCATTTAAGAGTATAGAGTAAAGTTGATATGCGCTCATTACGTCTTTTTTTAAACTTATTTTTATTTTATCAGTTGTTCCAATCAAGTGTCTCGTTCTATGAAAATGTAATCAATGTTTCTTGTAAAATAAATGTGATTTCTTGCCCAGGACGAGAAAATATCTGCAAAAGATGTGTTGACAAAGACTAAAACCAACCCATCCCATCTATACATTGGATATTATATAATAGGGTAAATTACTCTGACCTCCCTGAGGTTTCACATAATTATTCTTAGATTAAAATTTATATAAATTTACTCTGACCTCCCTGTAAGATTAATATTACATTAATATTTTTGTGCATATTTTAAAGTACCCTTAACTTAAGTGTTTCAAACTAAAATAATTTATGATTTGCATGTCTAATAACCTCCTATCATTTAAACTACTAAAATACCCCTCATTTGACACTACTCAAAACATTCTTATCATTTCTCATACACTTGGTTATGTTATTTTAATATAATTTACTCAGTTTAAAACACTAGAGTTGTGTGTATTTTATTAAATGCACAAAAATATTATTGTAATATTAATCTTACAAGGGAAGTTATAATAAATTTATACAAACTTTAATCTAAAAATAATTATACAAAATCTCAAGGAATGTCAGAGTAATTTACCCTATTATATAATATCCAACTAGGAAAGGCCAAAAATCAGATAGAAATCATATAATATGTAAAATTATATACATTAGATATTCTATATCCATAATGTCACAACTCAAAACCTAATCTTGCCCTATTGTCATGGTGTTCTTTAGAACTTGGGAATTTTCACAGTAACCCATATAACTTTAACAAAAAAATAAACAAAAGCTGTGAAAGCTAATAAAATAATAATAAAAAAAAAAGATCCGCACAGCTCGGCTTCAATAAATCTTACAAAAAATAAATAAAGAAATTAACATCATTTTATAAATTAATCAAACGAGAAACCTAGCACCTACAAAATACAAATAATTTAAATAAAGTACCTCAGATTGTTCCAGAACTAATCATTAAAAGCAGAATCTAAACAAATTTCCCACTCCGCCCAAAAAAAAATAATAAGTGCAAATAACAGGAATTATTTAGTTATTCAAAAAAAAAAGGGATAGAAAAGGAGGAGGAAAAGATGAAGACAACCACCAAAAACAACAGGAAAAAATGCAAATATCCCTCGAACAAATGGAAATAAATACTGGGAAAAAATGAGGTGACCAAACGGAGGCATTGGCAACAGCTTGGATGATGCGAAGCCATGGTCAGCAGCTGAACACAGTCTGTCCTTCCACTTCAGCAGCCAAAAACTTGCTAGTGTATACGCATATCCTAATTCCTATAAACTGGCATACTCAGCCAGACAAAAATGGCCATACGATAATGTCTCTCAGCAGAAAAACAAAACGAAACGTGGAAACGTATAAATCTCTCAAATAATAAGATACTACCTTTCAAACACTAAAAGAGATTCAAAACGAATGAAAACATGAAAATCAACACGCACCCAAAACAATTTCACGAGTTAGATTTCCCATTTTCGTATTTCTCTGGAGGTAGCACATAGTATGCGGCCCTGCTACTGCAATAGCTGTTTGTTTAACCGCAGCAAGCTGATTTTGGGGCAACTTGAGCAGCCCCAGCTGCTGGTTCTGATGGATTAATTTTGATTGTGGTAGGCTGAAAACAGATAACCAAGGAAGTGTTCAGCACTGGTAACCCGAGTTTGATTTTCAAATTAGATATTTCATTTATTCATATACCTCGGCTTTGTGGTCGGTGTCTGCAAGCCTTTGCTTTATATCCCTTGCTATTGAGAAGAAAACTTCTTCTACATTAAGATTTGTCTTTGCACTCTGCAGCAAGCAGTATCTTAGACACATACAAAGACATAATTAAAATTAGATTCAGTACATACAATGGGTTGTACTTACAGTTTCAAAGAATTTAATGCCATATTCGTCAGCAAGTGCTTGGCCTTTGGAGGTAGGCACTGCCTACAAACATTATCGAAACAAGATTCATTGAAGACAAGAGGTGGACTCGGATAATTGAAATCTCAAGTAATTTAAGTGATCAGAAGTACTGGTTCTGGAAAACTACATTCACACAAAATCTTACCCTTTTGCTTTCATCCATGTCAGCCTTGTTCCCTATTAGTATCTTGTTGACATTGTCAGAAGCATGCTGCTCGATGTTGCGAATCCAGTTCCTAATGTCTGAAAGCAATGGCAAGAAATATCTTTAAGGTATAAGACAAGCTGATAATTATTGTTCTGCAAACTGATCTATATAAAAACCATTTATCTCGCTGAGAAAGAATCCATATAAAATAGTTTAAAAGAAGAATGAGATTACAAATGACTGACAGATAACGGGTGTGGAAGGACAGTGAAACTTACTGTTGAAAGATGATTCATCCGTAACATCATACACAAGCAAAATACCCATTGCTCCACGATAGTAAGCTGGAACGGGATTCATAGTAAAATGCTTGACCATATGAAACATTAACACGGTAAATAACACCTGTATAATTACTTAAATGACACAATCACAATGGGTGCTATAAGCATCATTTCTATAGAAACTCTTCACTTAGAAGCAAAAAAATTAGGCAGTACTCACAACAGAACCAAGAAACTTCTTCAAAATTTGCACTTCTACTCTATAAAATTAAGGACAGATACTTCAGCAAAAACAGGGTTAATTGCAAAATTCAGTTTTCAACATGAAGCTCTTGGACGTGAAAATGGAGGATTAAAAGACATTTCGAGCAATAAAGTTTTTCCATAATGCACAGTGCACGCAACTACACTAAGGAAGACAGCTCTGACCATTCAACTATAAATGTTGTAAAATTGACATAATCTACAGAACCCATAATTTACCAGTAGTGATTGTTCGGAACCGTTCCTGACCAGCTGTATCCCAGATTTGGAGCTTGATCCGTTTGCCATCAAGCTCAATGGTTCTTATTTTAAAGTCAATGCTGCAGAGGAAAATATGACATTAGAAAATCAGAAGCACTTTTGGGCGAGAAAAACTAAGTACTGCACATTAACTCAAGATTTCTAGAGTGCGCACCCAATGGTAGTGATAAAACTGGTTGTGAAGGAGCCATCAGAGAAACGCAAAAGAAGGCAACTCTTACCCACACCTGCAGCGGTGAGAATAAAGAAACAGATAAAACTCATTACTGAATTCTAGGTCATCAATATTTTAAAAGGCTTGAAAGATTATGTAATTGCTTTATAGTGTTAAGATCCATAAGGTACACGGGGAACTCAAGTTTTTTTTAGTACAATCTACAGAGCTGTCCTTTTTAAGCATTCAAATAACAGCATCAACTCAGAAAGCCTTCAGAGCGGTATATGAACGAACTTAGGCAGGAAGGAATAAGATGTAGGGAACACAATACCCAAGAAAACAACCGTATTGAAGAACCCCTCAAACTAAAAGTCCAAACTTGCTAAACAAATAACAAAATTCATGCCACTGGATGTAATTAACAGAATATGACATCATGCGTCTCCCCAAAATCTAGTGCACACATTTCCCTGTTAGTTGCACTTGGTAAGTACCGTAACTACATGCCAGGAAAAGAACCAAACCCTTCTAGAAGCCCAGTGTTGGGCCCCTTAAGAACATAGATTGTAAATTTTTGGTAGTTCTTTTGTTTTTCCATTAAGCAAGATTGACACGGTCCTGAGAAAGGTGGTAAATAGTAATTACTATTCTTACACTCGAGCAAGAGGGGGCAGGGGTATCAACGGACGTTTTAGGCATGTCAATCAATCATCTAGAGCTCCATCTGGTAGGTTTACCCAGATACTATCGGGTGTGGTTCTGGCCGCCCTCTCACTCTCAAACCTGTCACGGGTAAGAAGTTCTTGGTACGATATGAGTTGGGTTTGTATTGAATAAAGTACACACTTTGACTTTCTTGTGCTAGAACTTTAGTGCGTATACACAAAATGTGCTCAGAGAACCCGTTGATAATTTAGATCTATTATGCGCCTCTACATCTAGCATTGGACGGGATTCGACACACCCCATGCTACTCGAGTCAGAGCGTAAGGGGGTTTCAATTGATCATTTCCGGATAATTAGATGGTCCTAGTATATCTGGCAAGTAGAGACACATTGGGCTAAGGACCCATCGGTGTAAACTCATGCTAGTGTAAATAAGAAGAATGCCTAAAATTTTTTATAAAAGATTCTGTGATTTAAAGCTATTAAATCATATCAACTATAAGTTCACATATAAGTTCCAAACTCAGCTGCAAACCATCAACACAACTTCAATCATATCAATTACACAATTTGAGACATCACTACAAATTATACATAGCCATATATCAGTGTATCAATGTCCCATCTCCTTGAGATTTGCCAAGACATGTATCAGTTCACTTCTAATTTCTAAATTCAGCACCAACCCATCAACACAAACTCATTTGTCAGAATTATGTAATTTGAGAGCATACTAAAAACTATGCACATTCATATTTGTGTAACATAATTCCGGGGTCAATAAAGGATCAAATGTAGGCAGCTTTACCTCCATTATTATACATGTTATCAATCGATACATATGAGCAAACAAATAATATACATTTCCTTATAGAGAACCCAAAACACAAAATGACCCAATTTCAAGTGAAACCAACGAGATCCGAACAAAAGAGATTGCAATAATGTGGTAATTACAAAGATCAAATAAATGAAAGAGAAAATGGGTATATGAAATTGATAACATATGATCCATATCATGTATTTTAAATTAGAACCCAAAAAAAAAAATTGGAAAATGGAAAAGGAAGAAGACGAACCGCTGTCGCCGATGAGGAGGAGCTTGATGAGGTAATCGTAATCGACTCGAGACCTTGCAGGTGGAGCGGCCATTGAATAATCAACGCCCAATAAACCCTCAAACAATGTATATATATGTTTGTGTATATATATGTGTGTGTATATGTCTGTTATCTGTATCTAATGAAGCAACAACGAAGGAAAAATACACCAAAATCAAAAACCAAGAGAGAGAGAGAATACGGTGGCTATCATGCGCACTGTCTCTATCATGCGCACACTAGCAAATCTGAAATCCCAAGTGCTTTCGACCCATTTACCAATTTTTGTTTCTTTTGTTTTCTCTAATTTGTTTATTAGTCACTTTGATGAAATTACAAATTATTTTTTAGAATATTTAGATAATCAAGTCCAAAGTAAAAATAAGTATCTTTTTATTTTTAAGCATGTAAGTGATTTAAAAAAGGGTTAATTTCAGTAAACCCCCCTATACTATTCAATTTAATCAATAACCTCTACTGTGTCCATTTTGCCCCCTATACTATTCAATTTCATCAATATGCCCCCTCACCTCTAAAAATGCCTAAACTACCCTCAATAGTATAAGGAGTTTTAGTCAAATTAATAGTATAAGGGGGTTTAGTGAATTATTTCGGAAAAAATAATATATACTTTTTGCAAAAAAAAAAAAATTCGAAAAAAATCATATTTTGTTCCAAAATATGATTTTTTTTTTCCAAAAAATATTTTTTTTTTAGAAAAATTATATATATTATGTTCCAAAATATGAATTTTTTTTTCGAAAAATATTTTTTTTGCGAAAAAGTATATATTATGTTCCAAAATATGAAATTTTTTTTCGAAAAATATTTTTTTTGCGAAAAAGTATATATTATGTTCCAAAATATGAATTTTTTTTCGAAAAATATTTTTTTCGAAAAAAATATATATTATGTTCCAAAATATGATTTTTTTTTCCGAAAAATAATTTTTTGCTAAAAATATATATTATGTTCCAAAATATAATTTTTTTTTCCGAAAAATATTTTTTTTGAGAAAAAGTATATATTATGTTCCAAAATATGAATTTTTTTTCTAAAAATAATTTTTTTGCAAAAAATATATACTATTATGTTTCAAAATATGATCTTTTCAGAAAAATAATGTTTTTGCAAAAAATATATACTATAAAAATATTTTTTCGAAAAAAAAATATTTTTCAGAAAAAAATCATATTTTGGAACATAATATATATTTTTTGCAAAAAAAATTCATATTTTGGAACATAATATATACTTTTTCGCAAAAAAAATATTTTTCGAAAAAAAATCATATTTTGGAACATAATATATATTTTTCGCAAAAAATTATTTTTCAGAAAAAAATCATATTTTGGAACATAATATATATTTTTTGCAAAAAAATTATTTTTCGAAAAAAATTTCATATTTTGGAACATAATATATACATTTTCGCAAAAAAAATATTTTTCGAAATTTTTTTTCATATTTTGGAACAAAATATGATTTTTTTTTTCAAAAAGTATATATTATTTTTTCCGAAATAATTTACTAAACTCCCTTATACTATTGAGGGTAGTTTAGGCATTTTGAGAGGTAAGAGGGCATATTGATGAAATTGAATAATATAGGGGGCAAAATGGACACAGTAGGGGTTAGTTGATTAAATTGGATAGTATAGAGGGGTTTACTGAAATTAACCCTTTAAAAAATAAAAAACTTAAATTGTGAAAGCTCCTAATTCTTTGAATTTTAGTCTTCAAACTTTGGCAAAAAAAAATAATCAAAGACTCACTTCTTTTTGTTTTTTATCGAGTTTAAAGAATTTACATCTCATTTTAAGAAGTAATGAAAGTACGAGCAAACTGCTTATTTTGGTGATCTGTATATCATTACATCAAAATATGAAGTCACTCTTATAATATGCATCCTATTTGTAATTAATATAAATAAATAAACGGAAGAAATCATACCAAAAGAATTGAAAATAAAAGAATAGAATGGAAGTCTTTATATCTCATTTTTAAAAGTTAAAACATTAAGATTACAATTTCTCCTAATGTCCGAGATTGAGCTTGTCAATATGACTAGAAATAAAATAATAAAGAAAATGAGTTTTAATGGAAAAAAAAAAAAAAAAACAGCATAAAAGCTTTATAGACCTGTTATTTGGAAATTAGAGAGCAATAAGAAAAAGTGTTCCGTAAATATTTCTCTCTCTCTCTCTCCCTCCCTCATTTTTCAATTAAAAAGATAGATAAAATATTGTTTTGTAATTTAAACCAATCTTTTCTAAATCGTTTTCCAAATCTCTAGATAAGGCTGATAATCATTAACATTTTCGTTTGAAATTAAAATTTGATACAATTCTATGGAATGAAAAATGAATTATTCTGTGTTGGAAGAAATAGAAAAATAATTATATACAATATTGCCCTTCTATAAATTTGATAGAAGTTATAAAATTTCCGATCAAATTTCAAAATTTTAAGAGTCTCGTTTCTTCCAAACATCAAATTCCCATTTTCAAAACTAAAATATTGTTCTCATATGATATCAATATTGATTTTGTTAATTTTATAGAGAGTACTTTACAAATTGTTGAGATCTATAAAATCTAATACCATACAAAAATTACTACACCTCTTGGAAATATTTTTTATTTTAGTTCAAGCTCGAAATGTCCACTGTTTGGCCCCTTAGCAAAGTACTCCGTATGTTCCATAGGCCTCACCAACATGATTGCCTTGCCTAACACTTCTATGTCTGTTTGAATTGTATTTCTGAAAATCATTTTCGAAAATTATGAACAATAAAAATAAATTATCTGAAAACGAATTTTCACAAAATTACTTTTAAAAAACTAATCCAAGCTGATATTTTTTTACAGTGTTCTGATTTTCAGTCAAAAACGCAAAACACGCAGGCCGGGAAGGTTGAATGGTATCAGGTGCACTTGTGTACTAAATGACGGAGTGAACCTTAACAAAATTGTGAGATAAATAAGGTTATATTTCAGAGGTCAAAAAATCGTCAAAACATTATGTGAAAATTGCAACTCAAATTTCAGAAAAATTGGGATAGGCATTCATAGTTCATATTCTTTCACGAATAAAATCCGAATCAATCATCATTACCAAAATAATACTTTGTAATAGCTTAAGGTCTCAGCAACCAACAATCTCAAATGCATTACAATATAATGGTAAAATCAAAACCCAAGACAGAGAAGTCATCCAGATTCCATATGAAACACTATAGGACATAGTTCTTTCATAGAAGTAAAGAGAATTAAGGCAAAATTTTCAGAAAAGAAACCCTCAAAATTCCTGCTCAGTAAAAAAAACCGAGCACTTTACCACCGACATTCTTTCTCCTAGCTTCTTCATGATCCATGATCCCCGCAGATGTTGTCAGCACAATATACCCGAACTGCAAGTTTATCATGCATCCATCATAAATATTCGAACGAATAGAGAGAAGAAAAAATGAAATCATTCAGCAAGAAATCTGATAAAGCATAACGAAAAACAACAAAATCAATTTTCAGCCACTTATCACAGTATCACATGTATTGCAGATACCCCAGTGTTCTGAAGGCTTTCATGTGCCAACATATGGTTCTTTTTGGATTTTAAAAACTCAAATGCATACTTCATTTAACTACATTATATATGCGCACACATATATACATATACTTATATTAATCTCGATAATTACCATTTTCTACTGACACGGATGTGAAGTGTTATTCGAGGAATAAAAAATAACAAGGAGTTTTAAAGGCTAACCTGTCTTGAGGGAAGCAGTCTTGCAGTCCAAGGTTCAATGTCTTTGACACCAACGTCAAAACGAGGGCTAATAACCCCACATTTGTTCAGCCTTCCATTCAATTCAACCACAATTTTTCCAGCTCTGTGATCATCAACATACTCAAATTCCCCAATATAACCTACACAAACACTTCAAAATTGGGATTAAACATATACGTAAAAATTTCAACAACTTCAGTTCAAATTGTAGTCCAGAGCTGATAGAAGAATGAA